>BPTQ01000006.1:195682706-195936747 GCA_019973895.1 Chrysanthemum seticuspe | reverse complement strand
CATTTCGGTATTAGACACTCAACACAAGAGTAGGTATCTTGAACTCGTCTTGTGCGTCTATCTCTGTGTATGACACTGTTAGGCATGAAAGTCCAGTAAAGAGCTGTGTCGAGTACAGAGTAATAAAGTTGTAAAAATCATTTGAACCAAATGAACCAAGTTTAAGCGCATTGGAACCTCCAAATCGCCGCTTAAGTATTAGTACTGTGGTGCATGTAAAGTATACCTGATACTAATCAGATGTAAAGTAACTGTAGTACACGTAAAGTAATCAAGTAAGTGCTGTAAAGTAAAGTGGGAAGTTGCGCATTAAAAATATAAATTATTAAAAATAGCGCACTCAAAAATAAAACTAATAAATTAGGCAATGAAAGTTTTTACAAAATTACGCGTTGAAGGGTGAAATGAAATGTCGTGAATGAACTAATGAAATGCACATGATGTCAATGAAATGTAGACTAATCATAGTCCATATGAAATGTACGTGGTGTCATGATTATGAATTCGCCGCTAAACCTCCAAGGTTACGCGAATTTGAACCAAGTAAACCAAGTTTACTAAAAATGTTGAAATAATGAGACATGAGCTGTGTCGAGAAATGACCTGAAAGTACGGATTGTCACAGTATGTGTCTCTATCTGCGTGTTCTGCTCAAGTTCTATGGATGAGAACACAACTCACAGATTATGGCTTTACATTCGATAAAATACCTATGTATTGTGACTCGAAAAGTGCCATAGCCATATCATGCAATCCTGTTCATCACTCAAAGACTAAGCATATCTGTGTCCGCTACCACTTCATCAAAGAGTACGTCGAAAATGGTACTGTTGAATTATTTTTCGTGAAGACTGATTACCAACTCGCCGATCTATTAACTAAAGCCCTTCCAAAAGAAAGGTTTGACTATTTAGTTCGACGAATTGGAATGCGAAGCCTAACCCCTGAGGAGTTAGAACGTCTTCTCGAATCTTCGTGAAAATGATTTTCCAAAAAGCTTCGCTGTAAATATTTTTGAAAAACAAAATACAAAATTTGAAAAACCAACAAAAGCAAAATATAAAAATATAAAACTTTCAAAAATACAAAAACAATAGAAAATCAAAAATCCAAAAATATTCTTCTCACGACATGTTTCTTGTATAATCGATATTCTGTACGTTTCTAGAAATGTCATTCAACAATGATACGGGAATGTACAGATGCTTGAGCGAGAGTTCTTTATATGTTTCCTAAAACATGTCGTTTCTCAAAATTTCTTCATAAAATGGCTTTCGTATACATCAGTACGAAACCCGGACCGAAATGGTGACTTTTGATTATTTTTCAAATCAAAACTCGTGCTTTTAAAGAAAAATCAAGTGTACGCTTCAGTGCACTACATTTAAAAATGGTGAGAAATCATCATCATCTTGAACACCTTTTCAAGATTGTTCAAAAAGATTTTTCAAAATCTTTCAAATATTTTGTGCTCAAGATAACTCCCTCTAAAACCCTTTAATTGTTTATGCTTTATTAAAGGGGGAGTATAAAACAAAATGTTCCAAATTCATGCTTAAATCAAATCCGTTTGTCTCCCCAAAAGATTCTAAAATGTTGTTTAATCCGTTGATATAAAAAATATCACGCATATGCTATTTTTGAGGGGGAGGAGACGTGATTAAAATATGATCAAAAAGTTTAATGATCGTTGTTTGATTCTCAAAAGAGCTCGACTCAGACGAAACCAATGAATTGACGGGAATCAAAGTCAGTAAATGTACCATCTCGAGAAACTTTCTATGGACTTGACCAGGACGGGTAATAATTTCAAGCTAGTTCTCTAGTGATGTAAATGTGTCTCGAATCGGTCTAGTTCATTTAAAGTCGATCAATTCAAAAAGTGCGAACTCTACCCTCTATGTGCAGATTTCTGTCAAAACTTATAAGCACATGTGAAGGGGGAGTGTTTCTGAAAATACAAAACTCACGGAGTGTTTCAAACATGTTTTCTATCATAAACACTCTGAGAGATTTTTCAAGAAAAATGGTTTTATGGCAACAATAGGACAGTCATGGAGTTATAAGGTGACTAAGAATAGGAAATTCGTCCTATGATCCGCCAGAGCCGGAGGGATCTACCCAAGGACATCACGAATAGTTTAGATCTAGAAGTCCTTAGGTATGATTGAAAAAAGGAGTAATGTGAGAAAGGAGAAAGAAGGGGTTGAAGAATCAAAAAGAAATGTAATGAAAAAGGGTGAAAAGAAATAGCCCTCCATATTCAACCTTAGGGCAGAAACCGGGTTCAATTCATCTGCTACTGGTTGTCACTAGATGACACTGGTATTGAAGAAAAAGACGTCATGGACCCAGTGACGCACTGCACTAAACCTCCTAACCACTCAATTCCTCTTAAAAGGACTTGTTTCATTCTCACTGGGAACCCTACATAATCTATTGACTTTCTCTTAGAGATTGTTGGTATTGAAGAAAGAGACCCTCTCCCTAGTCTCCGCTCAGGAAAACCATAATGCACTATTGAGTCTAGAGCCACGAGATTCATTAAAAGATCTCATAGGAACACTTGACATGACATCGCTTGTTGTTCATCAATAAGGACACAAGTGATATAGTATAGAGTCCTACGCAGATCTTAGCAATCTGCCAGAACATTTATGAGAAGTTTTACATCTGTGATCTTCAGTGATTGAATGGAAACTCCTGCCAGGGTCAACATCAATCAGCCCTGACAGCAGGTCACTTCGGTAACTCCTCGTGGATTAGGCTTAGTGTGTCTCAAACGGTCTACAGTCGTGGGGTGATGCTTCAGTGTACCTCAGCGACTCATCTGAACTGTAGATGTACTTTGGTATATCGCGTTATCTCACTTGTGGGACTCCAGTTCAGGAACGGCCTTTGTGAGAATTAGAGACTTGTTTTCACACTATGCTGATAACACCCTCGAAATTCAAACTTATAAGTGCCGGAATCCGCTTATTACTAACTTGTTTTATTTTTTCTTCTTATGGAAGCTCCGAAGCGGATTGATCGTGCAGATTCTCCACATGCTTATACCAACAACACATGATAGTTCTCATCATAATCAAAGGCTACACAAAGTTAAAGATGATTCTTCGTCAATGTCAAAGAATCTTCAAAGTTTAAAGACTCGAGAACTACATCAGTGGTATCCAAAAGACAAATAGAAGTGTGAGCATGGTGGATAAAGGGGTGGAGACACCTAACCAATGAAGTTGACAACGGCAGACAACCACATTAACTGATCACAAAGCATTAAGGAACAATGAAACAAGTCTATTCTATATCTACACACAAAGTTCAAGCTCGAGAAAAGTAAAGACCTAATCAAGTGGAGCATCTTTTGAATGACCACCCCTTAGGGGGAGATTGTTAGCCTTAATCGTTTTATTAGAAGTGATGGTCATTCACGTTTAGGAACTTTGTAACGTGTGTTAGATATCGTGCTAGAATAGTCAACGGGCTCGTGGATTGGACTAAGCTAAATGGGTATTAGTTTAGTTAAGCTTGCCTTATATCCAACCCAACCCATGTCCAAGCCCACGAAGCCCATGAAAAGCCTTTTAGGGCATCTTGTATTCCAAGTATAAATACCCCTCAAATGGTCATTTGAGGGGTGTGCTTGAGTGTGTGTGTGTGTGTGTGTTTTCTTTCAAGTAATACAACTTTATTGTTTTTCATCTCTCTACACATATACACGGTTTTCATATAAACATCAAGTCACCAACATCTTTCTCTTCTTACTTCTACCTATATATTTGTGTTTGGGTTTCACGAGTTTTACGCATAACTGTGGTTAACGTGGGTATTTCGTGATAAGGTTGATATTTGTAAGGTCCTACAGAGTGGACTCTACGTCAGTTGCAGCTTCATCAAAGTTGATGGTGGTTCCTTGAGGTTCCGAATCATGGAAAGCTCTTCTTCGCCTATTTAGCTCTCTTTCGGGTTCAGCAAAAGGTTCAAGAAGGTTTTTGGTGGAACTTCGGGTCCTAAGCTGTCTAAGGGGATTGGTGGGGGGAAATGGCAGGTTTGTTGGTTGATTATCACCTTCCATGAAGAAAAGTGATGGGATTACTAACAAAGGTCACGAAGAAGGGGGATAGACTACGAGGAAGCTAAAATGGGAAAAAGCTTACTTGATAGGAATCAAGCAAGGAAACCTAAACGAGGTGGAAATCTAACTAGCTATTCTATTCCCCGGCAGCGGCGCCAAAAACTTGATACGCGTACAACGCGCGTTCGGGGTCAAAGGAACTTCCTTTTCGTCGAGCAAGTTTTTCAACACCCTAGGCAGTGAACCTAATCGTTGTAGTGTAGTATTAGGGTAAGCCTCGGGATTTGATATCGATCTCTATGGGAATAAGAATGCTAGTGAGAAATTACTACGCTAAGGTTGGGGTTGAGGAAGATTATTTTTTATCTTTTTATGTTTTTTTAGAAAATTGAAAGGTACGAATCTCGGGGTATTGGATTTGGGGGGTTGGTATTTCTACCGATTAGTCTACTATTCTAATTATCTAATTAACTAAGCTAAGGAGAATGTAGTCTATGTCTATTGATGTGTGCTCTTATGATGATTAAAAATGTGTTTACTTAGATGTTATTACTCCCTAGTTTACTCCTATTGATAAGGTCTTAAAATGTACCTTTTCGAGGGGTCGTTTAAGCCCTTATTTGATCACTTTTGTATCCGTTATTGCTTAATATCGTTCCTTTTCACTTTTTAGGTCTCTTGAAGGCAAACTGCTGTAATGGCACTTATTTGGACGAAAAAGCGCGGATATATGAAGAAAATGGCCAAAGTCAAGAATCGAGACACTCAAGCTGCTAAATTACAAGGGGACGGCGTCACTTCTTAATCTGCGACGCCGTCGGAGGAATTTGTGACGGCTCAGAAGAGAAATTGCTAAGTTCTGAAGGACGGCGTCGGGCTTTAAAAGAGTAGGCCGTCGCAACTCAGACGGCCTAGATTCAATCCAGACGGCGTCAGAAGCTAAAGAGGACGGCGTCACAAGCATAAGGTGACGCCGTCGCAAGATTAACTTGGCCAAGACGAAACCCTAATGACGGCGACACGACGGCGTCACAAATCATAAGGTGACGCCGTCGCACATGTAATCTTATATATAGAATCCGAATTTTTCAGTTTTAGAGAGTAGTCTTTTGGGTAAACTTTTGGAGTAAGACCTAAACCGAACCAAGGTCGTATTTTAGGGTTCTAAACCCTATCTTACACCAAGATAAGTTGTTTACTTCATTAATTTAATTATGTCTTCAATTATTTGTGTGTATGCTTGCATGTTCTCCATGTCCGGCTAATTTACTTGTGTGTTTGCTTAGGGAATATGAAACTTAATTATTGAATATTGATTGGTTGTTTCTTATCTTAGTTGATTAATGATCTAGTAATGCGATAGGTCATTCGTTGTGTACTTAATGCTTGATTAATCTTTGTGAACCTTAGGTTATAGCACTTTGAGTTGTTGTAAGCTAAACTATCCAAAGAGGCCTTAGAGTTAGAGTTTATCATCCCTTGTGGGTTTTGTAGACGAGACCCTTTGGTAACTTCAAAGAGTTAGGGAGAAACGCATACCCTACAACTTTAGACACACAACGCAATTAGGAATAAGGACGTGACAATTCAACCACCAATAGGAGATAATTAAGGAGTAGTAAAACCTAAGTAAACACATCTTTAAACTATCATACGAGCACACAATAATTAGACATAGACTACCACCACCTTAGTTTAGATAATTAGATAAAAGTAGAGTAATCGGTAGAAATACCAACCCCCCAAATCCAAACCCCGAGATTCGTACTTTTCCTTTTCTAAAAAACATAAAAAGATAAAAAATAATCTTCCTCAACCCCAACCTTAGCGTAGTAACTTCTCACTAGCATTCCTATTCCCCTAGAGAACGATATCAATTCCCGTGGCTTACCCTAATACTACACTACAACGATTAGGTTCACTGCCTAGGGTGTTGAAAAACTTGCTCGACGAAAAGGAAGTTCCTTTGACCCCGAACGCGCTGTGTAAGCGTATCAAGTTTTTGGCGCCGCTGCCGGGGAATAGAATAGATAGTTAGTAGTCCACCTCATTTAGGTTTCTTTCCTTGATTCCTATCAAGTAAACTTTTTTATCATTTTTAGCTTTCTTTTAGTCTATCCCCCTTCTTCGTGACCTTTGTTCGTAACCCCATCACTTTTCATCATGGAAGGTGAAAACCCCCCTCAAATCATTGTCCCGCCAAGAGACCATACTCTTGGTGAATACTCGAGACCTAGCCCCCAAGGCTATAGGAAGACCATTGAGCTTCCCGACCAAGCCCAAATTACGGCCCTGCGATCCGACACCATCCGGTTGGTGCAAAATGGATGTGCATTCCATGGACTTCGTTTCGAAGATCCTAATCAGCATCTTAAGGACTTCCTTAAAATTGTCGATTCTATTGACCTTGATGCTAAGACTCGGGAGACCACGCGTCTGCGTCTCTTCCAATTCTCTCTACGGGACCAAGCTAGTAATTGGCTTGAGCGACTTCCCGCCGGCTCCATCTCAAGTTGGGATGATCTCACCACTCATTTCCTTGCTCAATTTTTCCCACCGGGTAGAATCACAAAACTCAGACGAGACATCTTAACGTTTCAACAACTTCAAGGCGAGTCTATCCACAAGGCATGGAATCGATTCAAAGATTCACTCCGTAAACACCCTCACCATGGCATTGACCTTTGCCTTCAAATCCAAATCTTCTATGACCATATCGATTTCATCACTCGACGATCCATAGATCAAGCCGCTGGTGGAAGGCTCAGCGACTTTAATGCAGAGGAATCTTGGGATATTATTGAAAAGCTCGCTGATCAAAGCTACGAAGATTGGAATGAATCTCCTGTAACCACTGATAAAATGGTGAATGCCCTATCAACTCGTCTTGAATCCCCTGACATCACCGAGGAGCAATTCAGTGCTATTGAGAGAGGGATTGATTACCTTTTGGAAAGACGTAAAGCTCCCATGCACATCCCTCATGAAGTGGTCAAATCCGCTAATCCCACCCACCACCTAACACATTTTTCAGGATCCCCGAGTCGTGAGCAAAACATCGATTCCGAAAGGCGCTTCCGCTCTACTTCCCAAATACCACTCTCACCAAGCGTTAAGGAACAAATGAGGGAGTATATGGCAGCTCATACGTTAAGATTAGCCAAATTCGAAGAGGAAGTTTATAGGCAGAGAGAGGAAATGCAAGCAAAAAATAACAGATATGATGAACCTGGTAATAGAATATACCAAGACGAAAGTCCCCGAAAAGGTACTAGTAAGAAGCAACGATTGTCCTCCCACCTCGTATGTTAATGCCATTTCCATCATGCCTGAGGATGGAAAGGTTGAGGTGAAAAAAACTGAGGAAAGGAAGTAGGAGGAGGGCAAACTTAATGATGAGCCTGAGACCATTGAGTATTACCTTAAGCATGAAATCAATAAAAAAACCGTTGCGAACCAAGTAAACAAATTTAGGTACAATGAGGTTCTTAGGGAAGCCCTTGAAGGAAAGATGACTGAGGAAGAGTATGACGCCCTGCCTATGGGACCTCTGTATGAGATGGTTCTAAAAAAACCATTAACAAAAAAACGAGACACCACTGGGAACTTCGTGATACCATGTAGCATAGGTGATATTGATATAAATGCCTTAGCTGATCAGGGGACTGATGTGAACATAATGCCATTATCAATCTATAATAAGTTAACTAAGGAGAAACCAGCCAAGACCGATCTTAGACTTTCCTTAGCTAATCACACATATGTTTACCCCATAGGAATCTCGATGGATGTTCTAATAGAGGTAGCTAATATTGTTTATCCGGTTGATTTCGTGATCATAGATGTTGAGGAAGATAAAAATGTGCCTCTCATTCTTGGAACACCATTTCTGGCCACCGCCAAGGCAACCATCAAATGCGGAGAGGGCATCATGGTACTTAAAAGCGGGAAAGGGTACGCTAGGATACCCATCATCCTAAGGTATCCTCTTAAGATCATGGAAATGATTACGGGTGGAAATCCACAAGCCCCTAAAAAAATTGTTAAGAAGAAATTGAATGATTGGGAAAAGGGGCTTAGGGACTTTATGGTTCAGGGATTATATGCAACGTTGTGGAAACCCAATAAGAAGTTAGGAAATAATCCCACTTCGATACCAAAGGCACAAAGGAGCCCTAAGGAATTTCTAAAAGGAGAAAAAGTACTTTTGTACAAATCTCGGATAAGGGCATTACGAGGTAGAAACAAACCAAGATGGTTTCGGCCTTTCACAGTGAAGGAAACTAATCTAAAGGATAAAACCGTCACCATAATAGACGACGTTGGCAAGGAATCCACAGTAAGCATACAACGTGTACACTCTTTCGACGATGGAAAAAAGGAAGAAGGTGACAGTAATGAAGTCACGTAGGAGCACGACTACGAGTCTAGCTACAAGACTCTTAAATAAAGAAAAGCGCTTCGTGGGAGGCAACCCATGTTTAATTGTTTGTTTGTTTGTGTCATATATCTTTTATTGATTGTTTAATCTCATGTTTAAATTTGTAAAAATGCTTTATTTTGTTTTTAACCTCGTCTTAATTGCATATAAAGGTATTTTACATAAAGGATAAGTGTAGGGAGGATTACACACGTTTTCATAAGAAACGTGAACATGAGAATAACAATTAATTAAAAGATATATTTGCATGTTTGTTCGAGTCAAATGCTTGTATCGAGTCATAATGGATGTTTTGCATATTTTTTTTTCAGATTCTAAAGATGTAAATTTTCCAGAAATTTTTCCAGGAAATCGCAGACCAGTTTTTGTCAGGATAACCTGACGGCATCAGGATTGCAACCTGACGGCGTCAGGAAGGAGTAAAAACATCAGATTACTTTTTCTCGTTTTCTGAGCTACTTATAAATTTTTGGAATTTTCCAGGTCTTAATTTTCTTAGAAATTCTGTAACCATCCATTCCACAAGCATTATATCCTAGTTTAAATCGAGTCTTATATATTATTACCGCCGATTTTACGCGAAGCTTTCGTTTGTTTTCTTCAAGTGTGCAGGTTTTGTTTATCAAGAAGAAGATACATAAAGTTAGAAGGAGTTTTTCACGCATACATTCTTCTTGGAAAGGATTTAACCACTACTTCACACACGGATCCTACCGAGCTAATCAGGGGAGTATTAGTTTCTTTCGTTTTTGACTACCTTCTTTTATCATAACTTTGATACTTTTGGGGAACATTGGGGACAATGTTCAGTTTAAGTGTAGGGAGGGAAAATAAAACGGGAACTTTGAAACTATGCTTATCCTTGATTATTTGCTTTGTCCAATTGCATTTGCGTAATAAACCATGAGAAAATGTCGGTTAGGGTAATTTTGGCACCAAATTTAAAATTTTTCATAATATATAGGAGTGGGCCATTAGTCTTAACAAAAGCGTCTCACGGATAGGAAGTTATATGACTAGCACAAAACCCTTTACCACTTAAATTCCACCAAAAATGTGAGGATCGCCCTTAGATTAGTAGGAATTAAAGCATTCATCTTTAATGCTTAGAGTGTGAACCGGTAGTATATTAGATTCTAGAACTTGTTTTGTGATGCATCCCGAGATCGCTAGTAAGACTACACTTGTGTAGTTAGGAATAATTAAATGATAAGAGGCATTAGGATAACCCTTGTTTGATACCCGTAATATAATTACGTCTTCCACATCGGTTGAGTAATTCCCCCACACCCTTGCATTGTACTCATCCTTAGTACACGATACCCCTATTTAACCCCACAGAGCCTATCCATTTCGCGGTTCTCGTGATGTTTCGGTTTTCCGGAATATCAATGAAGAACATTGTTTACACTCCACCCCCAAATGTACACCCAAATCGCCTTAGCCTACCTTGTATGCACTCACTTTTAGTGCATTATTGTTATCACCCAAAACCCTTAGTTCAATTATCTAGTTGCTTGCATGAGTTGCTAAGTCAAGTCATATCCTTTGTACACAGTTTTGGGACGATTGGGACTCACGGGAAAAAGTTAAAGTTTATAAAATGTTTGAAAAGGGAACGTTAATTTCCCTAATTTGCGTAATAACATACCCCAAGTATTTTGATCTTTTCAATTCGGGTCATATTAGTATTAGAGTAATAAAAACTCAAGTGTAGGGATGTGCTATAAATCCCTATTATTTTGATGTTATCGTAGAGGATGGTAGAGTAAAAGTGTATGAAGAAAAAAAAAATAGAAAAAGAGAAAAAGAAAAAAAAATAGAGTGTTCAAAAAAAACAAAAAAAAAAACAAAAAAACAAAAAAAAAATGTACGGGCTACCATCCTACATCTATCTTTAAATTTATGTTTGTTTATTTCAGTTATATAGAGTTTAGAGTGTCGAGTCTTGGCTTAGCAACGCCATTCTTCGTATGCATTTAACATAGAGATTTTTGACTTGCCACCACTAAATAGCCTGTCCCACCAAACCCTTTGTTTCCCTACCGTAAGCCTAACGTTACAACCCTTTAAAGACCTCTTTGATAGTCTTTCCTAGGTGCTTACGCTAAAGCGATGGAGGTTTGATCTATTCTCAAGCCTATGGTAATCTATGTACTAGGACCGGTTAATGAGTGTTTATCTTCCATTTCCAATTTGTTATATTTCATATACACCCGAGAGAGATGTGAGAATCCAAACACCCCATGTGAGGTGCTAGTATGTAATTTCCGTGCTTGTGATGACTTTTGCGGGGCTTATATGTGTTGTGGACTGTTTTAAACCAATGCTTCATGACCCTAACTTATAAATTAATTGGCTAAAAGCACATTTGCTTGAGGACAAGCAAATACCAAGTGTAGGGATATTTGATAACATTTTAAAATGTACCTTTTTGAGGGGTCGTTTAAGCCCTTATTTGATCACTTTTGTATCCTTTATTGATTAATATCGTTCCTTTTCACTTTTTAGGTCTCTTGAAGGCAAACTACTGTAATCGCACTTATTTGGACGAAAAAGCGCGGATATATGAAGAAAATGGCCAAAGTCAAGAATCGAGACACTCAAGCTGCTAAATCACAAGGGGACGGAGTCACTGCTTAATCAGCGACGCCGTCGGAGGAATTTGTGACGGCTCAGAAGAGAAATTGCTAAGTTCTGAAGGACGGCGTCGGGCTTTAAAAGAGTAGGTCGTCGCAACTCAGACGGCCTAGTTTCAATCCAGACGGCGTCAGAAGCTAAAGAGGACGGCGTCACAAGCATAAGGTGATGCCGTCGCAAGATTAACTTGGCCAAGACGAAACCCTAATGACGGCGACACGACGGCGTCACAAATCATAAGGTGACGCCGTCGCACATGTAATCTTGTATATAAAATCCGATTTTTTCAGTTTTAGAGAGTAGTCTTTTGGGTAAACTTTTGGAGTAAGACCTAAACCGAACCAAGGTCGTATTTTAGGGTTCTAAACCCTATCTTACACCAAGATATGTTGTTTACTTCATTAATTTAATTATGTCTTCAATTATTTGTGTGTATGCTTGCATGTTCTCCATGTCCGGCTAATTTACTTGTGTGTTTGCTTAGGGAATATGAAACTTAATTATTGAATATTGATTGGTTGTTTCTTATCTTAGTTGATTAATGATCTAGTAATGCGATAGGTCATTCGTTGTGTACTTAATGCTTGATTAATCTTTGTGAACCTTAGGTTATAGCACTTTGAGTTGTTGTAAGCTAAACTATCCAAAGAGGCCTTAGAGTTAGAGTTTATCATCCCTTATGGGTTTTGTAGACGAGACCCTTTGGTAACTTCAAAGAGTTAGGGAGAAACGCATACCCTACAACTCTAGACACACAACGCAATTAGGAATAAGGACGTGACAATTCAACCACCAATAGGAGATAATTAAGGAGTAGTAAAACCTAAGTAAACACATCTTTAAACTATCATACGAGCACACAATAATTAGACATAGACTACCACCACCTTAGTTTAGATAATTAGATAAAAGTAGAGTAATCGGTAGAAATACCAACCCCCCAAATCCAAACCCCGAGATTCGTACTTTTCCTTTTCTAAAAAACATAAAAAGATAAAAAATAATCTTCCTCAACCCCAACCTTAGCGTAGTAACTTCTCACTAGCATTCCTATTCCCCTAGAGAACGATATCAATTCCCGTGGCTTACCCTAATACTACATTACAACGATTAGGTTCACTGCCTACGGTGTTGAAAAACTTGCTCGACGAAAAGGAAGTTCCTTTTACCCCGAACGCGTTGTGTAAGCGTATCACCTATTGATGGTTGAATTGTCACGTCCTTATTCTTAACGTGTTGTGCTTTCTAAGGTCGTAGGGTATGCGTTTATCCCTAACTCTTTGAAGCTACCTAAGGTTAATGACTACGAAATCTCTAGGATTCATAAACTTAACACTAAGGTTATCTTTGGATATTTAGCCTACAATTCCACTAGCAACTATAAGCTAAGGTTCAACAAAGACTAATCAAACATTAATAACACAACGGATGACCTATCGCAATATTAGGTCAATCACAATTAAGATAAGAGACAACCAATCAATATTCAATAACTAGGTTTCATATATCTAAGCAAACACACAAGTAAATTAGCCGGACATGGAGAACATGCAAGCATACACACAAAAAATTGAAGAAATGATTGAATTAATGAAGTAAAACACTTATCTTGTTGTAAAATAGGGTATGGAACCCTAAGATACTGCCCAAGACAGCCTTGGTTCGGTTTAGGTTTTTACTCCACAAAATTACCTCTCTAAAAACTGAAAAATCCGGATTCTATATATAGTGTTACAATATGCGACGGCGTCACTCTTTAATTGTGACGCCGTCGGGTCACCGCCATTAGGGTTTCGTCTTGGCCAAGTCGACTCTGTGACGGCGTCACCTTATGCTTGTGATGCCGTCGGGATCCAAATCTAGGCCGTCTGAGTTGCGACGCCCTACTCTTTTAAACTGGATGTCGTCACTTGTAAAATAGCAATTTGCTCTCTGAGTCGTCTCAAGATGTGCCGCGACGGCGTCGCAATTATGTCGTGACGCCATCCCCTTCAATTCCAGCAGCTTGAGTGTCTCGATTCTTGACTTTGGCCATTTTCTTCGTATATTCGCGCCTTTTCGTCCGAATAAGTGTCATTCCAGCAATTTGCCTTCAAGAGACCTAAAAAGTGAAAAGGAACGAAATTAAGTAGTAACGGATACAAAATTAAGGGCTTAAATGACCCCTGATCGGGTCCCAGACGGTCAAGTTATCTCACACAAGCTAGCCACTTGTGAATGGCTAACCGTAAGAAACTTAAAACAGCTCAGACACCAATGCAATGAAGATCAGGAGAGTATAGGGTTTCCCCAGGTCTTTATGTCCCAACGAGCTGTGCGATGAATCACCAAACGAATAGTGATCGAGAGGATTTGAACGGGAAAGAGGTTTGATTATTATAACTAAAGAAAAAGTAAATAAATTACAGGGGCTTAAATGCAAATTAAAGGAAATTAAAAAGATAAAATATATTAAATAAACGCTATCACTATTTGCAAAATGATGTTTTTGATTTTTCTTTTATAAAACTTAACTTAAAAACTACGTGACGTACAAAAGAAAATGTGAAAATGAAACAGTATTAATCCTAAAAATATAAAAATGATATTTTTACAAACCTAATGATAAGGGAAAATTTCTAGAAAAAGAAAATTATTTTTAAAACTATTTATCTAATTATTATTAATTAAAAACTATTTTTAACTATTTAATAATAGCCTAAAATACAAGAAAATATGAAATAAAGCTAGAAAAATGAAATTATGACTTAGAAAAATCTAAAATAACTAAATAGACTTTTCAAAACTAATTTTATATTTTTCTGATTATTTTTGTATTTTCTATGAATTAAAAACTATTTAAAACTACTTAAATTGCTTAAAAATACAAATTTAACTAAGAAAAATCTGAAAAAATATTTTTTTTGACTTTTTATATTTATCTTAACCTAGGAAAAATGAAAAATTATTTTTTTGAAACTTTTCTGAATTAATTGTATTAAAAGCTAATTAAAATGACTTAAAAACTGTTTTAAATGAAGAAAAATAGCAAACTGACCTAGAAAAATATGAAAAATTCAGGAAAAGTCTAATTTAATATACTGAATCTAAGAAAAATATAAAAAAAGGGGCTTGTGTGAAGGAATATGAGGCTGCAGTGGAGAATGCTTATAAATAAGCACTCAAGATAAGCCAAAAGCCACCAATAAGCACCAAACTAACACAGAACCTATAATATGCTAAAAACACTCAAAAGCAACTAATTACCTATATCCTAAACTTCTAAAATGCAAACTGCCATGATTTGATTGATTTGACTTAAGTGTCAAAATCAGTTTCTAGCTACTACTTTAGAGCTTAAAAATATGCTACTTAATAAGCTGAGACTCAAAACAAAAAGTTGGAACTTGAAGGAGACCTGGCTAAGAACTTATAACCCAAAAATCACACCTGGACAAGCTCTAAGGAGCTTTTGACAAGCCCTGCACAACCCTGTGCAGACTCAGTGAATACTGAGTCAGTGCACAGGGCACTTTAAGCCCATTTGACAGGCTACTTTGGGGCTTATAAAAAATTACTAAAAATCTACAAAAATCATAATAAGAAACTAGACCAACAGAATTTTATAAACCCAAAGTTTTACTTGATTTGGCCCTAAACTGAATCAATGAAAAATCATCTCAGTTGGGCTCAAACTGGATTTTTCATGTTTTTGACTTTTGAAACAGAATTGATATGTTGACTTTAATGAGTTTTGAAGCCAATTTGTGGACTGATATTAATGTATTATGATGAAAGAATCCTACTGCAAGCTATATCTATCAATTTTAAACACAAAACAAGTTTTTGATTTAAGAAAATTCCAACAGACTTGCAGTTAAGACAGTTGAAAGGTGATTTTGACTTAAGCTACTCTATGGTGCAATTGAATGACCAAAGTGACTCCATTATACCTAAGTAAGACTAAAGCAATTAGAGTTAACCACTGAACTAACCTAAATCTCAGTCTAACACCTAATGCCAAACACTAGTTATGTGATTGATATGCAAGTTTAAACCATTCTAACTACTGAACTAGCTGAAACAAACTCCTAAACTAAATCAATATGACCTGAAAACAGCTAAATGAACAGATAAAAACTAAAGCTACCCACAGATTCAAACTCAATTAGATTTTACAAACTATACTAGATATGGAGAGAAAAATAAGAACTCACAATTGGCTCAGCTTATTTGCAGTTTAAACCAGAACCAAAACTACACTATCCTAAGCTAATCCAACCCCAAATCAACACTGCATCAACCCATATCCACTGCCGTTACTGCTTAGCCAAATTTCACCAAGTTTGACTTTTGTTGACCAGAAACCAATATTGATTTAATCTGTTTCATAAGCTTACTAAAAGCTATAAAGAGCTTAAATAAACTTATCTGATCTTAAAAATAAGCTAATAAAAGCTTGGACATAAGAGTTTGAGACTGAAATTTCAAACAGTAAGCATAAAACTTGAAGCCATACTAAAACTTTGAATTGAAACTTGAAAATGCATTACAATGATTTTCCAACTAAGGTTTAACACATAGAAACTAAAATTACAAGCTTTTGACTTAAACTACAACAGTTATATAAAAAACGACATATAGGAATTTTAAAACTAAAATCTACTCTTCTTTCTTGCTTCCCTTTCTTCTATTTATACACCAATTGTCTTCCACTTGTCTTCTGATCAATTCCCACTAATAATCTTAGCCATTGGATCATTTGAGGAGATTTTGGCCATTGATTCTATTTTGGCGGGAAAAATATATATTGCACTGGTGAGGGTTGAGTGAATGGGGAAGGGATGCATTAAATGAATCTTGGAAGGTTGTTGAGGTGGAGGGAACAAGGAGGGGTGAGGATGAGCTGGGGGGATGGGAGACTGGTGTTTGCAGGTGGGTTGTTGAAGAAGAAAGAAAAAGGCGGGGTGGTGTTTGTTTGACTGTGAAAGTTGAATGGGGTGTTATATGAAAGGGGGTCAAAAAAGGTTATTGGCTGGGGTTCAAAAACATATGGCAGGGGGTCAAGTGGTACAAAGGGTCAAGGTCCAAAGGGTTTAGGCTTAAATAACAAGGACCAATTTGTAATTTCTGAAATATCAAGGACCAATTCTGCCATTTTATCAAAGTTGTTCCAAGGGACCAAAAGTGACAATCTTTAATAGGACAAGGACCAAAATGGACATTTTCAAATTTCCAAGGACCATTTTTGCCAATTTTGAAACTTGAAGGACCAAACTTGTAATTTCTCAAAACTTTTGACATTTTTCACCAAAGGACTAATTTTGACAACTTATGATTTTAAAAGGACCTTTGGTGATTTTTCTTTTGAAATAAGTGCTCAGGGACTATTTCTGACAATTTTTTGAAACTTGGGGGACTGAAACTGCCAATTATGCAAACTTAGCTCATTTTTCATCTGATTTTAAACATTTTGCATCTGAAACATATAAAATGCAATTTTGAGATATTTTCAGTATTTTGATGCATTTATGAGCATTTTTAAGTGTTTTGCAGTTCAGATTTGACCCAAAAATGATGAGTATTTACACACTCATCAATCCCCCACACTAAACTATTGCTAGTCCCTAGCAATCTTTTGAGAAAATCTTAATGGATTTGAATCTCTTTACCAAAAGCCATTACTTCTGGAGTAGCCAAATGTTTCAGTTCAAGTAAGAACCATGGTACACCGATAACCATGTGACTTTGAGCAAACCACCAGCTTCCAACGGATTTGATTTGTCTTTACCAGAAGCCGTTTGCTTCTGGACTAGCCAACTCTTAGATAAATTATCAATATTATCTTTGGTGAGTTGATTACCAATTATGGTTTTTCCACTGCCTTTACCACAAGCCATAAACTTGCGGGCTAGCCAACTCTTCACTAATTAAAGATATGGTGAGCTGAATACCATACAATTTTGGGCAAATTGCAAGCCGTCAACGGATTTGAGATATCTTTACCAAGAGCCGTTTGCTCCTGGATTAGCCAATCCTTTTGTTTGTTAGACATGGCGGACTGATAACCATAAGTTGAGTAAGTGCAAAACACTTACTCCAAAAAAAAAAATTTTGGCCAAAAATGGGGGAATTAGGCGGTATAATTACATGATAAAATTCGTGAGAATTCCCCCCCACACTAGAAATGAATATTTCCCTCAATATTCAAAGTACCGGTGGTTATGCCGAAACAAAGAAGGTGAAAGGGAAATACTACGGCCATTATTTTAAAAGAAATTTTTTTTTTTTTTTTTTTTTTTTTTTTTTTTTTTTTTTTTGAAAACTTTATATACAACAGCGGGGGGCAACTCCCCCACACTAGGGTGGTACACACGGGTGAAAACCCATGTTTAACTACTGTTTTTGATTACCGAGTCGCTAGCTTGACTCGACCCCAAATTAATTTGTTCATGGGGAAGTAAGTGGAAGAGACAATCTCCATCGGACTTTCATTCAAGATGTTTGGACAAACATTTGAAGCGCGCGAAAGTTCCACACCGACGAGATATACATAGACAGACCCGACTCACAGATGATAAATGAAAATGCCGGGGTCAAAAATAGTGTCTTCATTCCCGAAGGAGTGAAGATGAAGAGAAATCACAAGATATTTGAGGAAAGGAAGAAAGATTTTGATAACAATCAGGATCCATTCTTCATCCTCAAATGTAGACATATCGGGAGGAAGGGTGAGGGTAGTATCATCAATAAACAAACTCGTATGATAGAGTACACCTTCCTCCGAGCCAATATCATCCTCAAGATCAAAATAGAAATGATCATGTTCCGGAGGAGATATGTCATGAGAGAGTTCACCGGAGAACTCCTCGTGAAGAGAATCAATCACAAGATGTAAATCTGTGAATTCTTGTCGCACTGTAGACTCATCACTATCCTCAATCTGAGTATCAAAGAGTGGATTCTCAGAAATTAAAGTGACTTCAGAGTTGAATTCAAATAGACGATTAGTGAGAGTTGTTTTGAACGCTTCAGGAACAAAGTGATCAACATTCTCTATTGGACTATTGGGATAAGAAGTGAGTGAACGATCATTATAAGGGAGACTTTCAATCTCTCCCAGATCGGCTTCGAAATCAAAGAGATCATCATCACTTTCTGATGAAAGTGGAATGATGTGAGTGAGTTCATCGGTGAACTCCTCAAGAAGAGGGTCAGACTGTGGGAGTGATGCCTCAACATACTCGATGTTTTCATAAGAAGCACAATCTTCGCTACAATTGGAGAAAGTTTCAAAATGATCTTTTGAACACTCAAGAGGGGAAAGAGAATCACACATATGATTAGAAGTTCCCTGTGACTCTCTCGGGATTGGGACAAGGTTCTCAACACTAGACTTTATGAATTCGTCTGATTCCTTTTCAGGAACAGTGTCAAGATGCTCGTCCCCCATGTTCAGAGAGTGAGTGGGAGCTTCGAGTGTGATAGTAGTTGTTTGAGATGGAATCTCAACTGCTGGGATATCAACTGACTGAGGGAGTTGAGAAATAATATTAAAAGGATAAAAACTCTCCTCGTCATCATCATACATAGCTGCCTTAAGAAATTGGGAATGCCTTAGAGCTGCATGCTCTAGGACTAATAATTCTTCCCTAGATTTGCGAGCCTCTCGTTCTTCGGCTAGCAATTCTCCCATTGTCTTTTCACCACTCACTTGATTCTTAAAGTTACTAATCATATCATCAAGTGTTTTCATTGCGGTTTCAAAATTTTGGGAAATTTCTTGAGACAACGGCTCAGGTGGAGTTTGAACCGTATGGTGCTGTGGAGGTTGGAAATTGTCAAACCTATGAGAGTCATGATTGTTACAAGGAAATGGATTCCCTATTTGACAACCAGAGCTGAAGTGGGGACCTCCACAGTTCTCACAACAGTAAAACTGTTGAGTCTGGACTGGTGAATTATATGGATATTGGTCATAACCAAAGTTCTGAGCATCACCGGAAAACTGTTCATAGACAAACGTGTTTCCGGATTGACACTCAAATCCTTGGTGAGGACCTCCACAAAATTCACAGCAGTTATGTTGATTATATGAAGATAAGTCGGGCTGTGGTGTGTGATTGGAAAAGTTTGAGGGGTCGTTAAATGAGTTCGGATTAGGATCATAATCAAATGAATTCCTCGAACCACAAAACAAACAACTCCCGTTACGAATATCATTACCACACTGTACACACGTACACGAACGACATGGTGAACCAAAAAGAGGTTCACCACAACCGACACAAGGAATAAACGATTTCATTTGAGAGTAATGAGAAGGAATCGGTTCATTCAAAGAATCAACAAAACCAACATGGTGATCCGAATGACTATCAAGTCTCGAAGAACATTTTGAAAAATCCGGAGGTGGGACAAGTGGTGTGCTCTGAGAGCTAGCAATTTCCACCACTTGCGTTATGGTCTCTGGTTCTGGTTTTTGAGAAACGTGAAGATTAGGCAAGTCATTCTTGCTAGTCACCGGTCTAAATTCTGCATGATTGCTTTTAACCGTAAATTGTGAAAGTTTAGGATCAATTTTAGACGGCTTAGGAGCAATCGAGGGGTTAGATATTTGGGTAACCGTAGGTTGGACGTATTTAGCACTTCCATTATCAGAGGGCAGTACCTGGTCCTTTGTCACCCCGGTTTTTCGTTCCATTTCCCTACGCAGAATTAATGGATCATCACGAACAACACGAATTCTTGACATTTGCGATGAAGTATGAAGTTTTTCAAATTCGTTCCAGAATTCGTCGTAGTCGAGAGATACCATGAGAATAGACGAAGTTAGAATCAAATGGATAGAGGGTAAAGGGATAAAGAATCAAAAAGGGTAAGAGGGTAAAGATGAATATTTTTGGATTTTTGGATAAACATGATGTAAAAACAAAGAATGAAAATCTTTTTGGGTTTTTGATTTTTAAGATGTTTTTGGATTTTTGGATTTTTATAAGAAAATATAAACATATATAGATGGTATAAACAAGGAGTGAATATCCAAATCACTAATCTGCTAAACGGAAGATAATTAGCACAGCTCCCCGGTAGCGGCGCCAAAAATTTGATCGGGTCCCAGACGGTCAAGTTTTCTCACACAAGCTAGCCACTTGTGAATGGCTAACCGTAAGAAACTTAAAACAGCTCAGACACCAATGCAATGAAGATCAGGAGAGTATAGGGTTTCCCCAGGTCGTTATGTCCCAACGAGCTGTGCGATGAATCACCAAACGAATAGTGATCGAGAGGATTTGAACGGGAAAGAGGTTTGATTATTATAACTAAAGAAAAAGTAAATAAATTACAAGGGCTTAAATGCAAATTAAAGGAAATTAAAAAGATAAAATATATTAAATAAACGCTATCACTATTTTCAAAATGATGTTTTTGATTTTTCTTTTATAAAACTTAACTTAAAAACTACGTGACGTACAAAAGAAAATGTGAAAATGAAACAGTATTAATCCTAAAAATATAAGAATGACATTTTTACAAACCTAATGATAAGAGAAATTTCTAGAAATAGAAAATTATTTTTAAAACTATTTATCTAATTATTATTAATTAAAAACTATTTTTAACTATTTAATAATAGCCTAAAATACAAGAAAATATGAAATAAAGCTAGAAAAATGAAATTATGACTTAGAAAAATCTAAAATAACTAAAGAGAATTTTCAAAACTAATTTTATATTTTTCTGATTATTTTTGTATTTTCTATGAATTAAAAACTATTTAAAACTACTTAAATTTCTTAAAAATACAAATTTAACTAAGAAAAATCTGGAAAAATATTTTTTTGAACTTTTTATATTTATCTTAACCTAGGAAAAATGAAAAATTATTTTTTTGAAACTTTTCTGAATTAATTGTATTAAAAGCTAATTAAAATGACTTAAAAACTGTTTTAAATGAAGAAAAATAGCAAACTGACCTACAAAAATATGAAAAATTCAGGAAAAGTCTAATTTAATATACTGAATCTAAAAAAAATATAAAAACAGGGGCTTGTGTGAAGGAATATGAGACTGCAGTGGAGAATGCTTATAAATAAGCACTCAAGATAAGCCAAAAGCCACCAATAAGCACCAAACTAACACAGAACCTATAATATGCTAAAAACACTCAAAAGCAACTAATTACCTATATCCTAAACTTCTAAAATGCAAACTGCCATGATTTGATTGATTTGACTTAAGTGTCAAAATCAGTTTCTAGCTACTACTTTAGAGCTTAAATATATGCTACTTAATAAGCTGAGACTCAAAACAAAAAGTTGGAACTTGAAGGAGACCTGGCTAAGAACTTATAACCCAAAAACCACACCTGGACAAGCTCTAAGGAGCTTTTGACAAGCCCTGCACAACCGTGTGCAGACTCAGTGAATACTGAGTCAGTGCACAGGGCACTTTAAGCCCATTTGACAAGCTACTTTGGGGCTTATAAAAAATTACTAAAAATCTACAAAAATCATAATAAGAAACTAGACCAACAGAAGTTTATAAACCCAAAGTTTTACTTGATTTGGCCCTAAACTGAATCAATGAAAAATCATCTCAGTTGGGCTCAAACTGGATTTTTCATGTTTTTGACTTTCGAAACAGAATTGATATGTTGGCTTTAATGAGTTTTGAAGCCAATTTGTGGATTGATATTAATGTATTATGATGAAAGAATCCTACTGCAAGCTATATCTATCAATTTTAAACACAAAACAAGTTTTTGATTTAAGAAAATTCCAACAGACTTGTAGTTAAGACAGTTGAAAGGTGATTTTGACTTAAGCTACTCTAGGGTGCAATTGAATGACCAAAGTGACTTCATTATACCTAAGTAAGACTAAAGCAATTAGAGTTAACCACTGAACTAACCTAAATCTCAGTCTAATACCTAATGCCAAACACTAGTTATGTGATTGATATGCAAGTTTAAACCATTCTAACTACTGAACTAGCTGAAACAAACTCCTAAACTAAATCAATATGACCTGAAAACAACTAAATGAACAGATAAAAACTAAAGCTACCCACAGATTCAAACTCAATTAGATTTTGCAAACTATACTAGATATGGAGAGAAAAATAAGAACTCACAATTGGCTCAGCTTATTTGCAGTTTAAACCAGAACCAAAACTACACTATCCTAAGCTAATCCAACCCCAAATCAACACTGCATCAACCCATATCCACTGCCATTACTGCTTAGCCAAATTTCACCAAGTTTGACTTTTGTTGACCAGAAACCAATATTGATTTAATCTGTTTCATAAGCTTACTAAAAGCTATAAAGAGCTTAAATAAACTTATCTGATCTTAAAAATAAGCTAATAAAAGCTTGGACATAAGAGTTTGAGACTGAAATTTCAAACAGTAAGCATAAAACTTGAAGCAATACTAAAACTTTGAATTGAAACTTGAAAATGCATTACAATGATTTTCCAACTAAGGTTTAACACATAGAAACTAAAATTACAAGCTTTTGACTTAAACTAAAACAGTTATATAAAAAACGACATATAGGAATTTTAAAACTAAAATCTACTCTTCTTTCTTGCTTCCCTTTCTTCTATTTATACACCAATTGTCTTCCACTAGTCTTCTGATCAATTCCCACTAATAATCTTAGCCATTGGATCATTTGAGGAGATTTTGGCCATTGATTCTATTTTGGCGGGAAAAATATATATTGCACTGGTGGGGGTTGAGTGAATGGGGAAGGGATGCATTAAATGAATCTTGGAAGGTTGTTGAGGTGGAGGGAACAAGGAGGGGTGAGGATGAGCTGGGGGGATGGGAGACTGGTGTTTGCAGGTGGGTTGTTGAAGAAGAAAGAAAAAGGCGGGGTGGTGTTTGTTTGACTGTGAGAGTTGACTGGGGTGTTATATGAAAGGGGGTCAAAACAGGTTATTGGCTGGGGTTCAAAAACATATGGCAAGGGGTCAAGTGGTACAAAGGGTCAAGGTCCAAAGGGTTTAGGCTTAAATAACAAGGACCAATTTGTAATTTCTGAAATATCAAGGACCAATTCTGCCATTTTATCAAAGTTGTTCCAAGGGAACAAAAGTGACAAGCTTCAATAGTACAAGGACCAAAATGGACATTTTCAAATTTCCAAGGACCATTTTTGCCAATTTTGAAACTTGAAGGACCAAACTTGTAATTTCTCAAAACTTTTGACATTTTTCACCAAAGGACTAATTTTGACAATTTATGATTTTAAAAGGACCTTTGGTGATTTTTCTTTTGAAATAAGTGCTCAGGGACTATTTCTGAAATTTTTTTGAAACTTGGGGGACTGAAACTGCCAATTATGCAAACTTAGCTCATTTTTCATCTGATTTTAAACATTTTGCATCTGAAACATATAAAATGCAATTTTGAGATATTTTTAGTATTTTGATGCATTTCTGAGCATTTTTAAGTGTTTTGCAGTTCAGATTTGACCCAAAAATGATAAGTATTTACACACTCATCAACCCCTCAAAAGTTTACCTTTTAAATCCTTATCAACACCGATCTCGACCCTTTGGATTACATCAATCAATTGCCGGACATTCCTAGCCCATCACAAGAATGACAACAAATCAAAGGGATCTTCAACTGCTTCGCCAACTTCTTGAAGAAAAAGAAGTAGAGATGGTATGATGAAGAGTGGAGGAGGGATGAAGACGGGAAGTGATGTGGAAGGAGATGGGGAAGTAAGGTAAGGTCGTAGGACCTTAATTTGTGAAAACAATTTGAAACAATGGGTTGTAAAATCTAAACAATACTTATGTAGAGTAGGATATAGTATGTTGTTATTGCCATAACTTGGCATTGAACAATCTTAACTTAGGAACGTATAGGATGAGATTTTACGACTTCTTGAAATCACTCAAGTAGTCGTCGTCACTCATCTTTAGCTACCTTTAGTTCCCCCACACTTGCTATGCGTTATACTTGATGTGTTCTTGCATTTAGTCTTTGTAGAAACAACTAGGAGAAGCATTTGCTAAGAGTGCAAGAATTGCACATTTTGCTGAAAGCCTTCTGATCTACAGTAGGCGGATCCCAGTGTTATAACTAGCCGGATCCCTCCAAAGAGGCAACCGTGGGATCCGGGAAGACAGTTATCTGATACAGATCACCATACACCCAAGTTATCCCCCTAATCACATCATGATGGCTAAACATGAATCTTTAACACTACTTAAGGCTTCTTCAAGCAGAGTAGGTCTCACATTCATCCATAAATAACTTAGGAACAAATCCAAAGTACTTTTGATTTTTCAAACTTAGCAATATCCACAATTTTTCCGCTTCAACGCTCACACATTATTCCTCGCATCTCATAACACTTAGTTTGATATTTCTATCAATTTTAGAAAATTGATTTTATTAACTCTTACCTCAAAATAGGTCTAAAACAAGCTTTTTTATTTTTCTTTATTTTTTAGGATTTTCTCAAATTTTTATTGAGTCATCATCTGATATCTAAGACTAAGTATCATCTTTTTCCCATTTCAAATCAAATGGTATCCTTCTCAAGCACTTAGTTAGACTTCTATAGTCCACTTTCCTACCTAAAAACCATCATTAATGTGAAGTCCCAAACCTTGGATCTTGAACACTTAGCTTGTAAATGTGTTAGTTTCCTTGGATGATTCCAAAACGACAATGAGAAACTTTGTTGTAGATGCACACAAGTATGCAAAATCTACTTGAATGCACTTAGAAGATTAATGTAAGAACAAGTATAACACCAACAGCTTCGATATTATTGATTAATAATATGAGTACTCTCCTAGTACGAGGGTTTACAACCTTGAAGCTTTTCTTCAGACGGCTAGAGTATTGGTATTTTCTTAACCTAGCTAGGATCTCCTTTTATACACTAAGGAGATCCCTTACAGAGATAATTATGCATTAAGTATATCATATCTTCTATTGGAATAGAAGATATGCTGTTACAAACCATATACGACATTCCTAACATAGATCAGTACAAACTCTAACACTATCAGTACTAACATTTCCACTATCAGTACTAACTTTACTACTATAAGTATTAACTCCCAAAAGCGAATTTCCCAACAATCCTCCCCTAAACTTGTGATTGGGTTTCAGAATCACAAGTTTCTTCAGTCCTTAAGGATTCTTCCAAACTCACTTTCCCCTGCTAGGTCTTCCAGCTTGATCAAAATCTTTATCAGCAACTCCTTAGCCATGTCAACTGCATTTCCCATCCTTAGCCCTACTGTCAGCACTTGTAGAAGAGTTCCTAATGCAAGTGGGTAAGTTCTTTCAACTAGCATGTAGATATCAGTCCCATTGTATGTAGTGACCAAGTGCAGTCCACGAGAATCAATCAGGGTCCAGCTGAGAGCTTCATCACCAGGTTGAAACTTCCATTGTTCTCCTGCTGGATCAGGTTCAAAGATATTTTGAAGCTCATAAAGTAACTCCAGATCTTTATCATTATCTGGATCTTTGTTCTTGAACCTGTTTTTGACTAACTCCCGAAGCTTGAGTAGATCCTCCCTGTCAATAAATGCAAATAAATCTACCAAGTATAAATAGGCACTTGTCCTTCCACCAGCTCTGTGAATTCTCCAATGCCTCTTTCCATCTTCAGTGTAGATATCCCAGTTGATGATTGGATACCTAGTGTTGATGGGCTATGTGTATAGTGCTTCTTCAGGAGCTTCAATAATCATCATCTGATTGAGCTCCTCTTCATTGAGTCCACCTTCATCTTCGGATGCTTTTAGTCTTTTGGGTGCAGTTGAGGAAGCTCCTTCTTCTGATGGTCTCTTGTAGCTTCCAATAGGCTGTGATCTTTCAACAACATCATCTTCATGCATAGGTCTGAAGTCCAGAAATTTTGTTTGAGTAATATCAACCAGTCTTTGAAGTGTCTCCCAAGATAATTGATTTAGCTTCTTCAATGTTCTTCTGTCTTCACCTTGATACTTGATGTACTTGCAGAGATACATCTTTTGCTGACTCTTGTTTGGAGGTATTGAGGCCTTTTCAATTTCCCTTTGCTCTCTAAATTGACTCTGTCTTCTGGCCAAAATCTCACTGAACAATTGAGTTGCTTCATTAACACTTGTATTTTGATCTTGTTGCAGCTTCTGTTGTACTTCCTGAGTTGCTTCTACCTTGGCACTCATTTCATCCCATGTTTGCCAGTCTTCATCCAGTTTAGCCATCTTTAGTTTTTCTTTTGTTGCAGCTTCTTCCTGCAAATCTTCCTCCTTCCATTGTGCTTCAAGCTTCCTTGCAGCTTCTTCATTTAACCTTTTAATCTAAGCTTTATAAAGCTTTTTCTTCTTTGGTTCTTCTTCCAGGATACCCTTACCTTTGTCTTTGGGATCTATCTTTGGAGCTGAGGAGGTTGGTGATGGTGGAGCACCTCCTTCTTTGATAGTGACTCCCTTTTCCTTAGGCTTGGTTACTGTTGACTTGGTTTTCTTTCTTAGATACATAACAAGAGGCTTTTTGTAAGTTCGAGAGATAGGGAATGATTTCTTCAAGATTTAAAGTCCCAAGACTGCATGTTTCTTTCTATTTTCTTCATCACTGTCTTCATGTGGAGTTGTAGTGATGATAGTGGCCTCTATTGTTGTTGCTTGTTGTAATTCAGCAGCTACTTGGATGATTAGATTAGTACTGATTACAGAACACCAGGAGTACTAACCATTGTACTATCAGTACTAACTACAACACTAACAGTACTAACTGGGATAGTACTGATAGTGTATGTAGGAGTACTAAGCACTTCTTCTGCATGTTTGGTGATCTGAACTTCATCTTCTTCATCAAGAAAAGTGCTCTGAAAAGCTTAACCACCTTGCCACTGACCAAATTCTCTTCTACCTTGAATGTTAGAACTCCTCCCCTGTTTGGAAGAATCCTCTGTGGATGTGCTAGAAACTCTGAACTTGTCCTTCCTTTTAAAGGATGTGGTGACTGGAGATGCTTCTGCAGTTGGCTTGGAAAGAAGCTTGACTTGATTCTCTAGCCTTTTCATCTTAAGAAGCATCCTGGTATGAACTTTCGCATCAGCTTTCTTGTGATACAAAGCAATCTCCAGAGTGTTAACATTTTTGCATAAGAACCTGTATAAATCCATCATTTCATGAAGTGATAAGCTGCCCTCACCACTTCCAGTTGTGTTACCTGCTGAGAGAGGTGGGTCATTGGTCAATTAAGATGCACTCTCAGGCCTAGCCTGAGCAGATACACCCCCCCCCCCCCGTTTAAGCCTTTGCCCGGGTCCACCTTGTAAGGAGTGCTCACTAGGTATTGGCATGGATTGGGTCTTATTGATGTTACCACTCTCCTAACTAGCTTCTAAGCCTAGTTGAGTAGTGGCAGCCCTTACCATTCTATCCCCTCCATCACCTGAGATAGGCTCATCTGGTTCAATGATAGAAGGATAATGGGTCTGAGCTGTCCCACTCTCTTGTCTGGAGTGCCTACTGGTTGATGAAAGTTGTTGATTGGGAGAGTGTTCAGGATCTGTGGGTGTGTGTTGGGAGCCACCTGTGCTTGATGGTCCTTCACCCTCTGCAATAAGCATAGTTGGAAACAAAGGAACTACAACCCCATTATATCCTATCAAAGCCCTTAACATATTTGCAAACACTTTGGCTGTGAGTAGTTTTGAAGGATAAATATTTCTATGAGGCTGTAGGTTTTGTTTCTGAAGATCCAAAAATATTTGTATGAACCTGGGATACATCAGAGACTTGGTTTTGCTGACTGTATTTTTAAGAATACCCTCAAAAATATAGTTTGAAAAATTGAACACCCTGCCTATTGCAAGGCAGATCAAGGTTGTGGCTATGTTTGTAGGAAAAGCATCCCAGCTAGACCTTTTGTGACTCAAGCAATGTATGAGGGTATGAATTAGAAACTTCCATTGTGGGGAAAACTGACTTTAGTGAAAATTGAAAGTGTCATCATGTCTATACCCCATCAATGAGAGTTGTTCAAAAATTTCAGTGGCTGACAAAGTGCTAATACCTTCAGCATCTCTAAGATGATGATGTTCTCATAGAGAGGCTTCAGTAATAACAATTTGTGTGCCATCCACTGTACCAATTAACTGTTGTACCCCTTCCTCAGTTGTTGAGGCAATAGCAGTTTGCCAAAACTTCCTGACAGGGGTACATAATATAGTAGGGTTTAAGAGTAAAACAAACCTGATGCTGCTTCTGTTGAGAAAAGCTACTATCTCATTAAATTCATCATGACCTTCTGGCAATTCCAAGCACGCCACCATGTTGTGCTTCTCGACAAAATCAAGAGGATCCATGAATGATAAGAATAAGGGTTAGTAAGGTGGGATTTAATCGCAAAAGCCTTTAGTGAATTGTGGTGAAAGCAATTGGAATGTTATGCAATATATAGAGATTTGAAGAATTTTAGTTGAACCGCCTTATAAATATTTATGGTAATAAGTAAAGAGAAACCAATTAGGAAACCCTTTTATAAGGAAACAGACGGTAACAACTCTACTTGCAAAAGTAATCATTGCATAACAGACTTTTGGAATAAGTACTAACGGCTAGTTCATCAGTACTAACTATGCTTATCAGTACTAACTTATAACCATCAGTATTAACTTTACCCATTAGTATTATCTCATAGTTTGGAAATTATAATACTAAAACCCCAATTTTGAAGGGATTAAGTGTGGTGACAGACACTTAATCAAGGTCGGCCTTACATGGCCTCTGGTTTGGTGAAAACCAATGGTTTCAGTGCATAGCACTGCCTGTGATGGATAGTCCCATTAAAAGGGCCTTCCTAACAGGGTTTCCAGCTTGTGACAGGTGTTGCCTCCAACAAAAGTGTTGGATTCACGGTTTCTCGCTGTTCTCTAAGCCAGATGCCCTTAGGCTAGTCACACTATCTGTAAATAGATAGAATGGGAAAGAGTGGATTAGTGCAAAATGAATATGACTAACTAAAACCATCAATTAATGTTCATTAATATCACAAGATGCCACATAATGCTTTGGCATCACACAGTCCATAGTTACAGCAAGTTCCATCATGTTGTGGCTTCAGAATGAGCATAAGAGAGAGAACTACATGTGCTGTAACATTTAGTCCAAGACCAAGAAAATACAATCCAAGACATTTTCTTGCCATTCCGTATTAACATTACACAATCTGTATTAATTGGATAACAATCAGTACTAATCACCAGTTCACAAAACTTTACAAAATGGAGAGAGATAAGACATATTATGGATGAAGCATCCCAATACTTGTGACCGAGTACTGAAACCTTCCCAATTTAAAAGCTTTGGTCAAAAGATCTGCAACAATAAACTCAGTATCAATCCTATTAACCTGAATGAGTTTATTTTCATTGTAGTCTCTTATAAAATGATGTCTTATCTCTATATGTTTAGTTTTAGAATGAAAAACTGGATTTTTTATAATGCATATAGTACTGTTGTTATCAATATAAATGACAGTGCCCCATGAAATTATACCCATAATCAAGCATCTGATTCTGAATCCAGAGAACTTGACTAAAACACTGCAAACATAATGTCTGGTCTGGAGGCAGTCAAATACATCATTGAGCCAATCATTGATCTGTAGAGATGATGATCAACTTCTTCGCCATCAGCATCTAGAAGTAATGGCTTATTATGCTCTATAGGAGTGCTTGCAATCTTTGTGTTGTCATAGCCAAACTTCACCAAAATCTCCATGACATATTTATCTTGGCTGATAAACATGCCATCTGTCTTCTCCTTGACCTGTAGCCCAAGAAAGAAGGTGATTTATCCCATAGAACTCATCTGAAACCTGTCATGCATTAACTTTTCAAATTCTCTACATAGATCCTGCTTGGTTGAGCCAAAAATAATGTCATCTACATATATCTAAACCAACAAGATATCATTCTTCACACTCTTGATGAATAGAGTCTGATCAATTTTCCCTCTTCTGAAGCCATTGCCCAAAAGATACTTGGCCAATGTTTCATACCAAGCTCTTGGGGCCTGATGCAGACCATAGAGTGCCTTTTGAACCCTGTATACTTTTTCTGGAAAGTTGGGATCTTCAAAGCCTGGAGGTTGACAGACATAAACTTCCTCCTCAATCTTTCCATAAACGAAAGAACTCTTCACATCCATCTGGTATACTGTGAAGTCTTTGTATGATGCAAAGGCCAGGAATAATCTAATAGCTTCACTCCTTGCCACTGGAGCAAAGACCTCTTCATAGTCAATCCCTTCCTGTTGTGTATACCCTTGAGCCACTAGTTTAGCCTTGTTCCTATTACCACACCCCTTTCATTCTTCTTGTTTCTGAAAACCCATTTGGTTCCAATAGCTCTCTTTTCATTAGGAAGATCTACAAGAACCTATACATTCTGAAGTTTGAACTGGAGAAGCTCTTCTTGCATTGCTTCTACCCATGCTTCATCTTCAAGAGCTTTGTAGACTTTCTTTGGTTCTGATTGGGAAACAAAACAGGCAAAGAGACATGTCTGTGAGGCACCATGATTTCTTTCTTCATAGATGGCACTAAAGAATCCTGTCTCACTATGCTGAAATTTAGATCTTATAGTTCTTTCAGCATTGACATCCCTAATGACATTTTCCAAGGGATGATCCTGATTAATTATCCTGTGTGGTGTAGTAGGAACAGCATAAGATGAAGCTATATTAGTAAAATCAATCTCATCAGCTTCACCATAGGGATCAGGAACCTCTGTATTAACTGATGGAATTGAATGAGGACCATCAGTACTAATTTCTGGCTCATCAGTACTAACATGTGGCTTATCAGTATTAACCACATTAGTGGTGATCACTTGAGGTTCTATCACTGTGTCTTTTGTATTGGTCATACCCCCTTCGGTACTGGAATTATTAGTCTTTAGAGGCTGATCATCTTCTTTGTTTGCCTCCCCTGAAGAAGTGCTTCCAACTGAGTTGTCTTTCCAAATGGGCAACAAGATACAGTCATCATCATCATCAGAATCTGCATCAGGACCTTGGTTTTCTCCTGCAATCATGTTAGAATCCACAGAAATAGGCACATAGTTCATATATTCTGTTAGCATATCAATATCAAAAAGCCATGTTGGTCCTTGCCCCTCTACACTAGGTTTGTCCTCAAGAAACTCTATGTGCAGATTCTCCTCTATCCTTCTGGTTCTAGAATTATAAACCCTAAAGGCTTTACTATTCAATGAGTAGCCAACCATATATCCACTATCAGATTTTCCATCAAACTTTCCTAAGTGGTCAATGGTATTGAGAATAGAGACATGACACCCAAAAGGTTTAAGAAAGTCTAGAGTGGGCTTTCTACCTAAAAACAGCTCATAGGGAGTCTTGCCATGAGGCTTTACAATCAGTACCCTGTTCTGAACATAACAAGCAGTATTAACTGCCTCAGCCCAAAATGTTGTGGGTAACTTAGAATCTGCTAACATAGTCCTAGCAGCCTCAATCAATGTCCAATTTCTCCTTTCAGCAAACTTATTTTGCTGAGGAGTTCTAGATACGCTGTATTCTTTTTTAATACCCTTAACATGACAAAAATCATTCATCACTTGGTTTTTAAACTCTGTCCCGTTATCACACCTAATGATTTTGACTTTCTTATCATCTAGGTTCTCTACAACAGTTATGTAAGACTTAAGGATTCACTGGTCTCATCCTTAGTGTTCATAAAGAAAACCTAAGTAAATCTGCTAAAATCATCAGTCACAACCAAACAATACTTCTTAAAATTCAGGCTGCTAACATTTGTGGGGCCAAATAAATCCATGTGCAGAATATGGAGTGGTTGGGTGATAGATTTAAAAACCTTGGGCTTACAAGAGGCTCTATGCTGCTTCCCTTTCAGTCATGCAATACAGGTCTGTTTATTTTCAAATCATTTTGAAGGTAAACCTCTTACAAGGTTATTTTTAGCTAAAAGATTTAATACCTTAAAGTTCACTTGACCTAACCTTCTATGCCATAACTTAGATTCATCCAAAGAAGCTGTACTAACTAAACATGTAAGGTTGTCTTTGGGCACTATGTTTTTCATATTAACACTGTACAGATTGCTTTTCCTAGGAAACTTAAGTAGTACCTCATCATCACTAGGCAACTTAAATTTAGGAGATAAAACCAAGCAATCAGTATCTGTGAACAGAACAAAATTCTTCTTGTCACACATTTGTGACACACTTAACAGGTTGTATTTGAGTTTTTTCAGATAGTACACATCTTCAAAGTCCAAATTACCAGTCTTGATTGTGCCTTTACCAGTAATTCATCCACCAATTCCTCCTCCAAAAGAAACATATCCTCCATTCAAATCAGTGAAATCTGAAAGGTAAGATAGATTTTCAGTCATGTGCCTGGAGCACCCACTGTCTGAATAGCCAAGATCATCATTATTGTTGGAATGTCCCTGCACATAAAATAAAGGAAATTAGTTCCTTATGGGGACCCAAGCCATCACAGACTTGGATATGCCTCGTGCATCAATGTAATCATATTTCTAGAGAATAACTAATGCACTGTTGGGTTGAGTGGTCTTTCTCACCCAAAACGCTGAGGGCTTAACATCATTGACCTTGTTTCCCTTTGTAGCACTCACTTTAGAACCAGAATGTTCCATTTTAGGCTTAAAAGTATTAACTTTTGGCCTATCTGTATTAAGTTTTGGCTCATAAGTATTAACCTTTTTCTTGTAAAACTTGATTTGTTCATCAAAAGAGTTAAAGCTTTTTGCTGATTTAAAGGACCTTGGTGAAGTAGATGATGATTTTGAAAAGTTTCTTTTGGGGCTTTCACTAAATACTATGGGTTGTGGTTTAGCAGTATTAACTGGCCTTCCATTATTCAAAGATTTTATGCCAGTTTTAAGAAGAACTGCTCTTGGGGTCATGATGGGTTGAGGTCTCATAGGGTGTCTGCATTGAGCCTGCAGATGAGAGAAGCTACCACACACAAAGCAAGATTTATTATACATGACAAATTCATCTCCTAGTTGCTCAGATTTTAACTGGTTCCAGTTTCTCTTGTTACCTCTAGGACTAGATGACCTGTTTCTATACATCTCAGCATATTTAACTGGCTTTCTAACAGGTTTGTCAATTGTTCTTACAGGTTTAGAGGCATTTTCTTACTTTTGTTCACTAGACTCTACTTTTGCCTTTTTATTTTCAAATACAGACACCTCAGGTAAGGAGTTGTCACTGGCACTTTCAAACCCTCCATCAGTCTTTTCAGTGAAAATACTTTTGATAGTAGGGCCCCAGAAAAATGTGGGTTCCTTAAACTCTTATAATCCGTGTGTGCAAAGTCTGACTTTCCCTAGTTCTTCTTTTAACACATTTATGGTAGTGTCTATAAAGGAGAATTCCCTATTAAGTACAACAGTTGTTTCAGTAAACTTTGACTCATTTTCTTTATAGTCGCACAATTTGTTTTTCTAAAACTGCTAAGCCCCTTTTATGATTTGCTAAGTTATAACTAGCTTTAGCAAGTTCTTCAGACACATTATCAAACATGGTATTTAGCTCTAAATATTTGCTTAATGGAATACATGTATCTAAGCAATTTGTTTTAGTAAGTACCTCAGATACCAAAGCCATGTTGATTGGACTCTCTTCTTCATCTGCCATGAAGCTCCAATCATATCCGGCACGATCAACAGCCACCATTGCTTTAGAAGAAGAGTTGTCAGCATCACTGTTCTTCCCTTTGCTCCTGGGTCTTCTGCATTCTCTAGCAAAATGCCCAAGCTTGCCACAGTTGTAGCATTCAACCTTTCCCTTGTCGAACCCAGCAGTATCTCCATCATTGATCTTAATCTTCCTTCTAGTTTTCTTCATGAACCTTCTTGCCCTCATACTGATCAGGGCAATGTTCCATTTGATATCCATATCTTCCATCTCATCTTCATGGATTTGTCTCAGATCATCATGAGTGATCTGGGATCCTTGACTCTGCTCAGCTATGAAGGCATAGATTGTACCTTCATTGATGCTTGCTGCAGTGGTTACTAAGCCATCAATATTAACATTAGTACTAGGAGTACTAACATCAAAACTATCCTTATCATTGCTAGTGACAGGGTGAGCCACAAAGGCTATGTTTTGTGACCCAAAACTGGAAGATGCAGCTGATTTTCTCTTCATGTCTTGTTCAATCACCTTAAAGCTATTGAACAGATTGTTCAACTTCATAGTTTCAAACTCTGGCTTGTTCTTCCATACAATGACATGAGTGTCCCATTTTGGTGATGGAAGACTTCTAACAAACCTAAAGTTGACATCTTCCTTGGAGAGGTCCACATCTAATACTGCCAGTTGACTAAAAAGTTTTTGAAGCCTATTGTAAACTGAGTCAATGGACTCAGTTGCACCAGCAGTGAAGTTTTCAAATTCTTGCTTCAAAAGAGTCTTCTGAGTTTTCTTGGTGACAGAGTCCCCACCAAATCTGGTCTCAATGGCTTTGAACAAACTCTGAGCATCTTTGTGTTTGTTGAAGGTGAGTTTATGATCATCAGGTATTGCCATGAGTAAAAGACTTCTGACCTTGAGATCATTGCCTCTTAGAGCCATTTCTTCATTAGTGATAGGATCACCTTTGTCTGTAGTAACGACCTAACCACCAACTTCTTCAGTGACAATGGATTTGTAAGAGTCCCCATTGATCACAATGTTCCACAGCTTAAAGTCAAGTACCAAGAAGTACTTCTCTATGCGCATTCTCTAGAGTTCATATTCGTTTGGCTGCAACTTAGGAACTATGTTAACAACATTGGATTTGTTTGAGTCGAAATCCATTTCCTCATATTAGTCACACAGGACCTTCTAAAAACAAAGCTTCAGGATACAAGCTCTGATACCACTTGTGAAGTCCCAAACCTTGTATCTAGAACACTTAGCTTGTAAACGTGTTAGTTGCCTTGGATGATTCCAAAACAACAATAAGAAACTTGTTGTAGATGTACACAAGTATGTGAAATCTACTTGAATGCACTTACAAGATTAATGTAAGAACATGTATAACACCAAATACTTCAATATTATTGATTAATAATACGAGTACTCTCCTAGTACTAGGTTTTACAACCTTGAAGCTTTTCTTGAGAAGGATAGAGTATTGGTATTTTCTTAACCTAGCTAGGATCTCCTTTTATACACTAAGGAGATCCCTTACAGAGATAACTATGCATTAAGTATATCATATCTTCTATTGGAATAGAAGATATGCTGTTACAAACCATACACGACATTCCTAACATAGATCAGTACAAACTTTAACACTATCAGTACTAACATTGCCACTATCAGTACTAACTAGTTAATATTTATCAAATAAGACTATCAGTACTAACTTTACTACTATAAGTATTAACTCCCAAAAGCGAATTTCCCAACAATTAAACATCCTCACTCCTTATGGTTGAGCATTTAAGATATCCACCACTCAAGACATCAAAGGAAAGTCAAATCCTCAAGATTCATAGGTACTAAACTTTACAAAAAGCATAATCATTTCGTCACATATATGTCTGAGAGACGGATCCTTGGTTTATAACCGGACGGATCCCTAGTGAGAGGGATCCGTGGGATCCGTGTCTACCGAAAGACCTTAATCAGGTTTTCTCTTCAAATTTTAGCCACCTTTGGTAATCTAAACACTTTTAGCCACCATTTAATGTTTTCCTAGAGCTGAACAATATCTTAACTGACCTTAGTGCATGCTTAATCCCCTTAGTGGTCAAGAATTTAATTCCCTAATTCAAAATCAACCTTTATAAACCAAACACTCTTGAGGTTAAGTCATCACTCTTACCTAGCTCTCAAAAATCAGTATTTAGAAGCTCATATTGCATCCTCACCATCACCATGACTAAAGCACTTAGCAACAACTCTTCAACCAAAGGTTCATCCAAAAGGAATGGTTATATGATTCATGAGATTTCATCCACCGAATCATCTCCCGTAAGAGATAATAATGCTAGAATCCCACCTCAACAAACCCATTCAATAATTCCTAAGAAAACCGCAAGAATTAGCATTAAACCTTTTGGGCTAGAAAAGGGTTCATCTAGCTCTAAAACAAACATAGCTAGTTCTAGCAAGCCGTCTAAGCCTTCATTCATAGAGCATAGACTACACTCCTTCACCGAGCCTATCTCTCACCTAAATCTCTACTCATTAGAGCATTCACCACCGAGAACCTCCCACTAACCAACTTTCTCGTTAAATAGGAAACCACCTACAACACCGACTAGTCCATCATTAGAAACAAGGAACCACCAAGGACTTGATCATATGGAGGAATTTCCATTATCACCACCATCATTTTTAGTAGAACCTCATCCTACATCTCTCAATGAAACCCCACCATCATTCGTAGAGCCTCCTCAAAACATCCAATTTCCTCCGATTCCCAATCAAGACAATAATTGCTCAAATTGTCTAATCACCTAAGGACTTGTTCAAGAAGTACGAAATGAGTTGCATTTCATGTTTAATCATCTTCTTGAAAGATTGGACCAAATCAACAAGTCTACTCATATTTAGACTCAAGCACATTGTTGCTTTTTAAGTTTTAGTAACTTACTAGTATTAGTAGAATATGTATTACATGGCTAAATAATTCTCTTAGTTTGAGAGATTTGTTGATTATCTCTTTGTTTTATTGAATGATAACTTATTTGCCATATTACTTTGAGTATATATTTGTTGTTTGTATAAATATCTCACTTTGATATTAACATTTTTTGTTATACCACCATTGCTGAAATTCTGTCATCAGACAGACGGATCCCTGGAATTTGCCTAGACGGATCCCTCCAAGAAGGGAACCGTGGGATCCGTGCAACAGAAGACCAATTTTCTACTAATTTGAGTCTTATTTGCAGGAAATTATACACTATATACTTGTTTTCTAACATTTGTTTTGTAGATTTTCAAAATACACATGAAGACTTTGACACCCTAAGCTAGGGGGAGCTTTGTGTCAAACCATACATTGCAAAACCAATTGCAATATAATCCTCGTATGGATTACATTTCGTAACATCCCATTGCAAAGTTGCAATCTTCAAGGGGGAGAATTTTCGTCACAAAGACGAAAGCATTTGCAAACATAGTTGCAATGCATTAGCTTATTAGTTTTATTTACTTGACGCCCTCACAAAGGGATGGACTCGTCAAGGGGGAGTTAAGACGAGAACTTTTCCCGTCACTTGCTTTCTAGATTTTTTTTCCCTCTTTTATATGTTTTTCTTAAAACATTGTGCAAGTTTCTTTTCGACGCTCTATTTGTTTCGACAAAAAGGGGGAGAAGGGAGTAAAAACTCGAATTCGAACTTTTACGAATTTTAGTTTTTCCTTAAAATAATTTTATGTTTTGTCATCAACAAAAAGGGGGAGATTGTTAATACAAATAAGCCGTAAAAACGTTTATTTATATTTTACGATCTTCTAATGTTTTGTCAATAACAAATGTAAAATCATTTTAACGAAACAAATAAAATACATAAATAGTTTGAGCCAATAGTTTTCTAACACACTTACGTTTTCACATAAAACATTAAAAGAAGTATAAGTGATTTTATGCTTTATTAATACATATGTACAACAACTAGTGTTTACATATTGGGCAAATATATACATAACTAGTATGTATTATAATGGGTAAAAACTACAAACCATGGAGCATATCCATAACCCATGGTATTGACCCATATCCATTTGACTAGATGCATTGCATCTATTAGATACATTGTATCTAAGGAAATACCCATAGACCAACCCATAACCCATGACCCATGACCCATAACCAAAAAACCCATGGGCAAAGAGGAGCGTACCATGGATCCCTGAGGTTACACTAGACGGATCCCTTAAGGGAGAGATCTGTGGGATCCGTGGAACAGTAGTTGTTTTTCCTCTATAAATAGTGAGCCATTTCTTCCTTTTGGCTTGCCACTCCTACACATACTTTCCTCAAGTATTGTAACTCTCTAACCACTGATCCTAAGGGATCTTTCTATGTAGTTTGTCTTTTATTTTTGTGTGATTCTTTAGGTTCCTCTTAAAGGCGAGATCACCACTTCTTGAAGTCAAGCAAGCTCAAGTCCATGAGTTGCCATGCTTCATCATCATCAAGACTACTGAGGTTCTCTTGTTGATAGTTCTTTCTTCCTCTGTAGAAGTGTTGTGTCGAAGGCATTAGTGAATGATGCCGAAAGAGTCAAGACGAAATGTTGGGAATAATACTAACAGTTATCACTGATAGTCTTGTGATTAACATTGCTAAAGATTATACTAGTAGTGGGAACTCATTACCACTGCCAGTACAAATATTACCACTGCTATTAGGATAAATGTTATGTATCTGTGTATTGATAAGTATAGAAAAGATCTTGTGTATATTCTATATTGTTAGGTTTATACTTATCTTGTAAAGGACTCCTTGTGCTATAAAAGGAGATCCTAGGTCATTGATTAGTATACGTATTATTCATATTAGCTTCAAGGTGTAACCCTAGTGATAAGCAAGATCACTCGTATTATTTCTTAATAATATTGGAGCTTTATGTTTATTGTTCTTACTTACATTACATCATATAATCTGTCTTCTAAGTATATTCCGCGTGCTTATTAATATAACTCAAAATATCACTAACACAAGGTGTGTGTTTAGATCCATCAAGTGGTATCAGAGCCAAGGTTCTGATATTTTGATTTAGAAGATCCAAGGAACACACTTAACCTACTCACTCAATTCAATGGAGATGGAAAACAACCAGTCCAACTCTTCTACTCCAAGACTTCCTAAGCTCAAACTTAATGAGTTAGAGATGTGGAGGATAATGATTTAGCAATACTTTCTCATTCAAGACTATGCTCTATGGGAGATCATCTTAACTGGTGATTCTTTCAAGCCTGTGACAAAGACTCAGAAGGTTGGTGACACAGATGTTGTGACAGTTTCTGTGCCTGAGACTAATATTGAAAAAGCACTGAAGAAGAATGATCTAAAGGCTAGAAATTTGTTGCTAATGACTCTCCCTAGAGACCAGATCATAGCATTCAGCAAGTTCAAGACAACTAAAGAACTTTTTGAAGAGATTTGCTCAGTGTTTGGTGGTAATGATGCTACAAAGAAGACACAAAAGACATTGTTGAAGCAAAGTTATGAAAACTTCTCTTCTTCAAGCAGTGACTCACTTGATAGCATCTTCACCAAACTCCAGAAAATTGTTACACAACTGACTGTGTTTGGCATTGAGGTAGAAAAGGAAGACCTCAATTTGAAGTTTCTAAGAAGTTTGCCTTCAGAGTTTCATACTAATGTTACAGTCTGGGAAAATAAACCAGATATTGAAATTATGAAGCTCAATGATCTTTACAACCACTTCAAACTCATTGAACAAAGATTAAACAAGGCTAGGAAACTTGGTACAAGCTCAAGCAGCTTGGATTTGATGTCGACCTCTGTTGACAGTGATGATTCTGAAGATGACTGTGATGATGATATTGCCACTGCTGGTTCTACTGTTTCCACTACTAATGTTAGTGTTACCACTTCAGGTTCAAAGAAGAAGATTGCTAGTATTGGAGATCCTACTTTTTATGCTTTTATCTCCACTCAAGTTAATGGCTCTATATTAACTCATGAAGACATAGAGCAAATTGATGAAGATGACTTGGAGGAGATGGATATAAAATGTAAAATAGCTCTTCTTTTAATGAGGGCTAGGAAATTCTACAAGAAGACTGGCAAGCCTATTCACATCAATGGTGGTGAAACTGCAGGCTTTGACAAAAAGAAAGTAGAGTGTTTCAATTGTCACAAGTTGGGGCATTTTGCTAGGGAATGCAGAAGACCAAAGATGAAGGACAACATGTCTACTTGGTACAAGCAAAAGAAAGAACCAACTGTGGAAGAACCAAAGGCAATGTTGGCAATTGATGGTGTGAGCTATGATTGGAGTTTCATGGCTGATGAACAAGAGGAAGAACCTTCAGATGCTGCTCTTGTGTCTACTGAATTTGCTCTCATGGCTTTCTCTGACTTTGAGGTACAAAACTTTGAAAGATGTTCTAAAACATGTAGGGCTGCTAGAGAAGTTGAAAGACTTAATGAATCTTAGGAGAGGTATAACTGTATTAGAAAAACAGCTATAGCACTATAGAGAAAATGAGTCAAAATATAATGATGATATGATTCTTCTTAGAAGAGAGGTAAATCATACGACAGCTGTGAATGAGGCTTTCAATGAAGAGCTTGAAAAACTTAGAAAGAAAAATGAGAATGTCAATTTAACTGTTGACACCTGTTATTATCAGTCTAAGTCAATTGATAAAATTTGAAATGCTCAAATACATAGTAAAGTTAAGTCTGGTATATGTTATAATACAGTGCCTCCACCACTAAGAGGTGTTCCATCACCTCCAGGTATAGATTTAGCTCATACAGGTTTAGAAGACTTTCAGGAACCTATTCTTGAATACGGTCCTCCCAAAACTCTGAAATGTGAGGAAGAGGTTAAGCTTAATAATGATGTTTTTGAAGTGCTACTGACTCATCAGTTTTTTATGAAAATGTTAAAAAGAATATAGAGGCTTCTATCCCAAAAGTTGTTAATACTGTTACAGAGGAACCTATGAGACAAGCTAATAAAACTAGATCAATTGTAAGGTATGCTGAGATGTATAGGAACAAGTCATCAGCTCCTAAGGGTAACTAGAGGAGTTGGAATCATGTTAAATCTCAACAACTAGGTAGTGATTTTGTGATGTACAATAAAGCATGATATATCTGTGGTAGTTTTGATCATTTACATGCTTATTGTGACTATGATATTAGGAGAAGGGAAGTCCATGGGAATAAAAGGGTGGAGTCTAACAGGTTTCAAAATAATTTGCACCCTAATCCAAACAGCAAAATGATCCCAAGAGCAATTCAACTAAGAAGTGGATTTAAAACTTTTGCCACTGCAAAAACTGTTAACACTGCTCACCCTAAATCACCTGTTGCAAGGGCAAAATCCAAAACAACTTTTGCAAAATCTGCACAAACAGGGAAAAGAACTTTTCAAAATAAAAAGGTTCATTATAACCAACAGTGGGTACCTAAAACCAAACCAACAGTTTCCACTGCTCATTCAAAAGTTCCCACTACAAGGGTTGTAAACAACAAAAAGGGGGACATGGGTAATGCTGTGAAGGCCTCAGCACGTTGGGAATAGAAACCTAAAGGAATTAACTCATCAACCAATCCCAATGGTGTATCAATGACCTTTGATAGATTTAACTATATTGATACACGAGGCAGATCCAAGTCAATCATGGCTTGGGTCCCCAAAAGAAACTAACTCTTTACTTTTATGTGCAGGAACATCCAAGGACAAAAAGATCAAATCAAGGCTACACAGATAGTGGATTTTCAAGGCACATGACTGGCAACAAGTCCTATCTCTCAGATTTTGAACATTATGATGGACAGTATGTTAGCTTTGGAGGTGGAGTTAATGGAAAAGTTGTTGGTAAAGGAGTAATCAAAACTGGTAACTTAGACTTTGAACCTGTGTACTATGTAAAAGAGCTTAAGTATAATCTTTTTAGTGTGTCACAAATGTGTGACAAGAAGAACAATGTTCTTTTTACGAAAGATATGTGCTTTGTTCTCTCTAAGGATTTTAAGATGCCTGATGAAAGTCAAATTCTTCTTAAGATTCCTAGAAAAGGAAACTTATATAGCTTTGATATGAACAACATTGTTGCTAAAGATGATTATGCTTGCTTGCTTGCAAAGGCCACAATGGATGAATCCATGTTATGGCATAGAAGACTTGGTCATTTTAATTTCAAAACCATTAATAAGATTGTCAAAGATGGTTTGGTGAGAGGCTTACCTCAGAAAATATTTGAAAATGATAAAACCTATGTGGCTTGTCTTAAAGGCAAACAACACAGAGCTTCTTATAGGTCAAAGCTGGTTAACTCTATTGCTCCTCCACTTCAAATGTTACATATGGACTTATTTGGTCCTACATCCGTGAGCAGCTTGAATCTAAAGAAATATTGTCTTGTAGTGACTGATGATTTTAGCAGGTTTACATGGGTTTTCTTTCTTAGAACCAAGGATGAAACAACTGGCATCCTTAAGATCTTTATCACAGAAGTTGAAAACCAATATGATATGAAAGTTAAAATCATTAGGTGTGACAATGGGACGGAATTTAAGAATAGAGTTATGGATGATTTTTGTAGAGATAAAGGTATTAAAAGAGAATTTAGTGTTGCTAGAACTCCTCAACAAAATGGTGTTGCTGAGAGGAGGAACAGGACACTTATAGAGGCTACTAGAACCATGTTGGCAGATTCAAAATTGCCAATCACTTTTTGGGCTGAAGCAGTTAACACTGCATGTTATGTGTAAAACAGGATTTTAGTGGTAAAAACAAAGACCAATACACCTTATGAGTTATTTATGGGTAGACCACATATCCTTGACTTCATGAGACCATTTGGATGTCATGTATCTATTCTCAATACCATAGATTATCTGGGCAAGTTTGAAGAAAAATCTAATGAAGGGTATTTTGTTGGGTATTCCATGGTCAGTAAAGCTTTTAGAGTATTCAACTTAAGAACCCAAAAGATTGAAGAGAATCTGCATGTTGAGTTCCTGGAAAATAAAGTAAATCTCAAAGGAACTGATCCAGAAAGGCTGTTTGATCTTGATACTCTAACCAATACTATGAATTATGTGTCTATCTCTATAGGTACATCTTCTTTTGATTTTGCAGGTTCAGAAGAGTTTCTTGATGATGATGAACCAAGCAAGGATCATGCAGATGATCAAGATGAATTCAGTCTACCACTTTAGGACTATGCAGATAATGATGATATACCAAAGACTGGAGATGCTCAACCTTCTAATGATTTTGGAAAGGAAGGAAGTAGCAACTTGAATGCTGAAAATTCTGAAAGCAGTGGAAATTCAGATTCCACTGCTAGGCCAGAAGTTTCCACTACAACACCAGAAGTGGAAATTACAACTCCAGTTACAGAAGAAGCTCAAGCCAAGGATGTTGAAATCTCAAATATGCCAAGTGAGATTGCAGTTCCTCAGACTCCCCACACTTCTATTCATAAATCACATCCTCTTGAAAATGTGATTGGGGATGTCCATTCACCTGTGAAGACTAGAAGACAAACAAAGCTGCCTGATATTCATGGATTCATTAGTGAAATATATGAATCTAAGACTCATGAAGGCAAGAATGAATGTCTCTTTATGTGTTTTATGTCACAAATAGAGCCAAAGAATGTATACAAGGCACTTAAAGATGAAAGTTAGGTGGAAGCAATGCAAGAAGAGTTGCTCCAATTCAAGCTTCAAAAGGTTTGGGTGCTTTGTGATTTGCCTTCTGGCAAGAAGGCAATAGGTACTAAATGGGTGTTCTGAAACAAGAAGGGTGAAAGAGGAATTGTTATTAGAAACAAAGTTAGGCTTTTGGCTCAAGGATACACTTAGAAGGAGGGTATTGACTATGAAGAAGTGTTTGCCCCAGTTGCACGAATTGAAGCAATCAGGCTGTTCTTAGCTTATGCATCCTTTATGGGCTTTAAAGTCTATCAAATGGATGTAAAGAGTGCTTTTCTATATGGGCAGATTGATGAGGAGGTATATGTTTCATAACCTCCAGGCTTTGAAGACCCTGACTATCCTAACAAAGTGTACAGGGCAGTTAAAGCTTTGTATTGCTTGCATCAGGCACCAAGGAAATGGTATGAAACCTTAACTACTTATCTTCTTGATAATGGGTTTCATAGAGGCAGAGTGGATCAAACTTTGTTCATCAAGAAAGACAAAAATGATATCTTGTTAGTTCAGGTATATGTTGATGATATCATTTTTGGATCTACAAAGACAGAGATGAGCAAAGAATTTGAGAAGCTAATGAAGGAAGAATTCAAGATAAGTTCTATGGGTGAACTCAAATTCTTTTTGGGACTTCAAGTACAACAAAGGCCAGATGGTATTTTCATCAATCAAGATAAATATGTGGCTGAGATACTAAGGAAGTTCAAGTTCTCTGATGCAAAGTCATCCAGCACCCCTACAGACAAGACTACACATCAACTCTTGAAGGAAAATAGTGGTGAAGCTGTTGATGTACACATGTACAGGTCTATGATTGGTTCTTTGATGTATCTTACATCATCCAGACCAGATATTATGTTTGCAGTGTGTGCATGTGCAAGGTTTCAAGTCACTCCCAGATTCTCTCACTTTACTGTTGTGAAGAAGATTTTTAGATATCTTAAAGCATTTCCTACTCTGGGATTATGGTACCCTAGAGAATCTCCTCTAGATTTGGATACTTACTCAGATAGTGACTATGTTGGAGCTAGTTTGGATAAAAAATCTACAACAGGTGGATGCCAATTTCTTGGCAACAGATTATTGTCATGGCAGTGCAAGAAACAAACAATGGTGGCTAATTCATCAACTGAGGCAGAGTATGTGGTTGCTGCAAGTTGCTATGCTCAAGTTCTATGGCTTCAGAATCAACTTTTGGACTATGGGTACAATTTCATGAATACCATCATTCATATTGACAATAGCAGTACCATTTGCATTATTAAGAATCTAGTTCAACACACAAAGACTAAACATATTGAAATTAGACACCATTTCATAAGAGACTGATATGAAAAAGGACTAATTCAAGTTGTCAAAATCCATACTGATGACAACTATGTTGATTTATTAACAAAAGGACTTGATGTGGGTAGATTTCAGTACTTGGTAACAAGTATTGGAATGCTAAATCCATAAACTTTTTGTGTCTAATGGTCTTTGGTGTCGAGTGGCAGTCTCTGGGTACTAACATTGTTGTATAAGTTTGTATATGTTTTTGTGCTTGTGTTTTTGCTTGTTCAATAACTTTTATGCAGCATAGATGGGAGTTGATCTTAAAAGGTGTATAACTGAGATACACAACAAATTGTTATTGATTCACCATGTCTAACCCACAGAAGAGTCAACTAGTCCAGAGCAAACGGCTACTGGTAAAGAATTGACAAATCCGTTTATGGTTGATAGTTTACCAAAAACTATATGGTTATCAACTCACCATATTCTTTATGATTAAGAGTTGGCTAGTCCATAGCAAATGGCTCATGGTAAAGACATATCAAATTCGTTGATAGCTGGTAGTTTGCTAAAAACTATGATAAAGGGCAGATCAATTTTCATATGTTTTTCTTTACCACTGCTCTTTGAAAATCTTTGTGAAAAATCCCCACTGCTAGTTCACAGTTTCCACTGACAGTGTTATTTTTACCACTGTTGATCTAGCCGTTACAACTGTTATGTCTGTAACAAAATGTATACTAACCGTTGAGAGTTAATTTCTTTCCATACATAAATAGGGTAAATTTTTTAGAAGATTATCTACTTTCCTACTTATAAGTTATCTTCTTAAGATAAATCTTTTCCTTAGATAATCTTTCTTGCGCAAAACTCTGAAACCCTAACCGTTTATATATTTTCTCTCAATTGGCGAGTTATTCATTCAATTCATACTGACCCAATATCTTTTTCATCAAAAGATTCTATGGCACCTATCACTTTTGCAGATGAGCACAACCAAGTGGCCTACTTACAAAAGTCAAACGAGAAGAGTGACCCTGTTTTTCATCAGATTGTGGAATTTCTTAATACTACCCATATAAGGTATGGTTTACTTCTTAATCCCACAATCTATATCTCTCAAATCAAACAGTTTTGGACTTCTGCTCAGTCCATAACCATTGAAACTAGAGATACACATGAAACAGTGGATGCTCTTAGAGCCACTGTGGATGGGGTAACCGTTGATGTTACTGAGGCATCCTTGAGGAGAATTCTCCAATTGGATGATCTCAATGGTATCATCACATTACCCATGCCCGAAATTCATACACATCTTTCATCCATGGGGTATGATACCACTGACAAAAAGGCTACTTTCAAAAAAAGTGGTTTTTGTTCTCATTGGAGATTTTTGATACATACTCTTTTGCATTGCCTTAGTCCTAAGAAAACTTCTTATGAACAATTCAGTTCAACCATGGCTTACCCTTTGGTTTGCCTAGCTTTATATAGGACTTTTAATTGGTCAAAATATATTTTTCAAAGTATGCAAGGCAATGTAAAGAGTTCAACAAATTTTTTGATGTATCCAAGGTTTGTGCAAGCAGTGCTAAATGAGTTTCAACTGCAACCCCACACTAGAGTTTATAAAATCCGTTGCCTTAAGCCTAAAGTTTTTGAAAATATGAACAAAGATGGAAATAGGACTATTACACCTCTTTTTCCTCAAATGCTTGCAAAGATTTCACATGTACAAACTTCACCAATAATCACTGTTCCAAACATTGATTATACACCACCTGTTTCTCACACCTATGAGAGGAGGCACAAACAGGAAACTCCTCTCATTACAACACAGCATGTCCCTGATCCTTTTGGTTTAGGAACAAGCAGTGGTAGTTCTAGACTTCAACCTAGTCCAACTAGGGAGGAATCTGAGCCATTGCCCTATGATTCACCTCTCCCAACAGGTCACACAGTTGGAAGTGTTGAGGGCAGTGGGCAACAAATGGAATTGATGGATATGTGTACCAAATTAGCCAAGCAGGTTGAATCTCTCCAACAAGACCTGGCACATGTAAAGAAGCAGCATGCCAAGGACATTACACACTTAAAAGAGGAGATTCAGACCTTGAAAGAAGAGTTGCAGGGGTTGAAAAAGAGAATGAAAACTGCAAAGCTTGTGATATCATCTTCATCCTCACCTCATGATGATGCTTCAGCTGATTTTAATAAAGATTTGGGAAATTCTCCCAAACAGGGGAGGAAAACAGATGCTGAAACTCAGGGGAGGAGAATTGATTTTGAAGATGAATGTGTTTCTAGTAAAGGTGTAGAGGAAGCTGCTACTCAAGAAGAGCAACTAGAGCAAGAAATTCTTAGTACTGCAACTGATGATTTTACCACTGATCCAATTTCCACTGCAGAGCCAAATATTCCCACTGCTGGACATGATGTTGCCACTGCAAGTGAAGAAATTGATAAACTGAAGAAATACAAAGGTAAAGTTGTTATGCAAAGCAAGGAGCAAACAATAAGAAATGTTTCAAAGAAAGAACAAGTTCAGATTACTCATGATGCTGAAGTTGCAAGAAAAATTTATGAAGTTGAAGTTGCTGAAAAGAAAGGGCTTGAAGAATTGGAGATTGCAAGCTTTATGGAGACTAAAAGGCTGGATAGAATGGAAGATCCACTTTCCACTATTTCACCTACAAGATTCAGAGAGAAGACTCCAGAGTTCAGCTATGTACCTACTGAAGAAGAAATTGATTTCTTGATTGCAAATGACCCAGTGATCAAGAAGAAAGCAATTGACCTACTGGCTGATAAGTCTTTAACTGAAGATCAAAGAACAACACAGTTAAAGGACTTTATTCAGATGAAGAATAATCAAGCACTTCAAGATGCTATTGTTTCAGTCAAGAAGGGCCAAAAGAAACCAAGACAACCAACAAAGGCACAAGTGATTTCAATGATGAAAGATTATTGTTGCAAGGTTGGTGGCTTGAAAAGACATCAATTCAAAGGAATGCCTGGTGATAAAGTTCAAAGAGTTCAAAGACAAGATAAAGACTTTATTCCAATGGACTCTGAAGAAGAAGCAAGAAGGTATCCTAATTTGAAGAGAAAGGCCAAAGATAGTGAATCTCAGACATTTAAGAAGACAAAGTTTGTTGAAGAACAAGAAGTTCCAACTGAGAAATTCACTGAAGAACAACTGACTGAGATGATTGTGATAGAAGAAGAAGATTTTTACCCTGAACCACTGCAAGTCAGACATCATATCATTGACTGGGAAGTGTTTACTGCTAGCAAATTTGCTCTAACATGGAAGATACAAGGCTAGGTGGTGAAACTTTATCATTCATTTAATTTGAAGATCTCATCAAAGCTTGTGACAGAGATGATCTTGACACAATATGGAAATTAGTTCAAGAAAGGTCTGATGCTGAAGATCTCAAAGATATGAAGGAGATGCAGTTATGGGTTAATCTTAGAAGGCTCTATAAACCAGATGTTAATGATGATTTCTGGAAATTCTCATGTTCATGTCCTGGTACTAAATGGTTCTACTATGATTCATGTGAAGTTCATCATGTTTCTACAGCAAATGGAGTAGATGCATCTATGCTTGCTGAGAAAGAATATCCACTCAGAGCCGGAACTCTCACTGTGATGTTGTGTACTACTATAAGAGTTCATAAAGATAGTGAGAAGGTCAGAGCATTATTACTTTGGCTTCAAGATGCATCTTCAAGAGCTATTCAAGCATTGAGAAGAAGATGAAGTGTTTGAAAGAATTCCCCAAATCCTTGCAGATAATGAAGATTGAAGAAACTTATTGATTTGCAGAGAAATCATAAGTTTAGGGGAGGATTGTTGGGAATAATACTAACAGTTATCACTGATAGTCTTGTGGTTAACACTGCTAAAGATTACACTAGCAGTGGGAACTCATTACCACTGCCAGTACAAATATTACCACTGCTATTAAGATAAATGTTATGTATATGTGTATTGATAAGTATAGAAAATATCTTGTGTATATTCTATATTGTTCGGTTTATACTTATCTTGTAAAGGACTCCTTGTGCTATAAAAGGAGATCCTAGGTCATTGCTTAGTATACGTATTACTCATATTAGCTTCAAGGTGTAACCCTAGTGATAAGCAAGATCACTCGTATTATTTCTTAATAATATTGGAGCTTTGTGTTTATTGTTCTTACTTACATTACATCATATAATCTGTCTTCTAAGTATTACTAAGTATATTCCGCGTGCTTATTAATATAACTCAAAATATCACTAACACAAGGTGTGTGTTTAGATCCATCACGAAAGCATTAGTGATAGGTGCTTAACGTCCGTGTCAAAAGCATTAGTGAAGAATGCTAAAGGAGTCAAGATGAAAGCATTAGTGAAAGGTGCTTAACGTCCGTGTTAAAAGCATTAGTGAAGAATGCTAAAGGAGTCAAGACGAAGGCATTAGTGAAAGGTTCCAAGCGTTCGTGTCAAGTGCATTAGTGAAGGATGCCAAGGTCGTATAATCGATGAGGTGCATCATTATACAAATAGTGATAGTTTGTTTCCAAGGATGTTGATATCCTTGATGGTGTTGTAATAAGGAGTGGGTCTCCTTTGGGATTAGGTATTGTGCAGTGTTGGGTAGTAGTTCCTCCATTGTAATGGAACTTGGTACTTAGCCTAGTACCGGATAAAGGGTAGACGACGTTGTGGTATGTGTGGTTCTCCTTGGTGAGAGAACCCGGTGGTTAGCCTAGTACCGGAAAAAGAGTAGGCGACGTTGTGAAGGCTTCTCCGCCATAAGGAGTTGGTGTCGTGTAGTGATTACGAACTCTCGAGTAGGTGACTCGGGGAGTGGAGTAGGGCAAGGAAGGTGTCATTGTAGCCAACCACTATAAATACTCGTGTCGTGGTTATGTGCTTCTTACTCTTTATCTTTCATTACACTTTTATATATCTATCTATCAATGTCCAACATACACATCTAAATAGATTGACATAAGTTTATCTAAATATATTTAAACGAAGTTTTAATTGGTAAAACTATTCAACCCCCCTTCTAGTTTTCCACACAACTAATGCAATTAAATGAATGAGAATGCACACTATTTTGACAGATTGATGCAGAAAATGACAATTTAAAATGGATTTTGACTTTTTAAGAAATGACCTATGTATATTATGATTTAACTAGCCTATTCTATCTTAGTGCAAGCTAATTGAACCAAATTAAACCTTTGAAACAGAGTTGAGCCTAGGAAAAACTACTGATCCAAACACACTTGTTCAAGACAGTTTTGAAGTATTGATATGCAAATAAGTGAAATAAGCTTTCTACCCTATCAAATCAGATTGTATTACTCCTATTAAGCCAAAATAAGCACAAAAACTTAATCCTAAATGACAATCAAAGCAATATGCAGATTTTGACAGTTTGGGCTGTTAAGTATGCAAATATGTTAAATAAGCTAAAATGAAACTAAATAACTACTAATAAGCTAAAATTAGATTAAGATAAGCAAAATAAACAATTAAAGACTAATAAATGCAGATCTATATTAATCAAACTAAAATAAGCAATTTAAAAGCACTAAAAATGGAAAATATGACTCACTTGAGACCCTAGCTAAACAAGGACTCCCAAAAGGGCAGCTACAAGCTCCTAGCTTATAAATAAGCTAGGTAAAAGTCCATCTTGTCCCTCCATTGCAGGCAACTTCCATAGTTTTCCTCAAATGGAAAGGTAAAACTGTTTTTTGATGAACAATTGACTTTCGTTGACTTTTTTGGAAATTTGAGCTAAAACAGATTTAAACCAAAACAAGCTTACAAAAAGTTATAGTGAGCTAATATAAGCTTGTAGAAACTGAATGAAAGGTTATTGAAGATTTGGAAAACAATTTGGACATATTTTTGTATTTTTCAAAAGTTCTTATTTTTTTGGTTTTTTTTTGCTTTTATAAACTGAAAGTAAAAGTGAATAAGCTTTGATAAGCTTAAATGGAAATGAATAAGAGCTTATAAGATAGTGATTAAGCTAAAATAAACACTTGAAGAATAATATGAAACTAAAATTAAATTTGAACAAGCACTTTCATTAATAATTCTGAAACTACAATTTTGAAATTAAAATTACAATTAAAAACAGTAAATGACAGAAAGTATAATGGTAACAACTTTTCTAAAAGCTATGAAAAATTGGACAAATTCTATATGTGATGGATGGGGGTATTTATAGATGCTTCTCTAAGGTTTCAGGTGTCTATGAAAAATTGGACAAATTCTTCTGTAAGTAAGTTTTACTTCTTCTCCCCCTTTTTGTCAAAACAAAAAGCGACCCTAACGAAAAAATAAATTGTGGAATAAAATAAGTATGATCCACAAAGCACTAGTTCCCTCTTTACGGTAGCTCCCCTAAGAATTCGGCGTCAAGTGAGAAAATATAATACCTACAAAAAAATGTCAGTAGTAACATGTAATATAATCTTGTATAGGATGAGAAACAAGATGGAGAGCCAAGGTACGTAAATAAAGCCTTGTAATAAAATATCAAAGTGTAGTGGTATATAGGCCACATACAAAATGTAAAACTAAGAATAAGGTTTATTCATTAAAATGACTAAAAAAATAGATAAAATAGTAATAGCATTCCTGCCTTACTTGTATCTGGTTAAATAAGGAAGTTTTGGTGATTGATAATGTTGATGCGATCAAGGATGTGGTTGAGTATGCATTGCATCTCGTCCCTTATTTCAATTGCAAGTTCTCTAGTGGATTGACAATGTTCAGAATGTAGATGGTGAGGGTAGTGTTGGTGAATGGTTTTCGGGTAGGTTTGATTTGTGGAGGGCGGAATATGTGGTGGAAATGTTGGAAAGTATGGATCAAAGTGCATGATTTTGGTGAGTGGTGGTGGATAAGAACCTAGATGTTCTTGTAAAATAATGGGAGGTAGAGGTGGTGATGTTTCAAGCTCTTTGTAGAGTGTGTTTAGAGATGTTGGGGGTTGTTGGAATCGCTCCTAACTCGTAAATGGAACGACATTGACGGGATTACTATTTGTATCTTTGTTACCTCAAACACATGGCTTGTTATGTCAATTACCCATAGATGTATGTGTTTGGGTATATAAACCCCTCCATACTTCCATGAAGGGGTGAGCCTCATTAGTGTAACTTTCCCTTTCATTAATAAAACACACACTAGTTGTCTCCCTTCTCTCTTGTTTCTCTCTCTAACTTGAAGATAGGTTTCTTCCATCTTCCAAGACCTCCCGATTCACCATATCAACCATAGAAACGATCCTAACATTGGTATCAAGAGCAAGGTCCGTTTTGTATCATTGGTTGATTTTTTGGTGATGTTTTCTTGTCAAAATCGTTTTTTAGAAATCTGTTTTAACAAAGGTTTTAACTTTTTGATATATCTAGTGTTTAACAGTTTTCTATATACGATTTTTATTGTATTTTTTGGTCAAAAGTCTTGTCAACAAAGACTGTTTTTGGTGTCATATTGTCCAAACAGTTCTTTTATGATTTTTTTATACCAAATCTGTGAAAACTTTTGTGGTCAAATAGTGGTCAAACTGGGCATTCAAGAAGCACTTTTTATGCATTTCTGGGTATTTTCTGAAGATGGTCGGATTTTTCAGTCGGAAAACTCGTCAGAAAAAGTGGTCAAAAAGTCAAAACCCTAAACTTACGCATAAGGGGAATCTACAAAGGTGTTACGCGTAGCTGTGAAGTTACGCGTATGAAAAGTTACGCGTATGCTCTTACGCATAAGCCTAGGCTTACGCGTAAGAATGGGTTACGCCTAAGACTCTTTTACGCGTAAGGCTACGCATATGGTTAAGACCAAGATGTTACGCATAAGGTTCGAGCTATGAAAGATTACGCGTAAGAAAATTTTTTTTTTACGAGTACAAATGGAAAAGGAAGTTATGCGTAAACATAACCACGACCACAAACATACCGTATACCATTTACCAAAACCCATTTCGACCTCAGCTATAACCTCATCAATCCGAAAAACCAAAACCAACTTATCCTACATCTAGACTCACTTCAAAGTACCCTCACTATCACTCCCAATCTCTCATTCATATCCAAGACTCAAATGAAATAACAAGAAAGATCTCAAATTAGTTTCATTTTTTTCCAATCTTTTATAGATTGTTTTTAATTGAAACAATCATCATCACTGATCCGTGTTGAAGCTTTGCTTCGTTATTATATGAATAAAGGATAAGAGATAATAACAACTTTGTTATTCCCCTTATCTTGTTTCGTTCATGACATCAAAACGAAAATACAAAACGTGAACCTACCTGAGATTCTCCAAAGAATCTATCTTGATTCGAATTGAATAAATATGTCATCAAGTTCTTGTGTTTGTTGATTCGGTTTGGTATGTGGGATGTGTTTGATGATGAGATAAATCTGATATGAATGGGTATGTGAAGAGTGATTGATGATATCAGTTTGTTGGAGAGATGTGATTTGGATGTGTTGACTGTTTTGGTGAGAGGAAAAGATAAGTGGTAGGCGGATATAATGTGATGAGTGTATTTTAGGTTTAGGTCACATGTGTCAAATGAATTAATTGCGTGTGATACTGGTAATATGCTCTATCTCACGTGAATATGGGCTAGAACCGGGTATGACAGTTTATGTATGGAATGGATATGGGCTTTTGAGGTTTACTCAAACTTGGACTGGTCTTTAACATAAATATTGGGTCATGGATGGATTATTCCTTACTTGTTGGACTGATGGAATACATATGCAAAATGAAAACTTTGAGCGCATATTGTAAATGTTTTTACAATTTAGCTGAATTTTTTTTGTTTTAAGAAAATGGTATTTTGGTATTACAATTTTCAGGGGGATACATTTTTGACAAGATCGGGAAACTATTATCAAAGTTCATTTAAACCGAATAAAGGCTAGTTTTGAGCATGTAACCGCAAGATGTGACTACGGAGTTAATTCTTTATTATTTATTTGAGGTTGAAGTGGGATATCACGGATATGTGTACTTAGTATCTGAAGATATCGGGGTTGGTTGGATGCATGATTCTTTGAGATCCTTGTTCGAGCTTTAACCTTTACGAATGACAAAGACTTGAGTTATCTAGTTGAACCTGATGTAAGGAGTTACGTTGTTGTGCTCACAGCTTATAACTATCACTTTTAAGGAGTTACGTTGTTGTGATCAAGTGTCACACTAAGGTGTGGATAATTTGAGAAACTTTATGTTTACCTTTTTTCGATGGAGTTAAGAAAAAGGGTTCTTCGTCTGACAATAGTGCAAGTTTAAGTCACAAGTTCGGGTTATACTACTTCAGTCTCAAGTTCGTCATATTGGGTTCTCTCCATCAGTAGTCACTACAAAAAGCCGTCAGAATGATAATGGGGTCGGTAAAGAGTTAGCTGAGAAGAGTATACACGAGTAGAGAAGTTTTATCAGCAGCTGATTCTCACAAGATATTTATGGTACTTCACACTTGTTCGATTAATTGAACATACATGGTTTCGATGTCTCCAATTTCATCATCAACATACGTGGTGTATGATTCTGATTCATTGAAAACATCGGGGGGAAGAGAGTATAGGTGTTCCTTGCTTCTTTGATGTTTTTGTATTTTTTTTTGAAAACCCGTTTCCCTTCATGAATTTCTTCAATCAGGGGGAAGAAATGAGACGATCTGTGGTTTAAACGTCTCACTTTGGTGTTATCGTCTCACTTTCACAGAGTTATCGTGCGTGAAATTACCTAAATATGATGTTGTGATGCCTCACACACGGTCATCTTATCGAGTAATTGCAGATTCACTGGTAACTATTATTCCGATAGACTGCAACATTCGGGGGGAAGTCGTTTCATTTCGTCTTTCGTGGTTTGTTTGGTGTGAAGCATCTATATATGTGAGAAGATCTTGTTGATTTCTTGCATGTTACCCCCGAACGGATTTTCCGCAATAAGTCAGATTTACCTTGTGTGGTTTACTGCTCATCTACAAATTCCGCTGCGTACTGAAAACGTCAAAAGTTAGAGGAAATGTTCACTACATCAAAGTTTCGAATCTGCTGAAGACGGTTGTCAGTTTGGGGGGAAGCTGATTCAGAAACTTCGCCAAAAAGGAGTGTACGAAGAAGCTGCTAAAGACATGTGGCATGAATTGGGGGGAAGTTAATCCAATTTATGCATATTACATCATTTGCCTACAAGTGAAGAAAACGGTTCTCAAGTCAAGGTACCAGAAGAAGACAAAGAGCGTAACCTTTCATCATCCTCTGCACTTGAAGAGCTTATGAAGACCTTTCTTTATTTATTTCTATATTTGTAGTAAATGTTGTAAGTAATCCCTTATGTCGTCCCATTGGGGGAAGATTGTTGGAATCGCTCCTAACTCGTAAATGGAACGACATTGACGGGATTACTATTTCTATCTTTGTTACCTCAAACACATGGGCTTGTTATGTCAATTACCCATAGATGTATGTGTTTGGGTATATAAACCCCTCCATACTTCCATGGAGGGGTGAGCCTCATTAGTGTAACTTTCCCTTTCATTAATAAAACACACACTAGTTGTCTCCCTTCTCTCTTGTTTCTCTCTCTAACTTGAAGATGGGTTTCTTCCATCTTCCAAGACCTCCCGATTCACCATATCAACCATTGAAACGATCCTAACAGGGGTGTTAAAATGACTAGTTCTTTTGGGTTTAAGTTGGAAGCTAGCTGGGTAGATTTGGATGGTTGAAATGGAGTGGGTTATGGACTAGACATGGCTAGTGGGATTGTTTTCAGAGTTTTAAGGAGTTCCGATAGGGTGAATTGAGTTTTAGGTAGATACTCGGTAGGTGAATGTGATGATGAGCTTGTGGGAGATGATGGAGGTGATACAATGTAGTCATTTGGTGGAAAATTAGTAGTTGGTGATGGGATTTTTTACAAAGGTTTAGCTATAAAATAAGGCCGGATGCTAATCCGTGTGGTTCTTCTAGATGTGGTAGGTGGTGGCACTACTGAAGTTGGTAGGATGAAGTTTTGGATTTCTTGAAAAGGATTGTTTTCGCTTGATGGTTTGGATCACATGATTATGATTGTTTGTGGGGTTGAGAGTGATGGATATGCAAGCATTTTGGAACCTTATTTATAGAGGAAATAATGCATTGCAATGAATGCTAAAACCAAAGTGTGTACTAAAATCTAATGATTATATATGAATTTAAGGCATGTGATCATGAAAACACAAGTCTTAAGTAACATATCCATTAGTAAAAATGCTAAAATGTTGAAAATATGAATGTTTTTAGCCAAAGTGAGAAAAATAGAAGAAATTTTTGCTTCTGTGGCACGGTTCCTACTGATCCGACCCTTTAGGTATCCGTCCAGCCTAAAAGCTGGGATCCGTGGAACTGGTGTTCTCAGGCAGCTAAAATTTTTCCTTTTGGAAACAATGGTGCCTAGTGTGTGCCTATATGCAAACCATTTGGAGTTGCGGTTATCTCGACTCCTAAAAAGAAGAAAAATAATCAAAGAATTGAAAAAGCATATATATATATATATATATATATATATATATATATAATTATGTGAGATAACCTGAGTGCTCCTTAATTCATTTTTTCTTAAATGAATGTACCCGAAAACAAATATTAGGTATGTATTCCCTTTAGCATTCAAAAGATATGAGATGTAATGAAAAAGTTTTTTACTTTTTATTAAGAATGAAAGAAAAGGTTTGTCCTAGACGTGAGAGTGATTTTAGAAAAATGATACTGGGAGAAGTATCTTTTGGAAAGAATTTCGAAAAGTTTTTTGCATAGAACGAAGAAAAAATTATCTTAAGTTTTGAAAATCCCCATTTTGTTTGTGAGTTGTGTCTGAAATAGATATCCTAGACTCAGAAAAGAAGGTAAGGCAAACGTCTACGTACCTTGTAGAAAGAAATTTCATGACGATTATTCCATAAGACCAAGACCAAGACGAAGCAAGTTAAATTGTTCCCGCTTCAACGGTTTGGTGAGGACGTCGGCTATGTTGTCTTCGGATGATACTTTTTCAATAGAAAAGTTCCCCTTTTGAACATTGTCTCTTAAGAAGCGATGAAGGATCTCTATATGCTTGGTACGAGAATGCAACACCGGATTTTTGCTTAATTCAATAGCACCTTTGTTGTCGCATAAAATGGCTATGTCACTTAGATGAATGTCGTAGTCCACTAACGCTTGTTTCATCCATAGTGCTTGTTGGCATGCTTTGCCGGCGGATACATATTCTACTTCGGTTGTTGATATGGCGAATGCCGTTTGCTTCTTCGAAAACCAAGATGTTAAACAACACCCCATAAAAGTACATACACCACTTGTACTTTTCCGGTCAACATAATCACCTGCATGGTTAGAATCCGCATATACAATAGTTTCTACCCCCGTCCCCTTGGGATACCATAATCCCAATTGAGTAGTAACCTTAATGTATCTAAATATCCTTTTGACGACTTCTAGGTGTGAAGTTTTAGGGTCTTCTTGAAACCTAGCACATAGACATACACTAAACATAATATCCGGCCGACGAGCCGTAAGGTAGTGAAGACTACCAATCATGCCACAATATTTGGTGTTATCAACGGATTCATCATCTTCATCTTTGGTAAGTTTAGTATCGGATGACATTGGTGTTCTTATAGGTTTTGAATCTTGTAAACCAAATTTCTTTAGCATTTCTTTTATGTATTTGGATTGATTAAAGAAGATACCATCTTCTAGTTTTTTGATTTGTAGACCAAGAAAGAAACTTAATTCTCCCATCTTACTCATTTCAAAATCAACATGCATGATTTTTGATAAATCATCACACATATCTTGACAAGTCGATCCGAATATAATATTGTCCACGTATATTTGAATAATAATTATATGTGAGTCATTTTTCTTTGTGAAAAGTGGATTACCAACTAACCCCTATGGGATAGTCATTTTTGATTAAAAATGATTTGAGTCTATCATACCAAGCCTTTGGGGCTTGTTTAAGACCGTAGAAAGCTTTCTTTAGTTTGTACACGTGGTTAGGTTTTTCAAAATCGATAAAGGCTGGAGGTTGAGCTACATTGCCTTCTTCATTAATAAAACCATTTAGAAAAGCACTTTTAACATCCATTTGAAAAATCTTAAGATCATGAGCACAAGCATAAGCAAGAACTATTCTTATAGACTTTAATCTAGCCACGGGAGCATAGGTCTCATCAAAGTCTATGCCTTCTTGTTGGTTATACCCTTGGGCATCTAACTTGTTTTTATATACCCATTTATTTCTAGACACTACACCGTTTGCATCTAACTTGTTTTTATATACCCATTTATTTCCGACTATGGTTTGGTTTTTAGGTCGAGGGACAAGTGTCCAAACACTATTAAAAACAAATTGATTTAACTCTCCTTGCATAGCCATTACCAAACTTTCATCTTTCATGGCTTCTTTCATTTAATTTTCCTATGACCTTTTCTACGGGATGATCTTTAGACTCTTTAATATTGATGATTTCATTGTTTAATGGTTCATCTTCTTTATTTTTATTTTCCTTGATTTCTATGGCTTCACTTTCGATTAACTGGTCATCGACAAGAGGTAGGGTAGCTTTAGGATGACTTTCTTCAAATTCTACGTTTAAGGATTCTTCAACCTTCATGGTTTCTTTATTTAGTACTACGTATGCTTTACTATTAGGTGAGTATCCTAAGAAGACACCTTCGGTTGATTTATGATCAAATTTAGTTAGATAATCTTTAGTATTAAATAAGAAACATTTACTACCAAACACTCGAAAGTGTTCTAACGTAGTCTTTTTGCCTCGTAGTAACTCGTATGGAGTTTTTCCTAAAAATTGTCTAATTAGGACTCGATTTAGTATATAAGTTGATGTGTCGACGACATTCCACCAAAAGTTTTGAGGAATTGATTGCTCATTAATGGTGCGACTCATTCTTGTAGGGTTCTATTTTTCCTTTCAACTACCCCATTTGATTGTGGAGTGCGAGGGGCCGAGAAATTATGAGTAATACCATTAGCATCACAAAATGCTCCAAATTACGCTTCATTATCAAATTCCCTACCATGATCCGTTCTAATTGACACAATAGGACTTCCTAGTTGTCTTTGTATTTTCTTACTTAATATTTCAAAGTAATTGAACGTTTCGTTTTTATTCTTTAGAAATTTAGTCCATATGTACCTAGAGTAATCAACCACTATAACCAAAGTATAGAAGATACTTTCGTAACTTTGAATAGCGGATGGACCAAATAAACCCATATGTAGTAATTCTAGACACTTAGTTATTGAGACCATATTTTTAGCTTTATGACTAGCATGGACTTGCTTTCCTATGTTACAAGCATCACAAAAGTGATGTTCATATTTTAATTTGGGTAGGTATCTTACTAGTTGTTTGGATGATAGCTATTGAAAAAGTCGCATATTGGCATGACCCATCTTCGATGCCATAAGCTCAAAGTATCATTTGTGGAAAACTAGAAGGGGGGGTTGAATAGTTTTATCGATTAAAACTGCGTTTTAAAATATTTAGATCGACTTATGTCAATCTATTTAAATGTGTATGTTGGATGTTGATAGATAGATATTGAAATGTGTAATGCAAAGGTAAAGAGTAGGGAACACAACACCACGAAACGAGTGTTTATAGTGGTTCGGCTACAAGGACACCTTCCTTGCCCTACTTCACTCCCTGAGTCACCTACTCGAGAGTTCGTAATCAATACACGACACCAACTCCTTATGGTGGAGAAGCCTTCACAACGTCGCCTACTCTTTTTCCGGTACTAGGCTAGACACCGGGTTATTCCACAAGGTAGAACCACACCTATCACAACGTTGCCTACACTTTATCTGGTATAAGGCTACACAACACCTATCTCAAAGGAGACCCACTCCTTATGACAACATCAACAATGATATCAATATCCTTTGATACAACCTATCTCTATTTGTACATCGATGCACCTCGTCGATTATACACTCTTGACATCTGTCACTAATGCCTCTTGACTTGACTTCTAGGCATCCTTCACTAATGCCTTTGACACGGACGTTCGGCACCTTTCACTAATGCCTTTGTCTTGACTCTTTTGGCATCCTTCACTAATGCCTTTGACACGGACGTTAAGCACCTTTCACTAATGCCTTTGTCTTGACTCTTTCGGTATCCTTCACTAATGCCTTTGACACGGACGTTAAGCACCTTTCACTAATGCCTTTCTCTTGACTCTTTCGGCATCCTTTACTAATTCCTTTGACACAACATGTTGGGAATTATGTGAAGTATGGATTATGCTGAAATTATTGCTGAAGGGATTCTGCTGAAGTGTGTTGGATTCTACCGAAGACATAATTCTACTGAAGTTATATACTTATTAGCTTGTTTCTGCGGAGATAGTTATTCCGTATATTCTATAGTTAGTTAGGATATACATGAGCTTTATTAGGAAGTGATTGTGTATATCTTATTTAGTTTTACGTTTCTTTGAGAACAAGTTAGGGTTCCTTGTCTATAAAAGGAACACAATAGAATGAATGATGTACGTGATTATTATCAATAAAAAGATCCATAGAGGATCTAAGAGTTCTTAGTTATCTGTGTTTATACTTGTGTTTATATTCCGCTAAAGAATACAAGTTGTAGAGATTTTCTTTTAGTTTGTTTGTAATTACATAAGCAATACTAATGATCTACGAGTGCTCAAGATCTATCAAGGTCTGCTAGTTTCAACAAGTGGTATCAGAGCCTCGTGAGGGTCTCTACGATACTAAGAACAATTTTTCTAAACACCCTAACAACCTAAACAAAATTCACCATGCCTGGATCTGATGTTGATGTCGAAGTCACCAACAACCAAAACTCCACCCATCTGCAATAACTAAGTCTCTCGAACAGCAATGTTAAGTTTCCTTACCTAAAAAGGGAGGAATACGATTTATGGGCAATGAAGATGCAGAACTGGATCTCCAACATTGATTGGAATCTATGGGAGATAGTAAGGAAGGGAAACAGTTTGAAGAAAGCTACCGTAGATGCTGATGGTAAGATGACTTTTGTTCCTCCCAAATCTGCTGAAGAGTTACTGGCGGTTCAGAGAGAAACCAAAGTTAAAACGATTCTTCTTCAAGCTATTCCTGAGGATCACTTGAGTGATTTTCACTTCATGCAAGATTCTAAGTACATATGGTTAGCAATCAAGGCGAAGTTCGGTGGGAATGAGGAGTCTAGGAGAATGAGAAAGTCCATGCTGAGACAACAGTTTCAAGATTTTCAAATCTCTGAAGAGGAAGGAATTCACAAGGGCTATGACAAATTTCACAAGATTTTAAGTCAGTTAAATCAGCTGCAGGCAAAGCCAGATAATGATGATTGTAATTCTAAGTTCTTGAGATCCTTACCTCCATCCTAGCTACAAGTGAGCATTGCTTTAAAAGCTAAAGGTGGTCTGGATATGCTTACTTTTGATGAGCTGTATAACAAACTTAAAGCTCTTGAACATGATGTAAGAAGTCCTTTTCGTTCATCATCTACTGCTAGTCACACAGCATTTGTAGGAGCCTCCACCCCAAAGATGAGTTATGGTTCAAGTCCAACTTACTCATCATCATCTTATACTACTCCTTCATCAAGTTCTCATCCTAGAGATAGTGGTGTTATGGAAGATGTGCTTGGATCCTTCTTTGCTGATTATGACCCTCAGCAGCAACTTGCTTATGAGGATTTCAAACAGGTGGATCCATTGGAGATGGAAGAGATGAAGTTGAAGTGGCAGGTGGCCATGCTCTCTATGGACATCAAGAGATTTAAGCGTAAGGCTGGGAGGAAGTTTGGTTTCCAGGGAAGAGATCCAGCAAGGTTTGACAAAAAGAAGGTCAAGTGCTTTACATGTCATCAGATGGGTCACTTTTCCAGAGAATGTAAAGACAAGAAAGCTGGTGATGAGGTGAGATACTCTTCATATCAGCAGAGTCAAAGGGATGCTGGAACTTCAAAGGCCTCAACTTCTTTGGTCACTCTTGATACCAATGTGGACTGGAAGCAACATAAGCAGGAAAATGATGATGGCCCTGTGATTGATAACATAGGGTTGATTGCAAGCTGTACTTCAGAGGATAGGCATGATCAGATTGCCTTGATGGGCATCTCTCAGGTACAAAACTATTTGTTTGGTTGTAGTGAGCGTTATAATGAACTCAATGAAGCTTATGATATTTTGAAACCTAAATATAATGAATGCTATGTTGAAGTTGAAGCTTATAAACAGGCTTTAAAAATACTAGAAAGATAAAAGGTTTGGTTTCAGAAGAATCAAATAGCTTATGATGAGAAGTTAAGTGTGTTATAAAGGGATCTCGAATGTACTAAAAATGAGTTAAAAAGGTCTGAGAAGTTAAGAGCAGATGTAGTGTCAGAAAATCTAGAGCTAAAAGAGAAACTAGATAAGGAAATTGCTAGGCATAAAGAATGGTTATTAAATGGAAACAAGTTAGCTAGTCACATCTATGCTAGTCAAACTCCGAATACTTCTATAGGTTTAGGCTTTAAGAAGTATGTAGGATTAGAAGCTAGGGATGACACACGCAAATCTACACCAGCAGGCCTAGCTAATTTTGTGAAAGAAGGTGACCTACATGCTGTACGTGGACCTATTATTGGTGAGCACATGCCCATTGACCTTTCCATTACTGTTGACTTTGATGGATCACACCATCTCTATGGCAAAAAGTCAAATGACTTGCCAGACCCTGATACTTCTTCTAATGACTTTGTCTCTTGTGTTAACAGTGACAAGTCCTCCGACCAAGGGTCTACAGAGTGTGATTCAAATGACAAGTCTGACCTTCCCAAGAATTCACCCCTGCCTGCACACAAGACTACCAATAAGCATGTCAGAGTTGCTGCCAAGGAATCCACTTCCAAGACAGTTGCCTTTGAAGACTTGCTTTTTAATTCTTTGCATAATAATTCTGTTAAAAACAATTCTTTTCTTGGTTTTGGTTTGAATACTTCTGCTTGTAATAAAACATCTTTTGGTTTGAATAAATCTTCTAAACAAAAGACATGTTTTGTGTGTGGAAGTAAATTTCATTTAATTAAGGATTGTGATTATCATGAGCAAAGAATGGGTATGTGTGGTGATTCTAGGAAATCTAGACCAATGTGGACCAATGTTAATAATATTCCACCTTATGTTCCACAAGCAACTTATACCAATTCTTCTTTTTCTTGGAGAAGCTCAGTTACTAGACCATATGTACAACCAACAAGTTCATATTTTAATAATGGTTATTGGCCTGGATATGTTGTACTGGGATACTGCTGTCAAGCCCTCAGCTGGTTGTTCTTGGAATAAAAAGGTACCTAAACTTCAATGGAAACCCAAGAACAATGGTGGATCTTATACATCTGCATGGCATAAATCATATGATCCACAAGGCAGGTTCAAGTCAGTAATGACTTGAGCCTCCATAGTGTACTAATATTTTGTATAATTTCTGTTGTTGTTGTAGAATCATCTTCTTAAGCATAAAGATGTTGGCATTGTTGATAGTGGTTGCTCAAGAAGTATGTCAGGAAACAGAGATATGATGCACAAATTTGTACCCATTGAAGGAGGAGGCAATGTGACCTTTGGAGGAAGTGATGGAAGAATTACTGGGAAAGGAACCATCAAAACACCTCAACTGGACTTTGAGAATGTATACTATGTCTAGGAACTCCAACACTTCAATTTGTTCTCAGTCTCACAAATTTGTGACACCAAGAACAAAGTACTCTTCTCAGAGGATGAATGTCTTGTGCTATCTAAAGACTTCAAACTCACAGAAGAAACATCAATTCTGATGAGAGTTCCTCGAAATCACAATCTTTATACATTCAACTTAACTGATCTTAAACCAGAAGGTGACTTAACTTGTTTGGTGGCTAAAGCATCCCTGGATGAGTCTACCAAATGGCATAGGAGGATGGCTCATGTGAAATTCAAGACCATAAACAAGCTCTCTAAACTGGGTCTTGTTAAAGGTCTTCCTTCCAAAGTTTTCACCAATGATCATAATTGTGTTGCCTGAAACAAAGGAAAGCAACACAGAGCCTCATACAAAGATGTTACTGCTGTGAGCATTATTTCTGAACCTCTTCAGCTGCTTCATATGGATCTTTTTGGTCCAACTCAAGTTAGAAGCATTGATCAAAATTATTTTTGTCTGGTTATCACTGATGGCTATAGCAAATTTTGTTGGGTATTTTTTCTAAGGACTAAAGATGAAACATCCCATGTGCTGAAAGACTTCATTACCCTTATTGAAAACCAATTGAACAAAAAGGTTAAAGGAATTCGGTGTGATAATGGAACAGAGTTCAAGAATGCTATACTTATAGAACTCTGTAGGTCAAAAGGGATAAAAAGGGACTATAGCACTCCAAGAACCCCACAACAAAATGGGGTGGCTGAAAGGAAGAATAGGACCTTAATAGAGGTTGCAAGATCAATGCTGGCAGACTCTAAGTTACCCACCATGTTTTGGACTGAAGCTGTTGGTACAGCTTGTTATGTACTGAATAGGGTGTCCATTACTAGACCTCACTTCAAAACACCATATGAACTTCTCTATGGGAAAGTTCCTACTATTCATTACCTTAAACCTTTTGGTTGTCAAGTGACCATTCTGAATACAAGTGATCCATTGGGCAAATTTGATGATAAAGCTGATGACGGTTATATTGTGGGATATTCTGCTCATAGTAAGGCTTACAGTGTTTACAATTTATCTGCTAAGAAGATTGAGGAGACTTTCAACCTGAGGTTTCTAGAAGACAAGCCTAATGTTCAAGGACAGGGTCATGTTTGGTCTTTTGACCTTGATTACTTAACTGGTTATTTGGGTTACTCTAGACATAGGGCTAACCAACATGCAGGTACTCAAGAGTCTCCAACTAACAGTGCAGGTACTATGGATGTTGATTCTGACACTGAGTTTGAAGATGATGAACAATACATTGTAGTGCCTTCTTTCTCCCCTAACTATTTTGCAGGTGACACTTCTAAAGATTCTACTGATGAGAGTGAAGATGACTCACACTATGCTGAGGACCTTGCTAGGCTTAAGAAACAATAGTATGCAGCTAATCTAGATGCTGAGAGGAATGCTGAGGAGAGTTCAAGTAAAGCAATCAGTGGAAACCACAATTCTGCTCAAAGTGACCCTGTTTCTCCTATTATCACCAAATCTGCTGAAAGATATGCTGTTTCTACTCCTATTTCTACTAGAGTGTCAACAGACTTTGGAGAACCTTATACACGTTTTCCAAAACCTTCAGATCTTGGTCATCATCAACCCAAAGCTGGCATCTTCACCTCACCTTCCTATGACACTGATTTTGAACCTACTGTGACTAATCTTGATACCTCAATTGAAGTCAACACCACTGCTACTAAAAGGATCAACCATACTCATCCAAAGTCCAATATTATTGGTGATCCTAATGCACCTATTAGAACTAGGGGTACTGTGACAAGTTCTAAATATGGTCAAGTGGCTTTTATCTCTTATGTCTCAAATCAGCAAAGGGACAATCACACAGACTATGAACATTGTCTGTTTGCTTATTTTCTTTCTCAAGTGGAACCAACCAGTGTTACTCAGGCTCTTGAAGACTCAAGTTGGCATGAGGCAATGCAAGAAGAGATGCAACAATTTCAAAATCAGCAGGTTTGGATCTTGGTACCACTACCTGATGGCAAGTATGCAATTGGGACTAAATAGATTCTGAAGATTAAGAGAGATGCAAGGGGTGTAGTCATTAAAAACAAAGCGAGATTGGTAGCTCAGGGGTATAGACAAGAGGAGGGGATTGACTATGATGAGGTGTTTGCACCTGTGGCTAGAGTTGAGGCCATACGGATATTCTTGGCTTATGCATCTTACATGGGATTTATGGTGTATCAAATGGATGTTAAAGGTGCTTTTCTGTATGGTGAGATAGAGGAGGAAGTTTATGTCACTCAACCTAAAGGATTTGAAGACCCAGATCATCCTAATCATGTTTACAAGGTAGTCAAAGCTCTCTATGGACTACATCAGGCACCCAGAGCATGGTATGCTAGGCTTTCATCATTTCTACTGAAGTATGGTTATAGAAGAGGTGCAATTGATAAGACACTTTTCCTTAAGAAGAATTCTACATATATTATTCTTGTGCAAGTGTATGTGGATGACATTATTTTCAGATCCACAAAAGAAGCTTGGTGCAGGGAGTTTGAGGAGCTTATGAAGGGAGAGTTTCAGATGAGTGCTATGGGGGAGTTGACTTTCTTTTTGGGTCTCCAAGTTCAGCAGAAACTTGATGGTATCTTTATCAGTCAGGACAAATATGTGAGGGACATCTTAAAGAAATTTGGTATGGAGAGTGTCAGGACTGCCACTACACCTTATGAAGCTCCAAAGACAAAGACCAACAATGAAGCAGATCCACCTGTGAATGTTCATTTATACAGATCTATGATTGGTTCTTTGATGTATTTAACAGCTTCAAGGCCTGATATTACTTTTGCTGTGAGTGTCTGTACTAGACATCAACTTAGTCCACTTACTTCCCATCTCAATGATGTCAAGAAGATCTTTAAGTACCTCATCTAGGCCTTTGGTACCCAAAAGAGTCTCCATTTAAGCTGGAAGCATATAGTGATAGTGACTATGCTGGTGCAAATCTGGATAGGAGGTCCACCACAGGATGTTGCCAATTCCTTGGAAAGAGATTGATTTCTTGGCAATGCAAGAAACAAACTATTGTGGCTACCTCATCACTGAAGCAGAGTACGTTGCTGCTGCAAATTGCTGTGGACAGGTTCTTTGGATACAAAATCAATTGTTGGATTATGGGTATAACTTCATGAACACAACAATTTTTATTGATAATCAAAGTACCATATGCATTGTTAAAAATCCAGTTTTTCACAGTCGAACAAAACATATTGAAATCAGGCACCACTTTATAAGAGATGCATATGACAAACATTTGATAAAAGTGGTTAAAATTCACACTGATGATAATGTGGCAGATTTGTTAACAAAGGCTTTTGATGGACCAAGGTTTCAACACCTTGTGGTCCATATTGGTATGCTTAACCCTTAACTGCAAAGTTTAAGGGGAGGCATAGGCCTCAGGGGAGGATTTGTGTACACTTTGCATGTTTTTATGTAAATTTGTAGATTTTTGTGTATAATTTTGTTTACTAACACTAACCAGCTAATGTAATGATAGTTCTGTTTTTCTTTGTTTGGTTTGTGTGTTTCTCTGTCTAAGCTTAAAAGCTTGTTTCTACTGAAATCAAAGTACTGAAGTGAGCAATTTGCTTCCACTGAAGATAAAGTACTGAAGAGAAGTAATTGAAGTCAAATTGTTCTTTCATTCATTCAAGAAACAGTTTACATCTTACAGCTTACAAAGTACAATCAACTTCAAATGCAACTACAAGAACAGTTCTATACATGATCTACTAAACCTATTATAGCTCATACCATCTATTCCAACAGCTGTTGGATATGCACGACAGCTCATATATTCTATTCCAGCTGCTGGATATGCATTTGTGATATGCATGACCGGTACGACGAAGAAGCTAAGGATCAAAATGGGAAGAATGGATTGATGAAAACGATGATGATGAAGATGACCACACATGTCCTTTGTGTTTCATCTACTTGGTTTCACCAAAAAGCAATCCATCTACCCTCCTTAAGCCCTTCCCCTATACGATATGTGATGAAGCACCAAACCATGGCGCAGGAAGAGCAAGCGCCACCTCTCTTTCGGCACGAGGCCTTTGTTGAGGTTGAGATGCTGAAGGTTGGGTGTAAGATGTTCTCTTCTTAGTGGACCCATCAGAGTCATTAGAAGACTCACTTGAATTCACTACACTATCATCATCTGAAGAACTGAGAAATGGGGATTTCAAAGGTCGTGGGTCATATGGATATGAAAAAAATTGAAGGAAATCATTGGATGATGATGATGATGGAGAAGAGGTTGGATCAACAACCTCTGGTTTATTATTCATGGTTTATTCTGGTTGATTGTAGTTCATGGTGAAATTAGGGTTTGTGATGGTATTTGGGGTAATTGATGAGAGATAAGTGTGCATTGGGGATTGTTTTATAGACGGTTTCAAGGTTTAATGAGATTTAATGCGAGTTGGGCAAAACAGTAAAAAGATATTTACTGAAGCTTCTTGAATACGTGATGTGTTTCTGCTGATTGAAAGACTTCATCAGAATGACCATTGTTTCTGCTGAAGTTGAAATTTAAATTTGGTAAAAGGTTGCATTACACATCAGCTTTGGTCAATAACTTAATTATTTTAACCAAAATTTGGGAAACTTCTACTTAAATTTGGTAAAGGTTGCATTACACATCGTCGTCTAATATTAACTGATTCTCTCATTATTCGAGTTAAACACACCTTCCGATGATTCAATCGTAACCCATTATCTAAATTTCTCATGGCGCTTCAATCCAAGCACGATCATAATAAAGTTGCTTTTCTGGGAACAACTAAGGGTGATGATTTGTATAAACCAATGGTGGAGTTCTTGAAGAGGTCCAAGATTCATTATGCTTTAACACATTCTCCTAATGCTATATATGAATCGTTGGTAACACAATTTTGGGCGACTGCTCCAAAACGCAGTGAAACAGAGATTGTGGCTATGGTTGATGATGTCGAGTATGTTGTGACAGAGGAGCTGATCAGAAGTCGACTTCATTTGGATGATGAGAATGGGGTTTATCATTCTAATTCAGTGGTGATACTTGATGGGCTGAGAGCTATTGGATATCAAGGTGAACGTACAGACATGTGTCTCAAGAATCAACTATGCCCGATGTGGAGGTTTTTGGTTCACACATTGCTTCAGTGCATAAGCAATAAATCAGGAGGATGGGATCAGTTCTCTACACAATTGGGATGTGGTATTGTGTGTCTTTCTCAAGGGTTAACTTATAATTTTTCCAAGTTTATTTTTGATAACATGGTTGAGAATATTCAAAAGAAAAAGCATAAGTTTTTAATGTACCCTAGGTTTTTGCAAATAATATTAGACACTAATACCCGAACCCAAGCCTTTTATCCCATAGGAGCTTTATCTGCTAAACTATTTGCTTCCATGAGAACTAAATATGAGGGGACACATTATCCTTTACTAGTAGCTATGTTGCCTCAGTGGAATGAGGCTGTTAATGAGGACAATGTTGTTAATAATCCACCTTCTACCAATGTTACTGCTGATGGTAATCCTTCAGTTGCCATTGATGAGGGCCCTTCTACAACTGCTGAAGCATCTAATGTTTCTCCTGACCAACCTCCACCTATACCTTCACCTAGACTTAGTCCTAGTCCAACACCTACACAGGTTAGTTTTGATTCATTTGAGTCCGAACCTAATCGACTGACCACACCTAGTTCACTCATGGTACCATTTAATGTTCTCCTTATGTTGAGCATGACCATGTTTCTCCTGAAGGGTCCAATGAAGCTCCCACAGCCACCGAGCAATCAGCTGGTGGAGCTGAGGACCCTATTACACTTACATCTGTCTATGCTCTAGTGAACAGGTATGTAGCTGAGGTGGCTGATCTCAAAAAGGAGCTTGTAGAGACTAAAACTTCACTTGGTGGTGAGATTGTGGAGTTAAAGAGTAAAGTTAAGAGTTTAGAGGAACAACTTGGGAAGAATAGCAAAAGGAAGCTAGTGGTTTCTTCTGATGAAGAGGAAGTGGATTCTCAATTTAAGTCACTGGATATTTTGGATAATGTGGCTCAACAATCTACTCCCATGGTTACTAAATCAGTCAAGCAAAAGGAGCCAATTTTGTTTACTCGACAGAGGAGAAGGAAATCTTTGAGCAAGGATACATTGCAAAGAGAGAATGTTGCAACTACTAAAGAGCATATTGTTGCTGATCCTTCTATGATGAATATTGATCTTGATGTTGGTCAAGCTTCCTCTATGCAAGCACAACCTGCTTCTACACCTTCAGCAGATCAGTCTGAAGTTTTTCATGCTGGCAGAAGTTTTGTTTTGGATCCAGTAGCTGATGTATTTTCCACACCTGTTGATGATCTGACTCAACATGTTTCTTCTGATGCTACTTTGGATGGTTCTTCTGAAGTTCCTATTTGTGTTACTTCTTCAGTTGATGGTGTTCACATATCTGCTGATAAAGAGAAAGAAGTAATGGTTGAAGATGAGCTTGGTCCAGATCTGGTAAGTGTTCAAGAGCTGAAAGCACAAGAAAGAATGGTAGCTGAGTATGCAGAATTGAAGAAAAGTGATGAATTGGCTAAAAAGCTTACAGCTGAGTCTACTTCAAATTTGACTCCTTAGAGACGAAGAGAACTGGATGACTTGCGTACTAAGATTCCTGGTGCACAATGGGATGTTTATACTCAGCAAGTTGTTTCTAATCCTACACTTGCTCAGAGTATATTAGGTGCAGACTTTGACAGTGAAAATTTTGTTGCACAAATGGTCAATCTTGGACGAAAACAAAAACAAGAGGCAGCTGACAGAAAGAAAGCTCTTGTTGCTCAAAAGAATAAAGAAAAATGGGACAAACCACCTACTGAAGCTCAGAAGAAAGCATACATGAGGAATATTGTCCTTTATCAGAGTTCTGCTATCTTTAATTCTGGTTTCAAGAAAAGGAAAGTTTGGAATTTACCTGATGATGAATTGCATAGAATGTATCAAAGGATTATGAAGCAGACTGCATCATCTTCTAAGAAGAGAAGTGTTGTTAATTCAGATGCTCCACAGGCAAAGAGGCCTAAAACAGTTGAAATCGTGGATAATTTTGATGATGTTCCACCAAGGATGGATTCTCCTGTTATTACTCCTGAAGCATCTACTGCATCTATACCTTCAGCTGAAAGGGTTCAATCTTCTGAACCACAAAATATTTCTTCTACATTATTACCTTGTGTTAAGAAGGTCAGTGTGTTAATTGATTTAGAAGGAGAAGATATGGGTAAGAAAGCTGAAAGAGAAGCTGCTAAAGCTAAGATGGCCAGAGTCATACTTGAGAGAATGTATAAATTGAGAGGTATTGCTCCAGTTAAGTCTTCTTCTCCTTCTTCCACTCAAGCTAAAGATGTTCCTGAAACATCTGAGGATGTCTTATCTATAGGGATTTATATACCTGGTAGGAGGATGAAAAGAATGTCTAAACGAAGTCACACTACTCTAAGGCGATCTGTGAGATCAGATGGGTCATATACTTGTAGGATTCACCAGTCTATCAGAGGTAGTTCTTTAGATTTAAAAGCTGCTGATTCAACTTTTATTAAAGAAGGATCTGTTGCTGTTTTTCCTAAAGGATCTCATGATGTGTTGATTAATTGGACATTGACTGATGGGGAGCTTAATACTATTTATCGTCTGGATTATACTACTATGAAGTTCAATTTTTTGAAGGAAATATTGCATCTGGTGGATAGGTAAGATTTGAATACTCTGTATGGTATTGTTACTAAGCATTATGATGTTCATTCACCACAGGGTTCTGGTTTATTTTTATTGGGTGATCTTCAAGTGTTGTTTGATTCTCAATCTCCAAATGGTAAAGGGTATCATATTTGGAAGAATTCACATCAATGGAAGGTTGAGACTTGGAGATTTTATCCTTTGCCGTGTGTGCATGTGGTGGAGACAAAGAGTGGGATTACTGTTTGTATGTTTGTTGATAAGAATTATCCCTTGCCTATGAGGCTGATGGAAAGAATGCTTAGACAGAAGTTGGAAGTTCCTCCAGATCCAGTTGGAAATGATCAGTTGCATGCTGAACAATGTGTTGGAATCATTAAGACTCAACTTCTGCAACATAAAGCTTCATCTTGATTCTGGTATTGTGTATAGTTTGTAATATATTTGTTTTGTGTTATTTCTTTTCTTAGTTAAAAAAATAAAAAATAAAAAATTGTTTATTTTTGGTTTTGTCTAACTTTTATTGCAGGTTTGTTGTACATTGTCAATGGGTCTTGACTCACCAGATGTACCTTGTGTATATCAAAGAGTTAGCTAGTCCAAAGGGTACAGCTTTGGTCAAGACACATCAAATCTGTTGATAGCTGTAATGGTTTTCTCAAAATCATAGGGTTTGCAACTACCTATGCTTAATTGCTGAGAGTTGTATGGTCATCAATTCACCATGGTTTATTCCTTTTTGGAATCCAAGAATTGACTAGCCCACTTGTATATGGCTTGTGGTAAAGGCATTGGAATACCATATTTGGTAATCAGTTCACCAATTCTAAGAATTGACTAGTCCTGAGCAAACGGCTACAGGTAAAGACATTTCAAATATGTTCATGGTTGCTGATTTGCTAATAAATCAGATGGTTATCAGTGTACCATGGTTTTCGAACATAAACATTTGGCTACTCCAGTAGTGATGGCTATTGGTAAAGAGACATCAAATCCATTATTTTCAATGATTCACCTCTCACAGGAGTTAACACACCTGGATGTGATGAGAATAGTATGAAACTAATATGTTTTGATGTACTTGTTGTCATTTGTTGCTGCAAAGATCTGGTGTTTCAAAGATTTGTCATCATCGAGGTGTTCTTCTTTTGATTCTTTGCTGCTGATGTTCGTGTACAATCCTCTAGCTATGAAGTGTTAAAGATCTATCAAGAAACTGGAACTTAACCAAGTCAAATTCCAGTTTAGGGGAGGATTGTTGGGAATTATGTGAAGTATGGATTATGTTGAAATTATTGCTGAAGGGATTCTGCTGAAGTGTGTTGGATTCTACCGAAGACATAATTCTACTGAAGTTATATAGTTATTAGCTTGTTTTTGCGGAGATAGTTATTCCGTATATTCTATAGTTAGTTAGGATATGCATGAGCTTTATTAGGAAGTGATTGTGTATATCTTATTTAGTTTTACATTTCTTTGAGAACAAGTTAGGGTTCCTTGTCTATAAAAGGAACACAATAGAATGAATGATGTACGTGATTATTAGCAATAAAAAGATCCATAGAGGATCTAAGAGTTCTTAGTTATCTGTGTTTATACTTGTGTTTATATTCCGCTAAAGAATACAAGTTGTAGAGATTTTCTTTTAGTTTGTTTGTGATTACATAAGCAATACTAACGATCTACGAGAGCTCAAGATCTATCAAGGTCTGCTAGTTTCAACACAACACTTCTAGGGAAGAATAAAGAACTATCAACAAGAGAACCTCAGTAGTCTTGATGATGACGAAGCCTGACAACTCATGGACTTGAGCTTGCTCGACTTCAAGAGGTGGTGATCTTTCCTTTAGAGAAACCTAGAGAATCACACAAAAACAAAACATAAACTACATAGAGAGATCCTTAGGATATGAGGTTAGAAGGTTTATAATACTAGGACAAAGTATGTGCGGGAGTGGCAACCTAAAATGAAGAAATCGCTCACTATTTATAGAAGAAAATAGTCTACTATTCCATGGATTGAGGGATCCGTCCAGTGTAAACTGGGGGAACTATGGGACGCTCCCTTTTGCCCATGGGTTTTGGGTCATGGGTCATGGGTCCTAGGCTTTGGATCATGGGTATCCAAGTAGATACAATGTATCTAGTATGTGCAATGCATCTAGTCCATGGGTCATGGGTTAAATCCATGGGTCATGTATAATACCTACTCATGACTTATGCATGATGTAATGCAATGGGTTATGGGTTATGCACCATGGGTATGGGTCATGGATTTTGGGTTATACCCAACTACATTCAATGTATTTGATCAATGCGTCAAATACTTAAACTTTTACCCATTATAATACATACTAATTATGTATATATCTACTCAATATGTAAACACTAGTTGTTGTACATATGTATTACTAAATCATAAAATCACTATTACTTGTTTATTGGCTCAGAACATTTACGTATTTTATTTGCTTCGTTAAAATGATTTTACATTTGTTATCGACAAAACATTAGAAGATCGTAAAATGAAAATAAACGTTTTTATGGCTTAGTTGTATTAACAATCTCCCCCTTTTTGTTGATGAGAAAACATAAAATTATTTTAAGGAAAAACTAAAATTCGTAAAAGTTTGAATTGAAGTTTTTACTCTCTTCTCCCCTTTTTTGTCGAATACAAAAAGAGCGTTGAAAAGAAACTAACACCTTGTTTTAAGAAAAACATGTAAAAAGAAGGGGGAAAAATATAGAGAGCAAGTGATGGGAAGTGTTCTCGTCTTAGCTCCCCTTTGATGAGTCCATTCCTTTGTTAGGGCATCAAGTAAGAAGAAATACTAAACTAGTGCATTGCAACTATGTTTGCAAATGGTTTTGTCTTTGTGACTAATATGCTCCCCCTTGATGATTGCAACTTTGCAAAGGGACGTCATGTAACGTAATCCTAATGTGAAATATATTGCAAATGATTTTGCAATGTATAGCTTTGACACGAAACTCCCCCTAGCTTAGGGTGTCAAAGTCTTCATGTGTATATCGAAAATATACAAAACAAAGGTTAGAAAACAAGTATATAATGCATAATTTTCTGCAAATAAGAGTCAAGTTAGTAGAAAACAAGTCTTATGTTGCACAGATCCCACGGTTCCTTCCTTGGAGGGATCCGTCTAGGCAAAAAAGAGGGATCCGTCAGACTGTAAACAAAATATAGCAATGGTGATGTAACAAATTATGTTAACATCGAAATGAGATATGTATTAGGGTAACAAACATGCTCTCAAGACAATATGACACATAACATGTAATTTCATTCAATAAAACATACGAGAAATGATCTACAAATCTCTAAAAACTAAAAGAATGATTTAAACACGAAATGTGATTCCTAAATGATCTAAGTTGAGCTTAAGACTAGGACACCACTTGAATCCTTAAGCTCACGGTTGTTTAGGTTTGTTGACCTCATCAAAACGTTCGAGGAGGTGATAAAACATGAGACGTTGCTCTTCACGTTGTTCATGTATCAAGCCTTCAACGTGTTGACAATGATAACAATCCTTTTCATGGCTTGGAAAAGGTGGTGGTAGAAATGGAGCGGCTTGATGTGGAGGATCAAGTGAGGAGGGTTGAGGATCTTCAAAGGAAGGAGGGATTGGTAGAGGCACATTCAATGATGGCTCACCAAAAGATGATGGTGGAGGTAGAGATGTGTCAACTTCCATGTGGTCGGGTGGTTGACTTTGATGATTCCACATAATCCAAAATGGACCATTTTAGGGAAATGGAAAAAAGGATACCCGTGCAAGTTTTGATTGAACACCTTGGTTTTGTTTCACAATCTTCTCTATTGAAGAGAGTGTCGGTAATGGTGGAGGATGGGATGGCCTAGGAGGTAAGTCCTCTAAGTTGTAGAGATGTGGAGATGTTTGTGAAGTGGTAAATGATATGGCCCTAGGCACCAAAGATGATGGTTGGGTGGAAATGGGTGTGTTTTGTTCAGTAGGAATTGTGGTGTTTGGTGATGATATTTTTGTGGGAACAATCCTTTTGGGGATTGGTTTGATTGGTTGAGTTGTTGGAGGAGAAATCCTAGCATTTGTGGATTTAACGAGAGATGATTCGGTTGAGGAAATTTCGTGTACAACACGAGCAAGTTTCTTGGGTGGTGCTTTGGTGGATGAGTTAGCACTAGGAGCTTTCCTCATGATGAAATGACTAAGGAAAAAGAAAGGTTTCTAAATGCTGAGAATTAGGTTGTGGTTGATGACTAAGAAGTTCTAACAAGATGACTTATAAAGGGAAGGATTTAGGATGTGCATAAAAGACTTAAGCCACTAAGATCCTTAGAAATGTGATGATTTGCATGCACAAGGGTCAACTACAGATTTGTATTGATCTATGAGTTTAGTTAAGACATGATGGAGTGTTTAAGTTAGCAAGGAGAGCTTGAAATGATTATTTTAGGAAGGATTTGCTGAATCTGTCACCCGGATCCCACGGTTCCCTCCAATGAGGGACCCGTCTAGGCTAATCCTAGGGATCCGGCTCTTAGCAGGTAAGAAAGGAGAAAAATGATGTTTCTAGATTCTAATACCTATACATCTTGAGTGTCTCAGTCTTCTTAAGTGTTTTAAATGAGGTGTGACTTGAATGATCAAGGGTAATGAGTAGTGGTAGCTAATGATTGCCTTTTATGAAAGGAAAATGAGACTTTATGACCACCAATAAGTGATCAAGGATGACACTAGGAATATTGATAGTGTCAATTGATGTTAAATGATCTTAGAGATCAGATGACAACTTGAGATAAAATTTGAAAATTCCTTAAAAATTATAAAAATTGAAAAACTAGTTTTTGACCAATTTTGGGGTAGAGAAGACTATAATCAATTTGCTAAAATTGAGAGATTTACAAAACTAGATGTGTTGACATGTGATAAATGACGTGTGAGTATAAGAGCAGAAGGATGATGTGTTTTGGTGATATGATAAATTAAAAAAACACTTTGAGTGTGATCCTAAATGAGCTATGAGAGAGTGTAAAGCTTACTAAGCTTGAAGAAGATTTAAGTGGTCCTAAGGCCTTATGTTTAGCTAGTGTGAAGTGATCTAGTGAGCTGTTTTTGATGTGTGGGATTCTGCATTATACATCTGTCACCACGGATCCCACGGTTCCCTAAAAGGAGGGATCCGTCTAGTATATGCTTAGGGATCTGGCAACTGCAGATCAGAAGAATCACAGAAAAGAATGCAGATTTTGCACTATACTATGTATACCAATTTCTATTGGTCTGTACTCTAAAGAACAACAAAACAAGCAAAATATCTCATAAACCATATCACAAATAAGAGTAGTGATGATAATATCCAAACAACCAAACTAAAGTATTTCACAAACATAAGCAGTCATTGTAAAATGATAATCAAAATGTCTAAAAGCAACCATAATCCTAATGTCTCTTTTGTCTATCTTTTCTCTTCCTCTTTCCCGACATCACGACGTAGTTAGTTTGGCATTGAATCATACCCTTCAATTGATTGAATTCTTCAGTCTCGTACCCTGGTACTCAGCCTTACTTGTGCTGTTGAGTCGGAGGACATATTCCCCTGGTTTGAAGGTCGAAGGCCGAACTCGACTGTTGTAGTACTTTTCAATTTTTTGCTTATGGATAGCTTCTCTAATTGAAGCTATTTCCCTTTGTTCTTCAAGTAGGTCTAGGTTACTACAGAGTCTTTCTTCGTTGTCTGCTGCTTCGAACTTCATGACCCTTTCTGTTTCGACGCTCACTTCCGAAGGGATGACAGCTTCCATGCCATATGTCAAGCTAAAAGGTGTTTCTCCGTGACTTGACTTCATATGCGTTCTACGAGCCCAAAGTACTTGAGGTAGTTCATGTACGCAACCATGGTGACTGTATCCCAGCCTCCATTCTATTCCTTGTATGATGTCTCTGTCAGTAACCTCCACTTGTCCGTTACCTTGAGGATGGTAAACGGAAGTGAAAGATTGTTTGATATTCAGACCTCTGCAAAACACTGGGAATACCCCTTCGGTGAACTGCTTCCCATTATCTGAAATGATGATATGAGGTACTCCAAACTGACAGATAATATGCTCCCATACAAACTTTTCCATGTGCCTGCCCATGATGGATGCCAAAGACTTCGCTTCCACCCATTTAGTGAAATAGTCGATGGCTACAACCAAGAATTTTACTCCTCCGGGAGCAATTGGTAGCGGACCTATGATGTCTATCCCCCATTGGCTGAAGGGCCATGCGGACGTAAGGAATTACATAAATTGTTGAAGTTGCAAACGCCATTGTATGTACTACATTTATTTTCTGGTTTATCACATACTTGATTGTCATTTGTCTTAAAACTTTTAAAAGATATATTTACATTCCACAGTTATATCATGATTTATTGTCATTTCTTGCAAGTTGAGTTATCAAGGCGTCAAATTTCACATAGTTAATATATTTTATACATGAAGAAATGGATGATTTGACTTCTCAACTTTCAGATGATGAGATGGATGTGCTTGGACCTCAAGATATATATATTTTGAAGTAACGGGAAACAAGAAATGGAACCACATAAATGTACGGGCTAGGTGTTCGTGCTTCTGATATTTGAGGGGGTAGTTCCAAGTCGTTCAGCTCGTAGTAAATATAAGCTTCAATGGATGTCTACTGTAGAACAACTTGGTGCTGAGTTGGCTAAACATAAATCGACGGAATCACAAAGTCAAGGGTAGAGTGTGAATGATTTTTATGAAACAAATGTTTCCTATACAACATCATAAGGCCTCGTTGTAGCCAATGAATCTCAACCTTTACAGGTATGTGTATTTAAATTGATATTTTGTGCTCCTACTAGGTCAACTATGACACCTTTTTGTGCAAAATGTAATTGTAGGTTGGACTTCATGTTTACCTTTAAAGCAATTATAACTCTGCGATTGTAGCAGAAGGACGCATCAGGAGTGTGGATCCCGATGAGGTGGTTGGAAGTGAAGAGATTGGACCAAATTGGTGTGGGGGTAAATTTTCAAGTTGCTATAAAAAAGATCTGAATGTTTAGTGAGGAAACATGGATTATTTGTTACAATTCTATGTGCTTTTACTTTTATTTCATGTCATGTTATTGTTCCATGATGGATCAAGACCATTAGTTTTTACTTTTCTTTATGTTGTTGAATTAAGCAAGAATCCTGAATGCTTTAGAATTTGGTTGGAAACTTCTTTTGTGGAAATGAAGTATTTTCTTGCTTATTGAATTATATTCCTTTTGTTACAAAGTTTAGCTTGTTTTATTTTGTGTACTTTTTTTTGGTTTTGAATAGTGTTAAATTTGTTATATAAAAGTGAAGTGTTTTATAATGTTACTTATTAGGACACTAGTGATATTAATTAAACAAGTTTTTGAAGAAAAGGTACTATACATGAATTCATTTTACGACATATATTTTTTGGGAATTAGTTGGAATCATAATTGGGTCCTAACAGCACAAACAATTTTTGGGACCCCTTTTTTTTACTCAAATAAGAGTTTATGCACCATGGCTTTGTCCTCTTAAAACACCTTGCAGGACCCATGATTGTGTCCCAAATGATAATCGAAGGGTAAGCAAATATTGAAACACTGTAAAGCATCCTATTATATGGTCTATTAGGACATGATTTTGGTCGTATAAAACATGTTATGGGACTAAATAATTAGTTTCATAATGTTTGTGTTTATTGAGACCCCCGTAAGTGTCCTAAATATCTGTTACAACCCCTACCTAGAGGACACCTTTATAATAGTCCTATTAGGTTAAAGGTCCTATAACAATATTTTATAGGACACTAACTGGCGTCCTAAAAACCCCTTTTTCTTGTAGTGCAAATTGAGCATATTAGGAAACAATGCTGTTACCTGAGAAATTAGGATTTTGGTGCCTCATGTGTGCAAACACCTTTGGAAGTATATGAAGGACATCATACTTCCTGGTATGAGCAATAGGTTCTTCAATTTGACTCTCCACAATCAATTGGAAAAACCTAGGATACAAGTGATACTTTCCCTTGTCTCTAATATTCTTCAGAAACCCATCCCTAGACCAATTGAATACCCTCCCTTCAGAAAGACATATAATGGCAGTTGCAATTTTGGGGGGAAATTCATCAAAACCTGTGGTCTTATTGCTTACATACATCAGCAAAGTGTGAATCAAAAACTTCCATTGAGGTGAAAACATACCTTTAAGAAACTTAATTCTATCACCCCTTCTTTCATAACCCAGTCTTGCTAATTCTTCAAAGATCTCATCATTTGACAAATTAACAACTCTTATAGCATCCTCCAGCCTCAAAACACCTCTAATTACATCCTCATTGACCAAAATCTCCTCCTCATCAACAACAGACCTAACAACTTCTAATCCATTTCTCTCTTGGATTTCAGCATTCCACCAAAATTGATGAACATAATTTTTAAGAATCGTGGGTTCTACTGTTAATGCAAAGTGGATTGGATTGTGTTTAAGGAAATCAATCATCTCATAGAATCCTTTTGATTGATTGTTCTTGACCAAGTATGCAAGTAGGTTATGGGTTTTGGAATACAAAGTCGCCATGTTCAACCCGTTGTAGAATATTTGCAGTTGCTCGTGTTTGTTGAGTTTATGCTCGGGGCACTTTAGGATGGCTTTGTTAAATCTTTCCCAAGCTGTAAACAGTGGTTCATCATAGAGTTGGCTAAACCTCCTAATTTCATCAACTTGTTGAAGGATTTTTGCAGATGTTCGGTATTCCTTAAGAAAGGCCTTCTTAAATGCATTCCACGTTGTGATAGATCTAGATGGAAGTTTTTTTAACCAATCTCTAGCTCTTCCTTTTAGGGTAAAAGGGAATGCCCTCATCATAACATGATCTCTGGAGACCCCAGGTGCATGGAATAAATCGGCGATCTCACATACTTTCGCGATGTGCTCATGTGCTTCTTCGTCTTTGGTTCCATAAAAGCAGCATCTTTTTAGTTCATCAAGACAGAGTCCCCAGAATTCGAATTTAACATTTTCTTTAAACGCAAACAAAACAATTAAGGAATCATAACTAGGCTAGCACCAAAAGGTGCTTAGCCGCTCATATTAATCATGCAAATCAATTCAATATTCAAAGGTATGAAATACATGAATTGAAAGTAAAAGAAATATAAAACGCTAATGCTTATCATAATGGAGTAACTTCTCCCTTGGAAAAAGCTCCGTATGCTTCTCTAGACCTGCCTTGAGCTTTTTCCCACGTTCTCAGAGTGTTGTGTGTGAAATGGGATGCTTAGAAATGCTAGAATTCATGGGGTATTTATAGGCCAGATATGGGTTACGGCGTAACCAATATAGGAGTTACGCCGTAACCTTCTATTTTATCGTAAAATGCACTAGATCAGCTGGTTACGGCGTAACCTTATTAGTGGTTACGCCGTAGTCTTTAATAAACTCGGTTACGTCGTAAGTGAAGCAGTAGTTACGGCGTAAGTATCAGCGGTGTCGAACCTCATTTGACCTAATGTAGTTATGTCGTAACCTTTGGGAAGAGTTACGCCGTAACCTTCTGATAAGTTGGCATTCTGAGTCACGCAATAGTTACGGCGTAATGTGAGAGATGAGTTACGCCGTAACTTCTTCAAAATAGCATACTGTGATAAATCATTAGATAAGTCTCCAGTTCCGCGTCTCTTTAGCTCCAATGCTCGTAATTTACCTGAAAGTGAAAAACAATGGAAAACAAGCGTAAATCCATGTAAATGATATAAATAACGAGCATTATCGGGGGAAATTGACACTTAATATTCAGGACTATTTGATGTTATCATTCTTACTCTTTTTCTTTCATTAACTTGTATGTATCTATCTATCAATGTCCAACATACACATCTAAATAGATTGACATAAGTCGATCTAAATATTTTAAAACGAAATTTTAATTGGTAAAACTATTCAACCCCCCCATCTAGTTTTCCACATCCACGATTACCTCCATAGCCTTCAAAGATTTGGCTTTCACTACCTTGGGCTCGGCTACAACATTTAAGTACATAGGAACCTCCCCCCTCAATACGACGTAAGACTCGGCAAGCTTGGTGAGAAACATGCCCCTAGAAACCCTGTCCGCCTGTCTCATCCCATTGGCGGTCCTCAGATAGTCAGCAAGCCAAAAAAGGATGTTTTAGTACACATCCTCAGTATAGATAGAGTAAAGATAGAATAAATCCTGTAGAGTGACACGAATAGTGGCGTGCTTCCACCTCACTATAGTGAAAGCTATACAGCGGTGCGCGAGACTATTCTGAGGGTCCCGGATCTGTGAAGCAAGAGTACTCCCAATCATATACTCACGATTAGCCAACGAGTTCCAGAACTGAATCCCCCACATATCTTCCCTGACAGTCAACCCCTGACTCAAGCTAGCCCTAAAAACATCACTCTTAGCATCCCTCAAAGAGTACAACCCACTCTCCAACCAAACTCCAAAAGTGACAAAAATATTCCTCTCGTTGAAGCCGTGGAGCAAATTCTGAAATATGCCAAATTCATGAAGGATCTCCTTACCCATAGAAGACTTTCTGATCGGACGCAAATAACTTTAAATCAAAGATGCACTGCCGCCAATTTAAAAGATATGCCTCTCAAAGAAGAAGATCCAGGGAGTTTCACCTTACCTTCTACTATCGGGGGAATTTTGTTCAACAAGGCCCTTGCCGATCTTCGGGCAAGCATTAGTCTTATGCCATTCTCTCTTTATTCACATTTGGAGTTGGGGGAGCTGAAACCAACTAGAATCTCTATTGAGTTGGCTAATAAAACTACTCAATATCCAAAAGGAATCGCTGAAAATGTTCTTGTCAAGATCGATAAATTTGTCTTCCCGGTCGACTTCGTGGTCCTTGGGATGGAAGAAGATGATATCCCTATTTTGCTTGGAAGACCCTTTCTTACAACCGCACACGCTATGATTGATGTCTTTAACAAGAAGATTTCGTTGGAGATTAGAAATGATAACATTACCTTCGATCTTGAAAAGTCTATGAGATATGCTTCTTTCACTGATGACAACCTTGATGATCTCGACCTTATCAAAGCTAACACTCAGAAACATGCCCAGGAATGCTTTCTACCCACCCTTTGAGATCATTAAAATTCGAAGATAATGATGGGACATCTAGCGATGGAGAAAGCGAAACAGAGGAACTGGCCGTGAATAATCAAACGTTATGTTCAGCAAATACCCCGGAATAAGCTGATACTTCCCCAAAACTTAAGGAGCTACCTCCACATTTAGAATATGCATTTATCAATGGGGATCGTAATTATCCTGTTGTGATTTCTTCTCTGTTATCTAACGAAGAAAAGGAGTCGTTACTGCAGGTTTTAACCAAGCACAAAGGAGAAATTGCGTGGAAAGTCTCTAACATTAAAGGAATTAACCCTTCATACTGCTCCCACAAGATACTTATGGAAGATGATTTTAAACCTGTAGTGCAACCACAAAGGAGATTAAACCCTAAAGTCCAAGACGTGGTAAAAGATGAAATCATTAAGCTCCTAGATGCGGGTCTAATTTACGCTATTTCTGATAGCCCTTGGCTTAGTCCTATTCATGTTGTGCCAAAGAAGGGAGGAATGACAGTGGTCACCAACGAAGATAATGAGCTGATACCAACTAGAACTGTCACCGGTTAGAGGGTGTGCATTGATTACAGGAAATTAAATGACGCAACACGAAAGGATCACTTCCCCCTTCCATTTATCGATCAGATGCTAAAGAGGCTCTCTGGACATGAGTATTACTGCTTTCTCGATGGATTCTCAGGTTACTTTGAAATTCCTATTGCCCCTGAGGATCAAGAGAAGACAACTTTCACCTGCCCTTACGGAACATTCGCCTACCGAAAGATGCCTTTTGGACTATGTAACGCTCCCGCCACATTCCAACGATGCATGACTTCTATCCTCTCAGATATGTGTCAAGATTTTATGGAAGTCTTCATGGACGACTTCTCGGTTTTTGGTAACTCTTTCTCATCTTGTCTTAATAATCTATCTAAAATGCTTGCCAGGTGTGAAGAAACAAACCTATAACCCAACTCCTCATGAAAGATGCTAAATTTGATTTTGACAATGATTGCAAAAAAGCTTTTGACATTTTAAAAGAAAAACTGACTACTGCCCCTGTTATTATTGCTCCTGATTGGGGGAGCGATTTTGAACTCATGTGCGATGCTAGTGATTATGTTGTGGGTGTTGTTTTAGGACAATAGGTGGATAAAAAATTTAAACCCATTTATTACGCTAATAAAACCTTAAATGAGGCACAAGAGCATTACACAACCACTGAAAAGGAACTCCTGGCTGTAGTCTATGCCTTTGATAAATTCAGATCTTATTTAGTAATGTCAAAAACTGTTGTCTACACTGACCATTCTGCTTTGAAGTACTTATTTAATAAACAGGATGCCAAACCAAGATTGATAAGATGGGTGCTGCTGCTGCAAGAATTTAAAATTGAAATCAAGGATAAGAAAGGAGCAGAAAACTTAGCAGCTGATCACCTCTCACGATTAGAAAACCCTGAGCTCGAAGAACTTGACAAAGAAACTATTCGGGACTCCTTCCCCGACGAACATCTCATGGCAGTTAGAATTAAAGATTCCAGTTCCGAACCATGGTACGCAGATTTCGCTAATTACCTCGCGGCCAGAGTATTATCAAGCAACAAAACCTACGATCAAAAAGAAAAAGTTCTTCTCAGATCTTAAGTATTACTTCTGGGATGATCCGTTCCTTTTTAAATCATGCCCTGATGGTATTATTCGGAGATACGTATTTGGGGATGAGCAAAAACAGATTCTGGAACATTGTCACAAGGAACCGCAGGAGGGCACTACGGAGCCAACAATACTGCTCGGAAGGTTTATGAGGCCAGATTCTTTTGGCCTAGCATTTTCAAAGACGCCGCAAAGCATGTTAGGGATTGTGACGCTTGTCAGAGGACAGGGAACACCCTGTCGATTACGTTTCTAAATGGGTTGGAGCCGAAGCCCTGCAAACATGTGACGGTAGGAGTGTCATTCGTTTTTTGAAAACATTATTCTCCAGGTTTGGGATCCCTAAGACCATCATTAGTGATCGAGGGACACACATTTGTAATTCTATTATGGAGAAAGTTCTAAATAGATATGGGGTACTCCACCGAATGTCTACACCTTATCACCCACAAACCAATGGGCAAACGGAAAACACCAACAGGGCACTCAAGCGAATTTTAGAGAAAGCAGTCAGCAGTAACAGAAGAGATTGGTCCGACAAACTCGACAAAGCATTATGGGCATTTAGAACAGCCTTCAAAACTCCTATTGGAAGCACTCCTTTTAAGATTGTTTACGGAAAAGCATGTCATCTTCCCGTAGAGTTGGAACATAAAGCATATTAGGATCTCAAGAATGTTAACTTGGAGGCTGATATAATCAAGGAACACCGATTTTACCAAATAAACCGTTTAGCAGAGTTACGAGACGAAGCATATGATCATGCCAAAGCATACAAAGAAAGGACCAAAAGATGGCACGATAAGCGAATCAAGAATAAAATATTTGAAGTAGGACAAGAGGTTCTCGTTTTTAACTCAAGACTCAAATTATTCCCTGGAAAAATGAGATCTCGTTAGGTTGGCCCCTACACAGTAAGTAAGGTATTCCCTTATGGGACTACTGAAGTTCATAACAAGGAAGGAGTATATTTCAAGGTAAATGGATAACGCGCGAAAATTTATTATCGGCAGGTTGTTAGCAAGCTTTCGGGAGATGAGTTCTTTGCACTGGTCTAGAAGCCCCGTGGCTCTGAGTCTAACTTAAAGACTGGTAAATAAAGAAAAGTGCTCTTTCGGGAGACAACCCAATTTATCCCTTTCTTTTATTTTATTTCCTTTTCTGTTGGGTTTTGTGTTTTCTAACTAGTTTTGCACGAAACGAGGAACTAATTTCTGCTGCAGTTGCTGATCTGAACAGAGTTACGGCGTAACTCATCTTGGTGATTACGCCGTAACCAACCTTTTAGCAGCAGAATTATTGACGCATTACCAATTACGGCTTAATACCATCTCAGTGGTTATGCCGTAACTACTCGCTTTGCAGCTCATTCCAGGTTTTGCCGGTTATGGCGTAACTCCCTCAAAAGAGTTACGACGTAACTTTCCTCTGCTTTAATTCTTTCATTTTAAAATACAATAACCTTCTATTAGTTTTTAAATGAACTTTGTGGGTGTGTTCCCTGTAAACCCTCACGAGACTTCACTCGTCCACTTGGGACACCAAGTGGTTTAAAAGGCTTGTTGCATTCGCTAAATCCAACCGTCATTCCTACGAAAGTGAGTTCGGTTTGTTTTTCATTTTTTATTTTTTATTTTTAGAATTATGCTTGTCGGTATTGTGATTTCAGGGATTGAAGTTTGTTCATGATGCTTATACGAAGGCACGTCTCTTGTTCGTGGGCCTTCCTTCTTTATGGAGCAAATTTCAGGGAAGTTCTCGCTCTAATTCTACCTTTCTCTTCACCTTTATTTAAATGCCTAGTACAAAAGGGACTTTGTACAATTCAAGTGGGGGGACGGGAGTAGAATTATCTCTTGAACTTTATTTCGCCCTTATTTTTCAAGTTTATTTTGAAAAATTATGCCATTTTTAAAGTTTTGACATGTTTTTCTTAACCTAACTAGATTAGACCTTAGGCGAGCACATACAACCCTTGATATTATATGGTGAGATTAGCCTTATCTGTTTCTAATATTTTACCCCAAATCCACCAAATTATGAGTGTGCCGGTAGCTTGTAAACTTTAGAACTTGGCCTTTGCATCATTTCGAGAACATAGACGAGGTATGTTGAGTTAGCTCGATGTATTTGGACTTTCCAGTTTTAGAAGGAAATATTATAGGATTATCACCCAAACAGCCTACCATTGTGAGTCTATCGATTAGTCATCTCGACTTTTCAACCCCCATGTAAAACCCTTTTGTTGCACTCATCTTTAGTGCAAGATACCCATAGATACACCCTTCTGAGCCATTCCTTTCATTTTGTTAACCCGATATATTGTTTCGATACACCTATACACCTTAGCCTACCCTGTAGTCTTTATTTGTAATTTGGAAGTCATCATTTGCCTAAGTTCAAGGTTCAAGTGGAAAGGTTCGGAAATCACGCTTTCATCGACAACATTTCTGAAGATCATTGAAGAAATCCTGAATTCCCATTGTTCATCTCAAGTGGGGGGATATTATGTTAGTATTGATTGTTATGTTGAAATTTTTTTTTTATGATTATGTTATTGTAAAGTGCGATGTTATAAGCACTGTAGTATGAGCTTTATTGATTTAGTATCGAGGAGGCCACCTCGGTCACATTTGAAGATTGGACTTCGTAGTTATGCCAACAGTTGGAGAAAGGTAGTGTGCCCATCACGACGTCCTCTAATGACACATCTACCTTGCATTTCATGATTCGGTTTCTTGACTTCTAAGCTTGAACTTTGTGCGGACGGTAAGTGGTGATGACTTGGTTATAAATTTAGACTACCTGCTTGTTTTTTATTTTAAACCAATTATAAATCCCATGCCTTATCCTACCCTTTAGTCATGAAGCGTGTCTAGGTGATGCAGCGAGCAATCTTTGGTGTCTTGGCCATGGATTTGGTCATGTATCATTGATTTTGTCCACTTCGCCGTGACATGTTAGTAATGACGAGTCACCCCTTAACCTTTGACCCATATTGCCTTCGAGAATTGTTTAGCCCTTAACTCTAGTGGTGGAGATTTGTGTAACCGCCAAGCTTATGATAGAATACATGCCATGACTGTGCGATTGAGTGATCACCCCGAAATTGACACTTAGAATAGTTGCGAGATTTGAGTGTTGGTTCCCCTTTCGTGAGGTGTTCGGCTTTGTTTTATTCTAGCATAAGGGATTTATAAACTCATATTTTCCATGTTATGCGACATATCTTTTTAGGAATCTATCTAATAAGGTCTACTTGAGGGCAAGTAGAGTTCAAGTGGGGGATTATTTGATAACATCAAATAGTCCTGAATATTAAGTGTCAATTTCCCCTGATAATACTCGTTATTTATATCATTTATATGGATTTACGTTTGTTTTCCATTGTTTTCCACTTTCAGGTAAATTATGAGCATTGGGGCTAAAGAGACGCGGAACTACAGACTTATCTAAAGATTTATCACAGTATGCTATTTTGAAGAAGTTACGGCGTAACTCATCTCTCACATTACGCCGTAACTATTGCGTGACTCAGAATGCCAACTTACCAGAAGGTTACGGCGTAACTCTTCCAAAAGGTTACGACGTAACTACATTGGGTCAAATGAGGTTTCACGCCGCTGATACTTACGCCGTAACTACTGCTTCACTTACAATGTAACCGAGTTTATTGAAGACTACGGTGTAACCACTAATAAGTTTACGCCGTGACCAGCAGATCTAGTCTATTTTATGATAAAATAGAAGGTTACGGCGTAACCCCTATATTGGTTACACCGTAACCCAGATCTGGCCTATAAATACCCCACGAATTCCAGCATTTCTAAGCATCCCATTCCACACACAACACTCTGAGAACGTGGGAAAAAGCTCAAGGCAGGTCTAGAGAAGCATACGGAGCTGTTTCCAAGGGAGAAGTCACTCCATTACGATAAGCATTAGCGTTTTATATTTCTTTTATTTCAATTCATGTATTTCGTACCTTTGAATATTGAATTGATTTGCATGATTAATATGAGCGGCTAAGCACCTTTTGGTGCTAGCCTAGTTATGACTCCTTAATTGTTTTGTTTGCGTTTACTTTACTTTCGTACAATTATTTCTAAGCGTATGCATGCATAGTTTATTGGTAGCCACCCTTGGTTCGGTAGTTTTGAATGGCGGTAGAGGAAAATTGCCTAGGAGATATGACCAACTGACCCTAGGTGAGCGGACAGAGACGGAAAGGGTAAGATATGACCAACTGACTACCCTTTCTACTTGTGCGATTTGACCAACTGATCAGTTATCGTTTGGATGAACTTAAGAATTGGGGGTGTAGTGTCTAAGTTCCTAACGGCCGGGCACTCACTATTATGAATCTAGCATGTAGCGGTACCTAATGACTTGGCTTAGGGTACCAGGAACAACAGGACTTATGACGGTGTGCCTGATTTCTCTTATGGTGGCATCTTTGCTGATAGGTTAGGGCGAATTGACCAAATGCTGTCCTCTCGAATTTGACCCATCTGAAGTAATTGGAAGTAGGTAGACGTAGACATAACTATCTAGGAGGATTAACTAGGTTAGCACCACTCTCCTCTGTTGATTTCCCTTTATCCATTTATCTGATTTATTTTATTCCGCATTAGTAGTTTAATTAATTAAATCCCTATCAAAACTATTATTATTCTGTGACAACTAGACTTAGAAATAATCCATCACACATAGCTCTTGGGACGACCTCGGCTTTATCGTTTACTACACTAAACACGACCGGGTACACTGCCCGTTAGTGCACTAGGGTAGACCATAGGTATAGCGAGACACTATATATATTAAGACCTGGTCAGGAAAACGTGCATCAAAGAAGCACATAACCATGACACGAGTATTTATAGTGGTTCTGCTACAAGGACACCTTCCTTGCCCTACTCCACTCCCCGAGTCACCTACTCGAGAGTTCGTAATCACTACATGACACCAACTCCTTTTGGCGGAGAAGCCTTCACAACGTCGCCTACTCTTTTTCCGGTACTAGGCTAACCACCGAGTTCTTTCACCAAGGAGAACCACACCTACCACAACGTCGCCTACCCTTTATCCGGTACTAGGCTAAGTACCAAGTTCCATTACAATGGAGGAACTACTACCAAACACTGCACAACACCTAATCCCAAAGGAGACCCACTCCTTATTACAACACCATCAAGGATATCAACATCCTTGGAAACAAACTATCGCTATTTGTATAACGATGCACCTCATCGATTATACGACCTTGGCATCCATCACTAATGCCACTTGATTTGACTCCTAGGCATATTTCACTAATGCCCTTGACACGAACGCTTGGCACCTTTCACTAACTCCTTTTTCTTGACTCCTTTATCATTCTTCACTAATTCTTTTGACACGGACGTTAAGCACCTGTCACTAATGCTTTCATCTTGACTCTTTCGGCATCCTTCACTAATGCCTTCTACACAACACTTCTATGGAGGAAGAAAGAAGTATCAACAAGAGAGCCTTAGTAGTCTCGATGATGATGAAGCATGGCAACTAATGGACTTGAGCTTGCTCGACTTCAAGAAGTGTTGATCTTGCCTTTAAGAGGAACCTAGAGAATCACACAAAAACAAAAGACAAACTACATAGAAAGATCCCTTAGGATAAGTGGTTAGAGAGTTACAATACTTGGGGAAAGTATGTGTGGGAGTGGCAACCCAAAAGGAAGAAATGGCTCACTATTTATAGAGAAAAACAACTACTGTTCCACGGATCCCACGGATCCCTCCCTTAAGGGATCCGTCTAGTGTAATCTCAGGTATCCGTGGGACGCTCCTCTTTGCCCATGGGTTTTTTGGTTATGGGTCATGGGTCATGGGTTATGGGTTGGTCCATGGGTATTTCCTTAGATATAATGTATCTAATAGATGCAATGCATCTAGTCAAATGGGTCAATACCATGGGTTATGAATATGCTCCATGGGTTGTAGTTTTTACCCATTTATAATACATACTAGTTATGCATATATTTGCCCAATATGTAAACACTAGTTGTTGTACATATGTATTATTAAATCATAAAATCACTTATACTTGTTTTAGTGTTTTATGTGAAAACGTAAGTGTGTTAGAAAACTATTGGCTCAAACTATTTACGTATTTTATTTGTTTCGTTAAAATGATTTTACGTTTGTTATCGACAAAACATTATAAGATCGTAAAATATAAATAAACGTTTTTACGACTTATTTGTATTAACAATCTCCGCCTTTTTGTTGATGACAAAACATAAAATTAATTTAAGGAAAAACTAAAATTCGTAAAAGTTCGAATTGGAGTTTTTACTCTTCTCCCCCTTTTTGTCGAAACAAAAAGAGCGTCGAAAAGAAACTAACACAATGTTTTTAAGAAAAACATTTTAAAGAGAAAAGATCTAGAAAGAAAGTGACGGGAATAGTTCTCGTATTAACTCCCCTTTGACGAGTCAATCGCTTTGTGAGAGTGTCAAGTAAATAAAAGATAATAAGCTAATGCATTGCAACTATGTTTGCAAATGGTTTTGTCTTTGTGACGATAACGCTCCCCCTTGATGATTGCAACATTGAAAAGGGATGTCATGAAGTGTAATCCAAATAAGGATTATATTGCAAATGGTTTTGCAATGTATGGTTTGACACAAAGATCCCCCTAGCTTAGGGTGTCAAAGTCTTCATGTGTATTTTGAAAATCTACAAAATAAAGATTAGCAAACAAGTATATAGTGCATAATTTCCTACAAATAAGACTCAAGTTAGTAGAAAATTGGTCTTCTGTTGCACGGATCCCACGGTTCCCTCCTTGGAGGGATCCATCTAGGCAATTTCCAGGGATCCGTCTATCTGGTGACAGATTTTCAGTAATGGTGATATAACAAACACTGTTAATATCAAAGTGAGATATGTATACAAACAACAAACATATACTCAAAGCAATATGGGAAATAAGTTATCATTCAATAAAACAAAGAGATAATCAACAAATCTCTAAAACTAAGAGAATGATTTAGCCATGTATTACATATGCTTCTAATACTACTAAGTTACTAACACTTAAACAACAATATGCTTGAGTCTAAGGATGAGTAGACTTGTTGATTTGGTCCAATCTTTCAAGAAGATGATTAAATATGAAATGCAACTCATTTTGTACTTGATAAGGTTTTAAAATGTACCATTTTGAGGGGTCGTTTTAGTCCTTATTTGATCACTTTTGTATCCGTTATTGCTTAATATCGTTCTTTTTCACTTTTTAGGTCTCTTGAAGGCAAAATGCTGGAATGGCACTTATTTGGACGAAAAGGCGCGAATATATGAAGAAAATGGCCAAAGTCAAAATCGAGACACTCACAGTTGCTGAAAGTAAAAGGCGACGGCGTCAGGTGCTATTGGCGACGCCGTCCCAAAATTATTGTGACGGGCCAGAACCCAAAACTCGTATTTACAAGCGACGACGTCTAGTTGTGAAAGAGTAGGCCGTCGCTACTCAGACGGCCTAGATGCAATCCAGACGATGTCAGAAGCTGAAGAGGACGGCGTCACGGACTTAAGGTGACGCCGTCGCAAGGTTAACGTGGCCAAGACGAAACCCTAATGACGGCGTCACTAAACATAAGGTGACGCCGTCGCAATTGTAATCTAATATATAGAATCCAAATTTTTCAGTCTTTGTGTGGAGAGTCTTTGGAGTAAAAACCTAAAACCGAACCTAAGGTGTCTTGTACAGTATTTTAGGGTTTTAAACCCTATCTTACATCAAGATAAGTCTTTACTTCATTAATTCAATTATGTCTTTGATTATTTGTGTGTATGCTTGCATGTTCTCCATGTCCGGCTAATTTATTTGTGTGTTTGCTTAGTTAGTATGAAACTTAATTATTGAATATTGATTGGTTGTTTCTTATCTTAGTTGATATATGATCTAGTAATGCGATAGGTCATTCGTTGTGTACTTAATGCTTGATTCATCTTTGTGAACCTTAGAATATAATTACCTGAGTAGTTATAGGCTAAACCATCCAAAGAGCGCCTTAGAGTAGGAGTTTATCATCCCTAGTGGGTTTGTAGACGAGACCCTTTGGTAAGTTCAAAGAGTTAGGGAGAAACGCATACCCTACAACTTCAGACACACAACGCAACTAGGAATAAGACGTGACAACTCAACCATCAATAGGAGATAATTAAGAAGTAGTACAACCTAAGTAAACACATCTTTAAACTATCATACGAGCACACATTAATTAGACATAGACTCCCACAACCTTAGTTTAGATAATTAGATAATAGTAGAGTAATCGGTAGAAATACCAACCCCCCAAATCCAATACCCGAGATTCGTACCTTTCCATTTTCATAAAACATAAAAAGATAAAAAATAATCTTCCTCAACCTTAACCTTAGCGTAGTAACTCCTTACTAGCATTCCTATTCCCCTAGAGAACGATATCAATACCCGTGGCTTACCCTAATTACTACACTACAACGATTAGGTTCACTGCCTAGGGTGTTATAAAACTTGCTCGAAGAAAAGGAAGTTTCCTTGACCCCGAACGACGCGTGTAGCGTTATCAAGTTTTTGGCGCCGCTGCCGGGGAATAGAATAGCTAGTTAGTAGTCCACCTCATTTAGGTTTCTTTGCTTGATTCCTATCAAGTAAATTTCTTCTTATTTTTAGCTTTCTCTTAGTCTATCCCCCTTCTTCGTGACTTTTGTTCGTAACACCCATCACTCTTCATCATGGAAGGTGATAACCCACTACCATTCATCAACCCACCACCAAATGACCCACCAAGAGCCCGTACTCTTGGTGAATACTCGAGACCAAGCCACCTAGGCTATAGGAACACCATTGAGCTTCCCGACCAAGCCCAAACTACGGCCCTGCGATCCGACACCATCCGGTTGGTGCAAAACGGATGTGCATTCCATGGACTTCGTTCCGAAGATCCAAATCAGCATCTGAGGGATTTCCTCAAAATTGTCGATTCCATCGACCTTGATGCTACTACTCGGGAGACCACGCGCCTGCGTCTCTTCCAATTCTCTCTACGGGACCAAGCTAGTAATTGGCTTGAGCGACTTCCCGCCGGCTCCATCTTAAGTTGGGATGATCTTACTTCTGGCTTCCTTGCTCAATTTTTCCCACCGGGGAGAACCACTAAGCTTAGGAATGACATCTTGATGTTCCAACAACGTCAAGGTGAATCTCTCTACGAAGCATGGACCCGATTCAAGGACTTACTTCATAAAGTCCCTCATCACGGCATCGATCTTTGGCTCCAAGTCCAAATCTTTGATGATCATGTCAACTTCCCCACTAAGCGATCCATTGACCAAGCGGCCGGTGGAAAACTTAGTGATCTCACCGCAAAAGAATCATGGGAAATAATAGAGGACCTCGCCCTCTATGACAACGAAAGTTGGGATGACCCCTGTGAGCTGCCCAAAACCGTTAAGGCATTCTCCTTGCCTCATCCCGACCGTAGGATGATCGAACTTGAAGATCAAGTTAGATTCCTCATGAGTTCCTACAAAAATCCTAAGTCCTCACGACAAGTGAATCAAATCACTCTACCTTGTGAGTTATGCAGTGGTCCCCATGACACTCGTGATTGCACAAGGCTCTCCGAACAAGCTTTTGCGGACTACGCCTCCATACGTACCGACGGAGCGGGAGAGAAGTGGTACACTTTCAAACCCGAACAAAACAACTTAGGAAACTCATACAACCCCTCATGGAGAAATCACCCTAACCTTAAGTGGAACCAAAACTCAAGCACGCCCCAAAGCTCATCTAGTTCGCCTACTAGGTTCAATTCTTCTAATACCGGGAACCCCACTAATCTTGAGGAAATTGCATCTAGATTTTTGTCATCCCAAGAAACTCGATTGAATAAGCTTGAAGCCGATTTTAAGCAAAAACAAAGCGAGATGACAACCAAGCTTGATGCCCTCTTAAAAGCCTTCAATGAGCGGGAAGTTGGAGCACTCCCAAGTGATACCATAAAGAACCCAAAAGTGAATTCGATTGCATCGACTTCATGTTCTAGTTCACCATGGGAGAATGCACATCCATGCCCCTCTCACCCAACGGTTCACTCGGTAAATGCTATCAAAAAGGGTTCCAAGCCATCCAAGAGATACCAAGGCCCGACACCTTTGTTAAAGCCTACTCTTGAGAAACCCGTCAGCCAAGAATCCAAACCTAGTTTAGAGGAGGAGTACAAGGAACTCCATCAAGAAAAACCGATTCTTGAAGTCTTAGCTCATGCACCTTATTATAATGCTTTAAAAGAAAAATATGAGTTAGAACTTAGGCTTGGGAAACATGGGTCCGCCTTTGTGCGAAACAACTTACCTAAGAAGTTAGACGATCCCGGGCTATTCACTCTTCCGTGTAGACTTGGAACTTCCAAGCCACTCGATGCTCTAGCCGATTTAGGATCATGCATCAATCTTGTTCCGTTGTCCCTCCATAGAAGCCTTAACTTAGGTAAGATTGAACCAACGGAAACCATCTTAGGTCTAGCGGACGGTAGTATAGCACGACCGGTAGGAATAATAAAGGACATGGTAGTACATGTAGGAGAGTTGACTCTTTTGGCCGACTTCCATGTGCTAGACATGAATAAGGACCCGACATGCCCATTACTAGTTGGAAGAGGATTTTTAGCTACCGCTAGTGCCATCATCGATTGTAAGATGTCCAAAATAGTGGTAGGAGATGGGAGTGCTAGATCCGTTTACGATGTTAAAAAGCATACGTACTACAAGGATGAGGAAGTCCCACAAGAGATAGGGTTGGATAGAGAGCCTTCTAGATATGGACCTTGGATTGATAAGAACATCATAGGCCCCCAAAGACCTTTTTACCTAGATAAGGCCTTTGCTAGTGCAGCAACTTTCCAAGAACAAGAAATGGCTAGGGACATAGAAGTGAACCCGTTCGAGGACGCCTTAGTATTTAGGAAGATGACCGAGTTCCTAGGAAGCTTGACCGTTAACCTTGTCATGAATAAGTGGATAGTTGAGAAATCTGAACACAAGTGGGATTGGAATAGACCGCCTAGTGATGGTAATGGAAGGTGGCACATTAGGATACAAATCTATGATCCCGATGGTGAGATGTTTGAAAAGGCATATTTAACCGAACGTACTACTAGGAACTTGAATGATAAGTTTGATCCTTACGACATTATTGAGGATACACTTACGTATATCGGTACGTAGGAGCACGACTACGAGTCTAGCTACAAGACTCTTTAATAAAGAAAAACGCTTCGTGGGAGGCAACCCATGTTTAATTGTTTGCTTGTTAGTGTCTTATATCTTTTATTAATTGTTTATCCTCATGTTTAAATTTGTAAAAATGCTTTATTTTGTTTTTAACCTTGTCTTAATTGCATATAAAGGTATTTTACATAAGGGATAAGTGTAGGGAGGATTACACACGTTTTCAAAAGAAACGTAAACATGAGAATAAAAATTAACTAAAAGATATTTATGTTTGTTTGTTCGAGTCAAATGCTTGTATCGAGTCATAATGGATGTTTTGCAGAAATTTTTTCCAGATTCTAAAGATGTAAATTTTCCAGAATTTTTTCCAGAAAATCGCAGACCAGTTTTTGTCAGGATAACCTGACGGCGTCAGGATTGCAACCTGACGGCTTCAGGAAGGAGTAAAAACATCAGATTACTTTTTTCTCGTTTTCTGAGCCACTTATAAATTTTTGGAATTTTCCAGGTCTTAATTTTCTTAGAAATTCTATAAACATCCATTCCACAAGCATTATATCCTAGTTTAAATCGAGTCTTATATATATTATTACCGCCGATTTTACGCGAAGGTTTCGTTTGTTTTCTTCAAGTGTGCAGGTTTAGTTTGTCAGGAAGAAGTTACATAAGATTGGAAGGAGCTTTTCACGCAATAATTCTTCTTGGAAAAGAGTTTAACCACCACTTTACACGGATCCTACCGAGCTAATCAGGGGAGTATTAGTTTCTTTCGTTTTTAATTACCTTCTTTTATCATAACTTTGATACTTTCGGGGAACATTGTCGACAATGTTCAGTTTAAGTGTAGGGAGGGAAAATAAAACGGGAACTTTGAAACTATGCTTATCCTTGATTATTTTCTTTGTCCAATTGTGATTGTGTAATAAACCATGAGAAAATGTCGGTTAGGGTAATTTTGGCACCAAATTTAAAATTTTTTATGACATATAAGAGTGGGCCATTAGTCTTAACAAAAGCGTCTCACGGATAGGAAGTTACATGACTAGCACAAAAACCCTTTACCACCCAAATTCCACCAAAATGTGAGGATCGCCCTTAGATTAGTAGGAATTAAAGCATTCATCTTTAATGCTTAGAGTGTGAACCGGTAGTATATTAGATTCTAGAACTTGTTTTGTGATGCATTCCGAGATCGCAAGTGAGGCTACACTTGTGTAGTTAGGAATAACTAAATGATAAGAGGCATTAGGATAACCCTTGTTTGATACCTGTAATATAATTACTTCTTCCATATCGGTTGAGTAATTCACCCACACCTTTTGCGTTGTACTCATCTTTAGTACACGATACCCCTAGTTAACCCCTCAGAGCCTATCCTTTTCGCGGTTCTAGTGATATTTCGGTTTTTCTGGAATATCAATGAAGAGCATTGTTTACACCCCACCCCCAAATATACACCCAAATCACCTTAGCCTACCCCTTATGCACTCACTTTTAGTGCAAATTTTTGTTATCACCCTAAACCCTTAGTTCAATTATCTAGTTGCTTGCATAAGTTGCTAAGTCGAGTCATATCCTTTGTATACAGTTTTGGGACGATTGGGTTTCATGGGAAAAGTTAAAGTTTATGAAATGACGGGAAGGGAACGTTAAATTCAAATTCCCTTTGTTTGCATAACAATGTACCCCAAGTGTTTTGATCTTTTCAAATCGGGTCAAATTAGTGTTAGAGTAATAAAAACTCAAGTGTAGGGATATGCCTATAAATCCCTAGTATTTTGATGTTATCTTAGAGGATGGTAGAGTAAAAGTGTATGAAAAAAAAAAAAAAAAAAAAAATCGAAAAAAAAAAAAAATAGAAAAAGAGAAAAAGAAAAAAAAAATAGAGTGTAAAAAAAAAAAAAAAAAAAAAAAAAAAAAAAAACATACGGGCTACCATCCTACATCTATCTTTGAATTTATGTTTATTTATTTCAGATATGTAGAGTTTAGAGTGTCGAGTCTTGGCTTAGCAACGCCATTCTTCATATGCAGTTAACATAAAGATTTTTGACTTGCCACCACTAAATAGCCTATCCCACCAAACCCTTATTTCCCTACCGTAAGCCTAACATTACAACCCTTTAAAAGACCTCTTTGATAGTCTTTCCTAGGTGCTTACGCCAAAGCGATGGAGGTTTGATCTATTCTCAAGCCTATGGTAATCTATGTACTAGGACCGGTTAATGAGTGTTTATCTTCCATTTCCTATTTGTTATATTTCATATATACACCCGAGAGAGATGTGAGTATCCAAACACCCCATGTGAGGTGCTAGTATGTAATTTCCGTGCTTGTTATGACTTTTGCGGGGCTTATATGTGTTGTGGACCATTTTGAATTAATGCTTCATGACCCCGAACTTATAAATTAATTGGCTAAAAGCACATTTGCTTGAGGACAAGCAAATAACAAGTGTAGGGATATTTGATAAGGTTTTAAAAGGTACCATTTTGAGGGGTCGTTTTAGTCCTTATTTGATCACTTTTGTATCCGTTATTGCTTAATATCGTTCCTTTTCATTTTTTAGGTCTCTTGAAGGCAAAATGCTGGAATGGCACTTATTTGGACGAAAAGGCACGAATATATGAAGAAAATGGCCAAAGTCAAAATCGAGACACTCACAGTTGCTGAAAGTAGTAGGCGACGGCGTCAGGTGCTATTGGCGACGCCGTCCCAAAATTATTGTGACGGGCCAGAACCCAAAACTCGTATTTACAAGCGACGACGTCTAGTTGTGAAAGAGTAGGCCGTCGCTACTCAGACGGCCTAGATGCAATCCAGACGACGTCAGAAGCTGAAGTGGACGGCGTCACGGACTTAAGGTGACGCCGTCGCAAGGTTAACATGGCCAAGACGAAACCCTAATGATGGCGACACGACGGCGTCACTAAACATAAGGTGACGCCGTCGCAATTGTAATCTTATATATAGAATCCGAATTTTTCAGTCTTTGTGTGGAGAGTATTTGGAGTAAAAACCTAAAACGGAACCTAAGGTGTCTTGTACAGTATTTTAGGGTTTTAAACCCTATCTTACATCAAGATAAGTCTTTACTTCATTAATTCAATTATGTCTTTGATTATTTGTGTGTATGCTTGCATGTTCTCCATGTCCGGCTAATTTAATTGTGTGTTTGCTTAGTTAGTATGAAACTTAATTATTGAATATTGATTGGTTGTTTCTTATCTTAGTTGATATATGATCTAGTAATGCGATAGGTCATTCGTTGTGTACTTAATGCTTGATTCATCTTTGTGAACCTTAGAATATAATTACCTAAGTAGTTGTAGGCTAAACCATCCAAAGAGCGCCTTAGAGTAGGAGTTTATCATCCCTAGTGGTTTTGTAGACGAGACCCTTTGGTAAGTTCAAAGAGTTAGGGAGAAACGCATACCCTACAACTTCAGACACACAACGCAACTAGGAATAAGACGTGACAACTCAACCATCAATAGGAGATAATTAAGGAGTAGTACAACCTAAGTAAACACATCTTTAAACTATCATACGAGCACACATTAATTAGACATAGACTCCCACAACCTTAGTTTAGATAATTAGATAATAGTAGAGTAATCGGTAGAAATACCAACCCCCCAAATCCAATACCCGAGATTCGTAACTTTCCATTTTCATAAAACATAAAAAGATAAAAAATAATCTTCTTTTTCCCTAATTACTACACTACAACGATTAGGTTCACTGCCTAGGGTGTTATAAAACTTGCTCGAAGAAAAGGAAGTTTCCTTGACCCCGAACGACGCGTGTAGCGTTATCAGTACTTCTTGAACAAGTCCTTGGGTGATTAGAAAATTTGAGCAATTATTTTCTTGATTGGGAACCGGAGAAAATTGGATGTTTTGAGGAGGCTCTACGAATGATTGTGGGGTTTCATTGAAAGATGTAGGATGAGGTTCTACTAAAGGTGAGGGTGGTGGTAATGGAAATTGTTCCATATGATCAAGTCCTTGGTGGTTCCTTGTTTCCAATGATGGACTAGTCGGTGTTGTAGGTGGTTCCCTATTTAACGAGAAAGTTGGCGAGTGGGAGTTTCTCGGTGGTGAATGCTCTAATGAATAGAGATTTGGGTGAGAAAGAGGCTCGGTGAATGAGTGTAGTCCATGCTCAAGGAATGAGGGCTTAGACGGCTTGCTAGAACTAGCTATGTTTGGTTTAGAACTAGATGACCCTTTTTTCTAGCACAAAAGGTTTGATGCTAATTCTTGCGATTCTCTTAGAAATTGTTGAATGGGTTTGTTGAGGTGGGATTCTAGCATTATTATCTCTTACGGGAGATGATTCGGTGGATGAAATGTCATGAATCATATGACCATTTCTTTTGGATGAACCTTTGGTTGAAGAGTTGTTGCTAAGAGCTTTAGTCATAGTGATGGTAAGGATGCAATATGAGCTTCTAACTACTGACTTTTGAGAGCTAGGTAAGAGTGATGACTTAACCTCAAGAGTGTTTAGTTTATAAAGGATGATTCTGAATTAGGGAATTAAAATCTTGACCACTAAGAAGATTAAGCATACACTAAGATATTGTTCAGCTCTAAGAGAACATTAAATGGTAACTAAAAGTGGTTAGCTAACCAAAAGGTGGCTTAAATTTGAAGAGGAAAGCTGATTAAAGTCTTTCTGCAGACACGGATCCTACGGATCCCTCTCACCAGGGATCCGTCTAGTTATAAACTAGGGATCCGTCTGTCAGACAGAAGTGTGATGAAAAGATTATGCTTTTTGTAAGGTCTAGTACCTATGTATTTTGAGGTTTTGACTTTCCTTTGATGTCTTGAGTGGTGGATGTCTTAAATGCTCAACTATTAAGGAGTGAGGATGCTTAATGATGGTTTTGGGTAGAAAAGTGGACTTTAGATAGTCTACCTAAGTGCTTTAGAAGGATACCATTTGATTTAAAATGGAAGAATCGTGGTAATTAGTCCTAGAAGTCAGGTGATGGCTCAAGAGAAATTTGATAAAATCTTAAAAAATAAAGAAAAATGAAAAACTAGTTTTAAGCTTATTTTTGAGTTAAAAGTGACTAATATCAATTTGCCAAGATTGATAGAAATATCAAACTAAGTGTTATGAGATGTGAGGAATAATGTGTGAGCATTGGAGCGGAAAAATGGTGGATATTGGTGAGTTTGAAAAATCAAAAGTACTTTGGATTTGTTCCTAAGTCATCTACGGATGAATGTGAGACCTACTATGCTTGAGGAAGCCTTAAGTAGGATTAAAGAATCATGTTTTAGCCATCATGATGTGATTGGGGGGATATCTTGGGTGTATGATGATCCGTATCAGATAACTGTCTTCCCGGATCCCACAGTTCGCTCTTGGGAGGATCTGGATAGTTATAATGCTGGGATCCACCTACTGCAGATTAGAAGGCTTTCAACAAATGTGCAATTTTTGCATTCTTATCAAATGCTTCTCCTAGCTGTTTCTATAAAGACTAAATGCAAGAACACAACAAGTATAATGCATAGCAAGTGTGGGGGAACTAAAGGTAGCTAAAGATGAGTGACGACGACTACTTGAATGATTTCAAGAAGTCATCAAATCTCATCCTACACATTCCTAAGTTAAGATTGTTCAATTGCAAGTTATGGCAATACCTACATACTACATCCTACTCTACATAAGTATTGTTTAGATGTTACAACCCATTATTTCAAATTGTTTCCACAAATTAAGGTCCTATGACCTTACCTTACTTCTCCACCACTCCCCGTCTTCATACCTCCTCCACTCTTTATCACACCATCTCTACTTCTTTTTCTTTAAGAAGTTGGCGAAGCACTTGAAGATCCTCTTGGTTTGTTGTCATTCTTGTGATGGGCTAGGAATGTCCAAAAATTGATTGATGTAATCCAAAGGGTCGAGATCGGTGTTTCCAAGTGGGTTGCTACTACCTTCACCTTCTCTTTGCCTCTCCGTTCATCCGAGGAATCCGTGGGTGGGTGAGGCCTTTTTCCTTCCACCATAAACCTTGTAGTTCTACCCTCGGTCAATGACACCATAACTTTGTTGCAAAAGCTTTGATCATAGGAGTACGGAAAAGGATCTAAAGCAAATATGAACCTTGCAAGACGGGTTAGAAGCATTACATATGGGAGCACCATTTTATCCATGCTTTTGACGCTCGCCATTCTCTTAATCAGGTAGTATGCAAGGTCGAAGCGACTCTCGGTCACAAGACAATAAATCATGAAACTTAGGCACGCGTTGGGGTGATCCTCGTTTCCTCCTAAGTACAACACATTCTCCCTCACCACAACTTCCCACTTCCTATACAATGCGTACATCTCGGAGAGCTCCATTTGGAAAGGATCCCTATAGATCACTTTCGAATTTCTAGTGACCCTTGATGGGGATGCCCTTTGCATGAACACGGTGTCCCTTACCGTGGTTGCTTCTGGGATTCTCATGTGGTAGATTTCATGATGATCAACCATATCGTGTATCTCCGCCAAAGACCACTCATTGGAGAACAAGCAAACTCCTTGATATGGAACCCGTAGTATTCTTCCAAACTCCACAAGTGAAAGGGTGTACTCATGATCATTTATGATGAAGACAATTGAGATGGTCCCATCATCATTTCTAACTATCCTCATTGTCGTGTATAACTCGAGTATGAAAACCGAGCAAATTTGTTTGTTTATGTCCAATAAACAATCAAAGCCAATGGTCTCAAAAACTTGTCGGATGGGTGTTGGCAAGAAATGATGGTTCAACAACACGATCTTCATGAAAAAGTCTCTTTTCAAGCAACTTGAAAGTTGTCCTATCTTCCAGGCTAAGTCCATCCTTTCTACGGTACATTGGGATATAGTGGGCGGTATCTTGATAGTCTTGTTGTCGGTTACTTGGCATGATTGTTCCTATACAACACAACCACAATGTTGTGTTAATTGTGAATAGTAGCCCAAAATGGTTTGATCACAATTTTGCTCAAATTATCTTTATTGAATTCAAGAAATGAGTTTAATTTGTATTAACAATGTTAATTCTTTGATTTAGAGTATCTTAGAAAACAATGTGGTAACAAATTATGACAAACCTATTTGAACCCAACTTATAAAGATGAAAAAATTGTAATCCTAGAAATCATGGAATTAAATTAACAATGTAGTGAAGATTATACTTACACAAGAGATTGTTATGCTTGAAGGAAATGATCAAATTGCTCCTGTGAATAGTAATTGGGTCTTTGTTCGTGAGTCTTTGAAGGGAAAGTTGTTGTGGAACTTCCACAGTGATCATTTCTAACTTATGTTGTCTTCTGTTGCACGGATCCCACAGATCCCTCTCATTAGGGATCCGGCTAGTTCAAGCTCAGGGATCCGGCATGACAGCAAAAAATCAGCATAAGCATTCCTTGATAACTTTGTTTTGGGAGTTCTAAAATGCCTAGAGTTTGATGTTTAATCTCTATAACTTGTGATTTGGGGTTTTGACGGTTTAATACTAATCCTATTTGACGTGATTCCCTTTTTATGAATTAGTCACAATTATTGGGAGGTTTTTCAAAGATTATGATAAAATCCCATTTTATCATAATATAAGAAATTTCACATGGATATTCATTGACATAGATGAAGTGTTAATAATCCTTTTGTGATGAATAATTATTAATGCTATCGAATAACCAAGATATCATTATTACAGATTAGTAGTGTAGTCTATATAAATCAATCGAAGAATACTGTTATTGATGATGATTTTAATATAGATAACTACTTAAGTAATTACTAATAAAGATTAATCATACAACTAAGACTTTAATAATAATATAAAAAAAAATGTAAATTATTAACGATCATACCTGTTAGGATTTAGAAAATCCGGTTGTTAAAGAGTCGGTCACCTCAAGTATATGTAATCATATTCCCCTAGAGAACGATCATAACTTTCCATTTCCTAAAAGATATAAAAAAAGATAAAAAATAATATTCCTCAACCCCAACCTTAGCGTAGTAACTTCTCACTAGCATTCCTATTCCCCTAGAGAACGATATCAATACCCGTGGCTTACCCTAATACTATACTACAATGATTAGGTTCACTGCCTAGGGTGTTGAAAAACTTGCTCGACGAAAAGTAAGTTCCTTTTACCCCGAACGCGCTGTGTAAGCGTATCACACACACTCATAAATTGGTAGATTTGGGTAAATAAGTGGAAACGGATAAGGCTAATCTCACCATGGAATATCAAAGGTTATAATGCGCTCGGCTAAGGTCTAATCTAGTTAGGTTTAGAAAAACATGTCAAATTTTAAAAATATCATAATTTTTCAAAATAAACTAGAAAAATGAGGGAAATTAAGTTCAAGTAATAAATTTACTCCCATCCCCCCACTTGAGATGTACAAAGTCCTTTTTGTACTCAACGGTAAATAAAGGTGAAGAGAAAGAAGAATTAAAGCGAGAACTTCCCTGAAATTCGCTCCTAAAAAAGAAAGAAGGCCCACGAAGAAAATCATGCCTTCGCAAAGCATCCATGAGCAGACTTCGATCCCTGAAATCACAACTAACCATCAAGCATAATTCTAAAAAGAAAAAAAAAGACAAACCTAAATCACTTTCGTAGGAATCACGGTTGCATTTAGCATATGCAACAAGCCTTTTAAACCACTTGGTGTCCCAAGTGGATGAGTATAGTCTTGTAAGGGCTTACAAGGAACATTCCCACAAAGTTCATTTAGAACTAATACAAGGTTACCGTGCCAATTTTGAAAACTTTTAAAGATGCATGATGAATTATGGTGTAACCTCAAGAATAAGTTACACCGTAATTGTGGTTAAACCTGTAATTCGTCTTCAAAAGACTATTAAGGCGTAATAAGGGATGGGAATTGCGCCGTAATGGTTGAAAACCTAAAGTGAATCAGCTACAAAAGAACGGTTATGGCATAACCATAGAGAGAGTTACGTCGTAACTTGATAACTTTACAGAATCATGTCCTACTAATCGCCATGTATTCATCTCCAATTACTGCAAAAATGTTAGAGGCACAAACCCAACAATAAAAATAAAAGAATATAAAAAGGAAAGGGATAATTTGGGTTGTCTCCCGAAAGAGAACTTTTCTTTATTACAGAGACTTTAAGTTAGACTTAAAGCCATGGGGCTTTATGGGGTTCTTTCGACTTGGCCAACTTCGTCCATCTCCCTCATTAAGTTTTGTTTGACGCATGCGACGTTAATAGCGCTGCGAAGAAACTCCTTTCTTTTAATTTTTCGAACCTTGGAAAAATTTTCATCCGGCCCTAAGTGATATTTTGTAACTTCAAACTTTTCAGCTATAATAGGTGGGGATCTTTTGTTGGGAATACCAAAAAGTTTACATCTCCGCTGCTCGTATGCCTCATCATCCGTGTCCGTGAACCCATCATGACCTTGTAATTCAAGGTAGTCCATAATTCCTTCAATATCATCGTCATCGGACTCTGCTCCTTTAAACCACTCACCATCAAGAAAATCCTCCACAAGCTCACGCTTACAATGCTCTTTTTCTTCTCCCCATTTAGCCTTGTAATCATCTTTCATCTCATCAATAGTGTTGTTAGGAATCTCTTCTTCACTTGGGTCTTCTTTACTCATGCAACCCTTCCATATCTTTTCTCTAGTGGAAGCGTCCACTTTTCCGTACTTTATTTTGACCCAATCATTTAATCCTAACTTATCTAGCCAAGGCAAATCGGTTCTTTAATCGTTGTTAGTTGAGATCCATAAAAGATCGTCATCCCCAACTCTAGCCATGCTACTTCCCCCATTGCAATCTTCGTCAAACGGATTTCAAGAAGCCCAAAATATTTCGCCTTCGGTTTTTATCTTTTCACAACAATGCTTTCGTATAGCTTTTACCTTATCGTTGGCATCGCTTGAGTAGTCATCATTACAGGAGATATTATTATTGATTTTTCCTTCATCAACGAACTCCTTATGCTGAAAGCAATGTTCGTCGGAATCGAGCTTGAGATTTTTTATTAGACATACGTTAACGTTAGCATCCTCAAATCTAATCACATACCAATCTTGGAAAGATTGGTTTCCAAACTTGATATCATGTCTTTCAGTCTCATAGGGGCATGTCCATTCTATTTCTTCTACTTTCATATTCTCACCCCCATTACAATAGTCACGAAATGGATTACACGTGGGCCATGCTTACGTAGATTCACCTTGCACGACCACTACAAGATTGCAGTAGTGTTTGTTAGGCAGTTCTTCTACGTCCTCGATTTAATAAGTTTTAGCATGTTCTATAAAAAATCTCATCATCTGTCGAAGACCACATGTACTTATTATTTTTTACCCTTTCCTTGTCATCTCCACCATCGTAAAAGTCATCATTAGGGTTACACGAAGCCCAAAGGTCATACCACTTATCATTGTCCACCGATATTGCTCTACACCAATGGTATTTCTTTTTAGATGAGGACTTCGGGACCATATTCGCATTACCGAGCCAAGAATCAAGGACTCTATATCCTGATTCATCAAGTTCAAGGAACTTGTCGGGCCATGTATTCAGGTTATGCCATAATTCAAAAGGGGAGTTCCGGCGTAACTTGATACTGTCGAAAGTTTCAGCTTCATTTCCCTGCATAATGCTAGAACTATCGTTAGTTTTACCTACTTCAGAAAAGATAGCCTTGCATGCTACCATAGGTGTACTTCCTTGTGTTGCATTTCTTCTTTGTTCTTTTATCGTTAAGTTTCCAATCATTGTTTCCAAATTCCTTAGCGATTCATCATGGCTGAAAAGGCTTTTTTCATAAATTCTTGGAATTTTTTTAACCATTCCTCCTGCTCTTTTTGCCTTTTAGTAGAGTCCTCAAGGTACTTGTTGATCGTATCCTCGAGATTAGGCCTTCTTTGTCCATAAGGTCCACGATTGTAATACGTCGGAGGTCTTCTACGATATCCGTTACCGTTTTCCATTTAATCCTTGGAACGGTCTATTGGCTTCACCATACTTGACCTCTTCGATTTTTCTATCTTCATCATCAAGAAGGCAATTTTTAGTAAGATGACCTCCACCACAACTTTCACACCAAACTTGAATAGCGTGCACACATTCTTTGAGCTTTAGCATGTCACGACCAATAGTTTCAAGCTTGTTGGTAATGGCGGAAATACCATTAAAACTTCCGGATAAACTTCTATGGCTTCCTGCTTCGTGCCACTTTTGAGAATGGGTGGCCTCTTTTGTATAGCTTCCAAAGTAAGAGTAGGTGTCATTCCAGGGATCGGCCGTTGAGAATCAGCATTTGCCTCGTAGCAATTCCAATACCCTTGTAGAAGATGTTGATCTTTTGTTGATTATTGAGGTCATGAGTAGGGCATTTGTATAAGAGGTCATTATACCTATCCCAAGCTTGGTATAATGTTTCGCCATCAACCTGACTAAAATTATGGATTTCTTCTAATTGTTTTGCCGTTATTGAAGGAGGGCAAGATCTTTGAAAGAAAGCTCTTTTGAGAAGATTCCATGTGTCCATGGTCCAACTAGAAAGTCTATCAACCCATAGTCTAGCTAATCCCGTAAGTGTCATAGGGAATACCCGAAGGATGACCGCATCATGAGAAACACATGGGATGTTGAAGAGGGTTGCGATGTACAAAACATTTTAAACATGCTCGTAAGCATCTTCATCTTCATTTCCAAAAAAAGGGTTAGCACGCAGCTCCTTCATAAACTGGTCCTTGATCTCGAATTGGACCTCTGCTCCAATAGAGTGAGGTTATAGCAAGGGTTAGCATAACGAGCCCCGGCCCTTGCTCATCCCGAGTCATAGCATGGTACTCCTCGAGAGTGAGGTTATCAATTTCCATAACAGCCATGGTACCTGAAACTTAAAGAAGATCGTGAGAAAACAAAAATTAAATAGACAAAAACAAAAATAAAAGACTTAACAAAAAATCTTAATATAGCTCCCCGGCAGCGGCGCCAAAATTTTGATGCAGGTATTCAGACCAGTATTTAATATTTATAAGTCTCGTCTACCTAAGGTCTACCCAATGCACTAACGAGCAGTGAACCCAATCGTGCGAAGTATAGAAGGTGGTACAGCCGAGGTCATTCCCAAGTATGTAGATGAGGAACCTATTCAGTCTAGGTGTCACTTGTTTTAACTGGTTTTAAGGTTGAAATGAATAATTAAACTAAATACAAGAAATGAAATGCGCAAAATAAATAAAGGTTGTGAACAGTGGTGAGAAAGTGTGCTAACCTATTAATCATCCTATCATCTATTGTCTATGTTTTATAAATTACTTCTAATTTATTCAAGTGGGGGTTTTAGTCGTTAGGACAACTGTAGCATATAGGATTTCACAAACACATTAAACCATAATCACAAGTGGCGTTCAAGATGTTTAGAGAGAGAAAGTTCTAGAGAGAGAAAGGGAAGAGAGTTGGGAACTATATGAAACAAAGAAAAATGGTATTGAAGCTCCAACCCTCTACCTCGGGAGGTAGAGGGTATTTATAGTGTCTTAATAATAAACGCCACCTACGGGTTGTGGATCAGGCATACAATGGGTAAAGACTCGTCCGTCCTCCACGGTGTTACTTAACAAACTACTTACTAACATAACACGACTACGACTACGAGCTTTCTATAGAATACATATACTTGAGGTGACCGATTCTTTAACGACTAAATTTTTAATTCCTAACAATCTCCCCCTAAGGGAGGTCACCTCAATTTTCAATGAATACAAACAGATATTACATTAGATTGTTCTAGGATTCTTGATTAAGTTCTTTGCTCAGTAGCTCATAGTCTTTGATTCTTCATGTTCCGCATGTTTGGATAATTTCAAGTGGAGGTCTTTAACTGATCCACGTGATGATGAGTTTTGAGCCAGCATTGAGATCATCAGCTAATCATAAATCTCTGACTCATCCATTGTTGTGTTGGTATTCTGTGATGTTGTGACATTTGGACCAACATGCTCACATTCTGGATCATGATATATTCTCATCAGAGTAGCGGAAGCTTTTACTGATTCATGGTATTTGCAGCAGCATAGCAGAAGCATGGAGTGAAAGTATCAGAGTTGTTGAAGCACTTATCATGATTTCTTTAGAGATGAATGTGTAGTGTGAGCATGCGGCTATGGATTGACCTCTTCATTCTGATCAGCTGCAAACGTTGGGCGTACCTGCATACAACAGTTAGCAATAAAGTGCACGAAAGTATCTTTGATCACTTTTGTTGAATTAAGGTACACGGCCCACGGTTCCCCGTTGATCAGTACAAGTACTGCCTGTGATCAGGTATAATTCCGAAGAATTTCCTTGACAGGGTTTCGCAGTTGCTCTAGCTGTTCTCAATCCGGAACGTCTCAATGAAGACAACACGGAGTGAGTGAACCAGCGAATTGAGATTCACTGATTGATGAAAAGAGATTTGAAAAACAATCGTGTACCGCTCAATAGAAATTGTTTTTGCAATACAACGAAGGTTTTAATGAAAATCAATTATCAATCATAAACACCTTTCATTTTGTAATATTAGTACACAGTCGATGTGCTAACGAAAAGAGTTTTTAAGCACAATGACCGGTTTTTCAAAGGTATCCGTCAATCCATAACCTGAACCAGGATTGATTCAAAAGATTGAATCGCCCCATTGTTTCTGTTCAGTTGTCACATGGTTGATCTATTGGATAGATCTCACATGCCACCCACCAGGAGCTTGTTTGATGTTGGCTCCAGAAGGCTTTCCATCTTCAATGTGAATATGTTTGCATATCACTCAGATGTTCTGCAATACCAGAAGGATAATGCGTAGGACTCATAAAATATAATCTCTTTTTCCACATTGTGTGAAACAGAGAGTCTTCATTGAGAGTGTCCTAATGAGATTTATTTGATGATCTCGTGGCTCTAGACTCAATTGTGCATATTTTGGTTCCTATGCCGGAGACTAGGGAGAGGGTCTCCTTCTTCAATATCAACAATCTCTAAGAGAAAGTCAATAGATAGTGTCGGTTCCCCGTGATAATGAAACAAGCCATTTTAAGAGGAACTTGAGTGGTTTGGGAAGTTGAAGTGCAGTGCGTCACTGGGTCCATGACGTCTTGTCTTCAATACCGATGTTACCTTGGTAACCACCAGTAGCATATTAATTGAACCCTGTTTCTACCCTAAGGTTGAATAAATGGAGGGCTATTTCTTTTCACCCTTTTTCACATTTAATTATTTTTCATTCTTCAACCCTTTCAGTGCTTACCGAGACTTCATAACTAGAACCTTGTTGGGTTTATTCCAGTACTAGCTCAGTCTCAGTCCGCACTCTTCCCATATCTCACTTTTCTCCTTTTTTCATCATACCTAAGGACTTCTACATTAACTAGTGGATTGTCCCTCGGTAGATCCCTCTGGTTCTGGCGGATCATGGGAGCAAATATCTAACCTTATCATCCTTATACCACCGTACATAAGGTAAATTTAGTCGGTCTATTTGGTATTGTTCATCTTCAATTGGAACCAATTGAAAACCATTTGAAAATCAATCCAGATACTTGTGATATATTATCAAATCATTTTGTACCTGAATTGTTTTTGATATTTTTAGAAAAAGAGCTCCCCCTCAACATGTGCCTCATGTATTTGAAATCGTTTTAGCACACGGAGGCAAGAGGAAGAATTAACTTCTTTGATTACCATTTTCTAAAAGATATCAACATCACTTCCCTGATTAAATCAAGTAGATAAAGCATATTGGGGAAGGATGAGGTTTTCAAAAGTTTGATCCCCCTCAATATGTGCCTCGAGGTTTGAAAGAGTTTTGCACATACTAGAGGGAACCTTCACTTAGAGACAAATCAATCACGTTTCAATTCTTTGTGGTTTAAAAAGATGCATGGAAAATTTAAAATCGTTTGGCACATGTGGGGAGGAAAGCTCATTAAACACTTATAAAACCAATTATCAATTTATCTGTTTAAATCCAATTTAAATCATAAATTCTCCCCCGATCACACTTTCCAAATCCTTTGAGAGTTGTGATCTCTATTGATTTAAATAAAATTTTGAGAGCTTTTTGAGGAGAATAGTGACTTGCTTTTGAAAAGAACATTTTAACTGATAAGGATCAGATTTTCAGACTTTAAACTCCATTGTTTAAACATGCAAGAGTATCTTTTGAAAACATAAAATCATGCAAAGGTTTTGAATCAATTGTATAAAACATTGTTCTTTTTTATTTTCCAAGAATAACCTTGCTCATTTATGTGCCAATTGTTTGAAAAATAACCTTTCAAAATAACCTCTTTAATTCGATTCAAATCATTCTCCCCCTCAATCAATGACACAAGTAGTTGATTGAGAGATAGAGATTTTGACAGATGATGAGCACAGATGATTAACAAGAATAATAGAGTACGAGGTATTTTCAAAGCAATTTGGTTTTCATTAGATGGCAAATATTTTTCAGAAGGATCATTAGACGGAAAAATATTTGGAAAGATAAACATTTGTCTTTTAGATGACAAACATTTGTTTTAAGAATCAGAGCATGATATTTGAAAAATAAGATAAAGCATGGCTCTGTTCTTTACTTTATAAAATGGGTTACTGCCTGAATTAACAATAAACCACCATTTTTCTCCGCCTCATTTTTTTTTTTAAATAAACTTATGTACATTCGAAGAACATCTAAAGACCCGTGACATTCTTTGAATGTCAACACAAAGTCCGTAGATGATATCGAATAAGGAAAAACATGACAAAATAACAATATTTTTGGAATTTTTCAAGATTTTCTAATTTTTATGGATTTTTGAGAATTTTATATTTTTATATTTTGTTTTGTGGGTTTTGAAATTTTGTATTTTGCTTTTTGAATAAATATATACAAGAGATAGATGAATAACGACCTTTACTCCTCGTCTTCCTCTTGAAGACGCTTGAGTGTTTCCGGTTGTAGACTCTTTAGACCAAGACGTGGAAGGATAAACTCAAAACGTTCTCTAGGAAGAGCTTTGGTGAAGATGTCTACTAATTGGTATTCAGTCCTCACAAAATAGAGTTCCACCACACCTTTTTCCACTTGTTCCCGAATGAAATGATGTCGAATGTCTATGTGCTTGGCTCTTGAATGTTGAACGTTGTTGCAAGAGAGAGCAATGGCACTTTTATTATCATAGTACAGAGGGATTTTGTTGAATTCAAAGCCATAGTCAGATAATTGGGATCTCATCCATAGGATTTGAGCACAGCAAGATGACATGGGTATGTATTCAACCTCTGTAGAGGAAATAGAAGTACTCATTTGTTTCTTTGAAGACCAGCTCACAAGTTTATCACCCAAAAACTGAGCACCTCCAGACGTACTTCGACGAGTATCTTGACATCCCGCATGATCTGCATCTGCATATGCTGTTAGTGACATACCGGTGTCCTTCGGGTACCAAAGTCCCATGTTGATGGTTCCTTGGAGATACCGAAAGACCCGTTTAACCGCTTCAAGGTTCTTTTTGGTAGGATTAGCCTGATATCTAGCACACATGCAAACAGCGAACAGAATGTCTGGTCTACTGGCTGTGAGGTACATCAGGGATCCAATCATACTACGATATTTTGTTTGGTCTACCATGATCCCTGAGTGGTCCTCATCCAGTTTAGTACGCTCTATCATGGGAGTGTCAACAGGGTCACTAGAATCAAATCCAAATTTCTTTAAAATCGCATTTGCATAATTAGATTGATTTATAAAAATGCCTCCGGGACTTTGTGAAATTTGTAATCCTAAGAAAAATGACATTTGTCCCATCATTGACATTTGAAATTTGGAACCCATTTCATTTGAAAAACGATCACATTCATTGGGGTCAATCGAGGGAAAAATGATATCATCAACATATATTTGAACGTGAATTAAATGTTTGCTTGACTTTCTGGTGAACAATGTCGGATCAACTACTCCTTTGCTGAATCCAGTAGATAGAAGAAACTATGATAGCGTATCATACCATGCCCTTGGAGCTTGCTTTAACCCATAAAGAGCCTTCTTCAAACGATAGACGTGAGTAGGATGTTCTGGATTCACAAAGCCTTCAGGTTGGCTGACGTATACGACTTCTTTAAGATCTCCGTTAAGAAACGCCGTCTTTACATCCATCTGATAAACTACCATGTTCTTACTTGCAGCATTAGCCAAGAAAATTATGATTGCCTCGATACGAGCAACTGGAGCAAATGATTCTTCAAAGTCAATACCCTCCTCTTGACGGTATCCTTTTGCAACCAATCGAGCCTTGTTCTTCAAAACATCACCATGCTCATCAAGCTTTACTTTGAAGATCCACTTTAGAGCAATGATCATGGCACAATCAGGAGAAGGTACTAATTCCCATACATCTAGTCGATCAAACTTATGAATTTCTTCTTGCATGGCATTGAACCAGCTGTCTTTATTCATGGTAGTTTTCACGTCTTTCGGTTCGATCTTAGAGAGTACGGAGTTGAAGAAGCACCATAAGGCATCGGTTGTAAGTTGTTTCCGTGTGGATACTGGACGAGAGAGGTTTCCAATGATGTTGTCCGATGGATGATCATGTGTCCATTTTCTAAGATGTTCATGTGGTTGTTGTTGAGGAACTGAACAGAGTCTATATCTCCTGATGATGATGGTTCTGATGATGATTCAGGAGAAATTATGTTTTCAAAAGGTTCATCTTTTAGAGGAGCAAAAGGGTTTTCATCATCTGTAACAGCATCAACATTTCTATTCTGTACACTCGATGATAGATGATTTGTTGATGAGACAGAGTGATCAGCAGCAGGCGCTTCTTGACTTAATGACATTGATACTGAAGGGTTAACTTCATTGATAGGGATAGAGGCAGCCTCTGTTGATGGAACTGACATATCATTAGCACTTGGCTCATAGTGTTCATCAAACATTGGATCAAAGAATTTCTTCAAATCATCTTCTGAAGGAGGTACATAAGGAGTTGCTGGTGAGGAGTTGTAAACAAGATTAGAACTGCTGGGACTACTTGATGATGCGGGTCCAGAACTGGGTTGTCCTGGAGCCATTGGACCGGTCAGCTCATCAAACGTAACGTGAATTGTTTCCATAATATTTCGGGTTCTTTTGTTGTAAATTCGGTATCCCTTTTTGTTTGGTGCATATCCTACAAAAACTCCAATGTCCGCTTTAGCTTTAAGTTTGCCTAAGTCTTGGCCCTCATTAGTTGGATAACACAATGAACCAAACACACGAAGGAATGAGAGATTAGATTTTCTATTGTGGACAAGCTCATATGGAGTTTTTCCATGAGCAGTGTGAATTAGGTATCGATTTTGAGTGTAGCATGCACTGACAATGGCTTCAGCCCAGAGAAACATTGGAACCTTTGAGTAAATCAGCATTGTTCTTGCGGCTTCTACAAGAGTTCAATTTCGTCTTTCAACTACACCGTTCTGTTGAGGAGTTCGTGGAACACTTCTTTGATGACTGATTCCAACACTTTCATAAAACTCACTAAGTTGTTTATTAACAAACTCAGTTCCATTGTCTGTTCGGATGATTCTGACAGTTTTGTTAAGTCGAACCTGCAGTTGTTTGATATGTTTGATGATGATATCTGGAGTTTCATCCTTTGTCCTTAAGAACTTAACCCAGGTGAATCGAGAGTAATCATCAAGCACAACTAACACATATTTCTTCCCAAAGATATTATGCACTCTCATGGGTCCACATAAATCCATGTGAATTATATGAAGAACTTCTGTAACTGAGTTTGTAGGTTTGGGTTTGTGGGCATACTTCTTGCTTTTTCCCAATTGGCATGCTGAACAAAGATGATCCTTTTCATAGTTTAGTCTAGGTAAACCTACAACTAAGTCCTTTCTGGAAAGATTGTTTATGGTACCAAAGTTCAAGTGATTGAGACGACGGTGCCATAGCCATGACTTAGTTTTGGACGCCTTTGACAGTAAGCAGATGGGTGAAGATTTCATCATATCTTCGATAGAGATGGGGTATAGGTTTGAACCACGAGTTCCTCTGAGAAGTTCCACACCATCAAGTTCTCTAACAAAGCAAGTATGTTTCCTAAAGGCCACTTCTAAATCTGAGTCACAAAATTGTCCGACAGAAAATAGATTATGTCCAAGACCTTTAACATAATATACCCTGGAAATCACACTGTCTCCGACCACGTAATCTCCATAACCCATAATAGAACCAAAATGATCGTTTCCGAATCTCACAGTTCTGATGAATTTACTCACGAAGTTCTTGAGCCGTGACCGGTCTCCAGTCATATGCTTGGAACATCCTGAGTCCAGGTACCACAGAACGATTTGAACGATCTGCAGTTGAACACAGACAAGAATGGACAACTGGATAATTGGGATCCCCATGCAAGAATGGGTTCCATTGGATCTATTCAAAGTGTGTTCACTTCTTAAGGGAATAGTTCTACCACTAGGCATCCATTTTCTAGTGGGCATTAACTTAGCAAATTTAGGGCACAACACATTAATCTTATGGCCAGTAGGTATCCATTGATAACCTATATTACTAAATTTCCTTCCTGTGGGTTTCCACTGTTTTCTAACTTTCTTTCGCCTTTGCCTTTTTGCCTTTTTAGCTTGAATTTTAACATTAACAATTTTAGCTGGGCATTTAACAACATTAGACAAATCATTCACACCACATTCAAGATTAGTAACAGAAACTACGCAATCATTATTACATGTTTTGCCAAAAGTAGTAGAATTCGCATTAATTATAGAACGCTTAGAGCTAACACTAGAATCAACACGATTCGTCTTATTCAAATTCTCCCTAAGGTGATCTTCTACTCTCTTCCACTGAACGTTCCTAGCATGCAAGGTCCTATCATTCTTTGTGTTGCCTTGAGGCTTTGACCCGCTTGATTTGGTGTCACTTCTTACTCATGTAGAGGGAATTGGAACATTAGTTGGTTTTGCTACTTTTTGCATTCTTGAACTAGAAGTTCAGGGATCTAAACTACTTGAAGGCACATTAGTGTTCACTTTCTTAAAACTGGGCATAGAATGGTTTGTATGCTTGGCACTAGGCATAGAACAAGGCATCACAGCTTTTCCTTTTGCACCTAAGGATTTAGGACATGTTGCTATTAAACATTCAAGCAGTTCTTGAGATCGTTTGGCTTGAATGCACGCAAACCTAATTTCACTGTCAAGAGGCTTACTTATAAATCCTCTTCCACAATCTCACGGAGACATTCTAGACTATCCTTTAGGTGAGTACAATAGTTGTGAAACACAGTTTCATTATTCCTAAGATGAGGAGGAATGTATTTAACAGTCAGAGTATATTTGCAGTCTGAGGATGACTTTGATGCAACATTCTCATTAAAAAAAAGTGGCAGTTTCCCTTTTTCCTGACTCCTCAGATTCTCAATTTCTTTTTTTAAAGACGTTATTTTTTCGTTGTTATTGTCACGAGTGACTTTCATTGAATCATATAACTCTTTAAAGTGTCATTTAACTTTTTCATTTTCTACTAGAAAACTCTTGTTTTCTTTTTGTAAAGCATTAACTAAGTTTTGAAGATGAAAAGTTTGAGAATATTGAGAATCTAAAGGAGGAGGCATTTGGGAGCCAGTCACATTGTTCTTTTCACCCTTTAATTGAGAGATTTGGGTTTTTAATTTTCTGATCGTGTTACAATGAGCTTGAATCTGTTCATCACGTTTGTTTATCTGAAAATCTCCATCAAACTCTGGAACATCTGAGGATGTCTTCATATTTGAGGTTTTGACATTTTCTTTAAGATGTTGATATTTTAGTTGTAAATCAAAATGTTCAACTTCTAGTTTAGAAAGATGTTTTATCAAATTATCGTGATCATCCTGATCAATTTTCTCACTTAGTTCTGAGTTTTTGTTTTCAAGCTCAATGACATGATCATGGGAAACTTTCAATGCAATAGATAATTCATGAAATCGAGAAGCAGTAATAGAGTGCTTAGTAACAGTATAAAACACATCTTGAGTAACACAACTCGAAATCAAATTCTCATTTAAAATATGCAAGCTCTTTCTTTCAACTTCATTATATTTGAGTTCCTGTTTATAGTCATTGACCTCAACTATCATTGCATCAAATTGACCTTTTAATTGTTTAAAGAAAGGCATGACCTCAGTTAAATAACATTCTTTAGTTTTGCTCAAAACCCCTTTCCCCCTCAGTTATCCCTGTAGGTGTGATTCTCTTCTTACATGTTTTCTCAAAATCAACAAACAGCTGATAAACAACATACAAGCTTATTAAGGTCTTGCTATTAGTGGCAATAGATCTAGGAACTAGATGCATTGGTGTATTTGGAGGATACACAGTAGTTGCAGGCATTTTCCTAAGGGGAGTGTTTGTTTCAACAAGTACATTAACTTTTAGCTTATCCATATCTTTCTTCCAAAAGATCTGTTCTGGGGTTAATTGAGTTTGAGGCTTAAACATGTTCAAGGATATCCAATTTTCCTTAGTGTAATCATGGGGTTTGATCGTTATGTTATTCTCTTTACACGCAGGATCGTTAAGCTTCTTATTCATTTTCTCCCTAGATGCATCATCTAATTTTCTATCTTCCTCAGTGCATTCAATGCAACTAGGTTTCTGTCTAGGTTTAAGAATCTCATTGCCATCGTAGGTTATATTTTGAGCAGCTTTTGCTATCTTACCATACTCAGGGTTGGATTCCTTTATAATGGGGATACTATGCTTATCGCTGAGAACTCTATGCTTAGTGATCATGTGAGCAGTCTGAATGGTGTTCCCTTGTACGTACAACTTATTTTCAAGCTTGTTTTTCAAAGTTTGTAGATTGGAAAAATCATTCAAAAGTTTTGATTCCTTAGCATTGAATTATTGCTTAAGCATTTTAATATTTTCTTGAAGTTCTTGTTTTTGCTTAGCAGTTTTAGAAAGCTTTTCTTGTAAGGAGCTTAACTCTTGTTTTAATACTTCTTCTCTAAAATTGCTTTTTCTAATAATTGTACGCATTTGGTCATCCATTTCCTGCTCACGGGTGGTTAACTCAAAGTTAGCACGCTGTTCATAAATAGCAACTTGTTCTTTATAGGCATTTAGTTCAGAAATAATAGAATCCTCATGGGCACATGCAGTGTATTCATCAAAAATATAGTCATCATTGACTGCAGAAGATGCATCACTTGGTACAGTCTCGCTTTCACTTTGTTTCATATATTGATCATATGGGACAACATGTATATTTCCCATATTTTCAATATCTGACTCAAAAGTTTCAGTTGATTTTACTTTGTCATGTATCTTTTGCTCATCAACATCATCGTATAGTTTTAATACCTCTGAGATGATTGATTCTTTGGATGGACCAGCTTGCTGTGGTGAGGGGACCTTTGGAGAGACCATTGGAGAAATGCTAGCCATGAAAATAGTCTGTGCAGTAGGTTCATCATCAACGTCAGAGTCGTATGCATCACAGTCGGCGACTTGAAAGGCATTCTGATGATTATGACCTATCTCCTGAATTGGTTGCTCATCCACATATGCATCATATGTCTTTGAATTGCCCTCATCAAGAAACAACAACTCCTCTTCATCTAACACAGCTCCATTATCCTGAGCTTGCACTAGTAACATCTTGTCTTTGAAGTACTCTGCATTTTGAGGGCATTTTGGAGAAGTGCAGTTCCGTGCTATGTGTCCATCACCACGACAATTGTAGCACTTAATTAGGTTAGCTTGACCCTGATTTGGATTCCTTCCACGATTCTGATTTGCCACATATCCTCTACCAACTCCACCTTTTCCCTGTTCATACTGCCTTTCTTGAACTGGTTGCACTGTGACCTTTCGATCTCTGACAGTAGCTTGATTGTGTGGGTTGGATGCTGTTCTGAGGTTATTGTGGGTGTGTGGGAGAGAGTTCATGTTTTGACTAACCATGAGAGACAGTTGATTGATGAGGTTTTCCATGAATGTGTTTGGGTTAGGAGGCTTATATGTTGGATCAGGGACGAGCTTGTAATTACCATTACCCATGGGTATGACTTGAGAAGCTTTGGTGGTAATTCCAACATTTGTGTAAAAAGCTGTTGAATCATTTGATGAGCTTGTTTCTCCCTGGTTGGTTTTGAACTGATCAAGAATCCTTTTTTCAAACATGGCATGTCTCTCATTCTGAAGAAGGAAGGCATACAACTGCTCGTAGTTTGTATTCTTCAATCCTTTGGTTAGCTTCATAGAGGTGACAAACTTGTGCCATTCGGGATTCTTGTTGTTCACAAACTTTGAGTTCAGCTGAATGTTTGGCATGGTCATTTTGATGTTCCTCACGTCATTCACAAGCTTATGGAATCTCACGTAGCACTTATAGACACTCTCATATGGTTTCATTTTGAAGTGCTCAAACTCATCATATAGTTGTGATTCTCTGTCTTCCTTCGTTAATTCAGAACCTGAGAGAAGCATATTGACATTATCCTATACTGCCTTGGCTTCAGTGTTGTGATTGATAAGCTTGTAGATATCTTTTGGAAGACCCTGGCGTATAATATTAGAAGCCCTGATATCAGCATCGAATCCGTTTTTCTCCTTATCATTGAGCTCATCATACGTCGTTGGTCTGTCTATTCCATAGATCATTGTTCCATCCGCAGTTGTATCAATTAAGTCTCTTGTAGTCTCAATCTGATAAGGTCCTTCATCAATGGATTTGAGAATGTTGACCCCATTTTCCTTTCCAAGACAGTACAATCTGATTCGTTGAGCCCAAGAGTCGTAGTCAGTTCTGTCAAGCATAGGTGGATGAGTATCTAAACCAGCTGCTTGAACATCCTCAGCAACAGTGGAGATAATTGTAGGTACGTTGGTAGACATGTTAACAGATTACACGGGATTTTATAACTCTATGATTAAACCGGGAAATAGATTCTTTCACGGGATTTTACTAAATAGAGAGAAAACCGTATTACAAACAAAAAGTCAACCAAGTCGCTAAGAATTCTTGAACGAAGTCGCTAAGTAGCAACTCGCTAAGATCTCAATTTCCTGTGAACCAAGTCGCTAAGACCAAGTCGCTAAGACCCAAGTCGCTGGACACAAGTCGCTAAAGCACCAAGTCACTACACAGTCAAGTCGCTAAAGAGCAACTCGCTAAGGTCCAAGTCGCTAACACCAAATCGCTAAGAATGCTAAGTACAAGTCGCTAACAAAATTGAAAGCAAGTCGCTAACTTCACCAAGTCGCTAGCCGTAGTGGAGAATCCACTAAGTTGTACTGTTTGTCGGCTTGTCTCAATAGACAAGTCGCTAGGACCAAATCGCTAACAATTTACACTACAACTCGCTACCTTTTACTGAAGCAAGTCGCTACGATGAAAAGCACTACGAGAACCAAGTCGCTAGCAAGAAAAACTTCAAAAACACACTTTTCAATCCAAAACAAGCTCAACCACAGTGATTCAAGCTTACCAAATCAAAACCCAAGTACTTACAATGATTCTAAACACAAAAGTACACCCAAAATTTAATAATCAAACCATGGCTCTTGATACCAATTGTAGGATATAGGATTTCACAAACACATTAAACCATAATCACAAGTGGCGTTCAAGATGTTTAGAGAGAGAAAGTTCTAGAGAGAGAAAGGGAAGAGAGTTGGGAACTATGTGAAACAAAGAAAAATGGTATTGAAGCTCCAACCCTCTACCTTGGGAGGTAGAGGGTATTTATAGTGTCTTACAAATAAACGCCACCTACGGGCTGTGGATCAGGCATACAGTGGGTAAAGACCCGTCCGTCCTCCACGGTGTTACTTAACAAACTACTTACTAACATAACACGACTACGACTACGAGCTTTCTATAGAATACATATACTTGAGGTGACCGACTCTTTAACGACTGAATTTTCTAATTCCTAACAACAACATTTGGTCAATTCATCCTAACCTATCAACAAAGGTTCCTACCCGACGTAAAGGGCCTACCCTTTGGGGAGTTGAGGGTCTTAAGCAACCTAAGCCACGTCATTAAGTACCCTACATGCAAGATTCAAAATAATGAGTGCCTGGGCGCTAGCATCTTAGACACTTATCCATAACTTCTTAAGTTCATCCATCCGAACGGTGATCCTTTAGTCAATTCGCACAAGAGGGAAACGTAGTCAGTTGGTCAATTTTTACCAGCCCCTTATCTACCTACTTACTTAGGGTCAGTTGGTCAATTATCCTAAGCAACTAGATACGACCGCACTTTAAAACTACCGAAGCTAGGATAACTACCATCGAACTATGTATGCATACACTAGAAACAATTTATTAAAGCATGAAAACACAAACAATACAATGAAGGAATCATAACTAGGCTAGCACCAAGGGTGCTTAGCCGATCATATTAAAAGATACAATATATTCAATGTTTAACATTATGGAAGACATGAATTAAAGTAAAAGATAGTAGTGATCGCTAAAGCTTATCGATATGGTGTGATTCCTCCCTTGGAGATGGCTCCGTATGCTCCGTGTTATCTTCCCTTGGAACCCTCTTTATGTTCTCTACCTTTGATTTGTGAGTGAATGATGTGAAATGCAGATTTTAAGGCTTGTATTTATAGGCCCGATCACAGTTACGGTGTAACTTAAGTTGAGAGTTTCGCCGTAACTTAATTATCTTCAAAACAAAAGACTCGTTAAGGTGACTACGGCGTAACATAAATAATAGTTATGCCATAATAGCAGTTCCGCCATAGTAATGATGAGATAACGTCATAACTAATACGTCCTCTTAACCGAATTTTGTTATGTCGTAATGCTTGTGAGAATGTTACGGCATAGTTGTTGGAGGCGCGAAACATTTCATGACCTAGATGATTACGGCGTAACTTTAGTTAAGAGTTACGCCGTAACTACGGTTGAGTTGGTCTTCTATGACAAAATCCTAGCTACGACGTAATTGAGAGTATGAGTTACGTCGTAGCTTCTTTATAAATAGCAGACTAAGAAAAACCGTTAGGAAAATCTCCAAATCCACGTCTCTAAGCTCCAATGCTCATATTTTACTTGGAAGTGAAATATAAAGGAATACAAGCATAAATCCATATAAAACGATACAAAACACGAGCATAACCAGGGGAAATTGACACTAAAAATTCAAGATTATTTGATGTTATCAACCTCCTATTGTCGTGGAAACATTTGAAATCACTAGGTATCATCTAGGACCCGATGAAAAGTTCTCTAAAGTCCGGAAGATTCAGAGGAAAGACTTCTCGTGCACCTCATTGAGTATCGCATGGGTACGAGAGAATTTGATGAAGGAGATGGATGAGGCCGGGCGAATTCGCCTACCTCCATAAATCCTCGTGGCTTTGAGTATAACTTAATGACTCATTAATAAACAAAAGTACTCTTTAGGGAGACAATCGGAATTATCCATTTCCTTTCTTTTTTATTAGTATAGTTTGGTTTTCCGCATTTGTTTTAGCCTTTTGCAAGAAACAAATTTGGAAAAATGGCATTTAGTCTCACATGGATTCCATCCTGTTAAGCCATTTACGGTGTAACTTATGTCGTTGGTTACACCATAACCTTTCTTCCAGTATCAGCTTACTCCATGTTTCAACCATTTACGGCGTAACCTAACTCTATTGTTACGCAGGAACCTTTCTTTCGTTTAGAAGGTTTCCAAGTTCAAACCAATTATCGTGTAACCCATTTATTTGATTACGCCGTAACTTATCTTGTAGCTTAAATTTTATTTTAAACATTTACACATTAACCATGTATTAGTTCTAAATGAACTTTGTTGGTGTGTTCGCTGTAAGCCCTCACGAGACTTCACTCGTTCACTTGGGATACCAAGTGGTTTAAAAGGCTTGTTGCATACGCTAAATTCAACAGGGATTCCTAGGAAAGTGAGTTAGGTTTTATTTTCATTTGTCTTTCCTTTTTGATTTAGAATTATGCTTGTCGGTAGTTTGTGATTTTAGGGATTGAAGTTTGCTCAAGGATATAAGACGAAGGCACGATTCTTCAATGTAGGCCTTCTTTCATTTTATGGAACAAATTTCAGAGAAGTTCTCGCTCTAATTCTACTTTCTCTTCACCTATCTTTCATGTTTAGTACAAAAGTGACTTTTTACATTTCAAGTGCGGGCGCAGGAGTAGAATTATTACTTAAACTTAATTTCCCATGTTTTTCTAGTTTATTTTGAAAAATTATGCCATTTTTATAATTTGACGTGTTTTTCTTAACATAACTAGATTAGACCTTAGCCGAGCACAGTATAACCCTTGAATTCCATGGGGAGATTTAGCCTATCCGTTTCCACTTATTTACCCCAAATCCATGAAATTATGAATGTGTCAAGTTAGCTAGATACATATGAAATAATCAATTCGAGAAGGAAATATTTTTGGATTCTCACCCAAATAGCCTACTTGTGTGTTTTTATCAATTAGTCACCCCGACTATCCGAAACCCTTTTGTTACACTCACCTTTAGTGCAAGATACCCATAGATACACCCTTCCGAGCCATTCTTTTCATTTCATACCCTTGTCATTATTGTTTCGTTACACCTATTCGCCTTAGCCTACCGTGTAGTATGAGTTTATGGTCGGGAAGTCACTATTTGGCCATGTTCGAGGTTTGAGTAGAGAGATTCGGAAATCAAGTCTACGTCGAAGACATACATTTGAAGATCATTGACCCCCCATATTCTCCATATATGTTCATCTCAAGTGGGGGGATGTTTATTCTTTTTATTGTAATAGTGATGATTCAAAAAAAATAACAATAATAATAATAATAATAATTTATTAGTTTATCTTATGAAATTGCAACGTTATAAGCACTATTTTATGAGCTTATTAGATATTAGCTTCAAGGAGGCCACTTCGGTCACATTTGAAGATTTGAGTTGGTGACATGATTACACCAACACTTTGAAGAAAAAGTGATGTGCTAATCATGACGTCCGCTAATGGCAAATTTAATTGATACATCATGATCCGGTTTCTTCATCTTGAAGCTTGAACTTTGGATGAACGGCGGCCAATGACAACTTGGTTACAGGTTAAGACTATTTATTTTTTATTTTTCATTTTTTACCATTTATGTGTATCCTATATCTTATCCTACCCTTTAGTCATTAAGCGTGTTTAGGTGATGAAGTGAGCAATCATTGGTTTCTTGGCCATGGATTTGGTCATGTATCATTGGTTTTGTCAACTTTACCATGGCACGTTAGTAATGACAATTCACCTTTGCCTATATAAATTGTTTACCCAATATTGCCTTCGAAGATTGTTTTGACCTTAGCTCTAGTGGTGGAGATTTTTGTAACCACCAAGCTTATGATTGAATGCATGCTATGTCTGTGAGTTGAGTGATCACCCCGAAATTGACTCTTAGATTAGAGAGAGAGAGTATAAGTGTTTGTTCTAATTTTGTGAGGTGTTCGGCTTTAATTTATTCTAGCATAAGGAATTTTTAATCTCATATCTTCCAGGTAACTTGGGGATATCTTTTTAGAAATCATTCTAATAAGGTCTACTTTAGGGCAATTAGAGTTCAAGTGGGATATATTTGATAACATCAAATAATCCTAATATTTAAATGTCAATTTCCCCTGATTATGCTCATATTTTATATTGTTTATATGGATATATGCTCTTATTTCTTTATATTTCATTTCCAGGTTATGTTTGACCATAGGAGCTAAAGAGACGCGGTATTGGAGATGCACCTTGATGATTTATACCTTAGTATGCTCAAATAGAAGAAGCTTCGACGTAACTCACACTCTCATTTACGCCGTAGCTATGAATTCAAATATGAAGACCAAGTCAACACTAGTAATGGCGTAACTATCAACTCAAGTTACGCCGTAACCATCTAGGTAATGATGAATTTCGCGCCTCCATCAGTTACGCCGTAATGATAACACTCAGATTGTGCATGTTTTTAGTAGCATTGTGTGTACTTTTATATCTGTTATTTGGTTATATTTGTGTGATTTTAGCACTTAATCGTATTTAGATATGTTTGTCTAGCATTCATAACCAAGTGCAGGGAAATGGAGGAAAATGTGGAAATATGCAGTTAATCGAAGATTCCCGTCTCAGTTAAGCTAAATCCCAAGTACCTTTGAAGACCTTAGTGATTGAAGAACCAAGTTCTACAAGTCAGAGTGAAGAGAGAAAGTTCAAGTTTCTTATCTCAGAAGATCCAACCGGATCCGGTTACACCTTCAGCCGGATCGGTTGGCATTTGGTCGGAATACATGTTTTTGCCATGACCGACCGATCGGTCGCAACCCGCAACCGGATCGGTCGGTGTGTTATTATTGAAGACCAACCGGATCGGTTGGTCGTATGACCGATCCGGTTGGTGAAGCTGCAGTTGTCAAATCTTCATCACTAAGCTTTCCCTTTGCATCCAAACGATTCTAGGTCCTTCTCTTGGTGTATTCTAGTCCCTTCCTTACTCCTTGGAGGCCAAGTCAAGCATTTAACACCCTAGGCCTTGGAATTAGTATAAATAGAGGCTAAATGTGAGCATATTAGACACACTTCAATTACAAAGCTCTCTACTCATCAAACCAAGCCTTAACCTCCTGAAATTCGTCCTTAGAAATCCAGAGAAGTTTGGAGTTCCAGAAGTTCCACCGTTGGAAGCCGAAACACTAAGAAGTCCACCACGATCCTTTGGGAATCATTACTTCATCATTTGTAATCTTATTCCAAGCATTGTAAGACTTTTAATCATGTTTTCTAATGATCAAAATTATGAGTTTATGTTCATGTTTGCTATGAGTGGCTAGTTTCTTTATACACTTGCTTAAATGATGTTGATTATCATATGATTAGTTAGTGATTGTGTTAACATGTTTTAATTCAATTTCAAGTTGATTCTAAGATCCAATTGTGCTAAAGTTTCATAGTGACATTTGTTAATCAAGTTTGGCTAATTGATAATCGTTGGGGTCGAAAGAACTTCGTGTTATTCAACTAGTCATAATCATTTTGTCTATGGATGATTGTTTTTACCCATTATTCTTGATTATACAAAGGAACTAAGGTGTGGTTGTAATAGAAACGCTTTTTGATTATCAAATTGGATTGGTTGGAAACATCTAAATGGTCGTAAGATTAGTTGTTGAGAATCAATTGTAGCCTTTTGTCTATGATCGGTTACCTTTTGTATTGACCATTTCTTAAGCAATTTGATGAACAAGTGGATGTTTTTGTGTTTAAGTTTATGTATGTAAACTTATGAAACTTGAATTGATCTTGAATTGATTGGTTAAACTTAATGCTTGTTTTTATAAACTAAACTCTTGATCAAAGTTTGACTTGTAAGAACAATAGATTAGTACACCAACTAATTATCATAACCAACATGTTAAGAGGTTAACACATTCACATTAATCTATGATATGAAACTAGTTTAAGCAAGTGTAGTTTTTAATCATCTGAATTTCATTATATCTATTTGCTTTGTTATATGTTTTGGATAGACTCCGTTAATTCAAACTTGTGTTTAGATTCACTCAAATCCCTGCGAACGATCCCGACTTACCTTCATAATCTTGCTATAACGGACGAGTATACTTGCTCGTATGTGTTATTGGTAATATTGGTAATTCACCTTTTATAAATTTAAAACTTGCACCAACCGGGCACATCAAGTTTTTGGCGCCGCTGCCGGGGATTTGATTGTGTTTCAACAAGTTTTTGAATTTCCCTCAGCCGATTCCTATAAAAAAAAAAAAAAAAAAAATTTTTTTTTTTTTTCACAGAAACCTTAACCGGATTCGGTTGCCCCTCAACCGAATCGGTTACGATTTTTCCCATCAACCAACTGATCTAACCGATCGGTCGCATCCCGCAACCGATCCGGTTACCCACTCTGTCCCAGAAGAACTGTTTTCGTTGTTTGTCCGTGTGTTTAGATATTGCCTGGATTCTCTAGGACATTGTATGAACACTCGAGCAGCGGGAATTGAACCAATTACACCTCTTACCAACCCCGAACGTTTGATTCGAAGAAGAAGAAGAACACGTTTCATACCATTGGAAAACCGTGTACCAAGAGTACCAAACCCACCATTTGATAACCTCATTGAAGCCAAAGTTGTTTACAACCCTTTCACCAATTTACCTTTTCCCATGGCGGACGATCAACCCATGTGGGGAACCAACCGAACCGTAGCACCAACACCCGAAAGTGCTATTGTTGCTATTAACCTTGGTGACAACTTCACCGTGAAGGGACATCACCTTTCTATGATCAAAGAGCGACAATTCGATGGCCGTGCGCGGGCCGATCCGCATAAGCACATTGCCGAATTCATCGAAATTTGCGGCATGTTCCGTTATGGCGACACCGATGTCAATGCCATTAAACTCAAACTTTTCCCATCATCACTCGCCGGAGATGCCAAAGTATGGTACAATGAATTAACCCCGGGAATCATCAATACTTGGGAGGAGATGAGGCAAGCTTTTGTAAGCCGATTCTTTCCACCTGCCATGTTTGATCGATTAATGGGAGAAATTCGTGCTTTCAACCAAAACCCAAACGAATCACTTGTCGAAGCTTGGCTTCGAATGAAAGATTTGCTTCGTAGTTGTCATGGACATGGATTATCAAAAGGAACCATTATCCAAATCTTTTACCATGGACTAGATGAAATCTCTCAAGGCATCCTTGATGCTGGAGGAATTTTTCTCTATAAGACTCCCAACGATGCACATCAATTGCTCGAAGATCGAGTACTTCTCAAACTTGATTGGTCCAAAGATTCCAAAACCAAACCTCTCCGAAAAACCGTTGCTTTTGTCGAAAACACCGATACCTCAAAACTCATGGAGAAGATGGAAGCGTTAACCTCAAAAATCGACTCGCAATACAAAGATATCAAAGATGAAATGAAGGAAATGCGAGACGGATGCAACAATTGTGGAGGAAATCATCCATCGTCCGAGTGCGACGATAAACCTATGGGTGGACCGAAGGAAGGAGAAGCGAGTTATGATCAAGGAGGATACCATGGAGGACGATATCGTAGTAATTATTACGGTCGAAATTCTGGAAATTGGCAAGATCGCCGACCAAGGGATGATAACCGTGATTCTCAACCACGAACTGACGATCCACCACCACAAAATCCCGACAAAAAGATGGAAGAAACCGAATTCGAGAAAACCATGAGAGAATTCGTGGCTGCTCAAAAATCTGCAAATGATTTTATCAAAAATCAATTTTTCAATCTCAAAGCCAAAGTTGAGCAAGGACAGAAAAATCATCAAGCATCTATCCAAGATCTTGAAAACAAGTTTGGCAGGTTTTCTGACCAACATTCCTCTAGACCATCTGGTTCATCGCCAAGTAATACCCAATCCAACCCAAAAACCTCAAATGATAAGACGTACCATCCACCACAAACAAGAAATGAGTATGTCAACGCTATCTTCACAAGTAGTAATCTATCGAACGATTCCAATCCGAATATTGTTGTTTCCGCCGGTGGAAGCAACATCAAAACCGATCATGCCTCATTGATCGAGAAATTGGAAGCTCTCTCAACAAACATCGATACCCAATTCATAAGCATACGGAGGGAGATGATGGAACTGCGAAATAATCACCACGCTTCAAACCACGATGCTGAGGATGACACGCCGATGTGTGATCCCATGGAAGCGAACCTAGTCCAACATGAAGGATATCACGGAGGATATCACCACCAGAATTCCAGAAATTCGTACTCCTTTCCATACCACAACCCAACCCAAACATATCCTCGATATCAGTCATGGAATACAATACCTCATCCATCACAACATTTCAATACACCTAAAACCTCACCGGAGGAGATGATGAGAGAGTGGATGGCCAATCAAACAAAAGCCAACGAGAAAATGATGAACCTGTTGGTTGAATTGGAACATAAAGTCGATCAAGGAAGAAGGAACCAACAAGCGATAAGCCAAGACTTGGAGAGGAGGATAGAACGATTAAGTAAGGAACAGGAAGTCCATCACGTTGAATCTCTTCCTTACACCACAGATTCCAACTCGAGACATGAATTTGTCTACAAACCACCCTCAATTCAATACGAGAACGATAAGGGTGAGGATGAATTTATCGAAGAGGACGAGACCGAACATATACCAACCACGCCAAATCTGAACCAAATCATGTCTAACTCACCAACCGTGTTACCTTTTCTTGAGGATTGCACCATGCATATCCCAACTACTCAATTACAAAGTTTTGAACACCATGTTGGTGATAAGAAGTTCAACGAAATTGGAGGCAACTGGAATGGAGAACTAGAAAGAAAGATAGACAAATGGTCTGAACCACAAAATCAAAACGGTAGGACTAAACCACCTCCTACATCTCACCTTGAGAATGTGGATGCCATATTCACTGGGAGTGGAAAGTCCGATGATCCTCCGAAAAATCAAAAAGATCCCCCACCTGTCCTCATTTCTAATGAAATTGACCAAATGTTCGAGATAACAAAGAGAGACTGTACCATGGTCGAACCAAAAGAATCAAATGTATTCCCATCCATTGTGGAGTACAAACCAAAGATTCCATACCCTCAACGTTTAAGAGCTGAAATTCCCCATTTGAACCGTATGGTCAAAGTATCCTAACCCGGGGAAGACTCGAGTCAGGCTGATGACTCGGTAATAAAACAAGCGCTTCTCGGGAGGCAACCCGTGTGTGTTTTGATTTTCTATGGTCACTCCCCAAAGTTTAAACCTTCGGTTGAACTTAAGTGTGGGGGGGTGCCATCCTTTTAATAAAACCTTTTGTTTGTTTATAAGATTGTATGCAGGTAATGATTTCTCCAGTGGACGCCAGGAATGAAGAAAGATTTTAAGCTGATAAACTCATTGACATATCTGGTTTCATCTCTATTTTCCCTATTTCTATACTTTGAAGTTCGCTTTTCATTGAGGACAATGTCTAACTTAAGTGTGGGGGGGTGAATAGGAAAAATTAGAGTTTTCATGCTTAAATTTAAAATTTTTTTTGCCCTTGTGATCTAGTTGTTTTCACACTTTTAGGATTATCTATTTAGAATAACTGGATCATTCCACTGGTAAAACTGGTAATATTTGAAACTTCGAGATGTGTTCCGATTACTATTGCAATCCATTCTGGGATCGATAAACATTTGCTAGCACATATTATACCCTTTCCACTAAATTGTGAGGATTTGAGCCTATTTCTTATTAGCATACATCTTTTATGCTTGGACCTTTTGCTATGAGTGTGCCGGTGATTTTATTTATTCTAGAACTTGTGCTTGTAAATCATTACCAGACCGCAGTGAGATTGCATTCGTGCGATATAAGTGAATTCGTGTGATAAAGAGGCACCTTAGGATTTAACCCAAATGGCCTTCCATTTTACATTTAATGATATATTAGCTAGCCTCATTGGTTAGTTAACCACCCACATGGACCCATTTGTAGTGCTCATTTTTAGCACTAGATACCCCTAGTTACACCTTCTGAGCCATCCCTATCATTTTTGCTTCACCCAGAAAATACAAAAAGATTTTACACTTTAAACCTTAGCCTATCCCGTATCAATGTCTAACAGTTGGTTGCTAGTACCTGGAAAGTAAATATTGTTCAAATGATTATGAGTACCACATCCTATGTGATTGATTGAGCCATGCGTTATGTTATGTAAAAAAAAAAAAAAAAAAAAAAAAAAAAAAAAAAAAATTGTGTTGAAAGTATGGAAATAATAGCCAATGTGCTATGATCGAAGAATAATTATCATGGCAAAGCAAAAAGCTGTGGAAAGTGAAAAAGAAGAAAGCAAAGCTATAATCATTTATTTGGTTCGTGGAATGTTTGGTAGTTAGCAACACGGGTATTAGACTTGATTTCATTTTTATTTTTACACCAATTTCATTAAACATTCCCATGCCTTATCCATACCCTTAACCCCTTAGCCTATCATTATAACCCGAATAAAAGCCCTCTTTAGATGTTTTTACTTGGTGCTCACGCCACGTCGGTGGAGTTTTGTTTCTTGTACAAGCTTATGGTAATAATCTAATCATGACTGAGCAATGAGTGTGATTTATCTTGTTACTCCCCTAAAAATGAGTGATTGAGTGAATTATATTTAGTTCCTTTTTCGTGAGGTGTTCTGAAATGTTTATCATGCAAGAAAATCATTGGATATTGTCAAACATCTTGATGTTTCACCTTTATAAAGCATAATTGATGAATCCTATCTCGTATTTATACTTGGTTGATTTGCATCACATTTTTCATAATCACGATCTTGTCCCAGTGGATGTTTTTCCTAGATTTGCTTGAGGGCAAGCAAAGTTTAAGTGTGGGGGAATTTGATAACACTCAGATTGTGCATGTTTTTAGTAGCATTGTGTGTACTTTTATATCTGTTATTTGGTTATATTTGTGTGATTTTAGCACTTAATCGTATTTAGATATGTTTGTCTAGCATTCATAACCAAGTGCAGGGAAATGGAGGAAAATGTGGAAATATGCAGTTAATCGAAGATTCCCGTCTCAGTTAAGCTAAATCCAAAGTACCTTTGAAGACCTTAGTGATTGAAGAACCAAGTTCTACAAGTCAGAGTGAAGAGAGAAAGTTCAAGTTTCTTATCTCAGAAGATCCAACCGGATCCGGTTACACCTTCAGCCGGATCGGTTGGCATTTGGTCGGAATACATGTTTTTGCCATGACCGACCGATCGGTCGCAACCCGCAACCGGATCGGTCGGTGTGTTATTATTGAAGACCAACCGGATCGGTTGGTCGTATGACCGATCCGGTTGGTGAAGCTGCAGTTGTCAAATCTTCATCACTAAGCTTTCCCTTTGCATCCAAACGATTCTAGGTCCTTCTCTTGGTGTATTCTAGTCCCTTCCTTACTCCTTGGAGGCCAAGTCAAGCATTTAACACCCTAGGCCTTGGAATTAGTATAAATAGAGGCTAAATGTGAGCATATTAGACACACTTCAATTACAAAGCTCTCTACTCATCAAACCAAGCCTTAACCTCCTGAAATTCGTCCTTAGAAATCCAGAGAAGTTTGGAGTTCCAGAAGTTCCACCGTTGGAAGCCGAAACACTAAGAAGTCCACCACGATCCTTTGGGAATCATTACTTCATCATTTGTAATCTTATTCCAAGCATTGTAAGACTTTTAATCATGTTTTCTAATGATCAAAATTATGAGTTTATGTTCATGTTTGCTATGAGTGGCTAGTTTCTTTATACACTTGCTTAAATGATGTTGATTATCATATGATTAGTTAGTGATTGTGTTAACATGTTTTAATTCAATTTCAAGTTGATTCTAAGATCCAATTGTGCTAAAGTTTCATAGTGACATTTGTTAATCAAGTTTGGCTAATTGATAATCGTTGGGGTCGAAAGAACTTCGTGTTATTCAACTACTCATAATCATTTTGTCTATGGATGATTGTTTTTACCCATTATTCTTGATTATACAAAGGAACTAAGGTGTGGTTGTAATAGAAACGCTTTTTGATTATCAAATTGGATTGGTTGGAAACATCTAAATGGTCGTAAGATTAGTTGTTGAGAATCAATTGTAGCCTTTTGTCTATGATCGGTTACCTTTTGTATTGACCATTTCTTAAGCAATTTGATGAACAAGTGGATGTTTTTGTGTTTAAGTTTATGTATGTAAACTTATGAAACTTGAATTGATCTTGAATTGATTGGTTAAACTTAATGCTTGTTTTTATAAACTAAACTCTTGATCAAAGTTTGACTTGTAAGAACAATAGATTAGTACACCAACTAATTATCATAACCAACATGTTAAGAGGTTAACACATTCACATTAATCTATGATATGAAACTAGTTTAAGCAAGTGTAGTTTTTAATCATCTGAATTTCATTATATCTATTTGCTTTGTTATATGTTTTGGATAGACTCCGTTAATTCAAACTTGTGTTTAGATTCACTCAAATCCCTGCGAACGATCCCGACTTACCTTCATAATCTTGCTATAACGGACGAGTATACTTGCTCGTATGTGTTATTGGTAATATTGGTAATTCACCTTTTATAAATTTAAAACTTGCACCAACCGGGCACATCACGTAACCATCTAGGTAATGATGAATTTCGCGCCTCCATCAGTTACGCCATAACCCCCAAGATTAGTTACGGCATAACCAGTGCTACGAATGCCTTTTTGGGATCTTTAAAGATTACGACGTAGCCACTTGTGAGATTACGACGGAGCTGAATAGATAACGGCGTAACCATCCTTAAAGTAACGCCTTGACCATCACTACGAGCCCTAAATTCTGCATTTAACATCATTCACACAACACCAAAAGTTAGAGAATGTTAAGTGGTTCCAAAAGGCCGATATTTCATAGCATACAGAGTTATTTTCTAGGGAGAGGTCACAACATTCCTTCGATAAGCTTTAGCAATTCTTATTTTATCTACATTTTCATTCATGTCTTCATTTTCTATGTCAAACACTGAATTGAGTGTTCATTTTAATATGATCGGCTAAGCACCTTTGGTGCTAGCCTAGTTTTGATTCCTTAATTGTTTTTTTTATGTTTTCACACTTCCATTACTGCTTCTAGTGTATGCATGCATAGTTCATCGGTAGCCACCCTTGCTTTGGTAGTTTTTAAGCCCGGTTGTATTTGCGTGTTAGGAGAATTGACCAAAGGACCCTAGGGAAGTAGGTTGCGAGAGTTGATAAGAATTGACCAAAGGACTATCAATCCCTCTCGTATGAATTGACTAAAATATCACCTTCCAGAGGGCGGAACTTAAGAAGTTATGGATGTGTATATAAGATGCTAGCAACCGGGCACACATTGTTTTGAATCTTGCATGTAGGGCACTCAATGACTTGGCATAGATTACCGGGGACCTTGTTAATCCGAAGGGTAATACTTTTGATATCGGGTAGGGATCTATGTGTAATTGGCCAGACGAATTGACCAAAGGAGTTTAGAGAATTTAAACCCCACTTAAAGTGATAGGAAGTATTAATTATAAAACATAGACATAACATGATAGGATGAGTAATTAGGTTAGCACACTTTCTCCCTACTATTTACAACTTCATTTCGTTTTCGCAATTTCTTTTATTGTTTATTAGTTCTTTTAATCTTTCAACTATTTTTCTTTCTTAAAACTGTGACACTAGACTTAAATAGGATCCAAAACTACATAACTCTTGGGAACGACCTCGGTTTACCACATTATATACTACGCACGACCTGGTTGACTGCTCGTTAGTGCAATAGGTAGACCTTAGGTAGACAATACTTTAGAAATTTAAATCCTGGTCGGAAATCCTGCATCAAAGAACAAATAATAATCCGTATTCAAATCCCATTAAGTATCCAAAATGTACAATATCAAATATCTATCCCAATTAACCGAAACGTACTCATGATACAAGTAACCAAATAGAAACACGTTAGTCACAATGGTTAACATCCGTAAAATATTATTACCAATTAACTTTACCAACCATGATTCTTTGCAATTTAAACAACTTAAACACACTCTTATTTGGCTTTTGAGCCCATGATACTCTAGCAACACAAACAGACGCTTACACAATCACAAATACGTGTAACATTCAAATTTTGAACCCTTTTAATCCTTGTTGGTACTAACCGAATCGTGACCACAATATTCAAATTGACCCGTGACCATTGAGTTTTTATACCCAAGTCGAGACACAAACAAACCGGGTCGAGTCGAACCAAGGGTTTCTTCCCCACGACTAATTATCTAAACAAGTACCATCTCACCACCAGCAATATTAATAATCAACTCAGCACTTAACCGAAAAAAATGAACAAGCACCACCATGGGTCATCAGACCCGACCTGTTTACAACCCGAATCAAACAAACATCCTCGTAAACATTTTCTTACCACACGATACAACCAAAAAAACGTTTTTAATCCATTAGATCCACACGAAAAAATATTACAACATCTAATCAATTTTTAATTCCATAAAAATCCTATTAACCAATTTACTCATGCTTTTAAGTCACGAAAATGAAATGAAATAAAGAGAATAGAAAGTTCGTGGGTGTCGACTTACCCACGGTTGATAGAGATAGAGATGTAACGATGGAGGTGAAAGTGCCCGAACACTCAATACCACAACAACGACACGATCTAGAAGCACGAACATAAAAGCTCCAACACTCGAACACGTGACCCATCCATCATCAACTAACCCGATTCATAGGTGAAACAACCATAACGTAAGCCGATCTAAAACCGAAGTCCTTCACTATTGCGATGCATGGTGGCAGCTATGGTGGTGATTCCCACGTACAACCTGAAACAAAGAACATTCATAAAAGATCTAAACCCGATCTAAAACATAAAAACCATCACAGAACTTCATAGGAGTGGCAGTTGGCCGTGACGTGGCAGAGATGGCGTGGCTAGACGTGGCTGTGATGATGTTAGCGAGGAAAGTGGCAGTTGAGAAAGTGGAGAGGAGGAGGGTTACGGTTTGCTCGAAAGTGTACTTACCCTAAATGCGAGTTTTTAATCTTTTATATTACCACAAGGAAGAGTTTTGCCAAATTACAAAGTAGAGGGGTGGCGGACAGAAGTAACTCACATGGACCTTAAGTGCCATTTTTGTAAACTTTCACGATTTAGAGGTTCGGGCCTCATTTGAACTATCAAACATCCGATTTAACTCACGAAAATTATGTCTTTGCGTTCAGAATAATTTTTCCAATAAAAATGATTATTTACATGACTAGTTTCTCATATGAAATATCAAAGTTGAATCAAATCTTTAGTTGTGCCCGTACGCATTGTGTGAAAAATCTACGTTTTGCGAGATAACTTCTCATTTTTACGCCAATGAGCTCGAGAAGGCTCATAAATGAAAAACTGAAATAATTCCTTGAAAAATAAATATCTGTAATATCTCGGGGTGTTACAGACTACCCTCCTTAACAGAATCGAAACCTCGTAATTCAATTCGAGTTATCCACTAGAATTGAAAAGAGATGAAGATACTTTCACAGGATTCCATTTTCACGTTCCCACATGAAGTTAGGACATCTCTTAAAGTTTCATGGAACAATAACAACAAGAATATGACTTGGATCAAGTCATTTGACTTCATAGTCCATGATTTCATAAGGTTTCTCAATATTGTTTAGACGTTAATCAATCTGGATCTCTTCCGGCAAGGACAACATATGTCTCCTCCGCAAGACATTTCTTTAGAGTCCACACATAAAAATGTTATGAATAGCTAAGTTTTGACGGTAGCTAAAGTCTCTGAGCTACCAGTCCAACTTTAGCAAGAATTTCAGGAGGATCGATACGGCGAGGGCTACGCTTTCCACATTTACCAAAACATAACACATAATTCCATGGTGAGACCTTAAGTATATCTTTTTCTCCAACATGGAATTTCAAAGGTTTACATCCGTTTCCAAATATGTCCCATGATCGCAGTAGTTTACACTTTGCTTTTGATCTGAACAATCTCTCAACAGTTCCATGAACAATTTCAAGATAGCAAGTTGGGTATCCCCCACTTCAATACAATAAATCGTTGAGTGGCATTTTCAACCATATAGTGCCTCGTACCACGTGTCTATGGTTATAATAAATTTCAACCAATGGGAGGTGTATATCTCGACCATTGCCGAAATCGATCATGCGGACATGCAACAAATCCTCTAATGTTTGAATGGTTCTTTCACTCTAGCCAACAGTCTATAGATGGTACCCAGTACTCATACCAAGACCCATCCTCATAGCATGAGAATGAATGCCATAAATTCGATGTGACCCGATCTTCACAATCAGAATGATAGAAATCGACACACCACAATGTACAACAATCTCCTTCATGTAAAAGCGAGCAAGATTCTCCATAGTGTCCATTTCTTTTATTAGCAGAAACAGAGTAGGTTTGGTGACACAACCAAAAACTACCTAGTTAGAGGTGCGGCATTCTCTTCCAAGGTTCAGTTTATAAAACAGTAGAAAAACATTTCGTAGGATGACCGCAAATTGATCAGCATGATAATCGAAGTTAGCTGGTATGTCAATAGCGGCATAGATCAAAATCTCATAAGGAGGTAGCAAGAATAATAGACATTCCCAAAGGACGAGCGAAGGATTTGACTTTGTTGGGAATTCTGCTAAGTATGAATTATGTGAAGTTACTGCTGAAGGATTCTGCCGAAGTGCAAGGATTCTGCTAAAGACCTAATTCTACTGAAGTAATGAAACTGTGTAGATGGTTTCTGCGGATATAGATATTCCGCGTATTCTATAGTTAGTTAGGATATGCATGAGCTTTATTAGGAAGTTATAATGTATATCTTATTTAGTTTTATGTTTATACGTTTCTTGGGAAACGGGTTAGGGTTCCTTGTGTATAAAAGGAACACAATAGTATGAGTTATGTACGAGTTGAAAAAACAAAGGTTTAGTATTATTAAAAGATCCATAGAGGATCAAAGTGTTCTTAGTTATTTGTGTTTGTTCTTGTGTTTAATTTCCGCTTGAATATAAGTTATAGACACTATCTTTTAGTGTGTTTGTGATTACATAAGCATAACTAACGATCTACGAGTGCTCATAAGATCTATCAAGGTCTTAGGTTCAACAAGTGGTATCAGAGCCTCGGGAGAGTCTCTACGATACTAAGAACAGTCTTTTATTTACACCCATACAACCAAAACAACCTTCACCATGCCTGGATCAGATGATGATATTGAAGTCACCAACAACCATAACAACACCTCTCTGCAACAACTCAGTCTCTCTAACAGCAACGCAAAGTTTCCATACCTCAAGAAGGAGGAGTACGATTTGTGGGCTATGAAGATGCGTAACTGGATCTCCAACATTGATTGGAATCTCTGGGAAATTGTGAAGAAGGGGAACAGTTTGAAGAGGACTATCACAGATCCTGATGGTAATGTTACCATTGTTCCTCCCAAATCTGCTGAAGAGATACTGGTTGTTCAAAGAGAGAACAAAGTGAGAACTATTCTCCTTCAGGCTATACCTGAAGATCACTTGGGTGATTTTCACTACATGCTGGATGCTAAGGACATATGGATGGCAATCAAGGCTAGGTTTGGTTGGAATGAGGAGTCCAGGAGAATGAGGAAGTCAATGCTAAAACAACAGTTTCAAGAATTCCAAATCTCTGAAGAAGAAGAAGGTATCCACAAGGGATATGACAGGTTTCATAAGATATTGAGTCAGTTGAATCAGCTGAAGGTAAAGCCAGATAATGATGTTTGTAATTCAAAGTTCTTACGATCTTTACCTTCATCTTGGTTGCAAGTTAGCATTGCCCTCAAAGCTAAAGGTGGGCTGGATATGCTCACTTTTGATGAACTATATAACAGACTTCAATCTCTCGAGGCTGATGTGAGAAGTCCTTTTCGTTCATCCACTTCTAGTCACACAACTTTTGTTGGGGCCTCCTCAAATAGGATGACTTATGCTCCAAGTCCTGTTTCCTCAGCATCATCTTCCTACACTACTACTTCATCAAGTTCTCAACCTAAATCCAGTGGTATTTTGGAAGATGTGATTCACTCTTTTGTTGCTGACTATGACACTCAGCAGCAACTAGCCTTTGAGGACCTCGAATAGGTGGATCCATTTGACATGGAGGAGATGAATTTGAAGTGGCAACTGGCTATGCTCTCAATGAAGATTAAGAAGTTTGAGAGTAAATCTGGGAGAAAGTTTGGGTTCCAGGGAAGAGATCCAGCAAGATTTAACAGAAGCAAGGTCAAGTGCTTTACTTGTGGGCAGATGGGTCACTTCTCTAGAGAATGCAAGGATAGGAAGGCTGGTGATGAGGTGAGATATTCTTCTTATCAGCAGATTCAAAAGGAAGCTGGAAATTCGAAGGCTGGATCCTCCACAGCGCTTGTCACTATGGATGACCATGTCAATTGGAATCTGCATGAGCCTGAGAATGATGAAGCTGGCTCGAAGAATATTGGATTGCTGGCTAGCTGTACTTCAGAGGATAGGCATGATCAAGTTGCCTTAATGGGCATCTCTCAGGTACATAATTGTGTTTTTGGTTGTAGTGAACGTTATAATGAACTTAAAGAAGCCTATGATGAATTGAAACCTAAATATAATGAATGCTATGTTGAAGTTGAGGCTTATAAACAGGCTTTAAAAACATTAGAAAGACAAAAGGTTTGGTTTCAAAAGAATCAATTGGCTTATGATGAGAAGATAAGGGTGTTAGAAAGTGATTTAGAATGTGCTAAAATTGATTTAAAATGTACTGAGAAAGAAAAAGCTGATGTAGTTTCTGAAAACAAAGTGCTAAAAGAGAAACTAGATGAGGAAGTAGCTAGGCATAAAGAATGGTTATTGAATGGAAACAAGTTAGCTGGCTTCATATATAGCAGTCAAACTCCTAACTCAATAGTAGCTTTAGGTTTTAAGAAATATGTTGGCTTAGAAGCTAGGGATGGCACACGTAAATCTACACCAGCAGGATTAGCTAATTTTGTAAAAGAGGGTAAATTACATGTTGTTCGTGGACCTATTAGAGGTGAACATATGCCCATTGACCTTTCCATCATAGTTGACTTTGATGGATCACACCATCTTTATGGCAAAAAGTCAAAAGACTTGCCAGACCCTGATTCTTCATCTACTGACTTTGTCTCTTTTTGTGACAGTGACAAGTCCTCTGACCAAGGGTCTACTTCTACTACCAGGTGTGATTAAAATGACAAGTTAGACCTTCCCAAGACCTTGCCCAAGCCTACACCCAAGACTACTTACAAGCCTTTTAAAGGTGCTGCTGAGGAATCAACTTCCCAGCCAGTTTCTTCTAAAGACTTGTCTTTTAATTCTTTGCACAATAATGCTTTTAAGTTTGCTAAAAACAATTCTGTTAATTCTTGTGGTTTGAATGCTTTTGCATGTAATAGAACATCTTTTACATTGAATAAATCTTCTAAAAAGAAGACATGTTTTGTTTGTGGAAGCAAATTTCATTTGATTAAGGATTGTAATTTTCATGAGCAAAGAATGGGTGCAGGTGCTGGTCAAAATAAATCTAGACCAATGTGGACAAATATTAATGATATACCATCTTTTATTCCACAAGCAACTAATAAACCTTCTCCTTGGAGAAGATCTGTTACTAGCCCTTATGTGAAACCAACAAGTTCATATTTTCAAAAGGGTTATTGGCCTGGATGTGTTGACTCAATGTATGATGGGATGGGAACTTGGGGTACTGTTGTGAAGCCCTCAGCAGGTTGTTCTAGGACTAAAAAGGGACCCAATTTTAAATGGAGGTCTAAGAACAATGGTGGATCTTTTGTTTCTACATGGCCTAAATCTTGTGATCCACAAGGCAGGCTCAAGTCAGTAATGACTTGAGTCTCCATAATGTACTTATATTTTGTATACTTTTCTGTTGTTGTAGGATCATCCTCTTAAGCATAAGGACGTTGGCATTGTTGATAGTTGTTGTTCCAGAAGCATGTCTGGAAATAGAGAAATGATGCATAATTTCATACCCATTGAAGGAGGAGACAATGTAACTTTTAGTGGAAGTGATGGTAGAATCACTGGGAAAGGCACCATCAAAACACCTCAACTGGATTTTGAGAATGTGTACTATGTAAAGGAACTGCAACACTTCAACTTGTTCTCAGTCTCACTAATTTGTGACACCGAGAACAATGTATTCTTCTCTGAGGATGAATGTCTTGTGCTATCTAAAGACTTCAAACTACCAGAAGATACATCAATTCTGCTGAGAGTTCCTAGAAATCACAATCTATACACATTCAACTTGAATGATGTTCAACCAGAAGGTGATCTAACTTGTTTGGTGGCTAAAGCATCCCTGGATGAGTCAACAAAATGGCATAGAAGGATGGCTCATGTGAACTTCAAGACCATCAACAAACTTTCTAAACTTGGTCTAGTTGAAGGACTTCCTTGCAAAGTTTTCACCAATGAACATAATTGTGTTGCCTGTAACAAAGGAAAGCAACACAAAGCCTCATACAAAGCCATTACAACTGTGAGCACTATCTCAGACCCTCTTCAGTTGCTGCACATGGATCTCTTTGGTCCAACCCAAGTCAGGAGTATTGATCACAAGTATTTCTGCCTGGTAATAACTGATGATTATAGCAGATTTTGTTGGGTATTCTTTTTGAGGACTAAAGATGAAACATCTCAAGTTTTAAAAGAATTCATTACCCTTGTTGAAAACCAGTTGACCAAAAATGTGAAAGGAATTCGGTGTGATAATGGGATAGAGTTCAAAAATGATGTATTAATAGAACTCCATAAGTCTAAAGGGATAAAAAGGGACTATAGCACTCCAAGAACCCGACAACAAAATGGGGTAGCTGAAAGAAAGAATAGGACTTTAATAAAGGCAGCAAGATCCATGCTTGCAGACTCTAAACTACCCACTATGTTCTGGACTGAAGCAGTTAGCACGGCTTGCTATGTACTTAACAGGGTATCCATCACTAGACCTCATTTCAAGACACCTTATGAACTTCTCACTGGGAAAGTTCCTGCTATACATTACCTCAAACCGTTTAGATGTCAAGTGACCATTCTGAACACCAGTGATCCATTGGGGAAATTTGATGAGAAAGCTGATGAGGGGTATATTGTGGGTTATTCAGCTCATAGTAAGGCTTATAGGGTATACAATTTATCTGCTAAGAAGATTGAGGAGACCCTGAACCTGAGATTTCTAGAAGATAAGCCTAATGCTCAAGGACAAGGTCGTGTTTGGTCTTTTGATCTTGATTACTTAACTGATTACTTGGATTATTCTAGACATGTGGCTAACCAAAATGCAGGTACACAAGAGTCTCCCACTGACAATGCATGTACCATGGATGCTGACTCTGATTGTGAGTTTGAGGATGATGAACATCCTATTATTGTACCTTCCTTCTCCCCTAACCATTTTGTAGGTGATACTCCTAAAGTTACTTCTGATGAGAGTGAAGATGAGTCACACTATGCAAAGGACCTTGCTAGGCTTAAAAAACAAGAGTATGCAGCTAATCTTGAAGCTGAGAAGTTTGATGTGTAGGTTGCAAGAGAAGCAGTCAGTGGAAACCATGATTCTCCTGACAGTGATCCTGTTTCTCCTACCATCACCAAATCTGTTGATAGCCTTGCTGTTTCTACTCCCATTTCTACTAGAGTGTCCACAGAATTTGGAGAACCTTATACACGATTTCCAAGTCCTTCAGATCTTGGTAATCATCAACCCAAAGCGGGCATCTATTGAAGTCAACCCCACTGCTACAAAAAGGATCAACATTGCTCATCCTCAATATAATGTCATTGGTGATCTTTTAGCACATGTTAGAACTAGAAGGACTGTGACAAGTTCTAAATATGGACAGGTTTCTTTTCTTTCCTATGTCTCAAACCAGCAAAGGGACAATCGCACAGACTATAAGCATTGTCTGTTTGCTTGTTTTCTTTCTCAAGTGGAACCAACCAGTGTTACTCAAGCTATTGAAGATTCAAGTTGGCTTGAAGCAATGCAAGAAGAGATGCAACAATTCCAAAATCAGCAGGTTTGGATCTTGGTACCACTACCTGATGGTAAGTATGCAATTGGAACAAAATGTATTTTAAAGAATAAAAGAGATGCAAGGGGGGTTGTGATTTAAAACAAAGAAAGATTAGTGGCTTAGGGGTTCAGGCAAGAGGAAGGAATTGATTATGATGAAGTGTTTTGATAAGGTTTTAAAAGGTACCATTTTGAGGGGTCGTTTAAGTCCTTATTTGATCACTTTTGTATCCGTTATTGCTTAATATCGTTCCTTTTCACTTTTTAGGTATCTTGAAGGAAAAATGCTGGAATGGCACTTATTTGGACGAAAAGGCGCGAATATATGAAGAAAATGGCCAAAGTCAAAATCGAGACACTCACAGCTGCTGAAATTAGAAGGCGACGGCGTCAGGTGCTAATGGCGACGCCGTCCCAAGATTTTTGTGACGGTTCAGAACCCAAAACTCGTATTTTCAAGTGACGATGTCTAGTTGTGAAAGAGTAGGCCGTCGCTACTCAGACGGCCTAGATGCAATCCAGACGACGTCAGAAGCTGAAGAGGACGGCGTCACGGACATAAGGTGACGCCGTCGCAAGGTTAACGTGGCCAAGACGAAACCCTAATGACGGCGACACGACGGCGTCACAAAACATAAGGTGACGCCGTCGCATATGTAATCTTATATATAGAATCCAAATTTTTCAGTTTTGAGGAGAGTCTTTTGGAGTGAAAACCTAAAACCGAACCTAAGGTGTCTTGTACAGTATTTTAGGGTTTTAAACCCTATCTTACATCAAGATAAGTCTTTACTTCATTAATTCAATTATGTCTTTGATTATTTGTGTGTATGCTTGCATGTTTTCCATGTCCGGCTAATTTATTTGTGTGTTTGCTTAGAAAGTATGAAACTTAATTATTGAATATTGATTGGTTGTTTCTTATCTTAGTTGATTAATGATCTAGTAATGCGATAGGTCATTCGTTGTGTACTTAATGCTTGATTCATCTTTGTGAACCTTAGAATATAATTACCTGAGTAGTTGTAGGCTAAACCATCCAAAGAGTGCCTTAGAGTAAGAGTTTATCATCCCTACTGGGTTTGTAGACGAGACCCTTTGGTAAGTTCAAAGAGTTAGGGAGAAACGCATACCCTACAACTTTAGACACACAACGCAACTACGAGTAAGACGTGACAACTCAACCATCAATAGGAGATAATTAAGGAGTAGTACAACCTAAGTAAACACATCTTTAAACTATCATACGAGCACACATTAATTAGACATAGACTCCCACAACCTTAGTTTAGATAATTAGATAATAGTAGAGTAATCGGTAGAAATACCAACCCCCCCCCCCCAAATCCAATACCCGAGATTCGTACCTTTCCATTTTCATAAAATATAAAAATACAAAAAATAATCTTCCTCAACCTTAACCTTAGCGTAGTAACTTCTTACTAGCATTCCTATTCCCCTAGAGAACAATATCAATACCCGTGGCTTACCCTAATTACTACACTACAACGATTAGGTTCACTGCCTAGGGTGTTATAAAACTTGCTGGAAGAAAAGGAAGTTTCCTTGACCCCGAACGACGCGTGTAGCGTTATCAAGTTTTTGGCGCCGCTGCCGGGGAATAGAATAGCTAGTTAGTAGTCCACCTCGTTTAGGTTCTTTGCTTGATTCCTATCAAGTAAATTGTTTCTCATTTTTTAGCTTTCTCTTAGTCTATCCCCCTTCTTCGTGACCTTTGTTCGTAACCTCATCACTTTTCATCATGGAAGGTGATAACCAACAACCACGTCCCCATACAAACCCCCTTAAGCAACTTAGAACCCGCAGTTCCACCAAAACTCTTCTTGAACCGTTTGCAGAACCCGAAAGAGAGCTCAATAGGCGAAGAAAAGCTCTCCATGATTCAGAACTTCAAGGCACTTCCATCAATTTTGATGAAGTTACATCTGATGAAGAATCCCCTCATTCCCCACAATCTCCTGAAACCATCATCATTGACAATCTGAGTCAAAATGGCGAGGAAGTTCTCGCCACTCCAGCCAATGGACCCATAAATCCTCCTAAAGCGAAAACCCTCGGGGAATACTCCTACCCATCTGCATCTGGATTCACCAGTGCCATTGTCTATCCTTCGGAACAGATCAATGAGGTATTGCATGCATCTGACATTTGGCTAATCCAAAAGGCATGTCAATTCCATGGATCCCATAGCGAAAACCCAATTTACCACATCAAACAGTTTCTAAAAATTGTTAATGCTATCTATACCGACGGAGCATCTAAGGAGGCATCTAGACTCCGGTTTTTCCCATTTTCTCTTCAAAGGCGAGCCAAGGAGTGGCTCGATAAGCTCCCTCCAAGGTCCATTTTCACATGGGAACAACTTACAACCAAGTTCACAAAAAAGTTCTTTCCCCCTGGAAGAACTGCAGCAGTTAGGAGCAAAATTTTGCACTTTCATCAACCCGATGGAGAATCTATCACCAACTCCTGGAGTCATTACAAAGATCTTATTGAACAAGCTCCACACCACGGTATCAACCTTTGGTTGCTTGTTCAAATCTTTTACGACAATGTCTCCCGAAAGGATCAAAAAGGGATTGATTTCTCGACTGGCCGAAGAATCGCGAACCTCACCGCAGAAGAAGGGTGGAACCGAATAGAGGAATACACCCAATATCAAGACAGCCATTGGAATGAGCAAGAAAACGCGTCAAGCATTTCTACTTTCTCAAGTGAAGAGTTATCCTTCGATTATCGGATTGAGAAAGCACAAAAGAAACTAGCTTACCTCATAAAATCACCAGAACCAAAAAGGCTGACTAACCCATATCTCATATGCGACATATGTGGAGGACCGCACGAGAGCGATGAGTGCGATGACACACACCGAGAAAGCGTCTTCCTCTCTAGTCATGATATCTATGATGAGCCTTCACTCCTCGCATTTTATCAAACCGATGAATGTGATCCTTGGGGCAATCTGAAATGGAGAACGGAAGGAAAGGACGGACCTGAGTACACCATCCGCGATCCTTTTGAAGAAAAACTCGGGCAGTTCACCATGGAAGGGGTTGCACTCTTGAAAGGTCTTGAGGAGTTTATCCGAGAGCAGCAAGCTGAATTAGAAAGTCAGTTCACCAATCTCCACGAAAGAATGAGTGGACCCGGCCCAACCCTTCACGATCCAACTTGCGCAATCACTACTCGATCAGGAACTACTACCAAGGATCCCCCACATCCCAACCGGAACCCCATCACAAGGGAACCCGAGTTAGGAAATGAGGCGACTCCCGCACCTTTTCCCACTCCTCACGATCCTCCCCCACAAACACCAGCACCAGCCCAGCGACCAACTCTCGCACGGATTCCCTATCCCTCTCGTCTAAAGAATCAAAAGGCTGAAGAAGACAATGAAAGAATATTGTCTTATTTGAAACAAACATCCGTCAACATACCACTCCTTGATGTATTCTATCACATCCCTAAACATAGTAGATACTTCAAGAGGTTGATATCTAATCGGAAAAAGCTTGAAGGATTGATATCATTAGGAGAAGAATGTTCAGCTATCATCCAAAAGAGCATGCCCAAGAAGAAGGAAGATCCGGGCAGTTTTACCATTCCTTGCTCTATAGGGGCGCTTTCTATGAAAAACGCCTTGGCAGATCTTGGGGCAAGCATTAACCTGATGCCTCACTCCCTATTTCTTAAACTCGGATATTTAGGGCTTAAACCAACTAGGATGAGTATCCAATTAGTTAATCGATCAATCAAATATCCCATTGGAGTTTATGAGAACGTTCTTATAAGGGTGGGGGAATTCAATTTTCCAGTCGATTTTGTAATTTTAGATATGGGGGAAGATAATTCCGTCCCAATAATCCTTGGAAGACCCTTCTTGGCTATAGCTCGTGCCATCATTGATGTTCATGATGGTAAACTCACTTTACGAGTAGGATCCGAGAGCTTGACCTTCGACATTAAGGATTCTATGAGACATTCTTCTTCCTGCGGTCGCCCCGTATATTTAGTTGAAGAAGTTGATGAATTTGTTGACGACATAGATGGCTGCATTGACGAGTATCTATTAAACGAATTCATGAATAATGATAACAACGTAATATATGACGACCAAGAAATTGAGATGGTTGGAGCTGTGTCCTTTTATCCTCGTCAGGATGAAATTGAACCTATTGAGCTTCAAAGGCCGGGAAACAAGCTAAACCATCGATCAAAGAGCCTCCTACCTTAGAACTGAAAGATCTCCCGAGTCACTTGGAATACGCCTTCCTTCAAAGGGAGGACCAACTCCCTGTCATCATAAGCTCTTCGCTAACCACTATTCAGAAAGAGAAGCTCTTAGAAGTTTTAAAAGAGTACAAAGGGGTGATTGCGTGGAGTGTTGCCGATATTAAGGGAATCGATTCTACATTCTGTACTCACAAAATCCTCATGGAGGAAGATTAAAAACAAACCGTTCAACCGCAAAGGCGGGTTAACCCTAACATCAAAGAGGTAGTGAAAAAAGAGGTCATTAAGCTTCTGGATGCAGGTCTCATCTACCCCATATCAGATAGCCCATGGGTCAGCCCGGTCCAAGTGGTTCCAAAAAAGGGATGGATGACGGTTGTAAAAAATGAGAAGGGTGAGTTGGTGCCGCAAAGAACGGTTACTGGGTGGCGTGTATGTATTGACTACAGAAAGTTGAATGATGCCACCCGGAAAGATCATTTTCCTTTGCCGTTTATTGACCAAATGCTTGAAAGGTTAGCAGGGCACGAATACTACTGTTTCCTTGATGGCTTTTCAGGATACTTCCAAATTCCAATTGCTCCTGAAGATCAGGAGAAAACTACATTTACATCTCCTTACGGAACGTTCGCCTACAAGCGAATGCCCTTCGGGTTATGTAACGCACCGGCAACCTTTCAACGATGTATGATGGCCATATTCCACGAGTTAATTGAGGACAGCATGGAAGTCTTCATGGATGATTTTCGGTGTTTGGAAATTCTTTCGACCTTTGTCTTTCCAACCTTAGGAAGATGTTGAAACGATGCGAGGAAACTAATTTGGTTTTAAATTGGGAAAAATGTCATTTCATGGTAAAAGAAGGAATTGTCTTACGGCATAAAGTCTCGGGGAATGGAATTGAGGTCGATAGAGCAAAAATTGAAGCAATTTCCAAACTCCCCTATCCTATTACCGTTAAAGCCATTCGCAGCTTTCTTGGTCATGCAGGTTTTTATCGAAGGTTTATTAAAGATTTTTCGAAAATTGCCCGGCCAATGACACAGCTTCTTGTTAAGGATGCCCCTTTTGATTTTTCTGGAGAATGCAAGGAAGCATTTAACCGACTAAAGAAAGATCTCACTCAAGCACCTATAATGGTGACCCCTGATTGGTCTCAGCCATTCGAAATCATGTGTGACGCTAGTGATTATGCTGTCGGCGCAGTGCTCGGCCAAAGGAAGGAAAAGCATTTTCAACCAATCTACTATGCTAGCAAAACCATGAATGTAGCACAAGAGAACTATACAACCACTGAGAAAGAACTTTTAGCCGTTGTTTTTGCCTTCGACAAATTCAAGCAATATCTCATTCTCTCTAAAACTGTCATCTTCACCGATCACTCCGCCTTACGCTATTTGTTTTCAAAACAAGATGCTAAACCTCGCCTGATTAGGTGGATCCTATTACTTCAAGAATTCGAAATTGAAATTCGAGATAAAAAGGGGGCTGAAAATCTCGCTGCTGATCATCTATCACGCTTGGAGAACCCTGATCTTGAGAAGTTAGATCACACCGATATTCGCGATTCTTTTCCCAAGGAACGGCTAATGGCAATTAAAGAAATTGAGCCATGGTATGCGGATTATGCTAACTACCTGTCCAGTAGGGTTTTGCCAAATTACATGACCAAACAAGATAAAAAGAAGTTCTTCACTACGCTAAAACATTACTTCTGGGATGAACCCTTCCTTTTCCGTATATGTCCCGATCAAATCATTCGACGTTGCGTGGCCTGTAGAGAGATTGATCGAGTTCTGAAAGAATGTCATGCGGGACCATCTGGAGGACATCACGGTGTGAATATCACGGCACGAAAGGTTTTCGACGCCGGATTCTATTGGCCTACTGTTTTTCGAGACGTTAAGAGATTAGTTCAAATGTGTGATGCATGCCAACGATCAGGAAATATTTCACGATGAGATGAGTCACCTCAGAACTATATTCAAGTCTGCGAAATATTTGACGTTTGGGGAATAGACTTCATGGGACCCTTTCCATCTTCCGGAGGAAATGAATACATTCTCGTAGCTATCGACTATGTATCCAAATGGGTAGAGGCTCAAGCCCTTAGAACTAATGATGCAAGGGTAGTTATTCACTTTCTTAAAAAGCTCTTCGCACGATTTGGGATTCCCAAAGCATTAATCAGTGATAGAGGGACTCACTTTTGCAATGCTCAAATGGAAAATGTGATGAAGAAGTATGGCGTCCCACATAGATTTTCTACCGCATATCATCCTCAGAAAAATGGACAAGTAGAAAACACAAACAGGGCATTAAAGCGGATACTTGAAAAAACGGTCCACCAAAATAGGAAAGATTGGGCATTCAAACTGGATGAGGCACTCTGGGCATTCAGAACTGCTTACAAAACACCTATCGGGACAACCCCTTTTCGCCTGGTATACGGAAAGGCTTGCCACCTCCCTATCGAACTTGAGCAGAAAGCATATTGGGCCCTTAAGGCCTGTAATATGGATTATTCTGAAGCAGGGTCAAATCGGTTCTTACAACTTCAAGAATTGGATGAACTGAGGCTGGAAGCATATGAATCATCAATCACTTACAAAGAAAGGGCAAAAAGATGGCATGATCAACGAATAAAGAATCCTAAAGAGTTTTTGGAAGGGGATAAGGTGCTCTTGTATAATTCAAGACTAAGATTATTCCCAGGAAAACTAAAATCCAGGTGGTATGGACCCTTTTCAGTAAAAAAACAGATGAGCAATGGGGCGGTGGTGCTACTAGACCATGATGGAAGAGAATTCACCGTTAATGGGCAACGGGTGAAGCATTATCAATTGGATAATATTGAAATGGTGAACGATGAGGATATTGTTTTAGAAGAAGAGGGTGGTGAGAAAACGTAGGAGTATGACTATGAGTCTAGCTACAAGACTCTTAAATAAAGAAAAGCGCTTCGTGGGAGGCAACCCATGCTTAATTGTTTGCTTGTTAGTGTCATATATCTTTTATTAATTGTTTATCCTCATGTTTAAATTTGTAAAAATGCTTTATTTTGTTTTTAACCTCGTCTTAATTGCATATAAAGGTATTTTACATAAGGGATAAGTGTAGGGAGGATTACACACGTTTTCAAAAGAAACGTAAACATGAGAATAACAATTAACTAAAAGATATTCATGTTTGTTTGTACGAGTCAAATGCTTTTATCGAGTCATAATGGATGTTTTGCAGAAATTTTTCCAGATTCTAAAGATGTAAATTTTCCAGAATTTTTTCCAAAAAATCGCAGACCAGTTTTTGTCAGGATAACCTGACGGCGTCAGGATTGCAACCTGACGGCGTCAGGAAGGAGTAAAAACATCAGATTACTTTTTTCTCATTTTCTGAGCCACTTATAAATTTTTGGAATTTTCCAGGTCTTAGTTTTCTTAGAAATTCTGTAAACATCCATTCTACAAGCATTATATCCTAGTTTAAATCGAGTCTTATATATATTATTACCGCCGATTTTACGCGAAGGTTTCGTTTGTTTTCTTCAAGTGTGCAGGTTTAGTTTCTCAAGAAGAAGTTACATAAGATTGGAAGGAGCTTTTCACGCAATAATTCTTCTTGAAAATGATTTAACCACCACTTTACACGGATCCTACCGAGCTAATCAGGGGAGTACTAGTTTCTTTCGTTTTTGATTACCTTCTTTTATCATAACTTTGATACTTTCGGGGAACATTGGGGACAATGTTCAGTTTAAGTGTAGGGAGGGAAAATAAAACGGGAACTTTGAAACTATGCTTATCCTTGACTATTTGCTTTGTCCAATTGTGATTGTGTAATAAACCATGAGAAAATGTCGGTTAGGGTAATTTTGGCACCAAATTTAAGATTTTTCATGACATATAGGAGTGGGCCATTAGTCTTAACAAAAGCGTCTCATGGATAGGAAGTTGCATGACTAGCACAAAAACCCTTTACCACCCAAATTCCACCAAAATGTGAGGATCGCCCTTAGATTAGTAGGAATTAAAGCATTCATCTTCAATGCTTAGAGTGTGAACCGGTAGTATATTAGATTCTAGAACTTGTTTTGTGATGCATTCCGAGATCGCAAGTGAGGCTACACTTGTGTAGTTAGGAATAACTAAATGATAAGAGGCATTAGGATAAACCTTGTTTGATACCCGTAATATAATTACTTCTTCCACATCGGTTGAGTAATTCCCCCACACCCTTTGCGTTGTACTCATCTTTAGTACACGATACCCCTAGTTAACCCTTCAGAGCCTATCCTTTTCGCGGTTCTCGTGATGTTTCGGTTTTTTCGGAATATCAATGAAGAGAATTGTTTACACCCCACCCCCAAATATACACCCAAATCGCCTTAGCCTACCCCTTATGCACTCACTTTTAGTGCAAATGTTTGTTATCACCCTAAACCCTTAGTTCAATTATCTAGTTGCTTGCATAAGTTGCTAAGTCGAGTCATATCCTTTGTATACAGTTTTGGGACGATTGGGATTCATGGGAAAAGTTAAAGTTTATGAAATGACGGGAAGGGAACGTTAAATTCAAATTCCCTTTGTATTAGGTCACAAGTTTTACAACACAAGCTTGTAAGAGAAGAGATAAGGCGATTGAGCAAGCTCTAACACATACACACGTTAAGCAATAATACGGTTATGAGAAGATGTATGTGAAAGAAAAGAAAACTTGAACAACCAACCCTCAAATGAGGGTTTACAAGAGTTTATATAGGCAAGGAGCTAGGGCAACACTCCCTCTCCTTCCCTATTCCTTATTGGGCTTGGATCAAGCTTATGGGCCTTTTACATAAGCTTGACCTTAAACAAACATAAAGGCCATAACAAAGCTACCTATTACATATGAAATATAAATACTTGAAATACTGTTTAGGAGTGATTCCAACAATCTCCCCCTCAAGTATATATGAATGTAAACGGTGAAGGCGTTGATGTAATAGTAGCTATGACGTCTTCTGACATTCTTCTTTCTTGTGAGAGGAATTGTCTTGATTCGAACAATCTCCCCAGTGTAGAGAGATAGTTATCTTTAAACAGTTATGCTTCGACGTCATCTTTGACTTTATTCTTTGATCATTGTTCTTTGTGGTGAAAGTGATAGTATGTTGTTGTCTGCATCAGTCTGCCTCAGGTCTGCTTCGCTGCTCCAGTGTCTCCACGTCATTCTTCAACATGCTCACACGCTCTATGACGTTGGAATTCAATACTGATGAATTTCTTTAAATCTTTATCATTGTAGATTCTTTGGTTTGACGAAGAATCATTCTGACGGTTGTGTTGCTTTTGAATAGAACTTCCATTAGTGTTGATGTTGGCGTGAGCATGAGAAGAATCAGCACGATCATCCCGCTCCAGAGCTTCCATAAGAAGAAAACATTTCAAACGGTTAGTAATAAGCGGTTTCCGGCACTTACAAGTTTGAACTTCGAGAGTGTTAACAGCATAGTGTGAAAACACAACTCTAATTCTTACAAAGGCCGTTCCTGAACTGGAGTCCCACAAGTGAGATAACGCGATGTACCGAAGTACATCTACAGTTCAGATGAGTCGCTGAGGTACACCGAAGCATCACCTCACGAATGTAGACCGTTTGAGACACACTCCGCGTAATCCACGGGGAGTTACCTAAGTGACCTGCTGTCAGGGCTGTTTGATGTTGACCCTGGCAGGAGTTTCCATTCAATCACTGAGGATCACAGATGTGAACCTCTCATGAATGTTCTCGACAGATTGCAAAGATCTGTGAAGGACTCGATATGAACCACTGATGATCTTATTTGTTGATCTTCAAGTGATTAAATGTCAAGTGTTCCTAAGAGATCTTTTGATGAATCTCATGGCTCTAGACTCAATAGTGCGTTTTGGTTTTCCTGAGCGGAGACTAGGGAGAGGGTCTCCTTCTTCAATACCAGCGATCTCTAAGAGAAAGCCAATAGATTATGTAGGGTTCCCTGTGAGAATGAAACAAGTTTCTGTTGAGAGAAACTTGAGTGGCTAAGAAGGTTTAGTGCATGCGTCACTGGGTCCATGACGACTTTTAATCTTCAATACCGGTGTCACTAAGTGACAACCAGTAGCATATGAATTGAACCCGGTGTCTGCCCTAAGTTGAATAATCTGGAGGGCTATTTCTTTTCACCCTTTACTTTACATTTCTTTTTGATTCTTCAACTCCTTCTTTCTCCGATTCTCATTTTCTCCTTTTTATAATCATTCCTAAGGACTTCTAACACTAACTAATGGTAGTGTCCTTGGGTAGATCCCTCTGGCTCTGGCGGATCATAGGACGGTTATTCCTAACCTTAGTCACCTTATAACTCCATGACTAACCTATGTTTGCCATTAAAACCACTGTATGTGAAAATATCTCTCAAAGGGTTTGTAAATGAAAAACATGTTTGAACCACTGTGAGAGATAAGTTTTTGCATAAATACTCCCCCTCCACATGTGCTAAAGAGTTTTAATGGTTTAAATGCACAGTGAGGAAAGAGCGCGCACTTTTTGAATTGATCCACTAAAGATAGACAATCTCCCGCGAGACACGGTTACGTTGAATAGTTAAAGAGATACATTGTCAGCTTTTAGGTGACAACTAGCTCTAATAACTACCTTGAAGGTGTAGACAAACCTTGGAAGGTTGTCAAACCCGTCAGAGTTCATGTCTATCAAAAGTTTCTCGAATGGTACATTCTACTCAGACGAGTCCTTTGCGAGACACATTTACATCACTAGCGAACTAGCTTGAAATTATTACCCGTCCAGGACAAGTCTTTTCGAGTTACAAACAGTTTAGTACCGTTAATTCATAGTTTAAGTCTGAAGTACACAGATTCATTTGCATTTTGTACAACATATTTCTTATCACACAAATTTTCTCCCCCTCAAAAATGGCATATGAAAATGTTATTTTTGAAACGTTTGAGAATAAATACGACCATTTCGAGTGTTGCGGGAAGAGTGACCACTGTGAACAATTTGTGAACAAAGTTTTAATTCAAATACTCCCCCTCAATTAGTGATATAAACGGTTGAGGTTTTGAAAAATCTTATGGGGAAGTACTTGTCTTTTTGAGCAAAACCTTGAATAATGAAAGGTTTGATAGGTTTTACTCAAAAATAAGAAGCTTTCGCTCCTTTTATAAGGATTGTGGCACTGAGGCGTACCACAGGGTCCTTTCTTGACAATTACGGGTTGTACACTGTTATGTGTGCACAAGCCATTCACATATGTAATCACACATCCAAAATTATAAGAAGGAAACCATTTAAGGGGTACCAGGAAGTGCAGTGATATTCCCAGGAGTGCGAACCGGGCGATGAAAGCCGATGATGTTCCTCCTGAGTCGACCACCAACATAGCTTTCCAATCGGCGGAACTGATCCCTTCTGAACAACCGTTCATCAATCAAGGTGATGATACGTCTCACATCCCTCCTTTCCTGAGAGTTCCAGCGCTTAGGATTCCCAACTTTCATGCGTATATCCTTCAATCTGTACGCCAATCCATCCCTAACCATCTTCAAGGTATGATCCTAGAATTTGTGGAGCTCACTACACGCCATTAAGCAGTTTCTTCGAAGTTCACTGCGGTAAACAACGCCGAAAGGTTTGCTGATGAGCGTGAGTTGTTTAAGCTGGTTGATGTCGGGAAGATCAAGCTGTGGTGAGTGAAGTTTACACGTTTCTGATATGATTCAACAGCCATCTGGATATCTTCGACACGTTCTTTGATCACGATGCGTCTAATGAAGATGAGAACAGACTTGATAAATTCACGTTGAACTTCAGTCGAGAATTGTCTCATACGACCCTGTACTTTGGCAAGATACATGTCTTCGATGTCGTTGAGGGACAAGTTCTCAAAGTCAGCTTCAGAGAATCCATAGTCCTGTTCATCTTGTCGTTTGACTATGATATTCTTTAAGAATGTGTAGTCCCACTTAGACTTGAGATCAATGTGTTTGATGGCCACGATGTCCTTCGAGCTATACACTTCATGTTGAGACTTCTGAACCAGGAAGCTTCTGTAGTAGATTCTTCGGCGTTCAGGCCAATGATGAATCCCATACAATGCATCTTGGTCGTATGCTTGCACGTTGTCAGAAAACAAGTGAGTTGCACGTTCCTCGATAGCTATGCAGTTAGAGTAAATGGCCGCTGGGAATGGAAGAGTCAATGATGTAGTGTATTTTCTCGAACCATCGCCACCATGGAGAAGAAATTCCAGGTCTTTGTTGAAGAAATATCGGAAGGGAATCCTTGGTTCGTCTGCTTGGCCAACGGTCGGTAGAGGTTTGGTCCAGTCGGTGTAGTATGGAGGGTTGTCCCTTTGTGTGAAGTCAATGTTTGCTTCCGGATTGAGCCAATCCATGTTGTTTGACATAGCTCGAGCGATGTTCTTAAGATGATATTCGACCTCGAGGGCGCTTTCAGAGCTGTCTTTCCATAGTTGAAAAGCTTCATTCTTGATTCGCTTCAATTCAGACTTTGTCATTTTCTTCACATGGAACTGTTCTTGCAACATTTTTGCATGCTCCATTGTTGAACCATCTACCAATTCTTGACCTTCATCAGGGTAGGGAGTTTGATTGACAAGTGTGGAAAACCATTCAAACTCTTCGGTTTTATCGTCATCTAGCCATGATACGACTCCGGGCTGAGTCGTCTATTTCTTCTTTTTGGAAGGCTTTGATGATGAAGCTGGTTTCTGCACTTGTTTGGGTGAGGTGGGTTGTTGTCGGGGCTCAAGGACCTCTTCATCGTCACCACCCGTATACTCAAAGTGATCACCAGTTTTATGAGTTAGGGGTGGTAACTCGGAATCGTCCCGAGGTTTATCAGTAGAAGACCGAGGTGGAGGAGACTTATGTTGAGAAGAAGTCCGTGGTGGAGGAGGTGGCATAGATGTGGATTGACCAGACTATTTTTGACGTTTAGGTGCAGAGTCCTTATCCTTATCATCGTCATCTCTTGGCCGTTTGGGTTGATCGGCTGACTCCTTGCATGATGAACTGAGTTGAAAAGCAAGTAGACCTTCGAAAAATTTAGCTTCATCCGAAGTAAACGTTCCAGATCGCTTTGACATTTGCATCACTAGTTTAGCGATTAACTCAGATTCAGAGAGATCAGCTTCTTTGGCCATTGTATGTTTAACCAATGCGACGATGTTAGGGGTGAGTTGTCTGGAGAATACTTCTCTAGTCACACCGGGGACAGTGTCGAGAAGAAACTTGTGGGTTTGTTCTCTTGCTGACTTCTCCAGTTCCTTTTGGACTTTTGGAACGATATCCTGAAGGTACTTTTGAGTGTAACCTTCAATCATTTCATTTAGTTCCTCCTGACGATGACTTCTCATGAATTCCTGAATAGCTTTCCTATCTTTCCGCATCTCGTCATTCTCATCATGTAAGTACTGCATTTGTTCAGCATACCAATTAAGTTTTCTTTGAAGCATGTCCTTCTTTCTAACTTGTTTGACAGCTTTCACAATTCTTGCATGTGTTTGAGAAATCCAAGATTTAGGTGGTTTCTTCACGGATTTGGATGATGATCTGGTTGACTTTGTTGATGGTGGTGGTGATGAATGAGATGAAGAGTCCGATGATGAGGAGACATGAGGAGACTTCATGTCCTTAGGAGTTTCTGAGGTTTTCTCCTTTGAGTGTGTTGGACTGTCAAGAAGAAACTTTGAGTAATCATCCTCGTCATCCTTAGACTTTTCTTTCTTAGTTACCAGTTTCTCAAAATCATACTCAATAGTGTCCTCCACAGGTTGTTGTAGTTGCAGAAGAGTGGTGGCACCAGCTCCCTTATCGGGTTGATTAACCGCATCAGGAGATGGTTTAGAGTGGGCAGCTCCACTTGATCCTCCAGGGCCACCCATTTGATCTTTAGCAAATTCTTCGGCCTTGTGAAGGTGTCTGACTTTGTGAAACTTCTTCCTGTATCCTTGATCCAATTGCTCTTCTTCATCTTCAGAGCTTTCATCCTGAGGTACAAGTGCAGTAGTCTTCTCTTTTCCTTTAATAGTTTGAGGACTTGGAGGTTTTGGTACTGAGGGATTTTCATCCTTTGCAGTTTCAGAGAATGTGATCTCTTCATCTGAGTCAGTAGCATCAGAGTCCTCGTCCCTGAGCTGTCTTTGCGGTTCAGGTGAAATGATAGGAGTGGCTTCCAGAGACGGAACTTTCTTTTTAGGGGTAGGTTTCCTCTTTGGAATAGGTTTCTTCTTTGGAACATTCCTTTGACTATCTGTACTTGTTACACTTCCAGCACTTCCTTTTCTGGTTCTCCTTACAGGTGTACCAAAAGATTTTTCGTCGAGATGACCAACTTTGCCTTGTCTGACTGCTTCCAGATACCTTTGGTACGATTCGAGCTTTCTGACATCTTCAGTTAGAAGGAAATCTGGCAGCACAGCACCTTGTTTCTTTGTAGACGTTTCCTTGATTCTGACAGAGAGAATAGGTTCCGTCAACATGTCGTGATTGTAGGGGTCATTGAGCCTCTTGGGAATGTCAAGATGAAGTCCAAGTGCTCTCTGGATCAACAATTTGGTATATCTGATGTAGGGAATCTTTGAGCCAAGTTTGTTGAGAAATGACATCATGTCATCTCAAATCAGAGCTTCGATAGCGATGTGTTTCTTGTTGACCAATGCCCAGAATATTTGCAGTTCCATGAGCTTGTGGTGCTCATAGCCGCTGTCACGACCAGAAACAGACTTGGTGATGATCATGTAGAGAGTTCTCCAGGGTTGAGGAATACTCTTAAGCTCTACGTGAGAGTGTTTGTTGATTACTCCTGTAGCCTCGTCATAACCGATATCGATTAAGAATTGGAGAGTGAGCTCTTCAGCAGGTGAGGCATATAGTTTGGTTGGATCGACTTCAGGAATTAGGAGAACAGCCCTTAATTCTGCAGGTGTAATGGTGACTTGTTTGTGATTCAGAGTCACCGTCACAGCAGTTTGTCCTTTGACCCTTTCCATAGTGTTCCAGAACTGTTGGATGTAGATCTCAGGAACAGTTGCAGAGTGTGTAAGCATGTTCTGATACGGATGAGTCCTCAGAATATCAATAGCAATAAGACACGAAGATTCAGAGCAAGTGAGGGTGTCAAAGTAAACACGGAGGTTATTCTTTCCTATCTTCATTGGATAGCCATGAGGATAGATATCAGCAATGGAGAGAACTTCAGGTGCATCCACATTCATTTGTTCAGCCATGTCGTGATCTGAAATAACATTAGCCAAAAGAACCAACATGTCGAAAGACATAATGTTAGTCAACAGAAGGTCTTATTGTCTAGTTATTGAATGTATAGTGATAATGATTGTTACGAGTCCTAAGTCACTTGTATGTTCAATAGTTCAATGATATCGTGAAATGTTTCGTGAGTTAGTTAACTTTAAGTTTTAAAGTTTATTTTATTACTTATTGTTCACAATATATCAGACGATTTAAGTTTATTAGTGACATTTTTGGATTCGTGATGATATGATTAGTTTATTTTCAAGTTTGTACAAGTAACAATTCATCATGAAGGTAAGTCCAGGGATAAGCGTAGTTTTGGCAAAGTTATGCGTAGACAGGAATGATATATGCTTAGGCGTAAACTTACGCGTAGAATCCTATCTTACGCGTAAGAAATGTTACGCATAGGAAAAGGAGACCTTATGCGTAGAGCTTATGCGTAGGCATATATTTACCTTACGCGTAAGGCTACTCGTAAGAGTTGACCTTATGCGTAGAGGTCACTGTTTACGCATATCCTTCACAGGATACGCGTAGTCCATTGTAGAACCTTAGGCGTAGAAGCTACGCGTAAGACAAGTCTTACGCATAACAAGCTACGCGTAAGGTGATCCTTATGCGTAGATTAATAACCACCTTGATGCTGAATATTACGTGTTGCAAGCCTGAAATAAATCATCATTTCAACAAAGTTAAAACATATAACATTCGTTTAAGACAAATCAAATCACATTTACATAGTTGAACAGTTACGCGTAGAATATCTTACGCGTAGACTAAACCCTAATTCTACGCGTATCAAATCTAGCCATGGATTATGCACCAAAGTTTTTTTGGTATATCATAGAAGTTGTGAGAGCATGTAGACCAAGTTTTAACACTTATTATGCAGTGAATCAAAAATACCCAAAGTTTATGAACTTTAAACCCTAGTTTCGAATTGATGACCAATTCATGTTTCTGGGTGGCTATAGACTATGGAAATCATCAATTCAACAACGCAAAAGCATAACCCAACAGTCTTTTAGACCAAAACACTTCACATTTGAAAACACCCAATTCGACTTATAAACCCTAATTTTCAAAAATCATCAATTAGTGAATCTGGGTGGATTTTGATGGTTAACAAAGTATCATTGATGTATTATGAACGTTTTGACACAATCACTTCACCCCAAACACACACGTATTGATTGTGTGTTCTTACGCATAAGCGTAGAACACCAAATCACGCGTAGAACATGTTTTAGCCGTAGGATTTACATGAGATTCAAAACCATTATTTAAAAACATGATCCATACACAGAAACACTTACAGATTGATAATCGAAAGCACGGATTTGTAAAACGAATATGGACCGTGGATGATATTAGGTGAAATATTTAATGTGATGGGAATAAATGTGGTGGGTGGAGTATTTTGTATAAAATAACTTTAAGGTTTTGACAGTTATAGTCCCTCCACCTTTTCCTTTTTCACACAAAGCCTTTTAACTTCCATTTTGGTTACCAAACGAAGATTTTTGGGAAAGAAACTTGACGACACTCCCCCTCGACTTGAGAAAATAATGAAAGGTTGTTAATTAAAGTCCAAGGAGTGTCTTTGAATCAGAAAGTGTACCACCATTTGTAAAAGAATCAACCGAGATGTGATAACATGCAAGTACACAGATGTTTTGAAACAGTTAATGGATTATTTTCTCCCCCTCAACACTTGATCGGTAAAAATACTGAATTTTGAAAGATAAAAGTGTTGACGGAAGAGATGTACTTGCCATGTTGAAAGAAAGATAGATTAGGAGAATATTTTTGTTGTTTTTATAGGATTTTATATTTTTGTATTTTGTTTTTGAAAATTTATTTACAAAAGAGGTGTTGGTGTTCGACAGGTTTTTAAGACTGTTTTAAGAGGTCATCCAGTTCCTCTTGAGTCAAACACCTCATACCAATTCGGTGGACCAACTCATTAAACCGAGCGGGAGGCAAGGCTTTGGTGAGCAGATCTGCCAATTGGTATTCAGTACCCACAAAGTATAATTCAACGGTACCCTGTTCCACGTGGTCCTTGATGAAATGATAGCGTAGATCGATGTGCTTTGATTTCGAGTGCTGAACTGAGTTGCACGAGATTGCAATGGCACTCCGATTGTCGCAGTACATCGGGATTCTGTCAAATACGTAACCATAGTCTTTGAGTTGTGTTCTCATCCAAATGACTTGAGCACAACAGGCAGACATGGCTACATATTCTGCTTCGGTTGATGACAGTGATGTACAATCCTGCTTCTTAGTTTGCCAAGACACCGGTTTATCACCGAGAAATTGTAGAGCTCCTGAAGTACTTTTCCTTGAGTCTAAGCATCCTGCGTGATCAGCGTCTGAAAAAGCGATTAGTTCAAAACCAGAATCCTTCGGATACCAGATCCCCAAATTAATTGTTCCCTTGATGTATCGGAGGATTCTTTTAGCCTCAGAGAGGTGGGTTTCAGTTGGTCGCGACTGATAAGGGGAGCATAGATAAACGGCAAAGACAATATCAGGTCTGCTAGCTGTTAGATACATGAGGGACCCAATAATACTTCGGTATTTGGTGGGGTCAACTAATTTCCCATGTAAATCAGCATCTAGCTTCTTGGTATGAGTCATTGGTGTGGCATAAGTATCACAGGTTTTCATTCCAAATTTGTTTAACAATTCAAGGGCATATTTGGACTGACTCAGAAAAATACCATGGGGTGATTGATGAACTTGCAGTCCTAGAAAGAACGTAAGTTCACCCATCATGGACATTTCAAAATTTTTCTTCATTAGTTTTGCAAAAGCGATTGAAAACTTTTTATGTGTAGACCCAAAAATGATGTCATCCACGTAAATTTGAACAATTAAGATGTGTGCCCCGTGATATTGTATAAAAAGAGTTGGGTCAACCGAGCCTTTGGTGAAATTATTGGCAATGAGGAAGGATGATAGCTTATCGTACCATGCCCGAGGGGCTTGTTTGAGACCATAAAGGGCTTTGTTCAGTTTGTAGACATGGTTCAGGAACTCAGGATCAACGAATCCATCTGGTTGGCTGACATAGACCGTTTCTTTAAGTTGCCCATTGAGAAACGCCGTTTTGACATCCATCTGATAGACCGTCATGTTCATATGAGCAGCGAACGCGAGAAATATCCGAACAGCCTCAAGACGAGCAACCGGAGCAAAAGATTCTTCAAAGTCTATCCCTTCTTCCTGACGATAACCCTTAGCAACTAGCCGTGACTTGTTTCGGATGACATTCCCTTCAGCATCCAATTTGTTTTTCCAAATCCATTTTAGACCAATGACGTAGACCCCTGTTGGTCTTTCAACCAGTTCCCATACTTCAAGACATTTGAATTAGTTGAGTTCTTCCTGCATGGATTCAATCCAGTTGTCTTTTGTCATTGCGTCTTTAATGTTTTTAGGTTCAGATTGGCATACAGTGAGTGCATAAATGCAGTGTTCACCATCTGAGTGAAGACGTTGTCTCGTAACGACTGGTTGATTCGGGTTGCCAATAATGTTAGCCAGAGGATGGTCTTTAGTCCATCTATGTGTAGAGGGTTGATGTTGGTATACATTGTGCAGATTCTGAGGATTCAAATGGTTTGTTGAAGATTCCGCGACATCTGGTGCAGCAGTCTCATTGGCAAACGGGTTGAAGAACGCATTTGGATCAAAATCTGCAGGTGGGGGTACTTCATTCAGAATATCATCAGCTGGTTCATCATTGTTGGAAGCGGTGTGTTCAACTGTTGTGTTGGAGTCAATTGGTATAGGTGCATCTTCAACAGTAGTTGTTGTAGCAGGTGTATCAGGTATAGGAATATTATCAGGTTGTGCAGCGGAAACAGCGGATACACCAGGAGCACATTCATCAATATCGTCACAGAACAGAGGAGCAAATAACCTTTCCATTTGTTGACGAGTTAGCTGAGGGCTTTCTTCAGCTGATCATTGGGGTTGAGGGAAGTTTAAACGGTTGTGTCCGGGTTCTAAGCTGTTATACTCAGAAGCCATTTCCGTGAGTTCATCGAAATGAGCATGAATCGTTTCCATTACCTCCTTAGTTCGACGATTCCAGATTCGGAAACCTTTAGAATTGTCACAGTATCCAATAAAGACTCCAATATCAGCTTTGGCTTTGAGATTTCCAAAATCATCACGATCATTATTCGGATAGCAAAGGGATCCAAATACATGAAAGTGTTTGAGGTTCGGTTTGTAGTTGTAGACAAGCTCGAAAGGAGTTTTGTTGTGGCGTTTTATGATCATAGAACGGTTTTGAGTATAGCATGCAGTAGATACAGCTTCTGCCCATAAGTAATCTGGAAGTTTAGCATTGATTAACATTGTTCTTGCAGCTTCCACTAACGTTCGGTTTCGTCTTTCAACAACTCCGTTTTGTTCAGGTGTCCGTGCAATAGATGTTTGATGCTGAATTCCCACTTTCTCATAAAATTCACGAAGGGTTTTGTTAACAAATTCAGTTCCTTTGTCTGTCCGAATAATCCTGACGGTGTTGCGGAGCTGAACCTGTATCTTTGTGAGAAAGGTGATGATCATTTGTGGAGCTTGGTCTTTGCTACGAAGAAAATAGACCCAAGTCCAACGTGAGTAGTCATCAACAATTACTAAGATGTAACGTTTGCCGTTGATCGTTTGCACACGCATCGGGCCACACAAATCCATGTGAAGAAGATGAAGCACATGCTGAGAGCTGTGTTCCACCTTTGAAGGAAAATGAGCACGAGTGCTTTTCCCTTGTTCACATGCTGAGCAAAGGTGATCTTTTGAATACCGGAATCGTGGGAGTCCTTCAACTAGTTTGTGTCGAGCAAGGTTGGTGATGGTTTGAAAGTTTAGATGTGAGAGACGACGGTGCCATAGCCAGGATTTTGTAGATGTTGCCTTTGAAAGTAAGCAAATGGGAGAGGAAGCAACCATGTCTTGCATAGAGATAGTGTAGAGACTAGAATTACGCGAGCCAGACATAAGGTCATTTCCATGTAGATCACGAATGAAACAAGTTTTCTCCCTGAAAGCAACCTCCAAATCTCCATCACAAAATTGACCTACTGAAAACAGATTGTGACCGAGGCCTTCCACATAGTAAACCCTGCTTATTTCAATGTTCCCATTAACATAATCTCCGTAGCCCATGATGGCTGCGAAGTGATCGTTCCCGAATCTGACAGTGCCAATGAACTTTGCAATAAAGTTTGATAACAGTTTAAGGTTGCCTGTCATGTGTCGGGAACATCCGCTATCAACAATCCAGAGAATGATCTGTATCACCTGCATTACACACAGACGACACAGATGGAATAGAAGTAGATGTGGAACCCGAAATGTTAGAGGGTTCCGAAGCAGGTATATTAGACATACACACATTGAGAATTTTAGGCATCCACTTAAATCCTAGTGTGTTATATATCCATTTCTGCCATCTGTAACTACTCTTTGCTTTAGTCTTAGTGAAAGCACTAGGTGGTACTACATTCTTAGGAGGTGAAGCGGTAGCTACTGTGATAGCAATGGTTGCCTTAGAATCTAAAGAAGGTGGTTTACCAAGCACAGACTTAGAATGTTTAGTGGGCCTAGAGGTATTCCGATTCTTAGGATTCCGTAATCTAGAGATTATAGCTTTAGCAACACATTTGTCATGACAATCAGAATTCATACTCTTTCGAAAAATATCACAAGGTGCATCAGACTGAATATCAAAGGTACTTAACGGTTTAGCATTCGTTACATCACTATTTCTATTACATTTTCCAGACGCAACATCTATAGTGGAAGTAACATGAGTTTTATTCAGATTCCTAGGGTGTTCTTCTACTTTAGCATTCCTTATTGATCTTTTCTTATGTCGCAACTTCCTATTCTTCGTTTGAGTGCTCCTAGGCTGTGAAGTGCGGACGTTTGGAAAAGATGCAACTATTCCTGTTTCAGTAGAGGGAAACACATTAGCAACTTGTGATTTGGCAGTGTGAATTCTTGGTTCACGATTACTAAGTGTGACTGGTGCTAATCTCTTAATCACAGTAGGCGGGAGTAGTTCATACTTTCCTAACATTTCCCGTAACTTAGAAATGGTGTGAATCAGATCTTGATTTTCAGAACGAATATTACCAGCAAAATTCATGACTTCTCTAGTGTGAGCAAGATAGTGATCAAGTTCGTTTGATGCTTCATCTCGAGTCTTTTTGAGTAAATCAAATATGACACCATATTCCTGTTTAACTTTTAAAATTTCTTGTTCATATTTTGAGATTTGACTTTTCAAAGACACGTTTTGATCATCCAGTTGCTCAATTTTAGGATCAGAAGATTTTGAACTCAATTGAGCGATTTTCTTTTGAAAACTAAGTTGATGGTTGTGAATATCTTTTTCACACCATTGAAGACGACGTTTTGCATTGTAAATTTCAGTGTGTAATCGTTTATTTTCTGCTTTTAAAGACTCGATCTGAAGCACATTATCGGTGTTCTCAACAGTAACAACAGTGTCAACAATATCAGCAGAGATATGATCAGATGCATATGGCAACGAATAGAATAGCACAACATTATGGATATCAGCACAGATAACATCTTCCAAGAGTCGATCAACATCTTTTCTCAACAGTTTCTTTTTGCGTTTTGTGTTAGTAATAGATGTTTCTGTTTTCTCGAAAACGTTTTTCATTACCCCAAGTTCCTTATGAAAATCCTTTTCCCAGGCAATTGTGTGGAGTTCGTTAGGACTCCTTTAGATCGTTTTAAGCCTCTAGGGTTAACAATAACAATGACAATAAACTTGGTACGCAGCGGAATAAAACAAATCATAGTTATTGACACAAGGTTTATATTTAATAATCACTCCAAGCCTCAAATATTATTTGATCGGAATAATACGGTTACACTTAACTTGTAACAGGGATCAAAGATCCTTGAGGCTAAACTACACAAATCCTAGGCGTCCACTTAGAGGACTTGACGCCTAGACACACACACACACCTTTAGTCTACATTATGGAAGACTTGTATATGAAACCTACACCCCATGTCCTCTTTATATACTAGAGGATTAGGGTTTACAAAATACTACGAAGGACTAATAACTAAATATTCTTTTGCAAGCAAATCCTTCCATCTTTTTGTAGATTTCTTCTCTTTCTCTTTAAGCCCTTGATGTTTCATTCTTCTATTTACTTTGTCTCATCAAATCTAAGGAACCTAAAACCCAACAATCTTCCCCTATTTGATGATGACAAAACAAACAAAGTCGTGTACGAACTTCCCTAGACGAAGTAGCAGAAGTTGAGATGTAAACATCTCCCTAAATGAAACAAATCTTGTCTTCCCCTTAATCCATGCCACGCCACTCCAATATATCTTCCCCTTTTTGTTATCAACAAATAGAGAAATTAAGCAGTAGAAACTTCCCCTTGAGTGGTGCACGAACATAAAAAGATTCTTCAAATCTGTAAGCTCCATGTAATGATCACTTATGAAGAAAACCAAATATAACAAACTTGATAAAGAAGTAGAATAACCCAAACTTGTGTCTTATATCTTGCACTATAGATGACATCGAACGTATACCCAATCTTGGTGTATAAGGAGACCGCAATCCCTTGACGATAATCACTGAGCACAATAACGTCACTCCTTTAAGTGTTATGTCAATTCTTCGTCATAATCATTGAAGCACGAACAAGTTATCTCCAAAGTGTAACACCCACTTTGAGATATGATAAGATCACGAATCTGTGTTACTCAACTACAATATCAAATAGGTGATAATCAATTGTCTTCGTAATCACTTTTTCAAGAAAAACCAATAACGAGCCTTTTTAAACTGTTAAGAACGTATCCAAAAACCAAACTCCAAACTTCTTGTGTTTGTGACCAAACCAATCTCTTTGTGTGTATCTCGACCAATATACTCCATACATGTAGCAAATACGAACAATATAATATCCAACATCAAGTCACTTGTATTATCATATCCTACACAAGCATCATAATAGCATTCAAATACCAAACCAAAATTTAATATGACTGCCCTTTAAACAAATAACCATGTACTGCCCACTTCTCCATTCACGAAAATCAATAACCCATATACTTTGATAAGCCAGTATCATCCAATAAAGTACAAGTATATAACTTGACAATCATGTGAGCAGCTTCCATCACATCTCGCATGTCACATTAGCAGCTTCCAATATATAACTTGACAACCACTGACCAATTCTTAAATATGAGATTTGAACCAATTATGATATATCAAGTGACCCATGTGAGAAGATTCGACCAATCAAAATACTCTCAATCTTTGTGTACGTACCATGCAAACAGTAGGATAAACTTGTATACTCATATCTCATGTACAACAAGCAGTAGTTCACTCTCGATAAGCATAGCATTGAAAACGAGTAAAGTAGAAGTGGTAACAAACATGCTAGCAGTGGTTACCTTTCGAGAAGCCCATCAGTGGTTACAAGTAAAGCTATCAGTGGTTTCGATGTAACTAGCAGTGGTTATGAGAAGCTTGTCAGTGGTTACGAGAAACACTATACGTGGAAACAAGCATGTAGCAGTAGAGATTGAAAACGCAACAGCAGCTTACATGTTAACAGATTCAAACATATGCTCATGTAGCTAGCTTCTATCCACCATCTTATCCATCCCTAACATGCTTCATTCACTATCATTTAACAGTTACTAGAAAAGTACAATATCGAGCAGTACAGGTTACATCTTGCAAAACCAACTTCAATGGCGAACATCAGATATATGCATGACCAGAATGACAATTGAAAACCAATATCGGATTAAGGAGGTTTACATGCAACCAATCATAATGAAGTCTCCTGATAACCAGCATGTAAAATATTGCATCCAAGGGATAGAATATGAAATCGATTAATATAATCCCCACGATAATTGTTTGGATCTTTTTGAATCATATGTTGACATTAATAAAGTTCAAGCAATTATATAATATAAACCAATGAACCACGTGAAGCCATATGAATGAACAATGGTCCTATCATATAATATCAACACAGATCCAAACAAATAACGTTAATAAACCCTAAAAAATTCGAATATTAAATACCTCCTCTGCAGCCAACTTCGACATAGTATAACTTTTTACTGGAAGCTCAGATCGAAAATTCCTTCGGTGGAAAGTTAGATAGGTATATAGAGAACATCCACCAAAAATTTCAGCCCGATCCAACGGTTAACGAAAAAGTTATCGCCATTTCAAAACAGTGCTGCAGAAAAATACGAAAATTTCAGGTTCGAATTTTTTCATCTTTTCGCCATTCTTCAACCAATAAAACCTTGCGAATCCCTAGGTAACGATATCCCCAAGCTCTGATACCAATTGTGGAGTTCGTTAGGACTCCTTTAGATCGTTTTAAGCCTCTAGGGTTAACAATAACAATGACAATAAACTTGGTACGCAGCGGAATAAAACAAATCATAGTTATTGACACAAGGTTTATATTTAATAATCACTCCAAGCCTCAAATATTATTTGATCGGAATAATACGGTTACACTTAACTTGTAACAGGGATCAAAGATCCTTGAGGCTAAACTACACAAATCCTAGGCGTCCACTTAGAGGACTTGACGCCTAGACACACACACACACCTTTAGTCTACATTATGGAAGACTTGTATATGAAACCTACACCCCATGTCCTCTTTATATACTAGAGGATTAGGGTTTACAAAATACTACGAAGGACTAATAACTAAATATTCTTTTGCAAGCAAATCCTTCCATCTTTTTGTAGATTTCTTCTCTTTCTCTTTAAGCCCTTGATGTTTCATTCTTCTATTTACTTTGTCTCATCAAATCTAAGGAACCTAAAACCCAACAAATTGCACAACTTTTCAAGTTTTTAACATTAGGTAAAAGATTTTTCTGAAAAATGTCTCTTTGTTCTCGCGCCAGAGGCGATTGAAAATGTTCAACTTTGATTTCAGATCGATATTCTATCTCATGTTGTAAAATTTTGAGGTCAGCCATGAAAATGTCAAAATATTGAAGAATTTTTCGATTTTCAGGTTGTGAGTTTACTTCGCTAATGGAAGGTAAAGGACCATAAGTTTGTGCAAAGACTGTTTTGGGATTAACAATAGAAGACTCAGGTGTTTTGATGATAACCCTTGGTGTGTTAGAAGAATCCGTTGGTGTGACGAAAGTGACCGCGTTTTTATAATTAAAAGGTTTGTTGTAAACAACAGTTTTTAATTTAGATCGACTCTCGTCTTCTGCATCTAATTCCTCTTGATGATGGTATTCAACAACACTCATGACAGTATTATCAATTTTGTATTCTGCACTGGAAACTTCAGGAGTTGGTTTGAATGTTTTTAGTGAAAGCTTTGGTTTGTAATCAGCTAGATTTTTTCCATATCCATTTGGATTGGGTTTTAAGGTAAACTTTTCAATAGCTGTTACTGATTCACCATGTTTGTAAACAACCGTTTTAAACTCTTTAATTTTGTTTTGCAAACCGAGAATTTCTGCAAGAAGGTCATCTGCCCGATTCGTTGAATGCTTTTTGTATGCGGAGAACTGTTTTTGACAATTTAACAACTCAGCCTTAGCTTTTTGATTTTCCAAGGTGAGAGCGTTAAGTTGCTTTTTATGTTCATGTTTCAGTTGTTCTAATTCGGACAACAAAGCATTCTTCGAGGTGGCTAGATCACGCATCTGTCGCTCTAAATATTTTTCGTTTTGATGAGATTTTGCAAAAGCGGCTTCAAAACCTTTTTCACGGTTTTCTTGAGTTTTGAAAAAGTTGAGTTGCATTTGTAAACATTCAAAATCCTTGGTTAACAGTGCATTTTTACTTTTTAAGGATTGATTTAATGCATAGCATTCCTCCATTTTGATTTTATGGTCTTGAATTAACCGAGCAAAATCCGGATGAGGCAACAGATCATCTTTTTCAACGTGAGTCTCAACATGATCATTCTTGAGATCCTCAAGTACGACCACGGAGTCAATTTGATTATCAAAGGAGACCATAAGGTCATCTTGATCGTCAAATGTAACTACAGGGTTAACTTGAAAATCATCAGAAGAAGATGTAGAAGACTCATTTTGAACAGTCTGATACGTGCCGGATTCAGATATTGGCGGAGATATTAGTTCAGATATGATGATGGTTTGTTCGGGTACCTGAGACAAGCCATCAGTGTCATACACTGGTCCTGTATCACTCATGTGCAGCTCATGCATATTAGCCATCAACATAACAGCTGCATTCGCCTGCAAGTCCTCCATATCATCATCTGAGTCTGCATCTGCCATGAAGCTCTGTTCTTTGTCTGTAAGAGATCCACCAGCTTCATCCTTAAGAGCCAGAAGTAAGGCCTCTTTGAAATAAGCACTGCCCCTAGTCCTTGGCTTTGGGCATGCATTAGCCAGGTGTCCCTTCTCATTGCAGTTGTAGCATCTAAGACCATTTAACCGATTCTGAGCATTTCCCTGTTCCACCACTTGAGCTCTGTTGTTATTCCTACCCACAGCATTAAACCCTTGACCACCGCCCATCTGACGACCATAATCACGATTTTGAACTTCAACACGTCCATTGTTCACAACAGCTTGAGTCCATGTGTTAGATGAGGAACGAATACGATTGTTGGATTTGTTGGTGTAACGGCCAAAAGCATTAGCAATCATCACAAATCCTTGTTGCAATGCTTCGAACGGATCTGTTTCCTCAGTCGCTTCACTGACATATGCTTGAGCATTGTTGCTGTATGGAACCAATTGATTTTGTTGAGGTTGTGACTGTGAAGGTGGATTTGAAGCAGTTGGTTGAGTTGCTGGTTGAGAGGGATAATTCTGTTGAGCATACAAGGCAAGTTGTTGATTGTCCGGTTGTGACTGTTTAGCAATTTGAACTCGGAGAATCCTTTCCCGATCAACTTCCTTTTCATGAGGCTTCAAGTAATCGTACAACAAACCATAAGTAGAATGATGCATATTCTTCGCTTGACGGAGAAAAATGACATACTTCTCCCATTCTGGACCAAGACTACTCAGGAACTTAGTATTCACTACAATTCTTGGCATAATGATGTTGTGTTTATCCAAATCATTGATGATATCTGAAAATCGATGATGATAGGACTCTAGTGTCTCTCCAGGTTCAATCAAGAAGTGTTCATAAGCCAAGTAAATTTTGGATTCCAAATCCTCCTGATTGAGTACAGATCCTTCCATAAGAAGACGAATATGATCCCACATTTTTTGTGCAGTCTTTTGAGCATCAACACTACGAAGAATTGGGTTTGGTAATCCTGAGAGGATGTATTCCATTGCAAGTTCATCCGCTTCATAGTGTAGAAGTTCTGTAGCATTAAGATCAGCAACCGTAGCAATGTTGGTTTGTTCATCTCTTGGTGGAACAGCGTTTGGATCTCCGGGTACAGTGACAGTAGGCATCTCAAATGGTCCTTCCAAGATAACCTTCTTTAAGAACTTTCCATGTGGCTTCTTCAGATCACAGAACCTAAAGAACCTTATCACCCATTGATCGTAGTTTCCTCGAGTGAGCATTGGAGGTCTATCAAGTGATCCAGCTTCATGAATTGATTGTTGGCTGCTTAAAGCTTCACACATCTTAGCAAACCAAGTGGGTTCCTTCATAGTGGTCCGTGATGGATGTTGATTGAAATCGGTTGTGTAGGGTTGAACTTGAAGGCTTGGTTGTGGTTGAACCATTTGTGGTTGTGGAATTGCACCAAGTTGTGGAGTATGTTGCTGATTAAATTGTTGTTGATAAATAGCTTGTTGTTGATTCCATTGTTGATGTTGTGGAGTTAATTGTTGTTGTTGTTGATGATTATAAGTGTGAGGGAAATAGTTAGAGTATGGTGGTTGAGACATGATGATAAACTTGTGTGGTAAAGATGGATCTTTGTAGTCGAATGAACCTTTGTTGATGAAGTATCCTTAGGCGTAGAAAAGACAAGAACCAAGTAGCACTTATGCGTAAAAACACCAAAAGTTACGCGTAACAATGAGGAGTTACGCGTAGGTTTTAGCTTACGCGTAAGTAGGGAAAACACTAAAGTTAAGCGTAGACAAAAGTTAGGCGTAGAAACGTAGGCGTAGGATTACCTTATGCGTAGACCGTAGTTTACGCGTAAAGTGAATCTTATGCGTAGGAATTCTACGCGTAAGCTTATGCTTATGCGTAATATTAGGGTTTTTGCCCAAATGATCTTTTACACTTCACAGTGCAAAAGATATCCAAAGTCGACGTATTTTCAGACTTATCCAAGTAAGAAAACACGGATTAAACCAGAAAATTGAAGATCAAACCAAGGAACAATCTTACGCGTAATTTTAGGGTTTTGATACGCGTAGGATTACTCGTAACTTTGATTCTGTCCAAATGTGTTTCTAAAACAGTTTTTTGTTATGGAATAGCTTCAATAGTACCAAAAGAACACAAAAGTGTTAATTTTGATGTACCAAAACTGCTAAACGGGTTACGCGTAGAACGACACCCACGAACAAAAACAAGCTTAAAAACGTAAATCCACGCGTAAAGTTTGAAACTTTTTGCCAAAAACAAGTATTTTAACACCTCAAAACATTGAAAGTACAAGAATCTTGGATTAAAAAGTGTAAAAAACGAGTTTTTAAGATAACCAAAGATAGCGTTATCTCTACGCGTAAGATCCAAAACCAAAACTTCAAAAACAAACGAGTACACCCAACTATTTGGCGATTGATACCACTATTAGGTCACAAGTTTTACAACACAAGCTTATAAGAGAAGAGATAAGGCGATTGAGCAAGCTCTAACACATACACACGTTAAGCAATAATACGGTTATGAGAAGATGTATGTGAAAGAAAAGAAAACTTGAACAACCAACCCTCAAATGAGGGTTTACAAGAGTTTATATAGGCAAGGAGCTAGGGCAACACTCCCTCTCCTTCCCTATTCCTTATTGGGCTTGGATCAAGCTTATGGGCCTTCTACATAAGCTTGACCTTAAACAAATATAAAGGCCATAACAAAGCTACCTATTACATATGAAATATAAATACTTGAAATACTGTTTAGGAGTGATTCCAACACTTTGTTTGCGTAATAATGTACCCCAAGTGTTTTGATCTTTTCAAATCGGGTCAAATTAGTGTTAGAGTAATAAAAACTCAAGTGTAGGGATGTGCCTATAAATTCCTATTATTTTGATGTTACCGTAGAGGATGGTAGAGTCAAAGTGTATGAAAAAAAAAAAAAAAAAAAAAAAAAAAAAAAAAAAAAAAAAACATACGGGCTACCATCCTACATCTATCTTTGAATTTATGTTTATTTATTTCAGTTATCTAGAGTTTAGAGTGTCGAGTCTTGGCTTAGCAACGCCATTCTTCATATGCATTTAACATAGAGATTTTTGACTTGCCACCACTAAAAAGCCTATTCCACCAAACCCTTTGTTTCCCTACCGTAAGCCTAACATTACAACCCTTTAAAAGACCTCTTTGATAGTCTTTCCTAGGTGCTTACGCCAAAGCGATGGAGGTTTGATCTATTCTCAAGCTTATGGTAATCTATGTACTAGGACCGGTTAATGAGTGTTTATCTTCCATTTCCTATCTGTTATATTTCATATATACACCCGAGAGAGATGTGAGTATCCAAACACCCCATGTGAGGTGCTAGTATGTAATTTCCGTGCTTGTTATGACTTTTGCGGGGCTTATATGTGTTGTGGACCGTTTTGAATTAATGCTTCATGACCCCTAACTTATAAATTAATTGACTAAAAGCACATTTGCTTGAGGACAAGCAAATAACAAGTGTAGGGATATTTGATAAGGTTTTAAAAGGTACCATTTTGAGGGTTCGTTTAAGTCCTTATTTGATCACTTTTGTATCCGTTATTGCTTAATATCGTTCCTTTTCACTTTTTAGGTCTCTTGAAGGCAAAATGCTGGAATGGCACTTATTTGGACGAAAAGGCGCGAATATATGAAGAAAATGGCCAAAGTCAAAATCGAGACACTCACAGCTGCTGAAGTTAGAAGGCGACGGCGTCAGGTGCTAATGGCGACACCGTCCCAAGATTTTTGTGACGGTTCAGAACCCAAAACTCGTATTTTCAAGTGACGACGTCTAGTTGTGAAAGAGTAGGCCGTCGCTACTCAGACGGCCTAGATGCAATCCAGACGACGTCAGAAGCTGAAGAGGACGGCGTCACGAACATAAGGTGATGCCATCTCAAGGTTAACGTGGCCAAGACGAAACCCTAATGACGGCGACACGACGGCGTCACAAAACATAAGGTGACGCCGTCGCATATGTAATCTTATATATAGAATCCGAATTTTTCAGTTTTGAGGAGAGTCCTTTGGAGTGAAAACCTAAAACCGAACCTAAGGTGTCTTGTACAGTATTTTAGGGTTTTAAACCCTATCTTACATCAAGATAAGTCTTTACTTCATTAATTCAATTATGTCTTTGATTATTTGTGTGTATGCTTGCATGTTTTCCATGTCCGGCTAATTTATTTGTGTGTTTGCTTAGAAAGTATGAAACTTAATTATTGAATATTGATTGGTTGTTTCTTATCTTAGTTGATTAATGATCTAGTAATGCGATAGGTCATTCGTTGTGTATTTAATGCTTGATTCATCTTTGTGAACCTTAGAATATAATTACCTGAGTAGTTGTAGGCTAAACCATCCAAAGAGTGCCTTAGAGTAAGAGTTTATCATCCCTAGTGGGTTTGTAGACGAGACCCTTTGGTAAGTTCAAAGAGTTAGGGAGAAACGCATACCCTACAACTTTAGACACACAACGCAACTAAGAATAAGACGTGACAACTCAACCATCAATAGGAGATAATTAAGGAGTAGTACAACCTAAGTAAACACATCTTTAAACTATCATACGAGCACACATTAATTAGACATAGACTCCCACAATAGTTTAGATAATTAGATAATAGTAGAGTAATCGGTAGAAATACCGACCCCCCCCAAATCCAATACCCGAGATTCGTACCTTTCCATTTTCATAAAATATAAAAATACAAAAAATAATCTTCCTCAACCTTAACCTTAGCGTAGTAACTTCTTACTAGCATTCCTATTCCCCTAGAGAACGATAACAATACCCGTGGCTTACCCTAATTACTACACTACAACGATTAGGTTCACTGCCTAGGGTGCTATAAAACTTGCTCGAAGAAAAGGAAGTTTCCTTGACCCCGAACGACGCGTGTAGCGTTATCATGTTTGCACCTGTTGCTAGAGTTGAGGCCATTCGCATATTCTTGGCCTATGCATCCTACATGGGGTTTATGGTATATCAAATGGATGTCAAAGGTGCTTTTCTGTATGGTGAAATAGAAGAGGAAGTTTATGTCACTCAACCCAAAGGATTTGAAGACCCAGATCATCCGAAACATGTTTACAAGGTTGTTAAAGCTCTCTATGGACTACATCAGGCACCAAGAGCATGGTATGCTAGGCTTTCAGCATTTCTGCTGAAGCATGGTTATAGAAGAGGTGCCATTGACAAAACACTTTTCCTAAAGAAGAATTCTACAGACATCATACTTGTGCAAGTTTATGCGGATGACATTATATTTTGCTCCACTAAAGAAGCTTGGTGTAGGGAGTTTGAGGAGCTGATGAAAGGAGAGTTTCAGATGAGTGCTATGGGGGAGCTTACTTTCTTTTTGTGTCTCCAAGTTCAGCAGAAACCTGATGGTATTTTTATCAGTCAGGATAAATATGTGAGGGACATTTTGAAGAAGTTTGGTATGGAGAATGTTAGAACTCCCACTACACCTTATGAAGCTCCGAAACCTAAGAACAACATTGAACCAGATCCAGCTGTGAATGTTCACTTATACAGATCTATGATTGGTTCATTGATGTATTTAACAGCTTCTAGACCTAATATTACCTTTGCAGTGAGTGTTTGTTCTAGACATCAAGTCACTCCACTTGTTTCCCATCTGAATGCAGTCAAAAAGATCTTTAAGTACTTAAAAGGCCAACCCCATTTAGGTCTTTGGTACCCAAAAGAGTCTCCTTTTAAGTTGGAAGCATATAGTGATAGTGATTATGCTGGTGCAAACTGGATAGGAGATCCACAACTGGAGGTTGCCAATTCCTTGGAAAGAGACTGATTTCTTGGCAGTGCAAGAAACAAACTATTGTGGCTACCTCATCTACTGGAGCAGAGTATATTGCTACTACCAATTGTTGTGGTCAGGTACTATGGATACAAAATCAATTGTTTGATAATGGGTTTAAGTTCATGAACACAACAATTTTTATTGATAATCAAAGTACCATATGCATTGTTAAAAATCCAGTTTTTCACAGTAGAACTAAGCATATTGAAATCAGGCACCGCTTTATAATAGATGCATATGAAAAACATTTGATAAAAGTGGTTAAGATTCATACTGATGATAATGTGGCAGATTTATTGACTAAAGCATTTGATGGACCTAGGTTTCAACACCTAGTTGTCAATATTGGGATGCTTAACCCTTGACTACAAAGTTTGAGGGGAGGCATAGGCCTCAGGGGAGGCATATGCCTCAGGGGAGGATTCTTGTTGTAAACTTTGTAAATTATTGTTTATATTTTTGATTGCTAACACTAACCAGCTAATGTTCTTTGAGTTTTGTTTGTCTTGGTTTGGTTTGTGTGTTTCTATGTGTCTGTTTTGCAGTATGCATCTATAAGTTGAAGTTCACCAAGTTTGGTTAATTGGAATATGGTCAAATAAGCTTAAAGCTTGTTTTTACTGAAGAGAAGTACTGCAGTGATCTAATTATTTCTACTGAAGAGAAGTACTGAAGTTAAATTGTTCATTCATTCAAGAAACAGTTTACAGCTTACAGCTTACAATCAACTTCAAATGAAAATACAAGACCATTTCTATACAAGATCTACCAAACCTATACTAGTTCCTATCGTCTATTACAAAAGCTGGTGGATACATGACCAGTACGATGAAGAAGCTGAAGATAAGAATGGGAAGGATGGATTGATGAAAACGAAGATGAAGCTGGTGGATATGGTAGATGGATTTGGGATAAGAAAAATATTCAGTAGTTCCATCTACTCGTTCCACCGTAAAGCAATCACTCCATCTTCCTTTGGCCCTTTCCTTTAACGATATGTGATGAAGCACCAAAACATGGCGCAGGAAGAGCTAACACCACATCTCTTCTGGCACGTGGCCTTGGTTGAGGTTAGGGTGCTGAAGGTTAGGGGTGTGACGTCCTCTTCTTGTTGAAGAGTGGCTCTTGACGCTCTGTGGAGTCATCCGAACCCTTAGATGAATCACTTGGATTCACCACACTATCATCTTCAGAAGAAGGAAGAAAAGGGGATTTTGATGGTCGAGGTTCATCTTGATGAGGGTAGCGAAGCAATGGGCTTGAATCTTCACTAGATGATGATGATGAGGATGAGGAAGTGAGATTTACTACTTCTGGTTTGGTGGACATTGGTTATTGTTGATGATTGAGGAGTTTTTGGAGAAATTAGGGTTTGTGTTGATAATTGGGGGTAATTGATGAGTGTTAAGTGTGCATTGGGATTATTTTAAGGTTTTATGACAATTAATGCGAGTTGGGTGTCACAGTAACAATCAAGATATTTACTGAAGATACTAAGTAGCTTGAGTTGTTTCTGCTGATTGAACTTCTTCAGCAGATTGACCATAGTTTCTGCTGAAGTGTTAATTTGAATTGGGGTTATTTTACACGTAAGATATGGTCAACGATTTGTTACGATCCTTTTGACCATAATTGGGTAACTTCAAATAATAACCATCTTCGCATATCTTCGCCAAAATAACTGATTCCCACTTCACTCGAGTTAAAACACACTTCCAGTTGCGTGAATCATAACCCATCATCACAATTTCTCATGGCGCTTCAATTTAAGAAAGATCATAACAAAGTTGCTTTTCTGGGAAGAGCAAAGGGTCATGAACTATGTGAACCAATGGTGGAGTTCTTGAAGCGATCCAAGATTCATTATGCTTTAACGCTCTCTCCGAATGCGATATATGAATCGTTGGTTACACAATTTTGGGCATCTGCTACGAAACGGGGTGACACAGAGATTGTTGCTATGATTGATGGAACAGAGTATGTTGTGACGGAGGAGTTAATAAGGAGACAACTTCGTTTGGACGATGTTAATGGGGTTTATCATTCTAATTCTGTGTAGATACTTGCTGGGCTAAGAGCTATTGGATACCAGAGTACGAGGACAGATATATGGTTCAAGAATCAGCTTTGCCCTATGTGGAGATTTTTGGTACACACATTGCTTTAGTGCATAAGCAATAAATATGGAGGATGGGATCAATTTTCTACTCAACTGGGATGTGGTATTGTATGTCTTTCTCAGGGGTTAACTTATAACTTTTCTAGGTATATTTTTGATAATTTGGTTGAAAATATTCAAAGGAAAAATCATAAGTTTTTAATGTACCCTAGGTTTTTGCAAATGATTTTAGACATTACAACCCAAGTCCAAGCCTTTTGTCCCATAGGAGCTTTAACTGCTAAACTATTTGCTTCAATGAAAACTAATTATGTTGGGACACATCATCCTTTGCTAGCAGCTATGTTGCCTCAAGGCAATGAGGGTGCTGATGAGGGTAATGTTGTTGGTTCTCCACCCTCTACCAATGTTGTTGCTAATGTTAATCCATCTGTTGCCTTGGATGAGGGCCCTTCCATGAATGCTGAAGCATCACATGTTTCTCCTGACCAACCAACACTTTCACCTTTACCAACACCCATACCTAGTCTAGTTAGGGAGCCATTTGATGAAGGTTCTCCTATCATTGAGCATGTCCATATTTCTCCTGATAGGTCTAATGAAGCTCCTATTACCACTGAGCAATCGGATGGTGGAGCTGAGGATCCTATTACACTTACATCTGTATATGCTCTAGTGAACAGGTATGTGGCAGAGGTTGCTAATCTCAAAAAGGAGCTTGCTGAGACTAAATCTACACTTGGTGGTGAGATTGTGGGATTGAAGAGAAAAGTTAAGGATTTAGAGGAACAACTTGGGCAAAATAGCAAAAGAAGGCTTGTAGTTTCTTCTGATGAGGAGCCAGAGGATACTCATTTGGATTCACTTGACATCTTGGCTGATGTGGCTCAAAAGACTCATGCTTCTTCTCCAGTTGCTGATGAATCTTCAAAGAAAAAGGATCCTATTCTGTTTACTAGAAGAAAGAGAAGACCGTATTTGAGCAAGGATTCCACTGAATCCTCAAAATTGCAAGGTGTGGACAATGTGGCAACCACTGATGAGAATGTTGATGCTTCAATGATGGATGTTGCTTCTGAACTTGGTCAATCTTCATATGTGCCAGTACAATCTACTTCTTCACCTTCAGCAGCTCATGAAGTGTTTGTTGCTGGAAGGAATTTTAATCTGGATCCTAATGATGATGTCTTTTCTACACATGTTGAAGATCTGTCTCAACATGTTTCTTCTGATGCTAACTTGGATGTTTCTTCTGACGTTCCTATTGTTGATACTTCTCATATTGATTCTGCTAAGGAGTCTGCTGACAAAGAGCAAGTTGTAATGATTGATGAAGAGCTTGGTTCAGATCTTGTGAGTGAACAGGAAAGGCAAGAACAAGCAAGATTTCTAGCTGAGTGTGCAGATATGAAGAAGAGTCATGCATTAGCTCAACAGCTTGAAGCTCAGTTTACTACAACTTTGCCTCCTGAGAGACAAAGAGAAATTGATAAACTATCCACTCAGATTACTGATGAGCAATGGGATGCTTATACTCATCAAGTTACATCCAATCCTACTCTTGCACAAAGTATTTTAGGAGCAGACTTTGATAGTGAGAATTTTGCTGCTCAAATGATGGCTCTTGGACATCAAAGGAAGCAAGCTGTAGTTGCACAAAGAAAAGTTGTGGTTGCACAGAAAGCTAAAGCAAAACGAGAAAGACCACCAACTGAAGCTCAAAAGAGAGCATACATGAGGACTATAGTGTATAACCAAAGTACAACTCTCTATCAGTCTGGTTTGAAAAAGAAGCAAGTCTGGGCTTTATCTGATTCTGAGTTGAATATCATGTATCATAGGATTATGAAGCAGATTACACCAATTTCTAACTCGAAGAGGGTTGCTGGTAGTTCAGATGCTCCAAAGGCAAAGAGAACCAAGAAAGTTGAGATTGTGGATTCTTTTGATGATGTTACACCAAAGATGAGTTCTCATGTTGTTACTTCTGAGGCATCTACTGAAGCTATACATTCAGCCGAAAGGGTTCAATCTGCTGAACCTTATGTTGTTTCTTCTGAAGTGTTACCTAGTGTTGCACCTGTTGATAAAGTAGGTGAAGAGTTGGGTAAGAAAGCTGAACAAGCAGCTGCTAAAGCTAAGAGGGCCAGAGAGGTGCTTGAGAGAATGTATGAATTGCGTGGTGCTGTTCCAATTCATTCTACTTCTTCCATTCCTACTAAAGATGTTCCTGATGAATCTGAGAAGGTACCATCTTCTATCTCTATGGGGATTTATATACCTGGTAAGAGGAAGAAAAGGATGTCTAAAAGGAGACACACTTCTCTCTGGAGATCTGTGAAATCAGTTGGGACACATACCTCTAGGGTTAAGAAATCTCACAGGGGTAGTTCTTTGGATCTAAAAGCTGCTGATTCAACTTTCATTAAAGAAGGATCTACTGATGTTTTTCTTCAAGGGTCTCATGATGTGTTGACTGCTTGGACTTTGACTGATGGACAGCTTAACACTATCTTTAGACTGGATAATTCTTCTATGCAGTTTAACTTTTTGAAAGAAATATTTCATATGGTGGACAGGCAAGATTTGAATACTCTGTATGGCCTTGTCACTAAGCATTATGCTAATCATTCACCGCAAGGTTCTGGTTTATACTTGTTGGGTGATCTTCAGGTTCTGTTTGACTCTCAATCTCCAGATGGTAAAGGGTATTCTATTTGGAAGAATTCACATAAGTGGAAGGTTGAGTCTTGGAGATTTTATCCTATGCCATGTGTGCATGTGGTGGAGACAAAGTGTGGAATAACTGTGTGTATGTTATCTGATAAGCTTTATCCTTTGTCTGTGCAATTGATGCAAAGTATGCTTAGAAAGAAGTTGGAAGTTCCTCCAGATCCAGTTGGGAATGATATGTTACATGCTGAACAATTGATTGGATTGATTAAGACTCAGCTTCTGCAACATCAGGCATCATCTTAATATTTTCTTCTGTATTATTTGTAATATTTGTTTTATTTGATTCTTTGTTTCATTCTTAATTAAAAAAAATTAAAAAATTGTTTGTCTAATTTTTCTTGCAGGTTTGTTGTATATTGTTGATGGTTATCGACTCACCAGCTGTGCCTTGTTTATATCAAAGAGTTGGCTAGTCCAAAGGGTACAGATTTGGTAAAGACAAATCAAATCTATTGATAGCTGTAATGGTTTTTCTCAAAATCATAGCGCATGCAACTCACCCATGCTTAATTGTTGAGGGTTGTACGGTCATCAATTCACCATGCTTTATTCCTTTTTGGAATCCAAGAATTGGCTAGCCCACAAGTATATGGCTTGTGGTAAAGGCAGTGGAATACCATATTTGGTTCTCAATTCACCAAAGGTGATTCTTTCATCTAATAATTGACTAGTCCTGAGCAAACGGCTACAGGTAAAGACATCTCAAATCCGTTTATGGTTGCTGATTTGCTAATAAATCAGATGGTTATCAGTGTACCATAGTTTTCGAACTCAAACATATGGCTACTCCAGTAGTAATGGCTATTGGTAAAGAGACATCAAATCCATTATTTTCAATGATTCACCTCTCACAGGAGTTAACACACCTGGATGTGATGAGAATAGTATGAAACTAATATGTTTTGATGTACATTATGTAATTTGTTGCTGCAAAGATTTGGCATTTCAAAGTTTTATCATCATAGAGATGTACTTGTTTTGGTTCTTTGTTGTTGATGTTCGACTACAATCCTCTTATGTTGCTGTGTTAAAGATCTATCAAGAAACTGGAACTTAGCCTAGTCAAATTCCAATTTAGGGGAGGATTGTTGGGAATTCTGCTAAGTATGAATTATGCTGAAGTTACTGCTGAAGGATTCTGCTAAAGACCTAATTCTACTGAAGTAATGAAACTGTGTAGATGGTTTCTGCATATATAGATATTCCATGTATTCTATTGTTAGTTAGGATATGCATGAGCTTTATTAGGAAGTTATAATGTATATCTTATTTAGTTTTATGTTTATACATTTCTTGGGAAACGGGTTAGGGTTCCTTGTGTATAAAAGGAACATAATAGTATGAGTTATGTACGAGTTAAAAAAACAAAGGTTTAGTATTATTAAAAGATCCATAGAGGATCAAAGTTTTCTTAGTTATTTGTGTTTGTTCTTGTGTTTAATATCCGCTTGAATATAAGTTATAGAGACTGTCTTTTAGTGTGTTTGTGATTACATAATCATAACTAATGATCTACGAGTGCTCATAAGATCTATCAAGGTCTTAGGTTCAACAGACGTCATCTCCAAGGATCGTGGTTCAAGTTACTCCTTAAAGTCTTAAGGTTTCTGTCAGGGCCAACAGAATTATCATTGAAAGGAGAGTTTAGCAAGTTCAAAGTACGACTCTAAAGGATAGTATTAATTACTACTAGCAATCAATTGTTTGACTCAGTAGTGTACTTAATACTTAACACAAAACTGTACAACATTCGAAACCAAAATCATAAGTTCCAAAAGAAATCTGACTATCAGTCGATATCAAATCAAATTTCAGATACGAGTGAACATCGACGGTTCCAAAAGATTGCACTAAATGTATACACTTTGATAGAGCGTAAGACAAGCATTAAGAGCACAACATTGATGAAATAACATAGATCGAAGTTAAGGCTTGAGGTAGAGGTGTCTATAAAATTTCCAAAAACAAAACAACGGGAATAAGCGAATCTAAATTCACAATAAGACCCAAAATCGCAGAATCTAACAAAATGTAGCCAAGATCAATTACAAAAACTTCAATAAGCTCGATGAGCTTATTAAACCTTCATGCAACCTGAATGCAAACTTGTGACCAATCGGGACTAATTCGACCCGATGCAAAACAAGGTTAGATGATTCCCACGATTTCCAAAAGAGTTCCAAAGTCATAATCATGACCAGAAGGTGATGACAAACATTCCATAAAAGAGGAAAAGAATCACGATGAACAAGTATTGTGATGCCAGTGTGTCGTGTGTAAAAGAAAACTTTTATAATATTCCAGTTTCATATACAAACACCAAAATTTTGCTATTCTCAAAACCTAAATTGAAAACCCGCCGAACATAACACTATTATAACTACAACAAGTATCACAAAATTCACCTCTTAGACAGACATAGGTGATCAGGCTATGTCCCACTGTCCCTAGCTGAATATAGGTGATCAGTCTATATTCACCCGAGGTTCAATGAATATTTTAAATACTAGACTTGGTTACGCTAGCACCATGTCATTCACTTAAAAAATCCGTTCCAAAGACCGAAACAGATGTCCACACTCGAGGACGAACTAGAAGGTTACGGAAGGAAAGAGGCGTAACACTACAACATGTACGATATGTAAGCATAAGTATGTCAAAGATACTTATAGTACATAGAAAAATACATGGATATACTCATCCGATAATAAGGAACACATCACATCAAATATGTCAGCAATCAAAGTCACACATGAGGTATCAGCTTGGTAGGCAGGCACGTGTCGATCATATGGTTAAATTTTGGTAAAAGTAGTTATAGTCTAGGTTTTGAAAATTTACCCAGTTTTCTATAACCTAGTCTCTAATACCAATTGTGACAACCTCAAAAGTCGGATTCAGCGGAAGCATACAAACCATGGGTGCCACTAACTAGTATCACAACACAAGTATAAAATAATGAATTTTTATTAAGAAAACTCATTATTTCAATATAAATCAAGGTTTACAACCAAATTTAGTGCGAATATACAGGCCCAAAATAAATAAATGGTCTCAAATACAAATATCAGAGTCGTCTATGACCATGCTGATAAGGTTTTAAAAGGTACCATTTTGAGGGGTCATTTAAGTCCTTATTTGATCACTTTTGTATCCGTTATTGCTTAATATCGTTCCTTTTCACTTTTTAGGTCTTGTGAAGGCAAAATGCTGGAATGGCACTTATTTGGACGAAAAGGCGCGAATATATGAAGAAAATGGCCAAAGTCGAAATCGAGACACTCACAGTCGCTGAATGTAGAAGGCGACGGCGTCAGGAGCTATTTGCGACGCCGTCGGAGAATTATTGTGACGGGTCAGAAATCAAAACTCGTGTTTTCAAGAGACGGCGTCTAGTTGTGAAAGAGTAGGCCGTCGCTACTCAGACGGCCTAGATGCGATCCAGACGACGTCAGAAGCTGAAGAGGACGGCGTCACGGACATAAGGTGACGCCGTCGCAAGGTTAACGTGGCCAAGACGAAACCCTAATGGCGGCGACACGACGGCGTCACTAAACATAAGGTGACGCCGTCGCAATTGTAATCTTATATATAGAATCCGAATTTTTCAGTCTTTGTGTGGAGAGTCTTTGGAGTAAAAACCTAAAACCGAACCTAAGGTGTCTTGTACAGTATTTTAGGGTTTTTAACCCTATCTTACACCAAGATAAGTCTTTGCTTCATTAATTCAATTATGTCTTTGATTATTTGTGTGTATGCTTGCATGTTCTCCATGTCCGGCTAATTTATTTGTGTGTTTGCTTAGGAAGTATGAAACTTAATTATTGAATATTGATTGGTTGTTTCTTAACTTAGTTGATTAATGATCTAGTAATGCGATAGGTCATTCGTTGTGTACTTAATGCTTGATTCATCTTTGTGAACCTTAGAGTATGATTACCTGAGTGATTGTAGGCTAAACCATCCGAAGAGCGCCTTAGAGTAGGAGTCTATAATCTCTAAGTGGATTTGTAGACAAGACCCTTTGGTAAGTTCAAAGAGTTAGGGAGAAACGCATACCCTACAACTTTAGAAACACAACGCAACTAGGAATAAGACGTGACACACAACCATCAATAGGAGATAATTAAGGAGTAATACAAACTAAGTAAACACATCTTTAAACTATCATACGAGCACACATTAATTAGACATAGACTCCCACAACCTTAGTTTAGATAATTAGATAATAGTAGAGTAATCGGTAGAAATACCAACCCCCCCCCCAAATCCAATACCCGAGATTCGTACCTTTCCATTTTCATAAAATATAAAAAGATAAAAAATAATCTTCCTCAACCTTAACCTTAGCGTAGTAACTCCCTACTAGCATTCCTATTCCCCTAGAGAACGATATCAATACCCGTGGCTTACCCTAATTACTACACTACAACGATTAGGTTCACTGCCTAGGGTGTTATAAAACTTGCTCGAAGAAAAGGAATTTCCTTTGACCCCGAACGACGCGTGTAGCGTTATCAAGTTTTTGGCGCCGCTGCCGGGGAATAGAATAGCTAGTTAGTAGTCCACCTCGTTTAGGTTTCTTTGCTTGATTCCTATCAAGTAAACTTTTTTTTTCTCATTTTTAGATTTCTCTTAGTCTATCCCCCTTCTTCGTAACCTTTGTTCGTAACCTCATCACTTTTCATCATGGAAGGTGATAACCTACTACCATTCATCAACATACCACCAAATGACCCGCCAAGAGCCCGTACTCTTGGTGAATACTCAAGACCAAGCCACTTAGGCTATAGGAACACCATTGAGCTTCCCGACCAAGCCCAAACTACGGCCCTGCGATCCGACACCATCCGGTTGGTGCAAAACGGATGTGCATTCCATGGACTTCGTTCCGAAGATCCAAATCAGCATCTGAGGGATTTCCTCAAAATCGTCGATTCCATCGACCTTGATGCTACTACTCGGGAGACCACGCGCCTGCGTCTCTTCCAATTCTCTCTACGGGACCAAGCTAGTAATTGGCTTGAGCGACTTCCCGCCGGCTCCATCTCAAGTTGGGATGATCTTACTTCTCGCTTCCTTGCTCAATTTTTCCCACCGGGGAGAACTACTAAGCTTAGGCGAGACATCTTGACATTCCAGCAGCTCCAAGGTGAATCTCTCTACGAAGCATGGACCCGATTCAAGGACTTACTTCATAAAGTCCCTCATCACGGCATTGATCTTTGGCTCCAAGTCCAAATCTTTTATGATCATGTCAACTTTCCCACTAAGCGATCCATTGACCAAGCGGCCGGTGGAAAACTTAGTGATCTCACCGCAGAAGAATCATGGGAAATAATAGAGGACCTTGCCCTCTATGACAACGAAAGTTGGGATGACCCCCGTGAGCTGCCCAAAACCGTCAAGGCAATCTCCTTGCCTCCTCCCGACCGTAGGATGATCGAACTTGAAGATCAGGTTAAATTCCTCATGAGTTCCTACGAAAATCCTAAGTCTTCACACCATGTGAACAAAGCTTCCTCTTCATGTGAGCCGTTTTGTGATCCTCATAACACGCGCAATAGCACCCGATCTCCCGAACACGCTTCTGTTGACTACGCATCCTCGCGTATTAATGGAACGGGAGGAAGATTCCCTACAACACCCGGACCTAGGAATTTCAATGAAACCCGAGAGGCATGGAAAGGAAAGCCTGATTTCTACTAGGGACAAACCAAAGAATTCACCTCTAATGATTTCTCATGGCCCCCACCTAACGGTCCTAACCAACAAAACATCGAAGGGATGTTGCAAAACCTAGTTACATCCCAAGAAACCCAAATAGCTAAGCTCTCGGACCGCTTTAATAATCAACAAGCCGAGATGGATAGGAAAATAGACAACCTTTTGAAAGCCATAGCTAATAGTGATAAGAAGGTTAGTGCTATCTCAACTCCCGAGCCTTCAGGCATAGAGATTAAGGATCCAAGCAAGCTAAAGTATGTCTAATTCGTCAATACCATCGCCTTAGTTGAACCTGATGAAACAAATGACGAAGAGGACTATACACTAGTGGATGAGGAAATACCCGAGGAAATAGATGAAGTAGACATTGACTATTTCAACGAATTTCCTACGGACGAAGAACTATCTTGCCACCCTCACTTAGTGCGTGACCTCCGTCACATGTATGTTAGTAAAAGTCCTCGAATTAAGTTTGGGAACCCTTGGAATCTTAACATACCATGTGTCATAGGACACCTTTTTGTGGCAAAAGCTTACATTGATCGCAAGTCCCCAATCAACATAATGACTAGCACCTACTACAATTGGATATTGAAGAAGCCTATTCCAACTAGGCAAGACCCCAATGATCCTAATGTTAGTTGCAATTTTCTTGGTAGAGTTAAGGGATTGCCCGTTTATGTAGGTAGTTTCACGTTTCCTACGGATTTCATAATTGTGGATGATATTAGCACAGCCATAGACCCTAGCTTATCCCATGTTATTCTAGGAAAACCTTTCATAGAAAGCACCGGAATGACCTATGACCCCTCATTAGGAGTAGTGCGATTCAAGAATAAGAACGATGACATAGCTTACCAAATGCCGTTTAAGATTGAGAAGTTTTCGTCACTCTCTAATGATGAAAAGGAACTTAAACTATCGGTCTATTATAGGAATGATGAGGATAGGGAGAAAGGTGTTGATTATGTTATGGCTAAGATTTTCGGATTCTACAAGGATTGTTTGAGCCTAGGACCGGAATACAGGACCGAATGGGGAGAGGATGAACTCTTAGAGAAGCGCATTTTAGGGCACTTCTACAACATGGAATCCCCCATTAGAGGCCGTCAAGAGAACGGTGGTGAGAAAACGTAGGAGCATGACTACGAGTCTAGCTACAAGACTCATAAATAAAGAAAAGCGCTTCGTGGGAGGCAACCCATGCTTAATTGTTTTCTTGTTAGTGTCATATATCTTTTATTAATTGTTTATCCTCATGTTTAAATTTGTAAAAATGCTTTATTTTGTTTTTAACTTCGTCTTAATTACATATAAAGGTATTTTACATAAGGGATAAGTGTAGGGAGGATTACACACGTTTTCAAAAGAAACGTAAACATGAGAATAACAATTAACTAAAAGATATATATGTTTGTTTGTTCGAGTCAAATGCTTGTATCGAGTCATAATGGATGTTTTGCAGAAATTTTTTTCCAGATTCTAAAGATGTAAATTTTCCAGAAATTTTTCCAGAAAATCGCAGACCAGTTTTTGTCAGGATAACCTGACGGCGTCAGGATTGCAACCTGACGGCGTCAGGAAGGAGTAAAAACATCAGATTACTTTTTCTTGTTTTCTGAGCTACTTATAAATTTTTGGAATTTTCCAGGTCTTAATTTTCTTAGAAATTCTGTAAACATCCATTCCACAAGCATTATATCCTAGTTTAAATCGAGTCTTATATATATTATTACCGCCGATTTTACGCGAAGGTTTCGTTTGTTTTCTTCAAGTGTGCAGGTTTAGTTTGTCAAGAAGAAGTTACATAAGATTGGAAGGAGCTTTTCACGCAATAATTCTTCTTGAAAAGAATTTAACCACCACTTTACACGGATCCTACCGAGCTAATCAGGGGAGTATTAGTTTCTTTCGTTTTTAATTACATTCTTTTATCATAACTTTGATACTTTCGGGGAACATTGGGGACAATGTTCAGTTTAAGTGTAGGGAGGGAAAATAAAACGGGAACTTTGAAACTATGCTTATCCTTGACTATTTGCTTTGTCCAATTGTGATTGTGTAATAAACCATGAGAAAATGTCGGTTAGGGTAATTTTGGCACCAAATTTAAAATTTTTCATGACATATAGGAGTGGGCCATTAGTCTTAACAAAAGCGTCTCATGGATAGGAAGTTATATGACTAGCACAAAAACCCTTACCACCCAAATTCCACCCAAAATGTGAGGATCGCCCTTAGATTAGTAGGAATTAAAGCATTCATCTTTAATTCTTAGAGTGTGAACCGGTAGTATATTAGATTCTAGAACTTGTTTTGTGATGCATTCCGAGATCGCAAGTGAGGCTACACTTGTGTAGTTAGGAATAACTAAATGATAAGAGGCATTAGGATAACCCTTGTTTGATACCTGTAATATAATTACTTCTTCCACATCGGTTGAGTAATTCCCCCACACCCTTTGCGTTGTACTCATCTTTAGTACACGATACCCCTAGTTAACCCCTCAGAGCCTATCCTTTTCGTGGTTCTCGTGATATTTCGGTTTTTCCGGAATATCAATGAAGAGCATTGTTTACACCCCACCCCCAAATATACACCCAAATCGCCTTAGCCTACCCCTTATGCACTCACTTTTAGTGCAAATGTTTGTTATCACCCTAAACCCTTAGTTCAATTATCTAGTTGCTTGCATAAGTTGCTAAGTCGAGTCATATCCTTTGTATACAGTTTTGGGATGATTGGGATTCATGGGAAAAGTTAAAGTTTATGAAATGACGGGAAGGGAACGTTAAATTCAAATTCCCTTTGTTTACGTAATAATGTACCCCAAGTGTTTTGATCTTTTCGATTCGGGTCAAATTAGTGTTAGAATAATAAAAACTCAAGTGTAGGGATATGCTTATAAATCCCTAGTATTTTGATGTTATCTTAGAGGATGGTAGAGTAAAAGTGTATGAAAAAAAAAAAAAAAAAAAAAAAAAATCGAAAAAAATAGAAAAAGAGAAAAGAAAAAAAATAGAGTGATTAAAAAAAAAAAATACGGGCTACCATCCTACATCTATCCTTTAAATTTATGTTTGTTTATTTCAGTTATCTAGAGTTTAGAGTGTCGAGTCTTGGCTTAGCAACGCCATTCTTCATATGCAGTTAACATAAAGATTTTTGACTTACCACCACTAAATAGCCTATCCCACCAAACCCTTATTTCCCTACCGTAAGCCTAACATTATAACCCTTTAAAAGACCTCTTTGATAGTCTTTCCTAGGTGCTTACGCCAAAGCGATGGAGGTTTGATCTATTCTCAAGCCTATGGTAATCTATGTACTAAGACCGGTTAATGAGTGTTTATCTTCCATTTCCTATATTGTTATATTTCATTTATACACCTGAGAGAGATGTGAGTATCCAAACACCCCATGTGAGGTGCCAGTATGTAATTTCCGTGCTTGTTATGACTTTTGCGGGGCTTATATGTGTTGTGGACCGTTTTGAATTAATGCTGAATGACCCCTAACTTATAAATTAATTGGCTAAAAGCACATTTGCTTGAGGACAAGCAAATAACAAGTGTAGGGATATTTGATAAGGTTTTAAAAGGTACCATTTTGAGGGGTCATTTAAGTCCTTATTTGATCACTTTTGTATCCGTTATTGCTTAATATCGTTCCTTTTCACTTTTTAGGTCTCGTGAAGGCAAAATGCTGGAATGGCACTTATTTGGACGAAAAGGCGCGAATATATGAAGAAAATGGCCAAAGTCGAAATCGAGACACTCACAGTCGCTGAATGTAGAAGGCGACGGCGTCAGGAGCTATTTGCGACGCCGTCGGAGAATTATTGTGACGGGTCAGAACTCAAAACTCGTGTTTTCAAGAGACGGCGTCTAGTTGTGAAAGAGTAGGCCGTCGCTACTCAGACGGCCTAGATGCGATCCAGACGACGTCAGAAGCTGAAGAGGACGGCGTCACGGACATAAGGTGACGCCGTCGCAAGGTTAACGTGGCCAAGACGAAACCCTAATGGCGGCGACACGACGGCGTCACTAAACATAAGGTGACGCCGTCGCAATTGTAATCTTATATATAGAATCCGAATTTTTCAGTCTTTGTGTGGAGAGTCTTTGGAGTAAAAACCTAAAACCGAACCTAACGTGTCTTGTACAGTATTTTAGGGTTTTTAACCCTATCTTACACCAAGATAAGTCTTTGCTTCATTAATTCAATTATGTCTTTGATTATTTGTGTGTATGCTTGCATGTTCTCCATGTCCGGCTAATTTATTTGTGTGTTTGCTTAGGAAGTATGAAACTTAATTATTGAATATTGATTGGTTGTTTCTTAACTTAGTTGATTAATGATCTAGTAATGCGATAGGTCATTCGTTGTGTACTTAATGCTTGATTCATCTTTGTGAACCTTAGAGTATGATTACCTGAGTGATTGTAGGCTAAACCATCCGAAGAGCGCCTTAGAGTAGGAGTCTATAATCTCTAAGTGGATTTGTAGACAAGACCCTTTGGTAAGTTCAAAGAGTTAGGGAGAAACGCATACCCTACAACTTTAGAAACACAACGCAACTAGGAATAAGACGTGACACTCAACCATCAATAGGAGATAATTAAGGAGTAATACAAACTAAGTAAACACATCTTTAAACTATCATACGAGCACACATTAATTAGACATAGACTCCCACAACCTTAGTTTAGATAATTAGATAATAGTAGAGTAATCGGTAGAAATACCAACCCCCCCCCCAAATCCAATACCCGAGATTCGTACCTTTCCATTTTCATAAAATATAAAAAGATAAAAAATAATCTTCCTCAACCTTAACCTTAGCGTAGTAACTCCCTACTAGCATTCCTATTCCCCTAGAGAACGATATCAATACCCGTGGCTTACCCTAATTACTACACTACAACGATTAGGTTCACTGCCTAGGGTGTTATAAAACTTGCTCGAAGAAAAGGAAGTTCCTTTGACCCCGAACGACGCGTGTAGCGTTATCACATGCCATGCCATTGCCCGAGCGCCTCCAAAAATAAACTATATCCTCAATACCTGAAAATACATGCTAAAAGTGTCAACACAAGGTTGGTGAGTTCATAGGTTTACGTAAAATACTTCGAGTTCTAAAGAGGTTTGTGACCAAAGTGTCATCCACTGTCACAATTCTCAATTTTTGTTCATTTCTCAAACTCTACATTCATCATACTAGTCATGCATGGGTTTTGCATTTCACATTAAACGCATAATTTCATATTAAATAAACGTTATCGTGTAAACATTATTTTGAACATTTAATCCGATACTTCCAAAAACTATCCCGACATATTTTTATACTTACATTTAGTTTATAAAAATCATATTTTGAGTTTACCTAGTGTTTTAAATTTATTTTGTATATAAATCGTTAAAATTTTATTATTACGACGCTTTTCTTAAAAACTATACGATAATTACTATATCACTCAAATTTTACAAGAAATGTATTTTTACAATTTATATGACCTCAATACATTTTACTTGGATCCATTAAAATTTATTTTGAGCTAAAACTACCTTAGATGCACAAATGTATATACAATTTACAAGTTACCTTTACTTAATTTCTTTTACTCACACTTTTTACATTACATACATTATAAATAAAAATAAAAAAAAAATATATATTGTTGAAACATTAACCCCCCAAAACCGGCCAAGGGGGGGGGATGAATCAAAGAGTTGGTAGATTTTTCTTATGTATAGATTTACACTCAACACATCTCATTCATTCATTCATTCATTCATTCACTCAATAATTCAAGTTTTCTCTTCCTTTTTCCTCTCCAAAACCGGCCAACCTCTAGATCAAGAAGAAATCATCAAAGTTTTTCCAAATCAAGTTTTAAACAATCTAGTTATACTCTTATTAAAGGTTTTGAAATAAAAACCTAGGGTGTTTAGGTTTAATCCTTTGTTCTAATCACCTCATCAAGTAACTAGTAAGCATATCACTTTCATTTTACATCTTTCATTATCATTTCATATGTATTTCATCATTTTTGAGCAAAGCATGCAAGACATATGGATGTTATACCATTTTTACATTGTTTTTAAGAGTTTTATATATATAAGTCATCCTATAATTTATCCCTTGTTATATATTAGTCTTGATGATGTTTAAGAACCCATGACACCCTAAGAAGGTGTATGGTAGGATTAGAATAGCTTTGGAGTTGTTTTGAAGGGATTGGAATAGGTTTAGTACGAGAAAAACTCTTTTCGACAAGTATTAAAAAGGGTCTGATCGTATTTTGTAAATCTGGAAAATCCAACAGTAGACATGAATTTTTGGTCTAGATATTTAGAAAATATACTTTAAAACGAATCCGTGGCCGCTTGAACGGATTAAAACGGAGCTATAACGAAGAAGTTATGAATTTTTCAAGTTTGACGACGAAATATATTAATCCTGAAAATTTCAGCAAACTATTTTTGTTTTGTACGAGTCAAAAACGAGTCTTAATCTTTATAAATTATTTCGACTTATCAAAAATATATTAGTATACTTTGATACGAAACTAAGGACGTATAATACGTAGAAAACGGATTTGTAACGACTAAAATATACACGTTTTCACAAAATTGCCGTAACTTTATTAGTTAAGAAAAACTATATTCTTTTTATTAGACAAGTGTTACGGTAAAACAAGTGACCATATTGAAGGCTATTTTTAACGTTGACGTAGAACTTTTGTAACGAGATGTTTTATAATAAAAGTAAGTTCATCAAACATATTCTCCAAAATGTCCGACCGTTTGTTTAGCGGAGTTTTAATGAATTAACTACGGTTGCTTAAACTTTGCCGAAATTCACATTTAAACTACATTATGGACAAAATCACCCTACTTAACCTATATTTTTCTTTATGAACGAGACCTCTAGGATAAAAACTTAAATGCCAAAACTTTGAGATTATGTTACAAGCTTTTCAAAACCATTGAGTTCGTTTCCTAACGTTCAACGTGCACCATTTTACGACTAGCTTTTCGTGGCCATTTTAGTCACTTTCATGGAATTTCCAACGACATTATTTTACGACGAAAAGTTATAATTTCGCAATAAATCATTAAGAAACTATTGTAGGATGACATTTGACGTAAATACTTGCAAAGTAACTTAAGAATGGTCAAGACGTCAAAAGTGTATTTTTCGACGAAGAGTATTATTTTCAAAATTCACAAGTGGTATAAATAACATACGAAATGCATGCATAACATTACATCATAACTCATTGCGTATCATATCATTCATAATAGGTCGCAGTTAGAGATTCACGCTACATTTCAGTGTACTCACTTTTGTCTTCGCATCATTTCATCAAGTGAGTTTCATAGCCCCATTTTCTATTACTTATTTGTTTTATAAACTCTTTGGGGGAGATACATGCTCAATTACTTGCTTTTACAAATACAAATACTCAAAATATTTATACGTTTATGCTACGCTAAACTTTTTATACTTGATTGCGTTATACTTGATTGTGTTATACTAAACTTGAAAGTCTCCTTGGATAACACACGCATTGGGTTTCGGAGATGAAGTAGAACCAATGCTATTACTTTCCTTGTGAGTTCATACCCCGCTTTTACTCATTTAAATTCCTATAAACTATTTGGGGCGAGATATATGCTTATTTATCCAAACATTTAAACTCTTTTGCCAAACGACACTACTTATACTTTAGACTTGATTGCGTTATACACTTGATTGGGTTATACTTGATTTCATATGCATATTTGGAACAAACATACAAGAATTAGTGGCTCCAAATTAAGTTGTTGGAAGGCTATTAATTTACAAACATACAAGAATTAGTGGCTCCAAATTAAGTTGTTGGAAGGCTATTAATTTACAAACATACAAGAATTAGTGGCTCCAAATTAAGTTGTTGGAAGGCTATTAATTTACAAACATACAAGAATTAATGGCTCAAATTAAGTTGTTGGAAGGCTATTAATTTACAAACATCCCAATATTTATATGTTGGAAGACCCTTGTGGTGACAATTATACTTTTAACTACCTTAATGCGCATATTCATGATTGTCATTCTATTCTAGGCAATGGGTTATGAACACACAGGTTGCAAGTTTTGTATGGGCGGAACTTGGAACTGAGTGGATTTACAATGCCTTTGCTGTGTGAACATTTCTCAAAGTATTTCAAATCATTTTATTACAAACTTATGAACTCACCAACCTTTGTGTTGACACTTTTTAGCATGTTTTATCTCAGGTATCTAAGGCATTCACTTCATGGCATGCATATGGGCATATCATAGAGTCGTGGTGACGATGCGTCTCACATGGGATTTATACACTTTAAAAACATCGTTTGGCTTGTATCAAACCTATTTCCCCATACATTGATTTTCATTTGGGACTTACATTTTGTAAACTCTGATTATTTTACTTAATCAACGATGTGTTTTCCAAACGACAGTTTAGGTCGTTCGATATAACTGTAACTTTGATGCTATGACAGTCCTCCCCAAGGTATTCCATTCCGCTGCAAAACACGTAATTTGGGGGTGTGACATCCACAGTGTTGGGAATTTTGCAAAGACAGTTTGTACTACCAAGGTTAATGGTTAGTACTCCTAGCCTTAACTGTGGACTGCAAAGAAATATAACTAGCAGTACAAACTGCTAGTACAATTAGTTAGTACGGCTTATAAGATATTTTATAGTCGGTTAGATAATTATAGAAAAGATTCTATAATATGTATCTTGTGTAGAAAGTTATTGTAACCCTAGTAGGACTCCTTAGCCTATAAAAGGAGGTCCTAGGTTAGATTTAGAGTACGAGTTATTCTAGAGTCGATCACTTCAAGGTTTTGTAACCCAAATACTTTTGAGTATTCGTATAATATATTGAAGTGTTTTGTGAGAAACAAAGTGTGTTTAAGTATTCTCTTTGTCATTAAACTTTAAATTCCGCATATTGTTTAAACTTTGATACAAAGATAGCTTGCTATATTATTGTTTGTGTTAGACTTATCTAACTCAATCAACTTGATCAATTGCTCAACTAGGATCAACAAGTGGTATCAGAGCTTGTGATCTAGAAGATGTGATATAAGAGAATTTGTGTTCAAACTACTGCTAAAGTCATGGAAGATTCAACAAACATGGTTACTTCATCAAAGGTGCCTATGCTGAAGTCAAGAGAGTATGAACTCTGGAGGTTGAGAATGCAGCAGTACCTTAAGATGCTGATTACTCTATGTGAGAAATCTTCCTGAATGGTGATTCTCTACGTGCTAAGGGTGCTGATGGGAAGGATCTACCCATCAATAGTAATGAAGACAAAGCTCAGAGAATACTGGAGATCAAGACTCATAGTATCCTTCTGATGGGATTACCTAATGAGTATCAATTGAGCTTCTATGAGAATGAAGATGCCAAGTCTTTGTGGGATGCTATTGAACAAAGGTTTGGTGGGAATGATGCAACAAAGAAAACAAGGAAGAATATTTTGAAGCATCTGTTTGAAAACTTTGCTGCTCTAAGTAATGAAAGTATTGATCAGACGCGTGACAGATTGCAGAAACTTGTGAGTCAACTAGCACTCATGAAAGCTGCAATTCCTCAAGAAGATGTAAATCTCAGGTTCCTTAGAAGTCTAGCACCTGAATGGAGCATGCATATTATGGTCTGGAGGAACAAAGAAGGTCTTGATAAGCTGGCCTTAGATGATTTATACAATAATCTCAAAGTGTATGAATCAGAAGTGACTGAAATATCCAGTTCAACCCCTGGCATACAAAACCTAGCGTTTGTGTCCTCAAAAGGGTAAGACAGTCATCAAGAAACTCATTCTACTGCTTGTGGAGTTTCTACTGCTGTCACAACAGTTTCTACTGCTAGTGATAACATAAGCGATGTTGTTATTTGTGCTTTCTTGGCTAATATTACTACCTGTACACATGTAGTAAATCAGGATTTAGAGCAGATAGACCCTGATGATCTGGAAAAATTTGATATTAAGTGGCAGATGGCTATGTTGACTATGAGGGCAAGAAGATTTTTGAAGAAGACTGGAAGGGAGCTCAAGTTCAAGGCACAGAGCACTACAGGATTTGACAAATTCAAGATTGAGTGCTACAACTGTCAAAGGAAGGGACACTTTACTAGAGAGTGTAGGGACCATAAGAAGATTGGTGACACTCCAAGTAGAATTCCTATTGAAGATTCTACGACAACTACAACATGTCATGTGATGGTCTAGGTGAGTATGACTGGAGTGATGAGACTGAAGATGGCCCCAATTGTGCTTTAATGGCCTATGCTTCTTCATCATCTGAGTCTCACTCTGAGGTATCTAATGAATTTGGTTGTTCTTATAAATCATGTGTAGATACTTTAGAAGAGCTTAAGGCTAGGAATGAGTGTTTAAGAGATGAAGTAGAGAAACTGAAATTAGATAACTTAGGATATAAATTTGGTCAAAAATCAGTTGAAGAAAAACTAGAATATCTTAAACAGAATGAACTAGAATATGTTGATAAGATAGCTATTCTAGAGGGTCATGTTTTTAAGAAAGAATGTGAAATTAATTTTCTCAATCAAAAACTTGTAGAAAATTCACAAGAAAAAGATGTTGCCTTAGCTGAAAAGGAAAAACACATAGTCACAGTGGATAAACTTCAGTTTGCATCTGATCTTGAGAACAAGTCTATTGAGAGTCATTTAATGTGAAAAGGTAATGGCTTAGGATACAATGAAGTATCTCCTCCAATTTAAGTAATTATGCCCCCCCCCCCCCCCCAAGAAAGAAATCTCCTTTATAGGAGAAGTAGGAAACACAACTTTAGGAGAGTCTTGTATGAATAGCCAGGTAACACCCAAGGTTAAGTCACAGTCATCTGATGCCCCAATAATTGAAGAATGGACATCAGACAGTGATGAGGAGAAGGTTGAATCAACAACTAAGCATGTTAAGGTAGAAAGACCTAAATCTGTTAAACATGTTAAGTTTGTGAAACCTTAATTTAGAAAAAAAATCTCTAGGAAGATATTTGAGTATAATAAGGAACCTAGAGAGATTCCTAGAAGGAACAACCATAAGCCAAGAGGCAACCAAAGAAACTGGAACAACCTAATAACTCAAAAATTAGGTAATGATTGGAAATTGGTTAATAAGGCTTGTTATAATTGTGGTAGTTTTGAGCATTTACAGGAAAATTGTTTTTACTACAAGAAAACCACAAGGAACCATAACAGCAGGGTGAATGATGCGCGCGGAAGGCACGTTCGGGGTCAAGGAAACTTCCTTTTCTACGAGCAAGTTTTCCAACCTCCTAGGCAGTGAACCTAATCATTGTAGTGTAGTATGGGGTAAGCCTTGGGGATTGATATCGTTCTCTACGGGAATAGGAATGCTAGTAAGAAATATATGACGAGAAGGTGGGGTTGAGGATGATTTTTTTTTTATCTTTTTTACGGTTGTTTAGAAAGCTAATGTAAAATTTCGGGGAAATTGGTTCGGCTGTGGTACTTCTATCGATTACTCTACTTTTATTAATTATCTAATTATCTAATTACTACTGATAGCTATATTTAATTGAGGTGTGCTCGTATGATGATTAAAGATGTGTTCACTTAGATACTATTACTCCCTAGTTATCTTTATTGGTTCGTTGAGTTGTCACGTCTGTGGAAAACTAGAAGGGGGGAGGGGTTGAATAGTTTTGCCGATTTTACGTTAGTTTCAAAAACTTTAGATTCGTTAATATGTGAGATCTTATGGATGTAGAGAAAGTATAGATCTAATGATAAATCAAGTAAATAAAGTAAAGCGAAGGGAAAGAAAAGAAAGAACCTATGTCAACAAACTCCTTCACTTGGCGGAGAAGCCTTCACAACGTTGCTTACAATTTTTCCGGTATGAAGCTAGATACCGAGTCCGTAACAAGGTGGACCAAACCAACACGACTATTACACAACAACTATGTGAAATATCAAATACAAGATCTTCGCTACAAAAATCTTGCGGAGTGACAAATCAATCAAGGACCCCTTGCTTGGATGACTTGTAGAATGCTCGTGATCTCGCCTTAGAGAAGGACCTATATGAGGATCACAATAGAAAGAAAGAAGAACAACTCTCTAGATCAAGTGATCTATATGTTAGAAGAGAATGAGAGTGTTTGAGAGATTTAGTAAGAAGAGGGGTGAGTTAAAATGAAGAAATGGTTCTCTATTTATAGGCAAAAATCTTCACTGTTCCCCAGATCCCACGGATCCCTTCCACTTGGGATCCATCGAGTGTAATCCTAGGGATCCGTGGAACGCTCCTCTTTGCCCATGGGTTTTTTGGTTATGGGTCATGGGTTATGGGTTGGTCCATGGGTTATCTTTAGATTCAATGTATCTAAGTATACATTGTATCTAGCCAACTTGAGTATGGGTTAAGATCCATGGGTTATGGTTTTTACCCATCCTAATAAACTATTACAACAAATGCTTAATTACTATATTTTTGTATTTAAATGGCTATATGTAAATGCTTTACAAAAATAACATGTATCCTTATAATTATACTTAAGATAACATTATATTTGTTATCAACAAAACACAAAGAGATCGCAAAATATTAATAAACGTTTTTACGGTTTATTTGTATTAACAATCTCCCCCTTTTTGTTGATGACAAAACATAATGTTATGATGAGTAAAACTTAAGAATAGATGTAATTTTTGAAAGCCCCTAAGTTTTACTTCTTCTCCCCCTTTTTGTCAAAACAAAAAGTTAACCCTTGGAAGAAATAAACGCTAACTCCCCCTTGACTGTAGCTCCCCCTTGTTTGGGGTGTCAAGAGAAGAAAAATAAAAATCCTACAAAAAGAAAGGTTAGTAACATGCTTAAATAATCTTGTGATTGACGAGAATCAAGATTGGGAGCCAAGGTATGTAAACAAGACCTTGTAATAAAACAACAAATTGTAGTGGTATTTATGCCACGTACAAGCATGTAACAATAAGAACAAGACTTGTTCTTGAAAATGACTTCAAAAGAAAAAAAAATGCTAAAATTAGAAAATAGTAGTAGTGATTCCTTCCATGCTTGCATAAGGTTATGGATGGGGGTTTTGATGAGTGATGGTATTGATGAGATCAAGGATGAGGTTGAGTATGAAACGCATTTCTTCCTTAACTTCTATTGCGATTTCCCTAGTGGATTGCCAATGTTCACAATGTAAATGATGTGGGTAATGAATGCGGAAGTTTTCCCGGTTTTTTTGATTTGAGTTATGCGGAAGATGTGGTGGAAAAATAGGAAAATATGGATCAACATCCAGAATGTTTGTAAATGGTGGTGGAAAAGAACCTAGACGTTCTTGTAATGTGATGGGAGCTAATGGTGGTGATGTTTCAAGATCTTGAAAAATAGTATTTGGAGATGTGGGGGGTGTTGAAAAGACTATTTCTTTTTGTTTAGGTTGTTTGGATCTTGTTGGAGTCTTAAGGAGTTCCAAAAGAGTTACTTTAGGTGGTGATGAAGTTGGTGTACTTGTTGGTGATGAGGGAGGTGCTATAAAGGAAGCATCTTGTGGTGAGTTGTTGGTTGAGGAAGAACCATTTGAGGTTGGTTTTGCTAAGCAACAAGATCGGATACTAATCCGTACGGATATCCAAGAGTTTGATTGTGGTATTTTGGATGGTGGAAGTATAAAGGTTTGGGTATCATGAAGATGATTGTTTGTACTAGGTGATTCATCTAAAGGGTTTGTGGAGGACATGGTGTATTGTGTTTGTGAGGATGAGATGGATTTTGCAAGCATTTTGGGAGTTCTATATATAGAAAAACAAAGCATTGTAATGAATGCTTGACTCAAAATGTGGATTAAAATCTAATGATTAGATATGAATTTAAGGCATGTGATCATGAGAACACAAGCATTAAAGAGAATACTCCAAAAAATAAAACAAATGTGGATTTTTCATCCAAAGTGAGAAGAATAGAAGGTAAAAACAATTTATGACTCACGGATCCCACGGATCCTTCCCTTGAGGGATTCGTCCAGCATGAAGGCTGGGATCCGTGGGTCTGGTGATTCAGGCAACACAAAATTTTCCTTTTGGAAACATTTTTGCCTATTGTGTGCCTATATGCAAACTATTTGGAGATGCGGTTATCTCGACCTCTAAAAGGAAAAAGAAAAATAAACTAGAAGTAGAAAAAGCATCCTATTGAGATAACCCGAAAACACATATTTAGTACACAAGTACGTAATTGAGTGTTATCAATGCTCCTAATCCATTGTTGCTTAAATGAAGGTACTCGAAAACACATATTAGTTATGTGTCCTCTTTAGCATTCAAAAGACATGAGATGCAATGAAAACGGGTTTTTACTTTGTATTAATAATGAAAAATCGATTTGTCCTAGACGTGAGAAATTTCTTTTGTGAAATTGATACGGGAAGGTATCATTCTTTTGAAAAGAGTTTTTCTTTGAAAATGTGTATGTGTTTGAAAGAAAATAAGAAAGCTATAAGTTGAAAAATTATCTTGGGTTTTGAAAATTCCCGTATTGTTTGTGAGTTGTGCGTGAAATAGAGATCCTAGACTCAGAAAGAAGAAGGCTAGTGTTTACATACCTTGTAGAGTCAAATAATTTACGACGTTTGTTCCATTAGACCAAGACCAAGACGAAGTAGGTTGAATTGTTCCCGCTTCAATGGTTTGGTGAGGACGTCGGTTATGTTGTCTTCGGATGCTACCTTCTCAATAGAGATGTTCCCCTTTTGAACATTGTCTCTTAAGAAGTGATGTCGAATCTCTATATGCTTTGTGCAAGAATGCAATACCGGATTCTTGCTTAAGTCGATGGCACCTTTGTTGTCACATAGGATGGCTATGTCGCTTAGATGAATGTCGTAGTCGACTAACGCTTGTTTCATCCATAGTGCTTGTTGGCATGCTTTGCCGGCGGAGACATACTCGGCTTCGGTTGTTGATATAGTTAGTGCCGTTTGTTTCTTAGAAAACCAAGACGTTAAACAACATCCCATGAAAGTACATACCCCACTTGTACTTTTTCTATCAACGTAATCACCTGCATGGTCAGAATCTGCATATACAATTATTTCTACTCCCCTGCCTATAGGATACCATAATCCTAATTGTGTTGTACCCTTAATGTATCTAAATATCCTTTTTACGGCTTCTAGGTGTGATATTTTAGGGTCTTCTTGAAACCTAGCACATAAGCAAACATTAAACATGATATCCGGCCTACTTGCCGTGAGGTAGAGAAGACTACCTATCATGCCACGATATTTAGTATTATCTACAGAGTCGCTGTCTTCATCTTTTGTGAGTTTGGTGTCGGATGACATTGGTGTCCTAATTGGTTTCGACTCTTCTAGACCGCATTTATTTAACATCTCCTTTATGTATTTAGACTGATTAAAGAAGATACCATCTTCTACTTGTTTAATTTGTAGACCAAAAAAGAAAATAAGTTCTCCCATCATACTCATTTCGAACTCTTCATGCATGATTTTAGAGAAATCATCACACATGTCTTGACAAGTGGATCCGAATATAATATCATCTACATATATTTGCACTATGATTATATGTGACTCTCTTTTCTTAGTAAAAAGTGTGTTGTCAACTAACCCCATGGTATAGTTGTGTTTAATTAAAAATGACTTGAGTCTATCATACAAAGCTTTTGGAGCTTGTTTAAGACCGTAAAGGGCTTTCTTTAATTTATATACATGTTTGGGTTTTTCAAAATCGATGAAGCCCGGAGGTTGAGCTACGTATACTTCTTCATTAATGAAACCATTTAGAAAAGGGCTTTTGACATCCATTTGATAAAGCTTTAGATCACTAGCACAAGCATACGCAAGAATTATTCTTATAGACTCTAATCTAGCCACGGGGGCATAGGTCTCATCAAAGTTTATTCCTTCTTGTTGGTTATACCCTTGGGCAACGAGTCTAGCCTTGTTCCTAGACACTACTCCGTTTGCATCTAATTTGTTTTTATAAACCCATTTGGTTCCTATTATGGTTTGATTACTAGGTGGAGGGACAAGAGTCCAAACATCATTAGACACGAATTGATTTAGTTCTTCTTGCATATCCATTACCCAACTCTCATCTTTTATGGCTTCTTGTGTATTCCTAGGTTCTATGGTTGAAACGAAACAAAACAAGCTACTTTGATTTTGAACTTGAGACCTTAATGTTCGTTCGTTTAGCTTTCCTATGACTTTATCTACGGGATGATCTTTGGACTCTTTAATGTTTATGACTTCATTATTTAAAGGTTCTTCTTCTTCGTTTATCTTTTTCTTTATTACTATAGCATCACTTTCTATGATCTCGTCATCGACAAGAAGTGGAGAGGGTTTGGGTGGACTTTCATCAAATTTTATATTTAATGACTCTTCTACCTTCATTGTTTCTTTGTTTAATATGACGTAAGCTTTGCTATTTGGCGAATAACCTAGAAAGATACCTTCGGTTGATTTAGGATCAAATTTTGTAAGGTAATCTTTAGTGTTAAGAATAAAACATTTGCTTCCAAAGACTCTAAGGTGATTTAACGTAGGATTTTTGCCTCGGAGTAACTCATATGGAGTTTTACCTAAGATTGGTCTCATTAAGACTCGATTGAGTATGTACGTTGAAGTATCAACGACATTACACCAAAACTTTTGAGGTATGGATTGTTCATTAAGCATTGTTCGACTCATTTCTTGTAGGGTTCTATTCTTTCTTTCTACTACCCCATTCGATTGTGGAGTGCGTGGAGCCGAGAAGTTGTGAGTAATACCATTAGCGTCACAAAAGGCTCCAAATTGCACTTCATTATCGAATTCCCTACCATGATCCTTCTTAATGGACACTATAGGACTTCCTAGTTGTCTTTGGATCTTTTTGCTTAATATTTCAAAATAATTAAAGGTTTCCGTTTTGTTCTTTAAAAATTTTGTCCATGTATACCTAGAGTAGTCATCCACTATGACCAAAGTGTAGTAGTTGCCTCCATAACTTTGGATAGAGGATGGACCAAATAAATCCATATGTAGTAATTCTAGACACCTAGTTGTTGACACCATGTTTTTAGCGTTCTTACTAGAATGAGCTTGTTTTCCTACATTACAAGCATCACAAAAGTGATGTTCATATTTTAACTTAGGTAGATCTCTTACTAGATCTTTGGATGATAGCGATTGAAGAAGTCGCATATTGGCATGACCCAATCTTCGATGCCATAAGGTCGAAGTATCATCCATAAAGGTAAGACAAAGTTTGTCTTTAGGTTCATTACCAATTTTAATGACATAGACTCCATGTTTCCTAATTCCTCTTCCTATGGTTATGCCATTTTTTAGTATCTTACTACCGGTTTCGGTAAAAAGTACATTGCACTTTTTATCACATATTTGTCCTATACTTAAGAGATTAAAGTTTAGGTTTTCTACGTGACACACATCGTTAATGGTTAGAGATTTGTTAGAAACCGTACCTTTACCGATGATTCTACTTTTGCTATTTCCAAACACCACATTACCTCCATTTGTGGATTCATATGTGGAGAATAGATCCCTATTGCCGGTCATGTGTCTCGTGCACCCACTATCCTTGTCCCATTCATCGGGGTCTAGATCGACCTTTAAGCACACCTAAAAAAATAATAAACTCAAAAGTTTGGTCCCCATTTGTTCATGGGTCCATTAGTGTTAAACATTCCATTCATGTTAGACATGTATGGATAAGATGAGTATGCATTCCATGGAGCAAAGTTTTGAAAAGGAAAACCGTTTTGCATATTTAGGTTCCATCCCATTTGATGGTTACTTCTTGGATAAACGTTATTAGGTCGCCTAAATGAATTAGGTTTTGAAAAAGATGAAGCTTTGTTTCTTGCAAGAGTAGGATTATATTTTGGAGGTGGTTGTCTAGTGGTGACGTGAGTTGGTTTCTTCCTATTAATGATAACACAATCAGTTCTAGATGAAGACGCTACGTTATTACTACTGTTTGCTACAGCAGATCCACGGATCCCTGTCTGTACGCTAGCCGGTTCCCTTTTTAGGGGATCCGTGGGATCCGCCACAACAGTGGCTGGTTTTTCTAGCGCCTTAACAAATTTTGTTTCTTTACTTTCACTAGTTGATGGATAAAGTTGTTCAATACCTAAGCCTTTTAGGTTGTTACCGGTTTTAACACCATCTAGTATTGTATCTAAGGTGTTCGTACTCATTCTAGCAATTTTAGAGTCTAGATGATCAACTAGTGTTTGAAGTTGAGCGCAAAGTTCACATTCACCACTTGCTATTTTACCCTTTTCTAAACGTTTTAGTTTTGCTTTTAATTCTATGACTTCTTTATCTAAATGTTGGTTTTGACTCTTTAGAAGCTTATTTTTGTTAATTAGTTTTAAGCTAATGTTGCATAGTTTGTCATATTCATTATGCAAAGAGTCGTCATCAAGTGATGAACTACTATAGTATTCGTAATATACCTCGTCATTTGCCATGAGACAAATTTCTTCGTCCTCCTCGTCGCTCATTCCCCAAGTGCCGCTCACGAACGCTTTCTGATCATCCTGTTTGGGACACTTACTAATAAAGTGGTTTGGGTCCCCACATTTAAAGCAAGTACGATCATCCTTTGGCTTGTCGTCCTCTTTGCTTTTCCGAAAGCCTTTCTTATCGTCATATGGTTGTTCAACGTATCTTCCCTTTCTTCTAAAGAACGTTTTAAAGTCCCTTACCGCCATAGCGTACTCCTCGTCGTCACTACTCGAAGAGGAGTTCTCTTCATCGCTTGAAGCCTTTTTGGCTTTAAGGGCAAGAGATTTGTGTTTCTCTTTTACCTTTGAGGCTTCGGAGTCTTTGGCAAGGACAAGCTCGTAGACTTTTAGGTTGCCTATGAGTTCATCGAGGGTGAGGATTGTCAAATCTTTTGACTCTTCGATCGTCGTCACCTTGGATCTCCACTTCGATGGAAGTGCCCTTAGATATCTCCTAACATGGTTACGGCTAGAAAAAGATTCATCAAGTGCTTGTAAAGATGTAATAATAGTATTAAAGTTAGCAAAAGAATGATCTATAGTTCCCTCATCCGATATTGAAAATTGTTCATATTGTTGAACAAATAAATCAATTTTATTATTCTTAACTTGTTGGTTGCCTTGATGAGTTACAACTAAAGAAGTCCAAATTTCTTTAGAGGTTTTAAGCATAGAAATTCTTTCGAATTCCTTTTTTGGTAAAGCATTATATAAAACCATTTTTGCTTCACTATTTTTAGAAAGCTTTTTCTTCATTTCATCATTTAGTTTATCATGAGGTATGTTAGCTAAATTCCCTTTATCATCTTTTGAGGTAGCCTCAAAGTCGCCTTCAACAATAATGTACCAAAGATCAATATCTTTAGATTTCACATATGTTTCGAATCTATTTTTCCAATATATAAAACCATTAGTTTCAAGTAGTGGTGGTCGTTGCATAGATTGCCCTTCCTTATAATTTTCAGAACCCATAGTGATCGAAAAGTTTTTAAAATACAATTTTACTTTAAAACTTTTATAAACTTAGCTCGGATACCAATTGTGGAAAACTAGAAGGGGGGGTTGAATAGTTTTGCCGATTTTATGTTAGTTTCAAAAACTTTAGATTCGTTAATATGTGAGATCTTATGGATGTAGAGAAAGTATAGATCTAATGATAAAGCAAGTAAATAAAGTAAAGCGAAGGGAAAGAAAAGACACAACCGATGTATAGTGGTTCGGCTACAAGGACACCTTCCTTGCCCTACTCCACTCCCTGAGTCACCTACTAGAGAGTTCAAGCACTATGTCAACAAACTCCTTCACTTGGCGGAGAAGCCTTCACAACGTTGCTTACACTTTTTCCGGTACAAAGCTAGATACCGAGTCCGTAACAAGGTGGACCAAACCAACACGACTATTACACAACAACTATGTGAAATATCAAATACAAGATCTTCGCTACAGAAATCTTGCGGAGTGACAAATCAATCAAGGACCCCTTGATTGGATGACTTGTAGAATGCTCGTGATCTCGCCTTAGAGAAGGACCTATATGAGGATCACAATAGAAAGAAAGAAGAACAACTCTCTAGATTAAGTCATCTATATGTTAGAAGAGAATGAGAGTGTTTGAGAGATTTAGTAAGAATAGGGGTGAGTTAGAATGAAGAAATGGTTCTCTATTTATAGGCAAAAATCTTCACTGTTCCCCGGATCCCACGGATCCCTTCCACTTGGATCCCGTCTAGTGTAATCCTAGGGATCCGTAGAACGCTCCTCTTTGCCCATGGGTTTTTTGGTTATGGGTCATGGGTTGGTCAATGGGTTTTCTTTAGATTCAATGTATCTAAGTATACATTGTATCTAGCCAACTTGAGTATGGGTTAAGATCCATGGGTTATGGTCCATGGGTTATGGTTTTTACCCATCCTAATAAACTATTACAACAAATGCTTAATTACTACATTTTTGTATTTAAATGGCTATATGTAAATGCTTTACAAAAATAACATGTATCCTTATAATTATACTTAAGATAACATTATATTTGTTATCAACAAAACACAAAGAGATCGCAAAATATTAATAAACTTTTTTACGGTTTATTAGTATTAACAACGTCCTTTATCTTAACGCGTTGTATTCCTAAAGGTCGTAGGGTATGCGTAGTCCCTAGTTCTTTGAGGTTATCTCTCGTATATGACTCACCGAGTCGGCAAGCCTAAGCTATTTCATCCATGAACCATATAATCATTAAGCATACTCAAGCATTAAACACAATGAAAGCCTAGTTGCACTCCTAAGCCAAGTTCAATTAAGGTAAGAAACAACCTAACAGCAATCAATAACTAGGTTTCATAGATCTAAGCAAACACACAAGTAATTTAGCTAGACATGATAGACGAACAAGCATACACACAATCAATCGAATATGCGGTAGAGATAATGATAAATTGGATTAACAAACTTATCTTGATGTGTAAAATAGGGTATGGGACCTTAGAATACTGTCGAAGTCATAGTACAACTGAGTTAGGGTTTGCTCTCCAAAATTCTACATCTTTAATACAGAAAAATCAAATTCTATATATAGATTTACAATCGCGACGGCATCACCTTTCGCATGGGACGTCGTCAGGTAACCGTTATTAAGGTTTCATTTTGGCCAAGTCATCGATGGGACGGCGTCACTTTAGAGTTGTGACTTCGTCGGTATTTAGTTGAGATGTCGTCTTTATTCTAGATCTGGGCAGTCTGGAATTAAAACTGTGAGTGACACCCTTCAAATGTAAAGTGTGATGCCGTCAGGTTATATGACCAGAAATTTTACTAAGCCATCGCGTGCATGGTTTGATCAAGTCTTCATAGAGGGACGGCGTCACCCTTTGGATGGGACGCCGTTAGGTTGTGCTGCTCAGTCTTGAATGGCTTCGATCTTGACTTTTCCATTTTCTTCATGTTTTTGCTCTTTTTCATCCAAATGTGCTTCATTCCAGCATTTTGCTTTCAAAAGACCTAAAAAGTAAAAAGGAACGAAATTAATCAGTTACGGATATAAAATGTGTCGAAATAGGGCTTAAATGACCCCCTAAAAGCGTACATTTTAAATCCTTATCAAATATTCCTACACTTGGTATTTTCTTGTCCTCAAGCAAATGTGCTTTTGACCAATCAATTTATAAGTTAGGGGGCATGAAGCATTGGTTTAAAATAGTTTATAACAAGTAAAAGCACCACAATAGTCATAACAAGCACGCAAATTATATACTAGCACCTCACAAGTGGTGTTTCGATTATCTCATCACTCGAGTTTATATGAAATATAATACGAATGGAAATGGAAGATAAACACTCATTACCTTGGATAGTACATAGATTACCATAAGCTTGAGAATAGATCAAACCTCCACCGCTTTGGCGTAAGCACCTAGGAACAACTATCTAATAGGTCTTTACAAGGGTTGTAATATTAGGCTTAGGGTAGGGAAACAAAGGGTTTTGTTGGATAGGAGATATTTAGTGGTGGCAAGTCAAAAATCTTATGTTACAAGCATGTAAAGCGTGGCGTTGCTAAGCCAATACTCGACTCACTAACACTAGATAACTTGAAACAAAACAAACATAATTTTAAAAACATAAACATAAAGATAGATGTAGGATGGTAGCCCGTATGTTTTTTCTTCATTTTTTTATTTTTTTTTACACTCTCTTTTTTCAATTTTTTTTCATACCTTTTTACTGTACCATCCTCTACGATAACATCAAAATATAAGGGATTTATAGGAGCATCCCTACACTTGAGTTTTTATTTCTCTAACACTAATTGACCCAAAAAGATAAAAAAAACTTGGAGTATTTAATTATGTAGACAAAGGGAAATTAAATTTATCGTTCTTTCCCGTTACTCCATAAAATATTACTTTTTTACCCATGAGTCCCAATCGTCCCAAAACTGTGTTCAAAAGATATGACTCGACTTAGCAACCATGCAAGTAACTAGATATTTGAACTAAGAGTTTAGTAATGATAACAATAATGCATTAAAGATGAGTGCATACAAGGTAGGCTAAGGCGATTTGGGTGTAGATTTGGGGGTGGATTGTAAATAATGATCTTCATTGATATTCTGGAAAACCGAAACATCACTAGAACCACGAAAAGGATAGGCTTTGAGGGTTTAACTAGGGGTATCATGTACTAAAGATGAGTACATCGCAAGGGTGTGAGGTAATTACTCAACCGATGTGGAAAATGTAATTATAATACAAGTTTCAAACAAGGGTTATCCTAATGCCTCTTATCACTTAGTTACTCATAACTACACAAGTGTAGTCTCCCTAGAGATCTCAGAATGCCTCACAAAACAAGTTCTAGAATCTATTATACTATCGTACACACTCGAAGCTTTAAACGTGAATGCTTTTATTCCTAAAGATCTAGGGGCGAACCTCACATTTTTGGGGAGGAATTTGTGTGGTAAACGGTTTTTGTGCTAGTCATATAATTCCTATCCATGAGACGCTTTGTAAAACCCAAAAATTCGTAAACGCATTAAATGACCATAATACCCCTCAATCAATAATCCATAAAATAAAGAAAGCTTGGTAAATACGCTAAGTACATAATGGTAAATGATTTAAATGGAACATTGAAAATAAAACTTACTTTGATATTACAAATGAATGTAGCACAATATTAAGTCACTAGATAAAATGCATGTTTAGAAATTTAAATAAAATGTGTCACAAATATTTTGGTAAGTAAATAATGTTGATTTGGTCTAATTTTTTTCTACCCTAAATTCGGCCATTATGGACGTCTAAACCCCAAAAATTTCGTCCAAATCTCTTCCCCATTTACCCATTTTATTTACTTAGATTTCTACATTTTATTACCCATTTAAAACATAAAAACCCTAGCCCCTAAGTGGCGACACATTCTCTTTTTCTTTCTCCTTTTTCTCTCGATCACAAGCTGTTACAAAGGAGAGTGGAAGAGGCATGATATGGGTTGCTGGTTCGAAGGAATGACGGTGGTCGTGGTGGCCTAGGTTCAAAGAAGGGGGCTGTTTTGGGTCATGATTCTGGTCATGGGTTTGGACTGGTCGTGGGGTGCTAGGGCACTAAAGAATGGTTGTTTTCTTGTTTTAAGCCTTGTTCCGTCCTCCTCATGTGCACGCTACAAAAGGTAACAACATGACCCTCGTCTCGTCTCCTTTTAATCGTGAATCTAGTCATTTACATGTCATTCCATGCGCATGATTTATGCAATATAGCATGTCCATAAAAGGTTAAAACGAGTCTAAGACTATTCTAATAAAATGGTTACATGAAATCATGACTTAAAAACTCATACATGTCGAATGAGAATGGGCATTTAACCTTTAATGTGAATCTGTTTTAGACCCCCCTTATACACGACACATATATGTGTTTTTTTATGTTAATGAGAATGAAATAAAACAAGGATAGAAAGAAGCAGGTACTTTGATTTGAATGAGTCGAACCTAAAATGGAAGACAATGGTTTGTATGGTTTTCCTTATATGTTTTATGGTATTATTACGGGTGTGCAAGGTCTCGACATTAAGGGGAAATCACACAAGAGTTGTGTAAACATGTACTAATCGAAATGTAATGGCTTATAACGTCAAATGAATTCATGTTTAAAACCTAAGGATCGAATTATGTACGTATATACGATTTATATATATATTAAAGGTCAGATTCGTAAATTATTAAAACTTAAGGGGGTTGACTTGTTAGGATGATAACAAAAGGTATTGTAAGAGTAAAATGAGTAAATGGCTATATTTACACTTATGACCCTATACTTTGTAAGGTTTAAACCCTAAACTTGTAAAACTTGGCAAAAATGACCCTTAAATTATGATAACACTTGTTTTCACTATTTTAACCAAATTTGACTTTGATTATATCATTTATGACTAAATCTGCTAAATACGGAAACCTGCTATTTTTGGAAAGTTATCAATTATAGAAATTGCTATTTTTGAAAAGTTGCTTAATTATGGAAACCTGCCTAAAATAGAAAATTACCAAAAATAGAAAGTTAGTAAAAATGGAAACCTGTTAAAAATGGAAAGCCGTCTAAAATGAGTAATCTGATCTTGATAAGCGTTATCTCATTCATAGGTTCCGGACGGCGAGATTGATTCATCTTGTGACATTGCTTTCTTATTTTGCTTGCTTCGAATGAGGTATAGATTTTCTACCCCTTTTCAGTAGGGATTTCTCATGACTTCTGGTCCTTCGACTTTGTTTCGCTTATGATATTTCATTGCTATGATACCTTTGCTACTGACCCTCTGACATTGAACCTTTGATTTGGACCTTCTGATTATGAACATATCCTATGAACCTTTGATATTAAACCATTGCTATTGACCCCTCTGTTATTGAACCTCTGTTACTGAACCTTTGATATTGGACTTTGACATTGAACTGTCGCTATGAACCTTTGGATTCCGAACTACTGATATTGAACCTCTGATTATGTTGCCTGATATATTGCTACATTATGGACCTTTTTTTGACCCTTCAGATTGATACCCGAGTCAAATATTGTTTCCCTAGCCATGAAGGTAACATGGTCATGTCATTGATGCACCAATGGCATGACTCTAGTGTGGTTGAGTGATGTTCCACACCGTCCTTTTCTGTTATCTGATTATGAGCTCAAGATATATTATATGGCCACTATTGTCTGCAGGGGCGTATGGATCCATCCTAGATTTGTTCTGTTAACAGATATGTTATGATTTATCTGGTGAATGATGTCGTGTGCAATACTCCTCTTCACAGTCTAGGAGCTCGCTACTCAATTGGTTACTGAGGTCTCCCCTCCTATTGATTTGGTATTCTGAGGTCACCCCTCCGAATACAATGGCTACTACTGGATACTGGGCTGCTCTTGCCACTATTGATATTAGTGTATTGTATTGTTGGCTCGGGAAAGATTTCTGACAACCCTTACACTTTTGATATGCCTATATTGTACCTTTTGTATTAACTATCCATTACTCAGTACCTTTATGTGACTCACTCTACTATGTTATTATGATTATTGAATTTGATTATGCTATTCATGTTTTATGTAGCTACCGGTTACCCTGCTATGATATGATTAATATGCGATTAAATGATTCAACTGTGGCTATCTGACTGTATGTTATCTTACTGTTATGTGACCCTTTGATTGGTCTGGTGATCATGTTTGAGTGTAATCAATTGATTTATCTGTTTATCATGGATACCTTTGTTTTATTCTATTCATGGGCTATGATTATCCATTGGTGTTCTTATTGCTAATTTTCAACCTGCCATGCTTATATCTGTTATGATACTTGTAATGTTATTAACTGTGGGTTACTTGACTTGTGTGATTGCCATGCTCACTTACTAATTAATTGCATCCGCTTGCTTTTAGATTTCCAATTGGCTTATATGTCTTCTGATTTCCTGATTAATTGTATGCCTGGTTATTTAGATGTGCTTATGTATATGTCAGCGATGCGTTACTTGCTTGGTTCTCCTCTGTTATCTGTTTTTTCTGGATATCTGTTACTATTGTATTCTGCAGGTTCCTCATTGACTCATTGTTCTCATTTCCTTGCGACCCTGTTATCAGCTTCCTTGTTTCATTTTTCATTTCTGATTCTGTTTTGCTTTCGTTTTGTTATATCTGTTCACTGGGATTTTTAAGCTCAGCCGCATTTCTTTTCCTACGGCAGGTGTTGGGGTGGAAGATGGGCTTTGATGGGCTGAGATTTGGAATATTTGAATGGACCGACCCTAGTTACCTTATCATTTTGTATTTAATTAGAAGAGCTATTGATTTTAGATTTCATTTTATTTTGGACATATTGGATTTTGTACTTTTCTTTGTAAGTCATTCGTTTATATGACTTGGTATTTTATTTTATAAGGCTTCCGCTTGCAAATATTTTATTTGTATAATCTGATATGACATCAGAATGTGACACTTCTACCCTTGCCGGGTTAGGGTGTTACAATTATGGTATCAGAGCAAAGGTTTCTTCTTGTTGACCTTAGGATTGACCTGTGAGGACTTGGGTAGACATTAGGCTTCTGTTTGTTTTGATCTTTTCCGATTCCTTTTGATTTTCGTTCAGATTTGATTCCGTTATTCTTTTGTCTTTGTTAGTGCAAATATTACGATATTTAATCTATATATTTTTATTTGTTTTGTTGATGACAAACATTGTAACACCCCAACCCGACAAGGGTAGAAGTGTCACATTCTGGCGTCATATCAGAACATACAATTAAAATCTTTGCAAACGAAAACCTTAAAATGAAGTATCAAATCATATGAACAGTTGACTGACAAGGAAATACAATATCCAAAATGAAAGGAAAAACTCAAAACAAATGCTCTTCAAAATAAGTCCCAAATTAATAAGGTGCTAGGGTTGGTCCACTCAGATACTCTAACTCTCAGCCCATCGAAGCCCATCTTCCAACCTAAAACCTGCCGCAGGAAAAGAAATGCGGCTGAGCTTAAAAAGCTCAGTGAACAGATATAACAAAATGAAAGCTAAATAAAATCATAAATGCGAAATGGAAAAAATGAAACTGATAACAAAGTCGCAGCGAAATGAGGACAATGAGTCAATGAGGATCCTGCAGAACACAATTATACAGATATCCAAAGCACCTATAACAAGGAGAACGAAGCAAAGCAAAGCATCATGACAAGCATACAAGCACATACAAACCAGGCATACAAGTACTGAAACATAAACAAGCATAGCAGACGTCATATCCACACAACATATATAGCATACAATCAATTCAGGAAAATCATAAGCCATACAAGTTAAAGAGAAATCTAAGGCAAGCGGAAGCAATTAATTAGTAAGTGAACATGGCAAACACACATGTCAAAAACACTTATTTGAAAACATAATCAGCATCATAATCAACAGAAGTACCAACAGTATTCAACACATGGCAGTCACACGTAACAAGTAGGAATACAACATACGATATAATTGAATGAATCAAAGACATAGCAGGACAACAAATTAACAAGCCATACGTCACACGTTGAACCATTTACCCAATCAAACCGTAGCATAGGCAGAATGTAAACATGGCAGGTCAACAATAAACAGATAAGAATACAACGGGATAGTCATAGTCCACAAGATTAACCGAACAAAGCACACATAATAAACCGACAAAACTATCGATTACACATTGGCATGGTCACCAGACAATTCAGAGGTTCACATAATAGTGAGATCACATATGATCAGATGAAAACAGGTAACTCAGATAACCGCATATTAATCACATCATAGCAGGATAATCAGTAGTCACATAAAACATAAATAGCATAAACAAATCAAATAAACACATAATAACCCGGTACGTGAATGGAACGATAGTCTGAAATAACGGAATGAGAGTGTGACAGATCAAAGAAATAGAATATATATATATTAGTAGTAGAGTGAGTCATATAAGGGTACTGAGTAATGAACAATTAACGTAGCATATGGTGCGTTGGGGAATACAAAAGGTACAATATAGGTATATCAAAGGTGTAAGGGTTGTCAGAAATCTACCACGAGCCCGGAACATATCATATCATATCATATCATAAGTAACCATTGTATTCGGAGGGGTGACCTCGGAATACCATATATAGTAGGAGGGGAGACCTCAGTAACAAATGGAGTAGCTAGCTCCCGGAATGTGAAGACGCGTATTGCACACGACATCATTCACCATATAAATCATATCATATCATATTAAATCCACTAATAACATATCATATCTAGGATGCATCCATACGCCCCCCGGAAACATAGTGGCCAAATCATATACATATAGTGAGCTCATAATCATATCATAATGGGGACGGTGTGTAACATCACTCGTACACACTGGAGTCATGCCATTGGTGCATCAATGACACGGTCATGTTACCTTCATGACTAGGAACACATATTTGGCTCGGGTATCAAACTGACGGGTCAAAGCATAATCATATCATATCATAAGGGTTCACATCAAAGTTCATATCAAAGGTTCAAAAGTCAAAGGTTCATATCAGATTTCCATAACATAAGTTCATAATCAGAGGTTCATAATCAGATGGTTCATAATCATAACAAACGAATATCATAGCGAACAGAATCATATCAAAGGATTATGTCGGAATCATATCAAAAGGATCATAGCATAAGGAAATCATAGCAAAGGAATATCATAAGTGAAGCAAAGTCAAGGATTGAAAAGTCAGGAGAAATCCCTACTGAAAAGGGATAGAATATCTGTACCTTACCAACGAAATCAAAGCAAACAAGAAAGTTACACCGGGAAGCATTGTCGTATCTCCTTCAACGTATCTACACGAATTGATATCATATATTACTTATATACTCATTTTATAAGCTTCTTATGCATGTGTAAGTGTTTTACTTATTGATATCCTTTTTCTATCTTTCATTTTTTTAAACTCATATTTGGACCAGATTTAGAGATTTTTATAAAATACTTACTTAGCTCAAATGAAATCAAGTAAAATCCCAAGGGTTCCCATATGATTTAAAAGAGTCTCCAAAAATTGGTGGGTTCTATCTCTATGCCAAATGGCCTATGGAAAATCACAAGTCCAGACCTGTCCAGAAAGTAATCAGAAAATATACCTTAAAAGTTTACACTTATTGGACCTGTTTAGACACCATGGAAAAATTCCCAAAACTCCCAGAAATTCATTTATATCCTAAATGTCAATCCTGTAAAAGGAGAGCTCCCAATTCCTTATGGTTTGAAAATGAAAAATCAAACAATCCAACCAAATTTCAGACCCGTTTTCTCAGCTTTGACACTTGATCTTGTAAAATTTAAAAATACGACTTAGACAACTCCAAATTCGACCAAACCACTTGGAAAACTTAACTAAGACATAAAATAAACGTTTCCAACAAAAACCCAGATTATTTCACTTATAAATTTCGATCTATAACCCACACAAATTCGACATATGATGCTGTCCAGTTTTAGGGTTCATATTAGGCCATCATAACACATGTTTAGACCATTAATTACACTTAGGGTTCCATTCCAATTAGGGTTTCGAATTTATTAGGCATGATAACATTTATATATATGTGATTTTATGGGAAGATAACATGCGACCAAAGCCAAGAAACAAAGAAAACAAGAAACGAGATGATGTTGAGTTACCCTTGAAGCGTGTAATGAGGAAGGAAACAAGATCAAAACTGAACAAAGCCAACACCTTCATGGCCTAGCAAACCCACGACAAGGAGCAGTTTACCCACGACAAAAACCAAGCAATCCCTTGTACCAAGTACACGAATTCTGCAGCCCCCAAATCCACGACAAGCCACCTTCTTTGCCTAGCAGCCCTACGACCATCAGCCTTGTGTTGTCTTTGAGTCGAATGGGAAGAGGAGGGAAAAACTCCAGCCGTCACTTTGATTTTAGGGAGGTTAGGTTTTTTTTCTTGGTTGCAATGAAGGTCACGAAAAAAATGAGGGAGGGGTTACACGGTTTGTTTTATCCGAACCAAAAGAAGACATGGGCCAATGACCAAATTAGTTGGGCTTTGTACATTTACTTGTCATGCATTTGTGTATTAAATAAAAATTCGGCCCATTTAAAATTAAACGTAAGCGTAATCGGTTTCTTTTGTCTTGTACAAATTACATATTTACTAGTTAGGTTATAAACGTATTTGATGAGCTTGACGTGTTTTACGTATTTTATAAATATTAAATTGAAGGGCAAAATATTCTTTTCACGCGTTTATGATTTTTAGGGTTTTACAACTCTTCCCCTCTAAAAGAAAATTTTCGTCCTCGAAAATTGAAGTCGCAGAGGTATACAGAGACGTATGAGTTTAAAGCAGACATAGCAAACCATAACTTCATACAGATCATAACAATATCGGTTGTAAAGCGTACAAATCTTATACGTAATAGATGTCGATGCGAATCTCGCAAAGAGGTACAAAATTTTAAACGGAAATGAGGAGTGCCAAATAACGGATATATGTCATATTCCATTCACGTACCAACCCCAGGCATTTCCCAAGATGTCTTATGATTTCAATAAGTTCAAATCATATGATCTCGGTATTATCACGTTGATCAGGCGTCATAATACTTGCATCACAAGACAAGTCCTTATTGTCATCATATTCAACCTCGGGTCATGACAAACCACATAACCAATAACACACAAAACATATCACATACCGATATCAAGTTACACACCAAAGCAGGCCAGATTCATATATATACAACATAAACTACATCAAACAACTTACCATATCACAATGAAAGAAGGCCATCAACTTGCACAAAACGGCTCTTCATGACTCATTATTGACGATTCAAAAAATAAAGCTGAGACATCGCCAAAACGCTAAATGATAAAACTTCACGATTCAAATCGAGTTCTAAACGAATCAAAGAAAAGCAATACTGATTAAAATCACTGAACAAAATATCAAACCGCCTCAAAACGCATGACAAACGAATCTGAGTAACACAAGTTGCGCCCATATCACATGAAGTAGATGAACCTTCTCAGACACCAGTTGAATCTTGTCTCCGTCTTTTGCGTCTTTGGTTGATCCGTCCAGCTTCCTCTAACAGCATCTCCAGCAGCACGGCAGTCGGGTGCGGCTTCTGCTTCACGAACCTCTCCAGCTCAGGGACTGTTGCAGCAACGCAGGGTCGGCGCCATCCTCTTCGACTCCACGATTAGTCTCCACCTAACGATCGAAAAACGGATGTACGAAGACAAAATAACAAAGTTCGATGCGAAAAGAAGAAGGCCAAATCAGTGAAGACAAACGAATATCAATTTCAAATCTGAACGACAATCAAACGAATCGGAGAAAATCAGAACAGATGGAAGCTTAGTGTCTACCCAAGTCCTCACAGGTCAATCCTAAGGTCAACAAGACGAAACTTGGGGCTCTGATACCATAATTGTAACACCCCAACCCGACAAGGGTAGAAGTGTCACATTCTGGCGTCATATCAGAACATACAATTAAAATCTTTGCAAACGAAAACTTTAAAATGAAGTATCAAATCATATGAACAGTTGACTGACAAGGAAATACAATATCCAAAATGAAAGGAAAAACTCAAAACAAAAGCTCTTCAAAATAAGTCCCAAATTAATAAGGTGCTAGGGTTGGTCCACTCAGATACTCTAACTCTCAGCCCATCGAAGCCCATCTTCCAACCTAAAACCTGCCGCAGGAAAAGAAATGCGGCTGAGCTTAAAAAGCCCAGTGAACAGATATAACAAAATGGAAGCTAAATAAAATCAGAAATGCGAAATGGAAAAAATGAAACTGATAACAAAGTCGCAGCGAAATAAGGACAATGAGTCAATGAGGATCCTGCAGAACACAATTATACAGATATCCAAAGTACCTATAACAAGGAGAACGAAGCAAAGCAAAGCATCATGACAAGCATACAAGCACATACAAACCAGGCATACAAGTACTGAAACATAAACAAGCATAGCAGACGTCATATCCACACAACATATATAGCATACAATCAATTCAGGAAAATCATAAGCCATACAAGTCAAAGAGAAATCTAAGGCAAGCGGAAGCAATTAATTAGTAAGTGAACATGGCAAACACACATGTCAAAAACACTTATTTGAAAACATAATCAGCATCATAATCAACAGAAGTACCAACAGTATTCAACACATGGCAGTCACACGTAACAAGTAGGAATACAACATACGATATAATTGAATGAATCAAAGACATAGCAGGACAACAAATTAACAAGCCATACGTCACACGTTGAACCATTTACCCAATCAAACCGTAGCATAGGCAGAATGTAAACATGGCAGCTCAACAATAAACAGATAAGAATACAACGGGATAGTCATAGTCCACAAGATTAACTGAACAAAGCACACATAATAAACCAACAAAACTATCGATTACACATTGGCATGGTCACCAGACAATTCAGAGGTTCACATAATAGTGAGATCACATATCATCAGATGAAAACAGGTAACTCAGATAACCGCATATTAATCACATCATAGCAGGATAATCAGTAGTCACATAAAACATAAATAACATAAACAAATCAAATAAACACATAATAACCCGGTACGTGAATGGAACGATAGTCTGAAATAACGGAATGAGAGTGTGACATATCAAAGAAATGGAATATATATATATATTGGTAGTAGAGTGAGTCATATAAGGGTACTGAGTAATGAACAATTAACGTAGCATATGGTGCGTTGGGGAATACAAAAGGTACAATATAGGTATATCAAAGGTGTAAGGGTTGTCAGAAATCTACCACGAGCCCGAAACATATCATATCATATCATATCATAAGTAACCATTGTATTCGGAGGGGTGACCTCGGAATACCATATATAGTAGGAGGGGAGACCTCAGTAACAAATGGAGTAGCTAGCTCCCGGAATGTGAAGACGCGTATTGCACACGACATCATTCACCATATAAATCATATCATATCATATTAAATCCACTAATAACATATCATATCGAGGATGCATCCATACGCCCCCCGGAAACATAGTGGCCAAATCATATACATATAGTGAGCTCATAATCATATCATAATGGGGACGGTGTGTAACATCACTCGTACACACTGGAGTCATGCCATTGGTGCATCAATGACACGGTCATGTTACCTTCATGACTAGGAACACATATTTGGCTCGGGTATCAAACTGACGGGTCAAAGCATAATCATATCATATCATAAGGGTTCATATCAAAGTTCATATCAAAGGTTCAAAAGTTAAAGGTTCATATCAGATTTCCATAACATAAGTTCATAATCAGAGGTTCATAATCAGATGGTTCATAATTATAACAAACGACTATCATAGCGAACAGAATCATATCAAAGGATTATGTCGGAATCATATCAAAAGGATCATAGCATAAGGAAATCATAGCAAAGGAATATCATAAGTGAAGCAAAGTCAAGGATTGAAAAGTCAGGAGAAATCCCTACTGAAAAGGGATAGAATATCTGTACCTTAGCAACGAAATCAAAGCAAACAAGAAAGTCACACCGGGAAGCAACGTCGTATCTCCTTCAACGTATCTACACGAATTGATATCATATATTACTTATATACTCATTTTATAAGCTTCTTATGCATGTGTAAGTGTTTTACTTATTGATATCCTTTTTCTATCTTTCATTTTTTTAAACTCATATTTGGACCAGACTTTAGAGATTTTTATAAAATACTTACTTAGCTCAAATGAAATAAAGTAAAATCCCAAGGGGTTCCCATATGATTTAAAAGAGTCTCCAAAAATTGGTGGGTTCTATCTCTATGCCAAATGGCCTATGGAAAATCACAAGTCCAGACCTGTCCAGAAAGTAATCAGAAAATACACCTTAAAAGTTTACACTTATTGGACCTGTTTAGACACCATGGAAAAATTCCCAAAACTCTCAGAAATTCATTTATATCCTAAATGTCAATCCTTTAAAAGGAGAGCTGCCAATTCCTTATGGTTTGAAAATGAAAAATCAAACAATCCAACCAAATTTCAGACCCGTTTTCTCAGCTTTGACACTTGATCTTGTAAAATTTAAAAATACGACTTAGACAACTCCAAATTCGACCAAACCACTTGGAAAACTTAACTAAGACATAAAATAAACTTTTCCAACAAAAACCCAGATTATTTCACTTATAAATTTCGATCTATAACCCACACAAATTCGACATATGATGATGTCCATTTTTAGGGTTCATATTAGGCCATCATAACACATGTTTAGACCATTAATTACACTTAGGGTTCCATTCCAATTAGGGTTTCGAATTTATTAGGCATGATAACATTTATATATATGTGATTTTATGGGAAGATAACATGCGACCAAAGCCAAGAAACAAAGAAAACAAGAAACGAGATGATGTTGAGTTACCCTTGAAGCGTGTAATGAGGAAGGAAACAAGATCAAAACTGAACAAAGCCAACACCTTCATGGCCTAGCAAACCCACGACCAGGAGCAGTTTACCCACGAAAAAAACCAAGCAATCCCTTGTACCAAGTACACGAATTCAGCAGCCCCCAAATCCACGACAAGCCACCTTCTTTGGCCTAGCAGCCCTACGACCGTCAGCCTTGTGTTGTCTTTGAGTCGAATGGGAAGAGGAGGGAAAAACTCCAGCCGTCACTTTGATTTTAGGGAGATTAGGGTTTTTTTCTTGGTTGCAATGAAGGTCACGAAAAAAATGAGGGAGGGGTTACACGGTTTGTTTTATCCGAACCAAAAGAAGACATGGGCCAATGACCAAATTAGTTGGGCTTTGTACATTTACTTGTCATGCATTTGTGTATTAAATAAAAATTCGGCCCATTTAAAATTAAACGTAAGCGTAATCGGTTTCTTTTGTCTTGTACAAATTACATATTTACTAGTTAGGTTATAAACGTATTTGATGAGCTTGACGTGTTTTACGTATTTTATAAATATCAAATTGAAGGGCAAAATAGTCTTTTCACGCGTTTATGATTTTTAGGGTTTTACAAACATGTAACTTGTAATACATAACGTAAAATGTATAAGTTACTTGTAATTATATATTATGTCAACACCTCTTGATGACTCAAGTCCTTGTATGCTACAACACAGGTTCGTACATGTTTGTTATGTTGCATTATGATCAAACCCCCAACAAACCATTAAAACATGTTTAGTTAAATACTTTATGTATAACAACTAGTGTTTACATATTCGGTATATATATACTTAACTAGCATGTATTATAATGGGTAATATAAATGGGTAGAAACTTAAGTATTTGACCCATTGACCAAATACATTGAATGTAGTTGGATAAAACCCAAAGTCTAGAAACATTGTACCTTGGTGGGCACTCATAACCCATTTGACTAGATGCATTGCATCCATTAGATACATTGTATCTAATCTAATACCCATGGATCAACCCATAACCCATTTGACTAGATGCATTGCATCCATTAGATACATTGTATCTAATCTAATACCCATGGATCAACCCATAACCCATTTGACTAGATGCATTGCATCTTGTAGATACATTGAATTTACTTGGTACCCATAACCCAAGACCCATGACCCAAAACCCATGGGTAAAAAGGAGCGTCCCACGGATCCCCAGTAATACACTGGACGGATCCCTTAAGGGAGGGATCCGTGGGATCCAGGGAACAGTGGCTAGTTTTCTTCTATAAATAGTAAGTCATTTCTTCATTGTTTCACAAACCTTCACACATAGTTTCTCTCCACCATTTCTAGGATATTTAGATCATTAAGAAACATGTAAACCACCTGTTGGGATATGAAAGTGTTGAACAGTTAAAGCGCTGAAGATTAACAAAGTACTGCAGAATGACAAAGAACTGGAAAAAGTAAAAGAGTCAAAGTACTGCTAAAGATAAAGTCAAAGTACTTCACACGAAGTCAAAGTACTGCAAGATTAAAGAACTGTTTTATTCGTTTATAGAAAGTCTTGTAATTATATAATATTCTATATTAGATTACTTGTCGTACAAGGATACAATTTGTAAACCGACTAGGGTTATCCTTAAGCCTATAAAATGACCCCTAGATTGGCATTAGAGGTACGATTGCTTACAAGTTATTATTTAGAGTTTTAGAGAAGATCGATATTCTTAGAGTTGTTGAAGTATCTGCATAATTAGAAGATTTAGAGTTAATAATAAAAATTATTATTCTTAGATATGTTATGTAAATTCCGCAGACTTAATAAAGATTATTCAGTGTTTCATTGTTAATAACTTAGGATTTATCCGAGGTTGTTAAACCTTAAACAAGCTATTTCAGTTAGTATGGTTAGAGTACATCGATCCAACACCACCCTCATCTCATATGATCATAATGCTTCTAACTTTCATTTGTTGTAAGCATACTCCCGAAGTGATCCTCCAAAGCAAGCTTAGAGATCTTGCTTCCTTACCTACTGAAATGATCACCCATCACAAGATCCAAGCACATGAAGATCTTCTACAACAAGCTTGGGAAACTTTTCATCTTCATTCGTAGATGACTAACTACATCATGCTTTGGGTTCTTGATGTTTAGTTTAGGATTTCATATCCATTAGACACATTGTCTTGGATATTGTCTAGTATCATATTCTTGTATCTATGACTAGACTAGATGGTTTATGTGTTTGTGCCATAACACACAAGGTTTTTTATGTTGGGCCACAAAACATAACGGGTGTCATAGATGTGTCAAAGGCATTAATGAAGAATGTTAAAAGAGTCAAGATGAAGGCATTAGTGAAGGGTGCCGAGTAATCTAACCAAGGGCATTAGTGAAAGGTGCCTAAGGTGTATATTCGATATGGTGTGTTTCGATGTACAAGATAGAGTAGTATTGGATCCAAGGATATTGATATCCTTGATGGTGTTGTAATAAGGAGTTGGTCTCCTTAGGGGTATAGGTGTTGTGTAGTGTTGGGTAGTAGTTCCTCCATTGTAATGGAACTCGGTACTTAGCCTAGTACCGGATAAAGGGTAGGCGACGTTATGGTAGGTGTGGTTAACCTTGGTGTGAAAGAACCCGGTGGTTAGCCTAGTACTGGAAAAAGAGTAGGCGACGTTGTGAAGGCTTCTCCGCCATAAGAAGTTGGTGTGGTGTAGTGTTTACGAACTCTCGAGTAGGTGACTCGGGGAGTGGAGTAGGGTAAGGAAGGTGTCCTTGTAGCCGAACCACTATAAATCCTCGTGTTGGTTTGTCTATCCTTTTACTTATCGCTTTACTCTTATTCTTGCATTACATTGTTTATTTTCTATGTGGTTGATGTCTATATTTGTGATACATACTTGGTCTTTCATATAGTCATAAACTATATTTAACACTTTACATATTATGACACGCTTGATCAAGAAAAAGCAACCGGAATAATAATGGTGAAACTTGATTTATAATGAACCATTAATCTTGCGGAATCTTATGTGATATTAAGGGGTTGGCCTTACATGCCGTAATGCGTTAAATGCATCCTCGTGTCGAGATTAGCAAATGCAATGGTTTATACTATATTTGATACAAAAGTTTTAAGTTTTAAACGGAAACGTATTCACCCCCTCTACGTTTTCACAATTTGTATCAGAGCGGGTTGGCTCTAGTTTTTAAAACAAATGGTTTTCAAAACAAGTAAGATCCTTGTATCAATTTTTTGGTGATGTCAAGGATAATATTAATAGTGTTTTGTTGATTTTTTTCTCTTTGAAGTTTTGTTGTTAGATATCTTGTTAATCAAGCTTGAATAAAGGTAAAAATGGATAATATAACTTCACTAAAAAGTCTACAAAGGTTAAACCTTTTCGTCGGGTCAAAACATGCATTTTTGTAATTCTGTATCAGATCCGCGGATCCCTCAGGTTACACTGGACGGATCCCTCAGACAAGGGATCCGTGGGATCCGTGGTATAGAAGACAGTTTTTTTCTGAATTTCAAAAATTCATAACTAATTAACCGTGAGTCGTTAGAAGTCGTGCCACCTATTGTTTTAAAGGTATTTGAGTCTAATTTCATTTAAAAATGATTTCATAAACTGATTCAAAATAAAAATTTACAGAATCATTGATTTATAATAGAAAGTCATTTTTTGGTCATAACTTTTGCACAAACTTTTGATCTAATTAGAGACGGATGTTTTCATCTTTTGAATAACAATGTGTCCTGTTTTGAAATTAAGGTTTTGATCATATTTATAAAAGAAACTAATCAAGCTTGGTATACATGTTTATATTTAACACAAAGCGATGAAAAGGACTTTCGTATGCTATTCTAAATGATAAATTGTCGTTCCTTGCATTACTTGATTATTTGCTTATCTCAAATAGCTTTTGTGCTTGTTTGATTGAATAACATATGTGGTTTGCTTACGTTGCTATTCATTCTCTTGCTTGTCGATTTAGTAATTTTCTACTAATCAATGTGCTACTTGAAGGAGTGTTTGGGATAACATCTAGTTGTGTCGAAAATGTTAGTTTTATAAGTTGAAAAATGTTTAAAACATATAACACACTATATGGCCTTTTGATTGAGTTTGTCATGTGTGCAACATAAATGTTTTATATGCTTATACGATTTCTTGATTTCATATTTTCTTGTATCGTTTTCTAAAAACAACAAGAATGTACATCGGATCATAACCTACACTTGTGTTGATGATGTACTCTCCCGTTTTTCTTTTCACGATCGCTCTTCAAGCTTCATAGTAGGATTGACAACTTGATTATTTCATCCAATATACTCAAGTAAATTATTTTGCAACGCAAATATAATTGTTCATATCCGAAAGTCTAAACTCGAGCTTTCTAACAACATATGTTGAACTAGTTCATCCAACCATTTTTTTGTTCACCATATGGACAGCTTTTAATTTTTTGACACCTTCGTCACCTTAGTTGTTTCAAGTATTATATTAATAAAAAAGAAGCAAAGTATCATCATTGTTACTCTTCGATAGGCCATTGTAGGAATATAAATTTTCCTAACTTGAGAATGAATACTCGAGAACTTATTGCACTAGAAACTCAATTTGACCTAACGGTTGAATTGCTTCCTTGATAGAAGTTGGGTATGTGGAATCACCCGTAAAAATGGTCGTCTTTAGCCGTAATTGATCACCGCTAGTAATAGTCTCATATTCATTCTCTCACTTGAGAAATTTATACTCCTATGTTTTCCTAAAGTAAGTTTATAATGTAAATACTTTGCATTGTCTTAGGATTACTAATCAAAAAAGTTGTAAAATTAATTTTTCTTTTAGTTAATCATAACCACTTGCCTCATTAAGCGATTATCTTGCTTTGATCGAGAAGAGATACATGACTTCATAGACGAAGCCCATTGTATGCTAATCACCACCCGTAATGACTAGATTCTCCTAAACTAGCACCCCACAACTCTTTTGTCTTGAACACCATCATGTGCTCTTTTCTTTCTAGACACATACCTTGCATGTCATTGTTAGTGTAAATGATTTACAAATCTAGATCGTAAATCTGTTTTGGGCTTCTTGAATAGTGCTTTAAGTTTGCTAAACCTTTGTGTTATTTGTGAGCTCGATCTCATTTGATTGCCTATATATGATCTCTACACGCTCTCCTTGCTTTGCTTAACGTGTATACATGTATGTTTGCTGTAGAACAATTTGTTTCACAATTCAAAACATAGAGAAAAATTCTGCAACTATTCTGTTTAGAAAATCTGTCTTAGACGCCGGATCCCTTAGATGTAACTAGACGGATCCCTTAAGTGAAGGATCCGTGGGATCCGGGTGGACAGAAGTTCCTTTGTAGCCTCCTTGCATTAATCCAACATTCTAGACCTTATTGGACTAGTTAAACATGCTATATTAGGACCACTTAAACTTTCCTTAGGCTCAATTGATCTCACATTCACTCATGGATGACTTAGGATCACATTCGAAGTATTTTTTGATTTTTCATTAGTTCAAAACTCACCATCTTTCCGCTCCAATGTTTACACATTTTTCCTCTCATCTCAAAACACCTAGTTTGATATTTTTCTCAATTTTAGCAAATTGATTTTAGTCATCCTTACCTCAAAATAGGCCTAAAACTAGCTTTTAATTTCTTATGATTTTTAAGGAATTTTCCAAATCTCTCTTAAGTCATCATCTGATCTCTAGGATCATTTAACACCACTTGACACTCTCAAATTTCTTAGTGTCATCTTTGTTCATCCACTGGTGATTATAAAGCCCCATCTCTTTCCATAAAAGGCAATCATTAGCTACCATCAATCATTTTCTGTTGATCATTTATGTCCATCTTCATGTAAGACACTTAATAGACTGATTAACTTAGGATATTTAGGTGCTAGACCTTGATAGAACCCGATCACCTCTTTTTCACCTCATCTGTTAGCCGGATCCCTAGACTTAAGCTAGCCAGATCCCTCTAGTGAGGGAACCGGTGGAACCGTGGAACAATAGGTACATTATCTCTTTAGATAATCATTTCAAATTTCCTTTTTCCACACAAGCACTTTTTCAACACTTAGGATTATCATTTTCTTATATGTTTATTGAAACATATTGGATTTCACAAACACATCATAACATGATCAAGTGGGGCGTATAATTCATGGTTTTAGAGAGAGAAAGAGTTAGAGGTTTGGGAACTTAGTGAGAGAAAATGAAAGTATTATTATGAGCTCCAACTCTCTACCTTGGGAGGTAGAGAGTATTTATAGTCTTACACAAATCGCCACCTACGGTTTTACTTAACTAAATACAACTTAACTAATAAATAACTACGACTACGAGCTTTCTAACGATTACATATACTTGAGGTGACCGACACTTTAATACTTGGATTTACAAAATCCTAACAATCTCCCCCTAAGGGAGGTCACCTCAAATTACATTGAATACAAACAGATATTACATTAAGATTGTTCTAGGATTCTTGTTCCTGTTCTTTGCCCAGTAGCTCGTAGTCATTGATTCTTCATTATTGTATGTTTGGATAATCTAAGTGGAGGTCTTTCAATGATCCACGTGATGATGAGTTTTGAGCTAGCATTGAGATCATCAGCTAACATAAATCTCTGACTCTTCCATTGTGGTGTTGGTATTATGTGATGTTGTGACATTTGGACCGACATGCTGTCATTCTGGATCATGATCTCTTCTTATCAGAGTAGCGGAAGCTTTAGTTGATTCATGATACTTGCAGCAGCGTAGCATAAGCATGAAGTGAAAATATCAGAGCCATTGATGCACTTATCATAATTTCTTTAGAGATGAATGTGTAGTGTGAGCATGCGGGTATGGATTGACCGCATCATTCTGATCAGCTGCAAACGTCCGGCGTACCTGCATACAACAGTTAGCAATAAATTGCACGAAAGTGTCTTTGATCACTTTCGTTGAATTGAGGTACACGGCCTATGGTTCCCCGTTGATCAGTACAAGTACTGCCTGTGATCAGGTATAATTCCGAAGAATTTCCTTGACAGGGTTTCGCAGCTGCTCTAGCTGTTTTCAAACCGGAACGTCTCAAAGAAGACAACACGGAGTGAGTGAACCAGCGAATTGAGATTCACTGATTGATGAAAATGATTTGAAAAACAATCGTGTACTACTCAATATAAATTGTTTTTGCAATACAACGAAGGTTTTAATGAAAATTAATTATCAATCATAAACACCTTTTATTTTGAAATATTAGTACACAGTCGATGTGCTAAAGAAAAGAGTTTTTAAGCACAACGACTTGTTTTTCAAAGGTATCCGTCAATCCATAACCTGAACCAGGATTCATTTAAAAGATTAAATCGCCCCATTGTTTCTGTTCAGTTGTCACATGGTTGATTTATTGGATAGATCTCACATGCCACCCACCAGGAGCTTGTTTGGTGTTGGCTGCAGAAGGCTTTCCATCTTCATTGTGAATATGTTTGCATATCACTCAGATGTTCTGGCAATACCACAAGGATAATGCGTAGGACTCATAAGATATAATCACTCTTTCCACATTGTGTGAAACAGAGAGTCTTCATTGACAGTGTCCTAATGAGATTTATTTGATGATCTCGTGGCTCTAGACTCAATTTTGCATATTTGGTTCCTATGCCGGAGACTAGGGAGGGAGTCTCCTTCTTTAATATCAACAAACTCTAAGAGAAAGTCGATAGATAATCTCGGTTCCCCGTGACAATGAAACAAGCCCTTTTAAGTTTGGGAAGTTTAGTGCAGTGCGTCACTGGGTCCATGCCGTCTTGTCTTTAATAATAGAGTTACCTTAGTAACCACCAATAGCATATGTGTTGAACCCGGTTTCTGCCCTAAGGTTGAATTATTGGAGGGCTATTTCTTTTCACCCTTTTCACATTCAATTCTTTCTCATTCTTCAACCCCTTCAGTGCTTACCGAGACTTCATAACTAGAACCTTGTTGGGTTTATTCCAGTTTGTTGGATCTAAGACACTCTCCTTGTGTTAATGATATTTTGTATAATATTATCAAGCAAGCGGAATTTACTTAAGTAATACTTTAGAAGACAAATTATATGATGTATGAGAGTAAACACAAGTTAACACAAAACTCAAGCTCCAATATTATTAATGAAATAATACGAGTGATCTTGGTATCACTAGGGTTACACCTTGAAGCTTTCGTAGGTAATCTTGTAATGTAATACATACCTAAGACTATGACCTATAATCTCCTTTTATACAAGAAGGAGTCCTTTACAAGATAAGTATATAGCTAACATAATAGAATATACACAAGATCTATTCTATACTTATCAAGACGCGTTTAACCTTATCATTAACTGATAGCAGTGGTAATGAAGAACTTGCAGTGGGAATATGTTTCCACTGCTAGTGTTAAACCAAGCAGTATAAACCATAACTATCTGTGGTAACGGATTATTCCCAACAATCCTCCCTTAAACTTATGATTTCTCTGCAAATCAATAAGTTTCTTCAATATGTATTAACTTAAAGGATTTGGGGAATTCAATCAAACACTTCACTTCTTTTCTCTTAACTTTTGTATAGCTCTTGAACACTGTTCTTGAAGCCTGTGTAATAATGCTCTGACGTTCTTACTGTCTTCATTAACTCGTATGTGTAAGCTTAACATTACTGTAAGAGCTCCAGCTCTAAGTGGATATTCTTTCTCAGCAAGCATGAAAAAGTCTTCTCCATTAGATGTAGAGACATGATGAACATCACATGAATCATAATAAAACCACTTTGTACCAAGACATGTGAATAAGGTTTTCCAGTAGTCATCATCAGCATTTGGTTCAAAAAGCCTTCTAAGATTTACCCATAACTGCATCTCCTTTGTATCTTTGAGATGTTGACCATTAAACCTCTCTTGAACTAATCTCCATAATGTATTAAGGTCATCTCTGTCAAAAGCTTTAATAAGATCTTCAAATGTTATGAAAGATGAAGTTTCTCCTCCCAGCCTTGTAATCTTCCATGTTAAAGCAAGATTGCTAGCAGTGTAAACTTCCCAATCAATGATAGGATGTCGAATTTGCAGTGGTTCTGGATAAAAATCTCTGTCTTCAATCACAATCATTTCAGTCATTTGATCTTTAGTGAACATCTCAGTAGACTTTGTATGATCTTCATTAACCTTAGTCTTCTTAATAGTTTGAGAATCACTGACTTTGGCCTTTCTCTTCAATCTATGAAAAATTCTTTCTTCTTCTTCAGAACCCATTGGAATAAAAGATTTATCTTGTTTCACAGTTCTATAGTAAGCCCTTTCAACTTGATCATCAGACATTCCTATGAATTGATGCTTTTTCCAGTTACCAACATGACAACAATAAGTCTTCATAGATGCAAGTATTTGTGCCTTGGTTGGTTGTCTTTCTTTCTTCTGATTCTTCTTGACTGAACTGATTACATTATCAAGTGCTTGATTGTTCTTCATCATAATGAAATCTTTCAACTGAGCAGTTCTTTGTTCCTCAGTTAAAGATGCATCAGCAACAAGGTCAATTGCCTTTTTCTTGATTTCTGGATTATTATCTACCAGAAACTGAATATCTTCTTCAGTAGGAACATAACTAAACTCTGGAGCTTTCTCTTTCATAACAGTAGGTTGGACAGTGGAAATTGAATCAGCATCTTCCATTCTATCCAATCTTTGAGCTTCCAAAAAGCTAGCAACTTCTATTTCTTTCAACCTTTTCTTTTCAGCAATTTGATCTTCTGAAATCTTCGTAGCAAGTTCTCTATCATGATCAATCTGAACATGTCTTTTCTTTGAAACCTTCCCTTTAGGTTGTTGTACATCTTCCATAACTGCTTTACCCTTATTATCCTTCAAAGTATCAAATTCTTCACTTGCAGTGGCAAGAATTGGCTCTGCAGTGGAAATATCATCAGTGGTAAAATCAGTTGCAGTTTGGAAAATGTCTTGATCTTCAAGTTGCTCACCATGAGTTTCAGCTTCTTTTGCTCCTTCACTTGTATCACCTTCATCTTCAAAATCAATTTTCCTCCCCTCAGTGTCAGAACCTGTTTTCCTCCCCTGTTTGGAGGAATTTCCCAAATCTTTATCAGCTGAATCACCATCAGAAGGTGAGGATGAAGATGAAATCACCGGCTTTGCAGTCTTCTTGTGCTTTTGCAACCTCTGCACCTCTTCTTTTAAGGTCTAAATCTCTGTCTTTAACAGTTGAACATCCGTGACATGTTGCTTCTTGAAAGTAGCCAATGTCTTTTGTATAGAATAAACCTGTTTTGCTAATTTGGTACACATAACCATCAATTCCAATTGGTTTCCACTGCCCTCAGCACTTCCAACTGTGTTACCTGTTGGGAGAGGTGAATCATGGGGCATTGGTCCAGACTCCTCCATAGTAGGACTAGGTGGAAGTCTAGAACCACCACTGCTTGTTCCTAGACCAAAAGGTTCAGAAACTTGCTGTGTTGTCATGGGAGGAGATGATTGTTCTGACCTTCTCTCATAGGTTCTTGAAACTGGTGGTGTATAATCAATGTTGGGTACATTAATTATAGGTGTATTTTGTTCAGTTGAAATTTTAGCAAGCATTTGGGGTAGGAGAGGTGTAAAAATCATATTGCCATCTTTATTCAAATTTTGAAAAACTTTAGGCTTTAGGCAACTGATTTGATAAACAGTAGTGTGCGGTTGTAGTTGAAATTCATTAAGCACAGCTTGCACAAACCTTGGATACATTAAAAATTTGGTTTTACTTTGTACATTGCCTTTCATACTGGTAAAAATATAGTTGGACCAGTTGAAAATTTTATCAGTGACTAGACAAACCAAAGGATAAGCCATGGTTAAACTAAATTGCTCATAAGATGTTTTCTTAGGACTAAGGCAATGTAACAAGGTATGAATCAAAAATCTCCAGTGGGGACAAAAACCACTCTTTTTGAAAGTAGCCTTTTTATCAGTGGTATCATACCCCATGGATGATAAAGTATCATGAATGTCAGACATAGGTAATGTGATGTGACCATTGAGATCATCCAAGTGAAGTACTCTCCTTAGGGATGCCTCAGTAACATCAATAGTTACCCCATCTACAGTGGCTCTGAGGGCATCCACTGTTTCATGTGTATCTCTATTCTCAAGTGTTATGGACTGAGCAGAAGTCCAAAACTGATTGATTTGAGAGATATAGATTGTGGGTTTGAAAAGCAAAGCATACCTTATATGAGTGGTATGAAGAAAATCCACAATCTGATGAAAAACAGGGCCACTCTTCTCGGTATTCTCTTGTAAGTAGGCCACTAGGTTGTGCTCATCTGCAAATTTCAAAGAAGCCATAGAAACTTTTGATGAAAAATATGATTATGTCAGTAAGAATTGAAGTAATGACTAGCCAATTGAGTGAACAAGATATATAGGGTTAGGGTTTATAATTGATGCGCAAGTAAAATTCTCTTTAGAAAGTAGGTAAAATATAGAAAGAAGATATTTTACTTAAAATATTAACCCTATATATATGAATATCAGTGGTTACTTTCAACGGTTGTAAAAATTTAATTACTGACATAATCAGTTGTAACGGCTAGAACAACAGTGGTAAAATAACACTGTCAGTGGAAACTGTGAACTAGCAGTGGTAATTTTTCACAAAAATTTCAAAGAGCAGTGGAAGATAAAATCATTAGAAAACAATACTGCTCCCATTATAGTTTTTAGCAAACTATCAACTATCAACGGATTTGATATGTCTTTACCATGAGCCGTTTGCTATGGACTAGCCAACTCTTAATCATAAAGAATATGGTGAGTTGATAACCATATAGTTTTTGGTAAACTATCAACCATAAACGGATTTGTCAAGTCTTTACCAGTAGCCGTTTGCTCTGGACCATTTGATGTGTATCTCAGATATACACCTTTTAACTCCAACTTCTCATCAAAACATGATATGCAAACTTAAACAAGAATTTCAGTACCCAACATCCTCCCCTCAACACTAACATAATTATGGATTAAGCATTCCAATACCTGTGACCAAGTACTGAAATCTTCCCACATCAAGACCTTTTGTTAACAAATCAGCATAGTTGTTATCAGTATGAATTTTGACAACTTGAATTAGTCCCTTTTCATAACAGTCTCTAATGAAATGATGTCTAATTTCAATATGTTTGGTCTTTGTGTGTTGAACAGGATTCTTAATAATGCATATGGTACTGCTATTGTCAATATGAATGATGGTATTCATAAAATTGTACCCATAGTCCAAAAGTTGATTCTGAAGCCATAAAACTTGAGCACAGCAACTTGCAGCAGCAATATACTCTGCTTCAGTTGAAGAATTAGCCACCATAGTTTGCTTCTTGCACTGCCATGACACTAACCTATTGCCAAGAAATTGACATCCACCAGTTGTAGATTTTCTATCCAAGCTAGCTCTAGCATAGTCACTATCTGACTAAGTAACCAGATCTAAAGGAGAATCTCTGGAGTACCACAATCCCAGAGTAGGAAATGCTTTAAGATATCTGAAAATCTTCTTCACAGCAGTCAAGTGAGAGAACTTGGGAGTAACTTGAAACCTTGCACAAGCACACACAGCAAACATAATATCTGGTCTAGATGATGTAAGATACATCAAAGAGCTAATCATAGATCTATACATGTGCACAGCAACAGCTTCACCACTATTTTCCTTAAGAAGTAGATGTGTAGTCTTGTCTGCAGGAGTGCTAGATGACTTTGCATCAATAAACTTGAACTTCCTTAGAATCTCAGCCACATATTTATCTTGATTAATGAAAATACCATCTGGCTTTTGTATTACCTGAAGTCCCAAAAAGAATGTGAGTTCTCCCATAGAACTCATCTATAATTCTTCTTTCATCAGTTTCTCAAAATCTTTGCACATCTCTGTCTTTGTAGACCCAAAAATGATATCATCAACATATACTTGAACAAGCAAGCTATCATTCTTGTCTTTCTTGATGAACAAAGTTTGATCCACTCTGCCTCTATGAAACCCATTTGCAAGAAGATAAGAAGTTAAGGTTTCATACCATTTCCTTGGTGCTTGATGCAAGCCATACAAAGCTTTAACGACCCTGTAGACTTTGTTAGGATGTTCAGGGTCTTCAAAGCCTGGAGGTTGTGAGACATAAACTTCTTCATCTATCTGACCACATAGAAAAGCACTTTTTACATCCATTTGATAGACTTTAAAGCCCATAAAAGATGCATAGGCTAAGAACAGCCTAATTGCTTCAATCCTTGCAACAGGGGCAAACACTTCTTCATAGTCAATACCCTCCTCTTGAGTATATCCTTGAGCCACAAGCCTAGCTTTGTTTCTGATAACAATTCCCCTTTCATCTTTCTTGTTTCTGAACACCCATTTAGCACCTATTACCTTCTTGCCAGAAGGCAAATCACAAAGCACCCATACCTTTTGAAGCTTAAATTGGAGCAGCTCTTCTTGCATTGCTTCCACCCAACTTTCATCTTCAAGTGCCTTGTAGACATTCTTTGGCTCCATTTGTGACAGAAAACACATAAATAGACATTCATTCTTGCCTTCATGTAATTTAGATTCATATATTTTACTTATGAATCCATGAACGTCAGGCAGCTTTGTTTGTCTTCTAGTCTTCACAGGTGAATAGACATCCCCAATCACATTTTCAAGAGGATGTGATTTATGAACAGTGGTGTGGGGAGTCTGAGGAACTGCAATCTCACTTGGCATATTAGAAATTTCAACATCATTGGCTTGAGCTTCTATATTAACTGGAGTGGTGATTCCTACATCTGGTGTTGCAGTGGAAACACTTTGCCGAACAGTGGAATCAAAATTTCCCCTGCTTTCAGAACTTTCAGTATTCAAATGACTATTTCCTTCTTTTCTCAAATCACAAGAAGAATGAGCAACTCCAGTTTTCTGTACATCATTATTATCTGCATAGTCCTAAAGAGGTAGACTAAAATCATCTTGATCATCAGTATCCTCTTTGCTTGGTTCATCATCATCAAGAAAATCTTCTGATCCTGCAGCTTCAAAAGAAGATGTGCTTGTAGAAACAGGCACATAATTCATAGTATTTGTTAGAGTATCAAGATCAAACAGTCTTTCTGGACCAGTTCCTTTGACATTTACTTTGTTTTCCAGGAACTCAACATGCAGATTTTCTTCAATCTTTTGGGTTCTTAAGTTGAATACTCTGAAAGCTTTACTAACCATGGAATACCCAACAAAGTACCCTTCATCAGCCTTTTCATCAAACTTGCCCAGATAATCCAAGGTATTGAGAATAGATACATGACACCCAGATGGTCTCATGAAGTCAAGGGTAGGTGGTCTTCCCCTAAACAATTCATAAGGTGTCTTGTTCTTTGTCATTACAACTAAAACCCTGTTTTACACATAGCATGCAGTGTTAACTACTTCAGCCCAAAAATTAATTGGCAATTTTGAATCGGCCAACATGGTTCTAGCAGCCTCTATCAGTGTCCTGTTCTCCTCTCAGCAACACCATTTTGTTGAGGAGTTCTAGCCACACTAAATTCTCTTTTAATACCTTTATCTCTGCAAAACTCATCCATAACTCTATTCTTGAATTCGGTTCCATTGTCACATCTAATGATTTTAACTTTCATATCATATTGTTTTTCTACTTCTGTGATAAAAATCTTGAGGATGCCAGTAGTTTCATCCTTAGTTCCAAGAAAGAAAACCCATGTAAATCTGCTAAAATCATCAGTCACCACTAGACAATATTTCTTTAGATTCAAGCTGCTCACTGATGTAGGACCAAACAAGTCCATGTGTAACATTTGAAGTGGGTGAGCAATAGAGTTAACCAACTTTGACCTGCAAGAAGCTTTGTGTTGTTTGCCTTTAAGACAAGCCACACAGGTTTGATCATTTTCAAATCTTTTCTGAGGCAGACCTCTCACCAAACCATCTTTGACAATCTTGTTAATGGTTTTAAAGTTAACATGACCAAGTCTTCTATGCTATAACATGGATTCATCCACTGTGGCCTTTGCAAGCAAGCAAGCATAGTCATTTTTAGCAACAATGTTGTTCATATCAAAGCTATATAAATTGCCTTTTCTAGGAATTTTAAGAAGAACTTGACTTTCATCAGGCATCTTAAAATCCTTAGAGAGTACAAAACACATATCTTTGGTGAAAAGAACATTGTTCATTTTGTCACACATTTGTGACACACTAAAAAGATTATACTTAAGCTCTTTTACATAATACACAGGTTCAAAGTCCAAGTTACCAGTTTTAATAACTCCTTTACCAGCAACTTTACCATTTACTCCACCTCCAAAACTGACATATTGTCCATCATATTGCTCAAAGTCTGAAAGATAGGACTTGTTGCCAGTCATGTGCCTTGAACACCCACTATCTGTATATCCTTGATCTGATCTTTTTGTTCTTGGATGTTCCTGCACATAAGAGTAAAGAGTTAGTTTCTTTTGAGGACCCAAGCCATGATTGACTTGGATCTGCCTCGTGTATCAATATAGTTAAATCTATCAAAGATCATTGATACACCATTGGGATTGGTTGTAGAGGTGTTTCCTTTAGGTTTCCATTCCCAACGTGCTGAGGCCTTCACAGCATTTCCCATGTCCCCCATTTTCTTGTTCAAAACCTTTGCAGTGGTAACTTTTGAATGAGCAGTGGTAACTGCTGGTTTCTTTTTAGGTACCCACTGTTGGTTATTATTAACCTTTTTAGTTTGAAAGGTTCTTTTTCCTGTTTGTGCAGATTTATTAAAACTTGTTTTAGTGTTTGCACTTTTAACAGGTGACTTAGGGTGGGCAGTGTTAACAGATTTTGCAGTGGCAAGTGTTTTGAGGCCACTTCTAAGTTGAACTGCTCTTGGGACCATTTTGCAATTAGAACTAGGGTGTACATTATGTTGATATCTGTTAGACTCCACCCTTTTGTTCCCATATACTACCCTTCTCCCAACATGATAGTCACAATAAGCATGTAAATGATCAAAACTACCACCGATATAGCATGCCTTATTATTCATAACAAAATCACTACCTAGTTGTTGAGATTTAACATGATTCCAACTCCTCTGGTTACCCCTAGGAGCTGTAGGCTTGTTCCTATACATCTCAGCATACCTTACAGTTGATCTAGGTTTATTAACTGGTTTCCTAGGTTCCTCTGTAACAGTATTAGCAACTTTTGGGATAGTAGTCTCTACATTCTTTTTAACACTCTCATCTACAATAGATGAGTCACTAGCACTCTCAAAAACATCATTATCTAGCTTACTCTCTTCCTCACTCTTCAAAACTGTGTCTTTTAAAGGACCATATTCTCTTACAAGATCCTTAAAATCCTCTATATCTGTATGAGCTAAATCTATACCTGGAGGTGAATGAACACCCCTTAGTGGTGGAGGCGCAGTATTATAACCCATACCAGACTTAGCTTTATTATATACTTGAGCATTCCAAATTTTCTCAATTGACTCAGACTGATGATAACATGTGTCTACAGTTAAATTGACATTTTCAAGTTTCTTTTGGAGTTTTTCAAGCTCCTTTTGGTATGCTTCATTTACAGCAGTTGTATGTTCTACTTCTTTCCTAAGAAGAATCATATCATCATTATAATTTGACTCATTTTCCTGATAGTGCTCTATTTGATTTTCTAATACTGCCATAGCTCTCCTAAGATTAGCCACAGTATAATTAGCAGTATATAACTCTTCTCTTTCATTAGAATATAAATTATTAAGTCTTTCAACTTCTCTAGCAGCCCTACATGTTTTAGAACAACTATCAAAGTTTTGTACCTCAGAATCAGAGAAAGCCATGAGAGCAAATTCAGTAGCAACAAGAGCAGCATCTGAATGTTCTTCTTCTTGTTCATCATCCATGAAACTCCAATCGTAGCTCACACCATCAATAGCCAACATTGTCTTTGGTTCTTCCACAGTTGGTCCCTTCTTTTGCTTGTACCATGTAGACCTGTTGTCCTTGGTCTTTGGTCTTCTACATTCTCTAGCAAAATGTCCAAACTTGTGGCAGTTAAAGCACTCCACTTTCTTCTTATCAAAACCTGCAGTATCATCACCATTAATGTGAATAGGCTTGCCAGTCTTCTTGTAGAACTTCTTAGCCCTCATGCTAAGAAGAGCTATCTGCCATTTTATATCCATCTCTTCCAAGTCATCTTCATCAATTTGCTCTATGTCTTCATGAGTTAAGACAGAGCCATCAACTTGTGTGGAGATAAAAGCATAAAAGGTAGGATCTCCAATACTAGCAATCTTCTTTTTGGAACCTGCAGTGGTAACATTAACATTACCAGTGGAAACTTTAGAACCTACAGTGGCAATATCATCATCACTATCATCTTCAGAATCATCACTGTCAACAGAATTTGACAACAATGCCAAGCTACTAGAGCTTGTACCAAGTTTCCCTGCCTTCTTCAACCTTTGCTCAATAAGTTTGAAGTTGTTGTAAAGATCATTGAGCTTCAATGTTTCAATGTCTGTTTTGTTTTCGCATACAGTAACATTGGTTTGAAACTCTGAAGGCAAACTTCTTAGAAACTTCAAATTGAGGTCTTCCTTTTCTACCTCAATGCCAAACACAGTTAGTTGTGTAACAATCTTCTGAAGTTTGGTAAAAATGCTATCGAGTGAGTCATTGCTTGAAGCAGAGAAGTTCTCATAACTTTGCTTTAACAATGTCTTCTGAGTCTTCTTTGTTGCATCATTACCACCAAACACTGAGCAAATCTCTTCAAACAGTTCTTTAGCAGTCTTGAATTTGCTGAATGCAATAATCTGGTCTCTAGGAAGAGTCATCAGCAATAGACTTCTAGCTTTAAGATCATTCTTCTTTTGAGCTTTTTCAGAATTTGACTCAGGCACAGAAACTTTCACAACATCTGTGTCACCAACTTTTGAAGTAATGGTCACAGATTTGAAAGAATCACCAAGTTGAATGATCTCCCATAGAGCATAGTCCTGTATGAGGAAGAATTGCTCAATCAGTATCCTCCACATCTCAAACTCATTAAGCTTAAGCTTAGGGAGTCTGGGTGTAGAAGAAGAGTTTGATTGATTGTTTTCCATCTCCATTGTCTTGAGAGAATAAGTCAAGCTAATTCTTTGGATCTTCTAAAACAAAATATCAGAACCTTGTTCTGATACCACTTGTTGGATCTAAGACACTCTCCTTGTGTCAATGATATTTTGTATAATATTATCAAGCAAGCGGAATTTACTTAAGTAATACTTTAGAAGACAAATTATATGATGTATGAGAGTAAACACAAGTTAACACAAAACTCAAGCTCCAATATTATTAATGAAATAATACGAGTGATCTTGGTATCACTAGGGTTACACCTTGAAGCTTTCGTAGGTAATCTTGTAATGTAATACGTACCTAAGACTATGACCTAGAATCTCCTTTTATACAAGAAGGAGTCCTTTACAAGATAAGTATATAGCTAACATAATAGAATATACACAAGATCTATTCTATACTTATCAAGACGCGTTTAACCTTATCATTAACTGATAGCAGTGGTAATGAAGAACTTGCAGTGGGAATATGTTTCCACTGCTAGTGTTAAACCAATCAGTATAAACCATAACTATCCGTGGTAACGGATTATTCTCAACACAGTTTTAGCTCTATCTCAGTCCGCACTCTTCCCATATCTCATTTTTCCCCTTTTTTCATCATACCTAAGGACTCTACACTATCTAGTGGATTGTCCCTGGGTAGATCCCTCTGGTTTTAGCGGATCATGGGAACGAATACCTAACCTAACCATCCTTATATCACCATACATAAAGTAAATTTGGTCGGTCTATTTGGTATTGTTCATCTGCCGTTGGAACCAATTGAAAACCATTCGAAAAATCAATCCAGATACTTGTGATATATTATCAAAGCATTTTGTACCTGAATTGTTTTTGATATTTTTAGAAAAAGAGCTCCCCCTCAACATGTGCATCATGCATTTTAAATCGTTTTGGCACACGGAGGCAAGAGGAAGAATTAACTTCTTTGATTACCATTTTCTAAAAGATATCAACATCACTTCCTTGATCAAATCAAGTATATAAAGCATATTGGGGAAGGATGAGGTTTTCATAAGTTTGCTCCCCCTTAATATGTGCCTCGAGGTTTGAAAGAGTTTTGTACATATTAGAGGGAACCTGCACTTAGAGACAAATCAATCACGTTTCAATTCTTTGTGGTTATAAAAGGATGCTCCCCCTCAACATGTGCATGGAAAAGTTGAAATCGTTTGGCACATGTGGGGAGGAAAGCTTGCTAAACACTTGTGAAACCATTTATCGAATTATCAGTTTAAATCCAATTTAATTCACAAATTCTCCCCCAATCACAATTTTCAAAACATTTGATATTTGTCATCTCTATAGATTTAAATTGTTTTGGAAAGCTTTTAAGGAGAATTATGATTTGCTTATGAAAACATTTAACCGATAAGGATCACTTATGAGACTTTAAACTCCAATAACATGCATGAATATCTTTTGAAAACATGACAAATAACCTTTTGATTTAAATGAAATTATTCTCCCCCTCAATCAATAACATAAGTTGTTGATTGAGAGATCGAGATTCTGATCGATGTCAAGTCCAAGTGAATTTCAAAAAATTTAGTCCGAGTTATTTTGTTAAACATTGTTTTCATTAGATAGCAAATATTTGAAAATAGAATCAGAGCATGAGATTTGAAAAACAAGATAAAGCATGGCTCTGTTCTTTCTTTAAAAACACATGTTATAGACTGAAATGACTATAAACCATTGTTTCACTTTCTCCCAAATTTTTTTTTTACATTTTTTTAATTTTTTTTTATTTTTTTAACATTCGAACAACATCTAAAGACCCGTGTCATTCTTTGAATAAAACACAAAATCCGTAGATGATATCGAACAAGGAAAAAAGAAAAAAAACATGACAAACTAACAATACTTTTGGGATTTTTCAAAATTTTCTAATTTTTATGGATTTTTGAAAGTTTTACATTTTTCTATTTGCTTTTTGTAGATTTTGAAATTTTGTATTTTGCTTTTCGAAAAAATATTTACAAGAGATGGATGAAGAAAGACCTTTACTCCTCGTCTTCCTCTTGAAGACGTTTGAGTGTTTCCGGTTGAAGACTCTTTAGACCAAGTCGTGGGAGGATAAACTCAAAACGTTCTCTAGGAAGAGCTTTGGTGAAGATGTCTGCTAATTGGTATTCAGTTCTCACAAAATAGAGTTCCACCACACCATTTTCTACTTACTCCCTGATGAAATGATGTCGAATGTTGATGTGCTTTGCTCTTGAGTGTTGAACGTTGTTGCATGAGAGAGCAATAGCACTTTTATTATCACAGTACAGAGGAATTTTGTTGAATTCAAAGCCATAGTCAGATAATTGGGATCTCATCCATAGGATTTGAGCACAACAAGATGACATGGCTATGTATTCAGCCTCTGTAGAGGAAATAGAAGTACTCATTTGTTTCATTGAAGACCAGCTCACAAGCTTATCACCCAAAAACAGAGCACCTCCAGACGTACTTCGACGTGTATCTTGACATCCTGCATGATCAACATCTGGATAGGCTGTTAGTTACATACCAGTGTCCTTCGGGTACCAAAGTCCCATATTCATGGTTCCTTGGAGATACCGAAAGACCCGTTTAACCTCTTCAAGGTGCTTTTTGGTAGGCTTAGCCTGATATCTAGCACACATGCAAACAGCGAACAAAATGTCTGGTATACTGGCTGTGAGGTACATCAGGGATCCAATCGTACAACGATATTTTGTTTGGTCTACCATGATCCCTGAGTGGTCCTCGTCCAGTTTAGTACGCTCTATCATGGGAGTGTCAACAGGGTTACAAGAATCAAATCCAAATTTCTTTAAAATCTCATTTGCATATTTAGATTGATTCATAAAAATGCCTCCGGGACTTTGTGAAATATGTAATCCCAAGAAAAATGACATTTGTCCCATCATTGACATTTGAAATTTGAAACCCATTACATTTGAAAAACGGTCACATTCATTAGGGTCAGTTGAGGCAAAAATAATATCATCAACATATATTTGAACCTGAATTAAATGTTTTCCTGACTTTCTGGTGAACAATTTCGGATCAACTGCTCCTTTATTGAATCCAGTAGATAGAAGAAACTTTGATAGCGTATCATACCATTCCCTTGGAGCTTGCTTCAAACCGTAAAAAGCCTTCTTTAAACAATAGACGTGAGTAGGATGCTCTGGATTCACAAAACCTTCAGGTTGGCAGACGTATACGACTTCTTTAAGATCTCCGTTGAGAAAAGCCGTCTTTACATCCATCTGATAGACTATCATGTTCTTACTTGCAGCATTAGCCAAGAAGATTCTGATATCCTCGATACGAGCAACTGGAGCAAATGATTCTTCAAAGTCAATACCCTCCTCTTGACGGTATCCTTTTGCAACCAATCGAGCCTTGTTCTTTAAAACATCACCATGCTCATCAAGTTTTACTTTGAAGATCCACTTTAGAGCAATGATCATAGCACAATCTGGAGCAGGTACTAATTCCCATACATCTAGTCGATCAAACTCATGAATTTCTTCTTGCATGGCATTGAACCAACTGTCTTCATTCATGGCGGTTTTAACATCTTTTGGTTCGACCTTAGAGAGTACGGAGTTGAAGAAGCACCATAAGGCATCGGTTGCAAGTTGTTTCCGTGTGGATACTGGACGAGAAGGGTTTCCTATGATGTTGTCGAATGGATGATCATGTGTCCATTTTCTAAGGTGTTCATGTGGTCGTTGTTGAGGAACTGAAGTAGCAGAGTCGATATCTCCTGATGAAGATGGTTCTGATAAAGATTCCGGAGCAAATATGTTTTCAAAGGGGGCATCTTCGGGAGTAGCAAAGGGATTAACTTCATCATGGGCGCCAGAAACAATTCCATGATGTACACTTGATGATTGATGATTTGTTGCTGAGACAGAGTGATCAGCAGCAGGCGCTTCTTGACTTAATGACATTGAAACTGAAGGGTTAACTTCATTGACAGGGATAGAAGCAGCCTCTATTGATGGAATTAACATATCATTAGCACTTGGCTTATAGTGTTCATCAAACATTGGATCAAATAATTTCTTCAAATCATCTTCTGAAGGAGGTACATAAGGAGTTGCTGGTGAGGGATGAGAAACAAGGGTAGAACTGATAGGACTACTTAAAGAAGGTTGAAATGCGGGTCCAGAACTGGATTGTCCTGGAGCCATTTGACTGGTCAGCTCATCGAACATAACGTGAATTGTTTCCATGATATTTCAGGTTCTCTTGTTGTAGATTCGATATCCTTTTCTGTTTGGTGCATATCCTACAAATACTCCATTGTCCGCTTTAGCTTTTAGTTTACCTAAATCTTGACCGTCATTAGTTGGGTAACATAAAGCACCAAACACACGAAGGTAGGATAGATCAGTTTTTCATTTATGGACCAGTTCATATGGAGTTTTTCCATGAGAGGTGTGAATAAGGGAACGATTTTGGGTGTAGCAAGCAGTGGCAATGGCTTCAGCCCATAGAAACATTGGAACCTTTGAATAAATTAGCATTGTTCTTGCGGCTTCCACAAGAGTTCGATTTCGTCTTTCAACTACACCGTTCTGTTGAGGAGTTCGTGGAACACTTCTTTGATGACTGATTCCAACACTTTCGTAAAACTGAATTAAGTCTTTGTTAACAAACTCTGTGCCATTGTCTGTTCGAACAATTCTAACAATATTGTTGAGTCGAACCTTAAGCTGTTTGATAAGTTTGATGATGACATCTGGAGTTTCATCCTTTGTCCTCAAAAACTTTACCCAAGTAAATCGAGAGTAGTCATCAACAACTACTAGAATGTATTTCTTCCCATTTATCGTTTGCACTCTCATTGGTCCGCACAGATCCATATGAAGGGTATGAAGAACTTCCATTACTGAGTTTGTGGGTTTTGGTTTGTGGGCATATTTTGTGCTTTTTCCCAATTGACATGCTGAACAAAGATGATCCTTTTCATACTTAAGTCTAGGTAGTCCTCTTACTAAGTCCTTTCTGGAAAGATTGTTTATGGTACCAAAGTTCAAGTGATTGAGACGATGGTGCCATAGCCATGACTTAGTTTTAGAAGCCTTTGACAGCAGGCAGATGGGTGAAGATTTCATCATGTCTTCGATAGAGATGGTGTATAGGTTTGAACCATGAGTTCCTCTGAGAAGTTCCACACCATCAAGTTCTCTAACAAAGCAAGTATGTTTTCTGAAGGCCACTTCTAAGTCAGAGTCACAAAATTGTCCAACAGAAAATAGATTATGTCCAAGACCTTCAACATAATACACCCTGGAAATCACACTATCTCCTACAACATAGTCTCCATAACCCATAATTGCACCGAAATGATCATTCCCGAATCTAACAGTCCCGATGAATTTACTCACAAAGTTCATGAGCCGTGACCGGTCTCCAGTCATATGCTTGGAACAGCCTGAGTCCAGGTACCACAAAACGATTTGAACGATCTGCAGTTGAACACAGACAAGAATGGATAACTGGATAATTGGGATCCCCATGCAAGAATGGGTTCCATTTGGTTAGTAACAGTTATTGGAACACCCACATCAGAAGTAGAAACAATAGAATCATCAGAAATAGATGCAGTGCTAATGTCCGCATTTGACCTATTCAAAGTGTGTTCACTTCTTAAGGGAATAGTTCTACCAGTAGGCATCCATTTTCTTGTGGGCATTGACTTAGCAAATTTAGGGCACAACTTATTAATCTTACGGCCAGTAGCTATATATTGATAACCTATATTACTAAATTTCCTTCCTGTAGGTTTCCACTGTTTTCTAACTTTCTTTCGCCTTTGCCTTTTAGCCTTCTTCGCTTTTTTTTTTAACATTAACAATTTTAATTGGGCATTTGACAGCATTAGACAAATCATTCACACCACATTCATGATTAGTAACAGAAATCAAGCAGTCATCATTACATGGTTTGCGGATAGTAGCAGAATTCGAATTAATTACAGTATGCTTATAGCTAATACTAGAATCAACACGATTCATTTTATTCAACTCAAACTTAATATTCCTAGGGTGATCTTCTACTCTCTTCCAATGCACATTCCTAGCCTGCGAGGTCTTATCTTGCTTTGTATTGCCTGGAGGCTTTGACCCGGTTGCTTTTATGTCACTGATTACTCCTGTAGAAGGAATTATGGGAACATTAGTTTATTGATATAGTTTTTGCATTCCTGAACTAGACGTGCAGGGATCTGAACTACTTGAAGGCACATTAGAGTTCACTTTCTTAATAGTGGGCATAAAATGGTTTGTATGCTTGGCACTTGGCATAGAACAAGGCATCACAACTTTACCTTTCGCACCTAAGGATTTAGGACATGTTGCTATTAAACATTCTAGCAGCTCCTGAGATCGTTTGGCTTGAATGCACGCAAACCTAATTTCTCTGTCAAGAGGCTTATTTATGAAATCCTCTTCCACAATCTCACGGAGACATTCTAGACTATCCTTAAGGTGAGCAAAATAGTTATGAAACACAAGTTCTTTATTCCTAAGATGAGGAGGAATGTATTTAACAGTCACAGTATATTTGCAGTCTGAGGATGACCTTGATGCAACATTCTCATTAAAGACAAGTGGCAGTTTCCCTTTTTCCTGTCTCCTCAGATTCTCAATTTCCTTTTGTAAAGACGTTATTTTTTCGTTGTTCTTGTCACGAGTGACTTTAATTGAATCATATAACTCTTTAAAGTGCCGTTTAACCTTTTCATTTTCTTCAAGAAAACCCTCGTTTTCCTTTTGTAAAGCATTAACCAAGTTTTGAAGATGAAAAGTCTGAGAATACTGAGAATCTAAAGGAGGAGGCATTTGGGAGCCAGTCACATTGTTCTTTTCACCCTTTAATTATGAAATTTGGGCTTTCAATTTTCTGATCGTGTTACAATGAGCTTGAATCTGTTCGTCACGTTTGTTTATCTGAAAAACTACATCAAACTCTGGAACATATGAGGATGTCTTGATATTTGAGGTTTTGACATTTTGTTTAAGATGCTGATATTTTAGTTGCAAATCAAAATGTTCAACTTTTAGTTTAGAATGATGTTTTACCAAATTATCGTGATCATCCTGATCAATTTTCTCATTTAGTTATGCGTTTTTGTTTTCAAGCTCAATGACACGATCATGGGAAACTTTCAATGCAGTAGATAATTCATGAAACCGAGAAGCAGTAATAGAGTACTTAGTAACAGTATAAAACACATCTTGAGCCACACAACTCGAAATCAAATTCTCATTTAAGATATGCAAGTTCTTCCTTTCAACTTCATTATATTTGAGTTCCTGTTCATAATCATTGACCTCAACTATCATTGCATCAAATTCCTTTTCCATTTCTTTAATATCTGAATTTATTCCTTTTTGAAGATTCTCAAATTGACCTTTTAATTGTTTAAAGAAAGGTACGACCTCAGTTAAATAACATTCTTTAGTTTGCTCAAAACCCCTTTCCCCCTCAGTTATCCCTGTAGGTGTGATTCTATTCTTACATGTCTTCTCAAAATCAACGAATAGTTGATAAACAACATACAGGCTGATTAAGGTTTTGCTATTAGTGGCAATCGATCTAGGAACTAGATGCATTGGTGTATTTGGAGGATACAAAGTAGCTGCAGGCATTTTCCTAAGGGGAGTGTTTGTTTCAACAAGTACATTAAGTTTTAGCTTATCCATATCTTTCTTCCAAAAGATCTGTTCTGGGGTTAATTGAGTTTGAGGCTTAAACATGTTCAGGGAGATCCAATTTTCCTTAGTGTAATCGTGGGGTTTGATAGTTATGTTATTCTTTTTACACACATGATCGTTAAGCATCTTATCCATTTTCACCCTAGATGCATCATCTAGTTTTCTATCCTCTTCCTTGCACTCAGCACAACTAGGTTTCTGCCTAGGCTCAAGGATTTCATTACCATCATAGATCACATTTTGAGCAGCTTTTGCTATCTTACCATACTCAGGATTAGGTTTCTCTATAATGGGAATACTATGCTTATCGCTGAGAACTCTATGCTTAGTGATCATGTGAGCAGTCTAAATGGTATTCCCTTGTACGTACAACTTATTTTCAAGCTTGTTTTTCAAAGTTTTTAGATTAGAAAAATCATTCAAAAGTTTTGATTACTTACCACTGAATTCTTGTTTAAGCACTTTAACATTATCTTGCAGCTCTTGCTTTTGCTTAACAGTTTTAGAAAGCTTTTCTTGTAAGGAGTTTAACTCTTGTTTTAACACTTCTTCTCTAAAATTACGTTTTCTAATAATTGTACGCATTTGGTCATCCATTTCCAGCTCACGGGTAGTTAGCTCAAACTTAGCACGCTGTTCATAAATAGAAACTTGTTCTTTATAGGCATTCAGTTCAGAGATAACAGAATCATCAGGGGCACAGTCAGTGTATTCATCAAAAGCATAGTCATCATTGACTGCGGAAGATGCATTACTTGGTACAATCTCACTTTCACTTTGCTTCACATATTGATCATATGGGACAATATTGCTATTACCTTCATCATCAATATCTGATTCATAAGTTTCAAGAGATTGTACTTTATTATGCATCTTTTGCTCATCAACTTCATCATATAGTTTTAATACTTCTGAAATGATTGAATCTTTGGATGGACCAGCCTGTTGTGGTGAAGAGACCTTTGGAGAGACCATAGGTGAGATGCTAGCCATGAAGATTGTCTGTGCAGTAGGTTCATCATCAATGTCAGAGTCGTATGCATCACAGTCGGCAACTTGAAAGGCATTCTGATGATTATGACCTATCTCCTGAATTGGTTGCTCATCCACATTTGCATCATATGTCTTGGCATTGCCCTCAGCAAGAAACAACAGCTCCTCTTCATCCAACACAGCTCCATTATCCTGAGCTTGCACAAGTAACATCTTGTCTCTGAAGTACTCTGCATTTTGAGGGCGTTTTCGAGAAGTGCAGTTCCTTGCTATGTGTCCATCACCACCACAGTTGTAGCACTTAATTGGCTTAGCTTGACCTTGATTTGGATTCCTTCCACGATTCTGATTTGCCACATATCCTCTACCAACTCCACCTCTTCCCTGTTCATAATGCCTTTCTTGAACTGGTTGCACCATAACCTTCCCATCTCTGACAGTAGCTTGATTGTGTGGATTGGATGTTGTTCTCAGGTTATTGTTGGTGTGTGGGAGAGAGTTCATGTTTCGACTAACCATGAGAGACAATTGATTGATCAAGTTTTCCATGAATGTGTTTGGGTCAGGAGGCTTATATGTTGGATCAGGGATGAGCTTGTAATTACCATTACCCATGGGTATGCCTTGAGAAGCTTTGGTGGTAATTCCAACATTGGTGTAAAAAGTTGTAGAGTCATTTGACAAACTAGTTTCTCCCTGCTTAGATTTGAACTGTTCAAGAATCATTCTTTCAAACATAGCATGTCTCTCATTCTGAAGAAGGAATGCATACAGTTGCTCATAGTTGGTGTTCTTCAATCCTTTGGTTAGCTTCACAGATGTGACAAATTTATGCCATTCGGGATTCATGTTGTTCAAAAACTTTGAATTCAGCTGAATATTTGGCATGGTCATTTTGATATTCCTCATATCATTCACAAGCTTGTGGAATCTCACGTAATACTCATAGACACTTTCTTCTGGCTTCATCTTAAAGTGCTCAAATTCATCATATAGTTGAGATTCTCCGTCTTCCTTGGTTAGTTCAGAACCCGAGAGTAGCATCTTGACATTGTCCCAAACTACATTAGCTTCAGTGTTGTGATTGATCAATTTGTAAATGTCCTTAGGTAAACCCTGAAGTATGATGTTAGAAGCCCTGATGTCTGCATCGTATCTCTTCTTCTCGTTATCAGTCAGTTCATCATACATTTTGGGTTTGTCCAGTCCTAATATCACTGAGCCATCTGCAACAGTGTCAAGTATGTCTCTGGTTGTCTCAACCTGATATGGTCCTTCATCAATTGACTTGAGAATGTTAACTCCATTATCCTTACCCAGAAAATACAACCTAATTCGTTGAGCCCATGAGTCATAGTCAGTTCTGTCAAGCATTGGTGGACGAGTGTCTGAACCAGCTGCTTGAACGTCCTCAGCTACAGTAGAGATGATTGTAGGCACGTTGGTAGACATGTTTACAGATTTCATGGGATTTTATAACTCTATGATTAAAATGGGAAATAGATTCTTTCACGGGATTTTACTAAATCAAGAGAAAACCGTATTAGAAACAAGTATTAACCAAGTCGCTATAATCCTTGAACCAATCGCTAAGCACCAAGTCGCTAAGTAGCAACTCGCTAAACCTCAAGTCGCTGTGAATCATATGTTAGATACCTGTGACTCGATTGCTGAAATAGTATCTCTCCCCCAAAAAGCATGTTTTTTTTACCGACGCACAAAGAAAATATTTTGTTGCGAATGAAAAAGATATTGAGGAATTGTCCATACGTAAAATCATAATTATTGATACGGGCCTTTTCCACATAAAGGGGAATCTTTTGTTACAATAGAAGCAGAAGTGATGTGGATTATTCAAGAATCGAAGTTGATTTGCTTTATAAAAAGAAGATCTCAATGAACTTCTATGAAATGATTTCACGGGATTCATCCAATTATATTGATCGTGGAATATCATTGATAAATAGGAATCCGTGTTATAAAAGGATTTCCTGCTAAAACCCAAGTCGCTGAACACAAGTCGCTAACGAACCAAATCACTAAGCATACAAGTCGCTAAAGAGCTACTCGCTAAGTATCCAAGTCGCTAAGATCAAGTCGCTGAGAACAATAAGTACAAGTCGCTAGAAATAATGAAAGCAAGTCGCTAACCCCACCAAGTCACTAGCCGTAGTGGAGAATCCACTAACTTGTACTGTTTGTTGGCTTGTCTAAATAGACAAGTCGCTAAGCTCAAGTCGCTACGACTAAAACTACAACTCGCTAGAAATTACTGAAGCAAGTCGCTACGAAGAAATTTACAACGAGACTCAAGTCGCTACCTTGAAAAACTTAAAAAACACACTTTTCAATCCAAAACAAGCTCAACCATAGTGATTGAAGCTTTCCAAATCCAAACCCAAGCACTTACAATGATTCTAAACACAAAAGTACATTCAAAATTCAAACTTTAACACTAGAAATTGTCCAAATGACGCAAAAACCACTAAACTTTTTCAAACTCAAAAACCATATAAAACAACTAGAAATCCAAGGATAAGTAAGAGAGATGATCAAACCATGGCTCTGAAACCATTTGTAACATATTGGATTTCACAAACACATCATAACATGATCAAGTGGGGCGTATAATTCAAGGTTTTAGAGAGAGAAAGAGTTAGAGGTTTGGGAACTTAGTGAGAGAAAATGAAAGTATTATTATGAGCTCCAACTCTCTACCTTGGGAGGTAGAGAGTATTTATAGTCTTACACAAATCGCCACCTACGGGCTGTGGATTAGGCATACAGTGGGTAAAGACCCGTCCGTCCTCCACGGTGTTACTTAACTAATAAGTAACTACGACTACGAGCTTTCTAACGATTACATATACTTGAGGTGACCGACACTTTAATACTTGGATTTACTAAATCCTAACATTTATAAATGAGTTACATTTATATGATCCTTTACGTGTTCCTTTCGTTTCATGATTTTATGTGAACAATTTATCCATTTGTATAAATGTTTTCCTTTTGTACTAACTCTTTTGGATTTTGCAGGATGACAATGGTCGATTTCATCATCAAGTCAACTTGTGCCCATTCATACATTTTCTTTTATTCCTAATCTTGCATCATCCTAACCATCTTACTCCACTTTTATCACTACTCACAAAGTCATCATGTCTACCACATATAGTAAGTCATCAACCAAGTCAAAGATTCACCTTGATACCTTTCATCACCTCTACCACAACTTCCATACCTCTAAGTCATAATGATAATTTCTATCATTATCACCGTGTCCAAGGTCTAGTTCATGAACTACGTGTTAAAGTATGTCTCATGTTCTATCACATCCTACTTGTGTCAATCACAACCTCAAACCACAAGCTACTTGTGTCAACCACATCCTACAAGTGTCTCACTACCACTACAATTCATGGTCGCTCAACCATCCTCCACAAACATCTATGTTGTCAAAAGCCTAGTGAATTTCGTAATGAAATGCGTCTCATCCCTAAGCATATTTTTCTTACCTTTTACAAACCTTACAACCTCTAAACCAACCATGATGATGCAAGTAGTAGGATTATTATCTTTTTGACACTAATCCATTCTTTGTAGGTTCATATATATACACTTTGATGTGTATGGGATTCTCATCTATTTATGGACGAAATTTTACACTAATTTTTTTTGTAGGTTCTTCTTGATTCCATCGAGCTAGGGGAGCTTTCGTCGAGCATTTATAAAGTGCATCATATGACTTACTCGTCCAAGGACGAATATAATTTTGCACTAACTTTTTGTTTTGTAGATTTTCAAAACACACTAGGAGAACTTGACGCTCTCAATAAAGGGGAGTTTTTCGTCAAAACAAAAACATTGCAAATTTTGAAATAATTTCGTCTTAGCCTTCCTAAAATACTTGACGCCCTTAACAAGGGGAGCAACCGTCAAGGGGGAGCATGCACACATTCATTCTTCAAAATTCCTTTATGTTTCAATAAAAGGGAGATTTCTTTCTCATCATATATTTTTTTTCTAACACTAACCTTGATGTAGGTTAAGCCTCAAAAATTTGATCAATTGAGCCGTTGGTAATAATGGTTATAATTCAACTGATCTTTCTATTTTTTTTCTTTGTGTGCTTCTCTAGGTTCCTCTTAAAGGCGAGATCACCACCTCTTGAAGACGTGCAAGCTCAAGGTCATGAGTTGCTAAGCTTCGTCATTAGTGTTTCGTGTTGTAGGTATTGGCGTGCTGTGCCAATTGGAGCAATAAGGTGTTTTTCTTTTAACTTCACTAGGGATGATGCAAACTCGCCATTCTTGGGAGAAATTAAGGTTAAAGGACACACCCTTTTTGTTTCGACAAAAAGGGGAGAAGAGTGTAAACGGAGAAGGTAATGTATAGGAAGTACGGACATAAGTAACTTTGACATTTTACATATCTATTACGTTTACATATATTTTGTCATCATCAAAAAGGGGGAGATTGTTAGTGCAAATATTACGATATTTAATCTATACATTCTCATTTGTTTTGTTGATGACAAACATGTAACTTGTAATACATAATGTAAAATGTATAAGTTACTTGTAATTATATATTGTCTCAACACCTCTCGACGACTCAAGTCCTTGTATGCTACAACACAGGTTCATACATGTTTAGTATGTTGGGTTATGATCAAACCCCCAACAAACCATTAAAACATGTTTAGTTAAATAGATTACGTATAACAATTAGTGTTTACATATTAGGTAAATATATACTTAACTTGTATGTATTATAATGGGTAATAAATGGGTAGAAACTTAAGTATTTGACCCATTGACGAAATACATTGAATGTAGTTGGATAAAACCTAAAGTCTAGAAACATTGTACCTTGGTGGGCACTCATAACCCATTTGACTAGATGCATTGCATCAATTAGATACATTGTATCTAATCTAATACCCATGGATCAACCCATAACCCGTTTGACTAGATGCATTGCATCAATTAGATACATTGTATCTAATCTAATACCCATGGATCAACCCACGACCCATTTGACTAGATGCATTGCATCTTGTAGATACATTGAATCTACTTGGTACCTATAACCCATGACCCATGACCCAAAACCCATGGGTAAAAGGGAGCGTTGTCACACCCCAAATTACCTATTTTGCAGCGGAATGGAATTCCTGGGGATTGACTGTCATAACATCACAATCACAGTTATATTGAACGACCTAAAGTGTCGTTTGGAAAATACATCGCTTGATTTAATAAAAACATTCAGAGTTACAAAGATAGGTCCCAAATGAAAGTTACTATGCACGGAAAATAAGTTTAGTACAAGTCAAACGATGTTTTTAAATTGTATCAATCCCATGTGAGACGCGTCGTCACCGCGACTCTATGATATGTCCACGTGCATGCCATGAAGTATGCCTTAGATACCTGAGATAAAACATGCTTAAAAAGGTCAACACAAAGGTTGAGTGAAATCCATAGGTTTAAGTAATTCGTTTGAACACAATCATCGTAGTGTGAGTTAAATTGTTTCACACTCATCGTTGAAAACAAAATCGTATTTATTTCACTAAGTTCATGACACCAAAGCGTAAACATCGCACCAATAAAAATTGGTAATCATCGTTTCATCGCCGCCCTAATAGGTAAACTTGCCAATTTACCTTAATGGTTCAAATATAGTGCGCTCGATTTCCCCTAACTGGGTCAATAGGAGCGGGAGTGTTAATTCCAATAGGCCTATTCACAATATTCGCGCTCACTCGCAAGTGACTAATGGTTCATGATGTAGGGACTTCGAACATGGCAAATACTTAGTGACAATAAAACATTCGGATATAGCATACAGTTCAAAGCATTTGTGTTCGGTTAAAAATGTAGCATGTATCTCCCCCAAGAGTTTGTAAAACAGTTAAAAGAGTAAAAGTGGGGCTATGAACTCACCTGTTGCAATGATTACGATGACAAAAGTGGATACACAGAAATATAGCGTGAATCTCGAAAATGACCTATTATGAATGATATGATACGTAATGAGTTATGATGCAATGTTATGCATGCATTTCGTATGTTATTTATACCATTTGCGAATTTTGAAAATAATACTTATCGTCGAAAAATACTCTTTTGACGTCTTGACCATTCTTAAATTACTTTACAAGTATTTACGTCAAAATGTCATCCTACAATAGTTTCTTAATGATTTATTGTGAAATTTTAACTTTTCGTCGCAAAATAATGTCGTCGGAAATTTCATGAAAATGACAAAAATGGCTTCGAAAAACTAGTCGTAAAATGGTGTACGTGGAACGTTAGGAAACGAACTCGACGGTTTTGGAAAGCTTGTATCAAAATCTAGAAGTTTCAGTTCAGGAGTTTTCGTTATAGAGGTCTCGAACATAAAGATAATAAAGGTTAAAGATGGTGATTTTGTCCAAATGTTGTTTAAAAGTGAGTTTCGGCAAAGTTTAAGCAACCGTAAATAATTTATTACAACTCCGCTATACAAACGGTTGGTCGTTTTAGAAAATATGCTTGGTGAACTCGATTTTATTAAAAGACATCTCGTTACAAAAAGTTCTACATCATAGTTAAAAACAGCCTTCAACATGGTCGTTTTAGTTACCGTAACACTTGTCTCGTAAAAATAATATAGTTTTTCTAAAAATAATAGTTACGGCAATTTTATGAAAACGTGTATAACTTAGTCGTTTCAAATCCGTTTTCTACGTATTATACGTCCTTAGCTTCGTATCAAAGTATACTAATATATTTTTGACAAGTCGAAATAATTTATGAAGCTTAAGGCTCGTTTTTGACTCGAATAAAACAATAATAGGTTGCTGAAATTTCAGAAAAATATATATTTCGTCGTCAAACTTGAAAAATTCATAACTTCTTCGTTATAACTCCGTTTTAATCCGTTCAAGCGGCCACGGATTCG
>BPTQ01000006.1:195641638-195678883 GCA_019973895.1 Chrysanthemum seticuspe | reverse complement strand
TTTGATAATATCCTACTGTAAAACTGCATTTATGAACATTTCATTAAATTCTTACCAGTTCTGCAGTTTTCTCATAAAAAGCTCCTATTCATAATAAAAGTTTTGAGCGTTTACCATATTTATTGTATGCTTTACGTACGTATTGTAACGTAGTATTGAGTAATGCATAGTATAGTAAGTATTATCCAGTAAAAGCTCTAAGTGCGATATAAAGTCACATAGGTGAAAACAGTAGCATTAGTAACGTTGTCCACTCAAGTATCGGGGTGAAAATGAGAAAATTGACAAAATGTTTGAGAACCCCCTCTATGTACGATGTAAAAATTGGCTTGTGTTTACGAAACTTGACATACGATATAGGCTTACAAAATAACAGTGATTCATAAACGGTACAAGCTACAGTAAACATCGCACCAATAAAAATTGGTAATCATCGTTTCATCGCCGCCCTAATAGGTAAACTTGCCAATTTACCTTAATGGTTCAAATATAGTGCGCTCGATTTCCCCTAACTGGGTCAATAGGAGCGGGAGTGTTAATTCCAATAGGCCTATTCACAATATTCGCGCTCACTCGCAAGTGACTAATGGTTCATGATGTAGGGACATCGAACATGGCAAATACTTAGTGACAATAAAACATTCGGATATAGCATACAGTTCAAAGCATTTGTGTTCGGTTAAAAATGTAGCATGTATCTCCCCCAAGAGTTTGTAAAACAGTTAAAAGAGTAAAAGTGGGGCTATGAACTCACCTGTTGCAATGATTACGATGACAAAAGTGGATACACTGAAATATAGCGTGAATCTCGAAAATGACCTATTATGAATGATATGATACGTAATGAGTTATGATGCAATGTTATGCATGCATTTCGTATGTTATTTATACCATTTGCGAGTTTTGAAAATAATACTTATCCTCGAAAAATACTCTTTTGACGTCTTGACCATTCTTAAATTACTTTACAAGTATTTACGTCAAAATGTCATCCTATAATAGTTTCTTAATGATTTATTGTGAAATTTTAACTTTTCGTCGCAAAATAATGTCGTCGGAAATTTCATGAAAATGACAAAAATGGCTTCGAAAAACTAGTCGTAAAATGGTGTACGTCGAACGTTAGGAAACGAACTCGACGGTTTTGGAAAGCTTGTATCAAAATCTAGAAGTTTCAGTTCAGGAATTTTCGTTATAGAGGTCTCGAACATAAAGATAATAAAGGTTAAAGATGGTGATTTTGTCCAAATGTTGTTTAAAAGTGAGTTTCGGCAAAGTTTAAGCAACCGTAAATAATTTATTACAACTCCGCTATACAAACGGTTGGTCGTTTTAGAAAATATGCTTGGTGAACTCGATTTTATTAAAAGACATCTCGTTACAAAAAGTTCTACATCATAGTTAAAAACAGCCTTCAACATGGTCGTTTTAGTTACCGTAACACTTGTCTCGTAAAAATAATATAGTTTTTCTAAAAATAATAGTTACGGCAATTTTATGAAAACGTGTATAACTTAGTCGTTTCAAATCCGTTTTCTACGTATTATACGTTCTTAGCTTCGTATCAAAGTATACTAATATATTTTTGACAAGTCGAAATAATTTATGAAGCTTAAGGCTCGTTTTTGACTCGAATAAAACAATAATAGGTTGCTGAAATTTCAGAAAAATATATATTTCGTCGTCAAACTTGAAAAATTCATAACTTCTTCGTTATAACTCCGTTTGAATCCGTTCAAGCGGCCACGGATTCGTTTTAAAGTATATTTTCTAAATATCAAGGCCAAAAATTCGTGCCTACTGTCGGATTTTCCCGAAAAACAAAATAAGAACAGACCACTTTTAATACTTGTCGAAAATAGTTTTTCTCGTACTAAACCTATTCCAATCCCTTCAAATCAACTCCAAAACTATTCTAATCCTACCATACACCTTCTTAGGGTGTCATGGGTTCCTAAACATCATCAAGACTAATATATAACAAGGGATAAATTATAGGATGACTTATATATGTATAACTCTAAAAAAAACAATGAAAAAATGGTATAAATATCCATAAGTCTTGCATGCTTTGCTCAAAAATGATGAAATAGATATAAAATGATAATGAAAGATGCAAAATGAAAGTGATATGCTTACTAGTTACTTGATGAGGTTAATAGAACAAAGGGTTTTTCCTAATCACTTGAGGTTTTTATTGCAAAACCTATACAACAAGTGATACTAGAGTGTTAAAATCTTTGTCTTGAAAATTTTTGATGCTTCCTTCCTATGTTTCTTGTGGCTGCCGGTTTGCAAGAGAGAAAAGAGGAACAAGAAAAGTTTTCACCTTTGATCTTTTTGGTTTGTATGTGTAGTTTTATGATATAATAATATGTATGTAAGTATAGGTGTGCATAAGATATTTTTGGAAATCAAATGTGTGTGTCGACATACACTAAAAAGAAAAAGAACATTTACTTGTATAATATAATGTATAAGTGTAAATATATGTAAGTAAATTGAAGACTTGTGGTAAGTTGTGGTCACATTTGAATATATAGGGTAGCGTTAGATAAAAATAAATTTTCACGAGTCAAGATAAAATATATTTAGGTCATAAAAATTATAAAATACTTTCCTTGCAAAATTTGAGTGATATAATAATAATCGTGTCGAATTTAAGAAAAACGTCGTAATTATATAAATACAACAATTTAGTTACAAAATAAATTTAAAACACTAGGTAAACTCATAATATTATTTTATAAACTTAATATGAGTATAAAAATATATTGGAATAATTTTTGGAAGTAATGGATCAATTGTTCAAAATAATTAATTACACGATAACGTTTATTTAATATAAAAATTATACGTTTAATGTAAAATGCAAAACCATGCATGAACTAATATGATGATAATGATGATAATGAAATGTAGACTAAACTTAGTCCATATGAGATGTTCGTGATGATATGATCATGAATTCGCCGCTAAACCATAAAGGTTACGCGAATTTGGAACACGTAAACCTAGTTTACGATAAATGATGAAATAGTGAAACTTGAGAAATGACCTGAAATTGCGAGTTGTCACAAGCGTCCCATGGATCCCTAGTAATACACTGGACGGATCCCTTAAGGGAGGGATTCGTGGGATCCGGGGAACAGTGGCTAGTTTTCTTCTATAAATAGTAAGCCATTTCTTCATTGTTTCACACACCTTCACACATAGTTTCTCTTTGTTGTAAGCATACTCCCGAAGTGATCCTTAGGAAACATGTAAACCACCCTCATCTCATATGATCATAATGCTTCTAACTTTCCTTTGTTGTAAGCATACTCCCGAAGTGATCCTCCAAAGCAAGCTTAGAAATGTTGCTTCCTTACCTACTGAAATGATCACCCATCACAAGATACAAGCACATGAAGATCTTCTACAACAATCTTGGGAAACTTGTCATCTTCATTCATAGAAGTCTAACTACATCATGCTTTGGGTTCTTGATGTTTAGTTTAGGATTTCATATCCATTAGACACATTGTCTTGGATATTGTCTAGTATCATATTCTTGTATCTATGACTAGACTAGATGGTTTATGTGTTTGTGCCATAAAACACAAGGTTTGTTATGTTGGGCCACAAAACATAACGGGTGTCATAGATGTGTCAAAGGCATTAGTGAAGAATGCTTAAAGTGTCAAGATGAAGGCATTGGTGAAGGGTGCCGAGTAATCTAACCAAGGGCATTAGTGAAAGGTGCCTAAGGTGTACATTCGATATGGTGTGTTTTGATGTACATGATAGAGTAGTATTGGATCCAAGGATATTGATATCCTTGATGGTGTTGTAATAAGGAGTTGGTCTCCTTAGGGGTATAGGTGTTGTGTAGTGTTGGGTAGTAGTTCCTCCATTGTAATGGAACTCGGTACTTAGCCTAGTACCGGATAAAGGGTAGGCGACGTTGTGGTAGGTGTGGTTTACCTTGGTGTGAAAGAACCCGGTGGTTAGCCTAGTACCGCAAAAAGAGTAGGCGACGTTGTGAAGGCTTCTCCGCCATAAGGAGTTGGTGTCGTGTAGTGTTTACAAACTCTCGAGTAGTTGACTTGGGGAGTGGAGTAGGGCAAGGAAGGTGTACTTGTAGCCGAACCACTATAAATCCTCGTGTTGGTTTGTCTATCCTTTTACTTATCGCTTTACTCTTATTCTTGCATTACGATGTTTATTTTCTATGTGGTTGATGTATATGTTTGTGATACACACTTGGTCTTTCATATAGTCATAAACTATATTTAACACTTTACATATTATGACACGCTTGATCAAGAAAAAGCAACCGGACTAATAATGGTGAAACTTGATATATAATGTACCATTAATCTTGCGGAATTTGATGTGATATTAAGGGGTTGGCCTTACATGCCGTAATGCGTTAAATGCATCCTCGCATCGAGATTAGCAAATGCAATGGTTTATCCTATATTTGATACAAAAGTTTTAAGTTTTAAACGGAAACGTATTCACCCCCCCCCCCTCTACTATATTTGTTTGTTTTATTTTATAGCTTTCGTTTTTTGATCTGCGATGCTGCTGGAGTCATCAGGATGTTGTTGGAGGGAGCGGGACGGATCAACCAGAGGCGCAAGGATAGAGACAAGATTCAACCAGTGGACACTTGGAAGATGTGTGAGCAGAAGAACTACGACCGGCATACTTTAGACGTTCGGAGAAGCTAATACCAAGATTCGGGCGTATTGTCGTCGACAGTACAACCGTTGAGATGCTGGGAAGATTCATCCTCTTCATATGATTGGGCACGACTTGTGTTACTCCGATTTGTTTGTCACGCATTCTGATACGGTTTGATATTTTGCTATATGGTTTGATCGGTATTACCTTTCTTTGATTTGTTCAGAACTCGGTATGAATCGTGAAGTTATATGATTTAGAATTTTGGTAATGTCTCGGCTTTACTTTTGGATCGTCAGTAATGAGCCATGAGGAACTGTTTCGAGCAAGTTGGTGGCCTTCCTTCTCTTATGTTATGGTAAGATGGTTTGATGTATTATATGCTGCATGAATGTGTATATGGCCTGTTCTGGTATGTTACTTGCTACCTATATGTTATCTGTTTTGTTGTGATACTGGTTTTGTGGTTTTTCATGGCCCGAGACAGAAGATGATGACAATAAGGACCTGTTATATGATGCAAGTATTATGACACCTGATCAACGTGATAATACCGAGATCATATAACTTGAACTTATTGAAATCATATGACGTCTTGGGAAATGCCTGGGGTTGGTACGTGAATGAACTAGGACTTATGTCCGTTATTTGTCACACCTCGTGTTCACTTTTCGTCGTAAAATCATGTCGTCGGAAATTTCATGAAAGTGACAAAAATGGCTTCGAAAAACTAGTCGTAAAATGGTGTACGTCGATCGTTAAGAAACGAATTCGACGGTTTTGGAAAGTTTGTATCAAAATCTAGAAGTTTCAGTTCAGGAGTTTTCGACATAAAGGTCTCGAACATAAAGATAATAAGGGTTAAAGATGGTGATTTTGTCTAATTGTCGTGTAAAAATGAGTTTCGGCCAAGTTTAAGCATCCGTAAATAATTTATTAAAACTCCGCTATACAAACGGTTGGTCGTTTTGAAAAATATGCTCGGTGATCTTGATTTTATTAGAAGACATTTCGTTCCAAAAAGTTCCACATCATTGTTAAAAACAGCCCTCAACATGGTCGTTTTAGTTACCATAATACTTGTCTCGTAAAAATAATATAGTTTTTCAGAAAATAATAGTTACGGCAATTTTATGAAAACGTGTATATCTTTGTCGTTTCAAATCCGTTTTCTACGTATAATACGTCCTTAGCTTCGTATCAAAGTATACTAATATATTTTTGACAAGTCGAAATAATTTGTAAAGCTTAGGACTCGTTTTTGACTCGAATAAAGTAAAAATAGGTTGCTGAATTTTCTGAAAAATATATATTTCGTCGTCAAACTTGAAAAATTCATAACTTCTTCGTTATAACTCCGTTTTATTCCGTTCAAGCGGCCACGGATTCGTTTTAAAGTATATTTTCTAAATATCAAGGCCAAAATTTCGTGGCTACTGTCGGATTTTCCAGAAAAACAAAACAAGGACAGAACACTTTTATATACTTATCGAAAATAGTTTTTCTCGTACCAAACCTATTCTAATCCCTTCAAATCAACTCCAAAGCTAATCTAATCCTACCATACACCTTCTTAGGGTGTCATGGGTTCCTAAACATCATCAAGACCAACATATACCAAGGGGATAATTATAGGATGACTTTTATATATATATAACTCTAAAATCATGTAAAAAATGGTATAAACAACACAAATCATGCATGTTTGCTCCAAGAATGAAGAGATACTTATGAAATGAAAAGGAGATATGAAAAATATAAATGATATGCTTACAAGTTAATATGATGAGGTGCAAAGAACAAGGTTTAGCCTAAACACTCTTGGTTTTTATTTCAAAACCTTATAAAGAGTGTGATTCTAGATTGTTATTAACACTTGAGCTTGAAAAGTTTTTGATCCCTTGCTACCCTCTTTGATGGCCGGTTTTGGAAGAACCCAAAAGAGAGAAAAAAGATTTTTAACACTAAGTGAATTATTGAGAAATGAAGTGAAGAATGAGATATGAAGTTGGAGTGTAAGTTTCTATAAGAAATAAAAGATTTTTAACAACCATTTGACTCATCCCCCCCCAATGGCCGGTTTTGGGGGGATTGTGTCCCTCAATTATATTTTTTTTTCTCTATTTATTATGTAAATACTTGTGTAATTGTAAGAAAAAATGTAAGTGAAATGAATTCATGTTAAGGTAAATGGTAGTTTTTAGGTACAAGTAATTTTTAATAGATCAAAATAAAGTATAATGAGATCATAAAAATTGTAAGAATATAATCCTTGTAAGACTTGAGTGATATAATAATTATCGTATAGTTTTTAAGAAAAACGTCGTAATAATATAAATTTAACGATTTATATACAAAATAAATTTAAAACACTAGGTAAACTAAAAATATAGTTTTTTTATATCTAAATGTAAGTATAAAAATATGTCGGGATCATTTTTAGAAGTAATGGATTAAATGTTCAAAAATAATAACTCACGCGATAACGTTTATTTAATATGAAAATACGTTTAATGTAAAATGTAAAACCATGCATGAACCGTTATGAAATGATGAATATGGAGTATGAGAATGACCGGAAAATGAGAATTGTGACAGGCAATCTATATAATTACAATCCAATAAATGCCATATGAAATACTCTAATTAACTTTTTGCGTGTGGGAATAATAAGTAAACCAACACTACTCAACATCGAATAAGAAAATTGCTATATATGTTTGCAATGGACGGAACATATAATACAAAACATCTAATATATGTCAGAAGCACAACAGTGTATGCAAGTTACCTCATTAATCTTTGCACTGACTGTTTCATGGAGTTCACGAGCATTACCTACAACGACGTCAGGAAGTCCTAGCTTTTCAGCTATGTTTATTGCATTTGAACGTCCTGCATTCATATGTTGAATATAAGATGGCCACTCACAACACATCACAAGTTAGATAGAAATGAAAATCTAACAACGAAAACAACCTGGATAGACGTCAAAGGCTCACGTCATCTTTTCCATTGCACGCCTAATACCAGAAGCTGCAAGAACGAATATAAAAGTTCAGAATCACAAATAAATACAATATCACTGCAGCTACAAGACAACACCAACCTTCATTGGATTGTTTATTCACAATTCCTAGTGCCACAAGGGTCTCCACATTTTTTGGATCCAACTGCAGTTGAAAGTAGTTGGACAAAATAAGACATTAACAACACACATCATATAAAGAACAACTAAAAATGGTTAAGATGGCTTGCCAGAAACACACGCTCAAATGCCCTCTCGAATTGACCCAGCTTGTAGTGACATAAACCTATGCCTATTCGTACATACCATTAGTTGTGTTGTGCTGCAATGAGTTGCTTATTTCTATAGGTTACAAAGAGCAGTAACAAAATTGGTCCCTTGGTTACAACGCCAATTGGGAGAGTACACTATATTATAGTTATCCTGAGAAAAATACCTGTGATGTATCAAGCTAGAGACATAATCACAAGTCCTGCATCAATTATTGCATATATTTGAAACAGAACTCACGCAGAACAATATGTAACCTTAAATGCGTTTGACTAAGAATTTAAATATTATAGTTCTAGTGCGCCTTTTATTTCCTTGTTAAGATGACCTGTCAAAATTCTCAATAGGTGATTTTAACCAACATGAGCTGTAATGATCGATACGTTTCGGTTTCAACCGCAGAATTTAAACAATTCCTTTATCACTTTATCAGTAACAACCTAATTCCAGTCCAGAACCTTTCTGATGAAACCAAGGTTGTATGCAGCAGAACTTGCAGAATTTGCGTGTTTTTTGGTGGTCTCCACCCGATGTGGGTTTTCTCGTACGCTTCTGTAAATATTAATATCGTTGTTAAATAAACGAGTCAATCAGCTGAAGTTAAATCTGGCAGATCATTTCAACCGCTATATTGTTGACGTTAAAATATAACTTTTGACGGAAAATTTACCTTTGAGCGTACAAATTTGAGCGTTAGCTCCTTGCTTCCATCAGTGAGCTTTTGTTGTTGTTTCTATTTCTGCGAATGGTACTGCTCTTCTTTGTTTGCAAGCCTTCAAGTATAACTCTGTATAGGATAAGGGTGCTTTATCATGTCCGTCTGCCATGTCCGGTGCAGGATGATTTGGATCAGCAATAAAAGATGGTTAGTGGCGCGCTATGATGCCCATCTACCTTGTTCACTGCAAGTTAGTTCAAATAGGTGATAAAGGTTTCATTTGAGTGACCAATAGTCCAATACCTTAGTGAGAAGGCTTAGTACATTGGTCAGTTAAGACCTTGTAAAAACATTTTTTTAAGAAGAAAAAAGGATTTATATGTACTTTATTATTCATAATTGAAAACTACTATTGCTGGCTTCACTTGCCTAGATGTGTGAACTGGCTGCGTTTGTTGTTCGCCAACGAACTCATGAAATCCTTTTCAGGCCCTGCGTTAACATACATAAAATCAAAAGTAGCACAATGACTAATTAAACATAAATATTGGCTAGTTGACTACCAGACCTTCATTGAGCTACGATCCAGTTACTCGCTCTAATTATATTAGGAGTAATGTGACTTACCAGGTTTTAGATCACAGTGAATGATCTGTGGGCATGCAAGCACTCCATTCCACGAGCTATATCAAGTGCAAACCCAATTACCATACGTGTTTCCAAACTTCCATGGCCAAATCCTTCAGGTATTTCCGTAGCATCCCACCAGTTAAAATCTCAGTTAGTCTAACCATGATTAGTTTCTCAACCCTAAGTCAACCAGTTAAAAAATAAATCCAATAATAAGCCTGACTTTAATATAAATATTTTAGGATATTAAAGACCAATTGAATCAAAACTTAAGTTTCAATTCATTCGTCTGCCAACTATATCTGTTCCAATTATGTGATATACAAATCAAATATTTGACTATACAAACACTACATATATGTAATACTAACTAGTAGACAGTACTTCTATTATGAACACAACTTTTCTAGAGCCACATTTACATGAACACCTACAGCCTTCCAATGTCTTTTTCACCAACGCTTCAAGAAATCCCATCTCAATAAGCTTTTGCACCTGCAACCACGACAACTCTTATTATTTTTTGTGTTGCATGAATAATATTTCCCAATATTTATTGTTTAAATGTGCTATAAGCATACCTTCCTATTATACTTTGGCGATGAACTCATGGAAAAGGAGCTAGCAAAATGGACAGGTTGGGTGGATTGAGAACAGGTTCAGGCTAGAACATGAAAATTGTATGCGTGACTCAAAATGCATGTGTACTTTTAAGTCATATATAAATTATTAAAAACTATGTGATTTAGAAAATTATCCACATTTGAATATCGCATATTCCATTTTTGACCCATTCAACCCGTACGACGCTTTTCAATTTTAGTTAACTTGATACATGCGACTCTTTTCCATTAATTACAACTCAAATTAAGCAGCTTGCACCTGTAATATGATCCCTAATATTATATGAGCCACCAATCCCTACCTTCATTGTAGTGTATAGGCATTATGGATCAGTAAGTGAGTTCTCAGGTTGGGCATCACCTTCAGAGTACTATTTCCCTCCCCCATGTTGGTCGTAGCACCGATTGTTGGAAAGTTTAAAGCCATCTGAGCATGGGTGGCGTTATCAAATTATAGTAATTTTTTAAGAGGTAAAGGATAACAATCAGTTGCTGCTGAATGCTTGTTCCTCTAAAGTAGTGTTTGTAGGTCACCCGTCATGTCCCCTACTGAAACTGATCCATTTCAACCCATACCTATCACCCAACCCACCAATCATCTAACTTTCCACTTCTAACTTTAAGAATAATTATTTTTTGACACATTTGAGGTCCCCTTTTGTGAATATTTTGGAGATAAGGATTAAGAAACTTGCCTTTGCGTCAAATAACTTGAGGAAGAATCGAGACTTGAGGACATATAAATTGGTGCTTAGAGGACCCACAATTTTATATCATATATTTTTATTCATAGCATATTTACACGACTAACAAAATAAACAAAACAGATTAGTGCAATTGGATATACAATCGAGAATTTTACACTTCCATATGTATTTTCTTCATTGCGTCAACTCCTATTCTTAAAGCAACCACAATATCATCGGTAGATATTTCCCTCTCTATTATGATAATCTGTTATACAATCGTACATGTAAATATTTAGTATCATTGTTCATGAAAAGATGAAAGTAAACTGAAAATCATAAAAATAAAGTCACCTGATCATGAGTATGCAATTGAAAATTTGCAAGAAATCTAATTTGTTGTTCATAAAGTTTCTTTTTCTTCAGACATCTGAAATCACTGCAATAAAACCTAAATATAGCTCAGAATATCAAAAGATAGGAAATATAGGATTTATCATGATAGAAGTTACTATTACAAATTTGAGGTTCATACGACATACTGATTTTAGGCAAGTCTTTAGCTCATTTGAGAAACTTATACCTTCCATCTTCATCGGTTGTTCTCAGCTATAATAAACGGTAACTCAGATCGAAGCAGATAAACCACAACCAGACTCAAAAGTCAAAAATTAATCTTCGTAAATGATATGAGAAAGCTTTCAGATATGTCAGTAACGACCGATTAAAGGAGAATTGAACACCTTCCTGTGGATTAAGGGAGACCTTGCAAAATATTGAGACTCGTGGTTTTCTAAATGATCACAAAATGAATTTGATTCTTCTATATTAAACCATCAAAATCTTATGTAGCAAGCATGCATTCCCTATTGAGAGGATCAGTCATGAGATCTTCACTTAGGAAGTTGGTCAAGTATTGATTTTTTGCTCTTAAAAAAAATCAATATGAAAAGTATGATTGAAGGAAGTACAACCGACCTATACGTAAATTCAGGAACTACTCCTATAATTGCACCACCAAAGAGCTTTATAATATCTTTCGGCTTCTTGCCTTTAGGTGGAGGAATAACCAAACATGAATCAAGCCTCCTACAAAGCAGCTTAAAGCAACCACAGATAAACAACTCTAACTACAGCAAAATATACTAACGTAATATCACTGGAAAATGAAACTGCAATTAGTCAATGTGAAATGTACTGCGGTGGACCTGTCAACTTGGTCAACATTCAAAGGGTAGATTAGCTAGTTTTTTGAGACTGGGTCGCTAAGATATCATGCGAAGCCATTCTTTCCTAGTGTACATCTATAGGCACTTAACTTGCAGAGACATGATTTCTAAAGATCATTGAATACTATAAAACTGATACCAAAAAAACCAAATAAAAGATAAATAAAAAAGATACTAAGCAAAGACTCACCCAAAACCACCACTACGTCCAGGGGAATAACTACCGTAAGTACCATAAGGGTCTCCACTGCTATGTCCCTATAAAAAGAGGGCCTGTTAAAAATAGAAATGTAGATGATCAATGTATGAAATGGTGACCAGAGGCATGAGAGCCATTTTCGAGACCGAGTTCACGATGCTTAACAGTCTCACCTTGAATCCCATAATTTCAAACCAGGTTATTGATGTCTCTACAATAGTGATATGAAAGAATTTGTTCAAATAAACTAACTCGACATCGAAGCACCATCTGCACAGACACCATAAATTTAGTGTTAGATCCAATGATGAAAGATAAAAACACCAGAACTTGATGAAAACTAGCTATGCCATTGGGGCAACATGGGTTGGACAACATGTCAAAATCGAAGAACATTCTTCTACGGGTCAAACTGGGACGGGTCAATTATAAGAGAATGATTATAAGCATGTTAAAGCATAAGAGAGCGCAATAAGCTTTCTACAAAAGAGCATCGGGTATGTCATACTAACGTTCTAAATCACTCACTAATTTTAGTATTAAACCTACGTAACAGAAGATGAACATATTTGAATCGTAACAGTCAAGAAAGATTGTATCTGTCTTAGATTCTGCTTGTAAAATAAGCCGATCAAGCCTTTGTAAAACCATATAGGGAGTGTGAATATCCTAAAAACATCAACTGTACTTATGTATTGCATCAAATATAATAAGCAACCCTTGTATACTCAATAACACATTCACTTTTAAACTGCAACGGCATACATTCTCTTAAAATTATACTGTATTATAAAAAAAATTGGATACATAAATCTTACCAATCCAAATGTGTAATGAGACACCAACCCAAATAGAGCCGACACCATTGCTCAAAATCTTGATTGCAATGGCACTTCCAATCAGGTCTTGAATATCAGCCGTTTTCAACGCTATATCTGCCAAAAACAAAGCTATACAGCTTAAATTAATTGAACCTTATAAGCCCACTAAATAGGCTAATACAAAAACCCCCTTACCTTGACTTTTACTAAACTATTTGTATCCATTACACCATCACACCACCGAAGTGGATTAACAGTAAACAACCAACAACACCGCTGCAATTGAGCCCCCAAATCCATGGATCAAAACTGCTCCGGAGACCCTAAATTGCTACTAAAATCTGAAAACAAAAATATTGAACCCGATTCAATACTTTAAGTTTAAAAAAAAACTAAAAATTAAAATTACTTACACATCTTACATTTACCTTGAATACTACTGAAAAAAAAGGATCCATTTTTTTTACTATATAAGATTTAACCTTATATACCCTTCTTATATCGTCATACACATCCAATTTATTTCATATTAGAGAAGAAAAGAAAAAGTTAAATAGCAAAAGGATATACAGCAATGAATACCTCATTAGCCATGACCCTATCATGTTTTTTAAGAATACTTGTAATAGGTTTTGAAAGAGATTTTATCCAGGTGTAGAAAAAGACAACTGCTACATACAGGCAACTACTATTCTACAGCTATTCTTGCTAAAACTGCTATTTGAAATCCAATTCCAAGAGCCAGAAACCTTATCACAGACAATACTAAGGTTATTAGCTTTTATGTGAATTTCTAGAATAGCACACACCTGCAGTTTCTCTTCATGAATTAAATTCCTCGCATCTTTTTTCTTTTTCTTTTGATTCAAACTCGTAATGTTCAAGCATCGCCTAAACATGTCCTTTTTACGTTGCCCTTTTCAAGTACGCGCATAAGTTTAACTTGCTATATATTAGGGACTTTCTTTTGTACATAATAAGAGGTTGCTGGTTCAAGGCATTACTTACCATTCCTCGCCTGAACATTTCCTCCGGGTATTCCTTTGTCAACACAGTAGTTTTTCAGCTGGAGGAAACCAATGAATTACCAGAAACCTGTCAACATCCGGAAGAAGTTCAATTATGTCTTTAAGTGTTAACACCAACTCGTTTGGTGCCTTGAGCTCATCTCCCTGACCTTCACCCTTATTAAACGACATAGATGTGACAAAAAAATAACATACTAAAAATTAGTTTCTTTCCCCAAAAATAAAATAAAAAAAAGTCAGAATCTAATAAATGCACAAACCTGGAATTTTTCCTTAGTTTCCAAATGTATGTTTGAGGGCAAAAGCATGTGGCACATGGAAAATGTTTTTCATGCTTGCACTTTTCATTGTAAGGCTTTGTCTCTTTGCAACCAAGTTTAGCATATTTGCATGATATTTTACCGATTGATCTGATGACCTTCTCAAGACCTCGACAACGGGTATAGCAAACATACATTCACCTTTTTCATCTGCTTTTCTTTTTTTCGTAGGAACATGTGGTTCACCTGAAATAGAAATATAAACACTTTAAAAGTACTTCTCTTAAATAAAAAACACAATATAAGCAAAAATACGCACTTAACATGCAATCCTGTCTTACTTGCAATTCATTATGTAACTGTGCAAAGTTAATTACTTTAATTCAAATCAACACACCAAGTAAAGAGGTCCAGGTGAAAAATTATAATCTCTGATTAAATTATATAGCAAGTGCAATTTTAATATAAGAAACTGGATCAAAATAATGCACGCACCTTCCTTTGGTATGATTTAGTGGTAGCCACAATGGACAATTCTACAATATTTCTTCCTAAAACATGAAACAAATCAGCTATAACAGCTTTGGAAGAGATTATAAGCAAGTAAACATAGAAATTATAACCATGGATAAAATTGTTTGTAAAAACAAATGCATAAAACGTACGCTGAAAGGACATTGCGGATGAAAGTGGGACATCAGTATTGTGGCTCATCTGGCTTTCTATGCACCCTGGTATTCTCAAACCTGCAAACACAAAAGAAGATCAACATGAGAGATTTGAGAAAAAAAAGGCTGAGGAAAAGATGAAATTAGGGTTTGGACAAAGAGCATATTATGAATGCAGTAAGATTTTTTTTTACGTGATATATGGGATTTCAATAAAAAAAAATTAGGTATTAATAGCTTATAGGCATTTATAGGTTATAATATGCAACATAATTATCAAAATAACTTGTTGCCTAAGTGGTAAACACACAAGTTATTTATCCAAATGACCAAACTTCAATCCTTGCAAGGCTCCTTTTTTATAAATAATTTTCAAAAATAATTAATAAAAATCCAAAATTTACAAAAAAAAATATTAAAAATACGAAATTTATATAAAATCTAATTAAATTAATAAATAAGTGCTTATGTGGACAAAAATATTGCTTAGGTGGACAACAAATGATTATGTGGCATTAAATTGGATTAGGTGGCATTGAGGTGGCATTAATGTCAATCCAAGATAATAACAATAGTGTGTTATTACTACGTTCTTGTACACACGTACTAAACCGAATTAAAGTAATGCTAGTTTTTATCAAACAAATAACTTGATGTGGAAAAGGTTTGAGGATCGACACCCTAAAGGGTTGTACGATCGGTTTGGAGAAGAAAAACACACAAAACAATTTTAGGGTTTAGCTAATAAATACAAGAGATGCAAAAATAAGACCCTTAGCCTTGTATATATACCCAAGCAAACTTGGTGAACAAGTTGTGGCTTTGTTTCCTTTTTCCTTGGCCGATCGGATCATCACATCCCCAAGGGATTCCGGAAACTTCCAAACTTTGCAATCTAGTCCTTTTCCAATAAACATTAACGCCCGTTAATCCATTACATTAATTACTTAACGTCCGTTAGTTATTTCGTTTAACAAATAAATAAATATAACATTTATATTTAATTATTAACTTTAAATTCTCATACGTAATGTGTGCAATCCCGTAGTCTCAAGTTCGATCCTAACTCACTTCTACTAATTTATATCCATAAAACTAACAACTCCCACTTGGATACATCTTAATAGAGTGATCACATCGGTTAGCGTCTAGCAACACTTCGATTCCTCTAGTACAACTCGAGTAAGGCTCCTGGAAAAACCTTTTAATGATTTCTCATTATTAGTATCCTTTTGTTTCTAATACCACTTTAAATAAAGATATGGAATTAAGTCATTCTTTATAAAACTATTATGTTTCTCGTTGTAAGTGATTGACCAAGATTATCGAATAATCTAAACATATTTAGGGAAGATTTGGGTAATTATGTGAGATAACCCGAGTGCTCCTTAATTCATTTTTGCTTAAACGAATGTACGCGAAAATACATATTAGTTATGTATTCCCTTCAGCATTCAAAAGACGTGAGATGCAATGAAGAAGGTTTTTGCTTTGTATTAAAAATGAAAGAAAAAGTTTGTCCTAGACGTGAGAGTGTTTTTAGAAAAATGATACGGGGAGAAGTATTTTTTAGAAAGAATTTCGAAAAAAAATTGTATAGAAAAAAGAAAAGAAAATTTATCTTGAGTTTTGAAAATCCCCATATTGTTTGTGAGTTGTTTGTGAAATAGAGATCCTAGACTCAGAAAAGAAGGTAAGGCAAACATTTACATACCTTGTAGAATGAAAAAATTTCACGACAATTGTTCCATGAGACCGAGACAAAGAAGAAGCAAGTTGAATTGTTCCCGCTTCAACGGTTTAGTGAGGACGTCGGCTATGCTGTCTTCGGACCAATAGAAATGTTCCCCTTTTAAACATTGTCTCTTAAGAAGTGATGAGGGATCTCTATATGCTTGGTACGAGAGTGCAACACCGGATTTTTGCTTAAGTCAATAGCACCTTTGTTGTCGCATAAAATGGCTATGTCACTTAGATGGATGTCGTAGTCAACTAACACTTGTTTCATCCATAGTGCTTGTTGCCATGCTTTGCCGTCGAAGACATATTTGGCTTCGGTTTTTGAAATGGCCAATGCCGTTTGCTTCTACGAGAACCAAGATGTTAAACAACACCCCATAAAAGTACATACACCACTTGCACTTTTTCAGTCAACATAATTACCTGCATGGTCAGAATCCACATATACAATAGTTTCTACCCCTGTCCACTTAGGATACCATAATCCCAATTGAGTAGTACCCTTAATATATTTATATATTCGTTTGACGACTTCTAGGTGTGAAGTTTTAGGGTCTTCTTGAAACTTAGCATATAGACATTCACTAAACATGATATCCGGCCAACTAGCCGTAAGATAGAGAAGACTACCAATCATGCCACCTTATTTGGTGTTATCGACGGATTCACCGTCTTCATCTTTGGTAAGTTTAGTATCGGATGACATTGGTGTTCTTATAGGTTTAGACTCTTGTAATCCGAATTTCTTAAGCATTTATTTTATGTATTTGGATTGATTAAAGAAGATACCATCTTCAAATTATTTGATTTGTAGACCAAGAAAGAAACTTAATTCTCCCATCATACTCATTTCGAACTCATCATGCATGATTTTTGAGAAATCATCACACATGTCTTGATAAGTCGATCCGAATATAATATCGTCCACGTATATTGGAACAATAATTATATGTGATTCATTTTTCTTTGTGAAAAGTGTATTGTCAACTAACCCCATGGTATAGTTGTTTTTGATTAAAAATTATTTGAGTCTATCATACCAAGATTTTGGGGCTTGTTTAAGACCGTAGAGAGCTTTCTTTAGTTTGTACACGTGATTAAGTTTTTCAAAATCAATAAAGCCCGGAGGTTGAGCAACATATACTTCTTCAATAATAAAAGCATTTAGAAAAGAACTTTTAACATCCATTTGAAAAAGCTTAAGATCATGAGCACAAGCATAAGCAAGAAGTATTCTTATAGACTCTAATCTAGCTACGGGAGCATAGGTCTCATCAAAGTCTATGCCTTCTTGTTGGTTATACCCTTGGGAAACAAGTCTAGATTTATTTCTAGACACGACACCGTTTGCATCTAACTTGTTTTTATATACCCATTTTGTTACGATTATGGTTTGGTTTTTAGGTTGAGGGACAAGTGTCCAAACATTGTTAGTGACAAATTGATTTAACTCTTCTTGCATAGCCTTTACCCAACTTTCATCTTTAATGGCTTATTGAGTATTTTTAGGTTCTATGGTTGAGACAAAACAAAATTAACTATTTTGGTTTTAAACTTGAGATCTCAAGGTTCTTTCATTTAACTTTCCTATAACTTTTTCCACGGGATGATCTCTAGACTCTTTAATATTGATTATATCATTGTTTAATGTTTCATCTTCTTTATTTATATTTTCCTTGATTTCTATGGCTTCACTTTCGATTAACTCGTCGTGGACAACAGGTAGGGTAGCTTTAGGTGGACTTTCATCAAATCATACGTTTAAGGATTTTTCAACCTTCATGGTTTCTTTATTTGGTATTACGTATGCTTTACTATTAGGTGAGTATCCTAAGAAGATATCTTCGGTTGATTTAGGATCATATTTAGTTAGATAATCTTTAGTGTTAAGTAAGAAACATTTACTACCAAAGACTCTAAAGTGTTCTAACGTAGGTTATTTGCCTCGTAGTAACTTGTATGCAGTTTTTCCAAAAAAATGGTCAAATTAGGACTCGGTTTAGTATATAAGTTGATGTGTCGACTGTAACACCCCCAATTTCAGGATATGCAGCGGAATTCAAACTAGGTGTTACTCGATGGCACAACAGTCATAATAATAGAAAACGATCTCTAAAGGAGTCGTTTAAAAAGGATTTATCACTGAAATTATTAAAATATATCAGAGTTTACAAGATAGGTCCCAGTTGGTTCCATTGTTTACAAAATACATCAATATAAATTCTTTGATGTTCTGTGAATGATAAAATAATTATAGCCTTCTTGATTTAGTCCTTGCCCCTCCGTGCCAGCTTCCGACATCATGGACCTGAAATACATGCTTAAAACTGTCAACATGATGCGCATATAACGCGTTCGGGGTCAAAGGAACTTCCTTTTCGTCGAGCAAGTTTTTCAACACCCTAGGCAGTGTACCTAATCGTTGTAGTGTAGTATTGGGTAAGCCTCGGGTATTGATATCGTTCTCTAGGGGAATAGGAATGCTAGTGAGAAGTGTACTACGCTAAGGTTGAGGTTGAGGAAGATTATTTTTTTTTCTTTTAAAATTTTTTATAAAGCAAAGGGTAAAATCTCGGGGTTTGGATTTGGGGGTTTGGTACTTCTACCGATTACTTCTACTATCTGATTATCTAAACTAATGGGTACTCTATTTCTATTGATGTGTGCTCGTATGATGATTAAAAAATGTGTCTACCTAGATACTATTACTCCCTAGTTATCTTTTATTGGTGGTTGAATTGTCATGTCCATATTCTTAACGCGTTGTGTTTTCTAAGGTCGTAGGGTATGCTTTATCCCTAACTCTTTGAGACTACCTTAAGGTTATTGCCTACAAAATCTCTAGGTTTCATAAACTAACTCTAAGATTATATTTGGATGTTTAGCCTACAATTCCACTAAGTGATCTATAAGCTAAGGTTCACAAAGATTACTCAAGCATTCAAACACAACGATGGCCTAATGCACTCCTAAGCCAATTACAATTAAGATAAGAGACAACCAATAATTAATTAATAACTAGGTTTCTGTTAATACAAATGTCGTCATTAATGTTATTTATATTTTATGATCTTTACATAAATTTTTTTAACGACAAAAGTAAATTTAATTTTTATAAAGCTTAAAGCTTCTCAAGTTTAATAGATATTAAAACAAGCTTTTCATCAAATAATATCTTCATCACTCAAGCATTTACATTTTGATTAATCATATCATTGATATGCCTCTAAACCATAATGTATGTTAACATTTTTAGATCAAGCATGTTTTGGTTTCTTAAAACATAAGAGTACATATGTATTGACATTTAACATATTTCTAAAAATAGAAAACAACATATGACATCATGTAGTGCATCATTCAAATCTCTAGAGGATTTCACTAGATATTTTGTGTAGATTTGGACTCTACATATCTTACACAATCTTGGATGGATTTGGTTGACTTTGGTAAGATTTTGGTAATCTTGCTGTCAGACCCCGGCGGCACCAAATTTATACACGGACAGAACCCTTTTACGGGTTCCGTGGTCCGTGGTGCCTGTTGTTCTTTTTGGCTATAAATAGCAAGCCAAACCAAGTTGTTCTCTTTAACATTTCTAACTCAGTTTCATATCATTATAGTGATCCTCTTTTGTAGCAAAGAAGATCAAGGCATATTCAAGCTTGAACAAATAGTTGGAAGTCTTGTTTGTTTATTGTTGTAAAACTAGTCTTGATTCATACATCATTGTTGTAACAAACCATCATAAACTTGTGAGTGTCAGTGGTTAGTATTTTAGTCCTTAAAATACATTGTGTGTGGGAGTGGTTGTACCCTTGGAAAAGAACTCGACATCTAGCTTAGTGTCGGAAATAGTGTGTAAGCGAAGTGTAAAGTTTTCTCCGCTGGTGAAAGGAGCTTGTTGACTAGTGAAGTTAAACTCTCGAGTGTGAGACTTAGGGAGTGGAGTATGGCAAGGAAAAAGAGTCCTTGTAGAGCGAACTACTATAAACAACTTGTCGTGGTTTGATTGTTTCTTTCCTTATTTACTCTTTATTTATATTGCTTGCATATTGATTATTTTTCACTAACATATCTAAGATCAATATCAATTGATCTTTCAATAAGTTTCAAAAAAAAGTTTTTAATCGGTAAACTATTCAACCCCTCTTCTAGTTTTCCACAATTGGTATCAGAGCTTCGTTGGTCAAGAATTTCTAAAATATATTGTATTTTATTAACTTGAAATGATCCGTGGATTTCGAAAACTTTAAAGAAGCACAATCTATGAAAAAACCACCACTCTTTGAAACCAATGGATTTATCTATTGGAAAAACCGTTTTGAAACATATGTAAAAATCAAAAGATATAGATCTTTGGTTTGTTATAATTAAAGGAGACTTTAGTTCTACAACAAAAGATATTTCTATTGATGATCAAAAGAAATTAATAGCTAAAAATAATGAAGCTAAAATGATGCTTTATAATGCTTTACCTAGAAAAGTATATGAAAGAATTTTTATGTGTGAAACCGCAAAAGATATTTGGGAATCTTTGATTATTACACATCAAGGAAATTTACAAGTCAAGGATAGCAAAATTGATCTTCTTATTCAAAAATATGAACAATTTTTATCCCTGAAGATGAAACCATTTATTGTGGTTTTGCTCGCTTTAATACTATTATTGCTTCTCTTAAAGCACTTGATGAATCTTTTCGTAATAAGAAATTTTTCAGGAAATTTCTTAGAGCACTCCATCTGAAGAGGAGAGCTAAAGTAACGGCTATTGAGGAATCAAAAGATCTCTCAATAATGTCACTTGACGAGCTAATCGGAAACCTCAAAGTACATGAAATGGTGATGGAGAAAGATTCGGAAATCATCAAAGGAAAAAGAGAGAAAGTCGAATCCGTTGCTCTAAAGGCAAGAACGGAATCAAGTGATGATGAAAAATCTTGATCCGGTAGTGAAGATGAGGAATATGCTATGGCCGTTAGAGATTTCAAAAAGTTCTTTAGAAGAAGAGGAAAGTTCGTAAGGCAACCCCGAGAAGAAAAGAAGCCATTCCGAAACGACCAAGATGACAAAAAGGGAAAAGGTGAAAGAAAGTGTTTTAGATGCGGTGATACAAGTCATCTAATAGGAGATTGCCGCAAGCCACCTAAAAGCAAAACTCAACGAGCTTTTGTAATTGGTGCTTGGAGTGATATTGAGGATGATGAAGAATCAAGCAAGGATGAGATCGCTCTAATGGCACATGAATCAAATGAGGTTCATTCCGACTCATCTTATTATTCCATTGATGATGACACTTTTCAAAAACAATATAATCAATTGTGTAAGCTTAGCTTAAAAATCATAACTAAAAATAAGTTTTTAAAAACTAAAAAGGAGTTTTTAGAAAATGGAGTCTATGAGTTAAAAGAAAAGTCAAAACGATTTGAAAAGGGGAAAGCAAATGATGATGGTTGCAAATCATGTCAAGAGCTTAGTCTTGAAATAGAAAAACTAAAACTCACACAAGAGGTTCTCATCGAACATAACTCTAAATTTAAACGTTTTAACAAAAACATTTCTTGTGCCGATGAAATAGTTAGAATGAAATAGTTAACAAAAACTCTAAAGTCAAAACGGTTTAGGTTTTAACGAAGTACAAATTCCAAATAGTCAAACCAAAACGGCCGAAAAAGACAAACAAACTGTAAAAACTGCTGCAGTACAGCACGGACTAGACGGACCCAAAAATAGGGTTCCGTCCGTTGAAAAATTTGGTGTCGTGGGGACTGCAGCAGGACAGAATGTTTGCAATACAGACTGTAGTGAATTTGTCAAAGTAACAAAGAAAACCAAGGATAATGTTAAACTAAAACCTGCTGTTACATTAGGAGTAGGACCCGCTAGAAATGAATTTAAATCTAAAACCACTCAACAACGGCCTAAAACACCTATTGTCAAACGCCCCTTTCCCAAGAGCAACCACAACATACAACCCAACTATCAACATGCCGGTTGGAATCCAAACTTCCCTAGACCATATCAAACTCCAAACTACATGCCATGGAACCCTTACCCATCATTTCCATACATGAACCAAGTAAATGGTATGTTTAACCCAAACAAACCCCTGAGATATTGGGGACCAAACGCTTGAGTTGGATTAGAACCTGATGAATGGATAAAAGATAGTGGATGCTCAAGACACATGACGGGCAACAAAAGCCTCTTTTCAACATACCAAGAGTATGACGGACGTAATGTCACTTTTGGTAGCAATCTCAAAAGCAAAATCATTGGCAAAGGTACGATCACTCATAACTCCCTAACTAATGAAAATGTTGCTCATGTCGATAGGTTAGGATTTAATCTACTTAGTATTAGCCAATTATGTGATAAAAAGTATAAAAGTACTATTTGAAGAAAATGGTAGTAAAATACTAAAAGATGGTATCACCATAGCTAAAGGAGTTAGGAAAAATAACATATACGTCATGAAAATAGATAAAAAATCTAATGACAAACTTTGCCTAACAACCTTAGATAATAACTCTACTCTTTGGCATAGACGATTAGGTCACGCTAATATGAGACTTATTCAAAACCTATCTTCAAAAGAGCTAGTTAGAAATTTACCAAAACTAAAATATGACCAACATTTTTGCAACGCTTGCAAAATTGGTAAACAAACTCATAGTAGCCATAAGGCTAAAAACATGGTGTCCACATCTAAGTGTCTAGAGCTTTTGCATATGGACTTATTTGTTCCATCCGCTATAAGAAGTTATGGAGGCAACTAATACACTTTTTTCATAGAAGATGACTACTCAAGTTTCACTTGGACATTATTTTTGAAAACTAAAAATGAAGCTTTTAATAAATTTGAAATAATTAGCAAGAAAATTCAAAATCAACTAGGTATTAACATTGTGTCGATCTGAACGGATCATGGTCACGAGTTCGACAATGAAACAAAATTTGGAAACTTTTGTGATACAAATGGTATAACACATAACTTCTCGGCTCCTCGAACTCCTCAATCTAATGGAGTTGTAAAACGTAAAAAATAGAACCATTCAAGAAATGAGTAGGACAATGCTTAATGAACAAAACATGCCTTTACAGTTTTGGTGTAATGCCGTTGACACTTCTACATACATTTTAAATAGAGTTTTAATACGTCCTTTCTTAAAAAAAAACCATATGCATTATATAAAGGCAAAAAGCCAACTTTAGGATATTTTAAATACCAAAGACTATCTCACCAAGTTTGACCCAAAGACTTATGAAGGTGTATTTCTTGGTTAATCACAAACTAGTAAAGCTTACATAGTCTTAAACAAAGAAAAAATGAGAGTCAAGGAATCGTTGAACATAACATTCGACGAAAGTCCACCTCCTTCTAAGACATCACCTTTGGTAGATGATGACTTAGTTGAAAGTCAACTTGTAGAAAGTCAATAAATAATTGAAAATGACAAGGAAGATGAACCATTAAATAAAGAAATTATAAACATCAAAGAATCCAAAAGTCATCCTTTAGAAAAAGTCATAGGTCAACTAAATCAAAGAACGTTAAGATCACAAGCCCAAAATCAAAGTAACTACTTTTGTTTTTTATCAACCATTGAACCGAAAAACATAAACGAAGTAATAAAAGATGAATCTTGGGTAATTGCTATGCAAGAAGAGTTAAACCAATTTGTTAGAAATGATGTTTGGAAATTGGTTCAAAAACCTAAAGATCAAATTATAATTGGAACGAAATGGGTTTTTCAAAATAAAATGGACGAAAATGGTGTAATGTCTAGAAACAAAGCTAGGCTTGTCGCACAAGGTTTTGAATCAAAAAGAAGGGATTGATTACGATGAAACTTATGCACCAGTAGCTAGGCTTGATTCTATTAGAATCTTACTTGCATACGCTTGTGCTTATGACTTTAAATTATTTCAAATAGATGTTAAAAGTGCATTCCTTAAAAGAATATTACTTTCTCTCTCTAGGCGATTTTGGTGAAATCGTCTTCCCCAATTCATCTATTTAATTCCTTGTAATTTAGGGTTGATAGGTGTAAATCTTCACTGTTATCCCCCTTGTTTTATCTCTATTTTTTATTTCACTTCGTTGAAATGCCACTTGATCCATTTAAACCTCCTGACCCTATTTGTGAAGAGTTTAGTACTCTTACGGGGATGTCAGCTGAAGGTTTGTCTCATGTTCCTGTGGTTCCAGGTGATGGTCAAAAGCCTGCTAAAGCTAAGGGTTGGCCTAAGGGTGTGAAGAATTGGGCTAGGGTTAAAGTTCAATCTCCTGGATCTACATCTGTTGGGGCCGGTGCGATACTCAAGAGACTCAGAAACTCAAATATTGTTGGTAAATGAAGAAGTCGTAGTGAGTCATCTCCTATGGTTGGTAATGGTAAGCGCCCTAATTCTAGTAATTCTTCTATTGATGATGCTTTACCTAAGGTCCTTGATAAGAATATTTCTAAGCAAATGGTATTTAGGGAAGGTAGTAATGATAAGGATTTGGCTGTTAAAAATGTTGTTGCTGATAAGGGCTTTTGTTCCACTAATGATAATGATGGGTCATTCATTAATAGTCGCCTTGCTCCTGTTATGAATGCGTCTAATGTTCAAAGTTGTTGTAAGGAGAATAAGGGTGGAATAGGAGAAGGTTTTGTTGATCCTTGCTTAGTTAGTAATGGTACTAATGAGTCTGATATGGCTGATGTGGAGCATATTGAGTCTGTTAGTACTAGGAATGCTAAGGATGGTAATGAGGAGTCTGAGTTTGTGTTTGGGAATATGCAGAGTAATAAAGGGATTCTTAAAAAACCTATTGTGGGCTTAAATGGTTTTCAATTTCGCCCTAGTTTGTTTTACAAGGCTAATAGTGTTTTGTCCTCTAATAAGTCTAGGAGTAATGTTTTAAAGGCTGATGGGTCTCTGAATATTGATTCCTTTGCTGAAAAAATAAAGAAATGAGTGGAAAATAGGGAGTTGCGGATGAGTTTCACTCCTGACTGTGTTTCTAAGAATAGTGATGGTTCTAGGAGAGTTGTTGTAGGATCATACATAATATGTTGTTTGATGATTCAGGTGGTCTAGGATTGTGATGATACAAGTAATCCATATTAGAGAGATGAAGAGAGTAGAGAGGGAATTATAGAGAGAGAATTAAAACAAAAAATGCAAGGTTAGATTAAGAAGTTCCACCCCTTCCAAGGATGGAAGGGGTATTTATAGTTACAGCTAATACGTCCTCCTGTCGGACTGTGGATCAGGCATACAGTGGGTAAAGACCCGTCCTTCCTCTACGGTTTTGCACTAAACTAATAACTAAGCTAATAACTAAATAATTAACTACTAAATAACGTAAATAACGATATGTCTACGAGCTAACTTATGCTAGACTATAATTGTGGTGACAGACACTTCAATATGGAATTTCTAATTCCTAACAATCTCCCCCTAAGGGAGGTCACCCCATGAAATACATTTTGTATCCTAGCATTCTATCTTTATCTTTAGTTCTGAGTTCATAGACTTCAATTCTTCAATTTCCGCATTCTTTTTGGTTCAGCAGTGACTCTTCAAAGTTTGCATATTTTGTACTTTCAGTGGAGGTCTTTGAACTGATCCACATCTTGATGATCTTCGAGCTTTCTTTGAGATCACCAGCCACAGTAAATCTCTGGATCACCCTTTATTGTGTTGCCTTCATGTGATATTGTGACTTATAGACCGACATGCTCACACTTTCTGGATCATGACATCTTTTCATCAAAGTAGCGAAAGCATCTTTGTATATCTTTGATTGTCATGATTTTCTTCAATTAAGTGTGAATGCTATGAGCATGCGGCTCTGAATTGACTGCTCAATATTGATCAACTGCAACCATCCAATGTTCCTGCAAACAACAGTTAGGAATAAAACACACGAAAGTGTCTTTGTTCACTTTCGTTGAATACAGTTGCAAGAACTACGGTTCCCCGTTGATCAATATAAATACTGCCTGTGATCAGGTGGAGTTCCGAAGAATCTCCTTGACAGGGTTTCGCAGCTTGATCTATACGTTCTCAAACCGGAGCGTCCCAAAGTAGACAACACGAAGTGAGTGAACCAGCGAACTGAGATTCACTAATTGATGAAAATTTTATTTGAAACACAATTGCGTATTGCTTGAAGAAAGAGTTTTGCAATACGACGAAGGTTTTAAGAGAAACATCAATTTTCAATCAGAAATACTTTTTGTATTTGAAAAAGAATACACATTCAATGTGCTAGAGAAAAGAAGAGATTTGCACATCGAACGGTTTTTCCAAAAGTATTTTTTCAATCAGAGATACTTTTTGTGTTTGAAAACATGAATACACATTCGATGTGCTAGAGAAAAGAAGATTTGCACATCGAACGGTTTTTCAAAAAGTATTCGTCAATTCATTTCCTGGACCAAGGTTGATTCAAGAGTGAATCGCCCCATTTTTTCTAACCAGTTGTCACAAGCTTGATCTTTAGAAAAGATCTCACATGTCACCTGCCTAGAGCTTGTTTGATGTTGGCTCTAGAAGGATTTCCATCTTCATCGTGAATACTTAACATATCACTCGGATGTTCTTGCAATACCACAAGGATAATGCGTAGGACTCTTAATATATTATTACTTTCCACATTATGTGAAACAACAAGTCTTCATTAATTTTATGTCCTAATGAGATATTGTGGATGATCTCTTGGCTCTAGACTCAATAGTGCACATTTGGTTCCTATGCCGGAGACTAGGGAGAGGGTCTCCTTCTTCAATATCAACAATCTCTAAGAGAGAGTCGATAGATTATGTGGGTTCCCCGTGAGAATGAAACTAGTCCTTTTAAGAGGAACTTGAGTAGCTTGGGAAGTTGTAGTGCAGTGCGTCACTGGGTCCATGACGTCTTGTATTCAGTACCGATTTTACCTTAGTAACCATCAGTAGCATATGAATTGAACCCGGTTTCTGCCCTAAGGTTGAAATAATGGAGGGCTATTTCTTTTCACCCTTTTCTCATTCATTTCTTTTTCATTATTCAACCCCTTCAGTGCTTACCGAGATTTCATTACTAGAACCTTGTTGGGTTTATTCCAGTTCTAGCTCTATCTCAGTCCGCACTCCTCCCATTTCTTACTTTTCTCCTTTTTTCATCATACCTAAGGACTTCTACACTATCTAGTGGATTGTCCCTGGGTAGATCCCTCCGGCTCTGGCAGGATCGTGGGAACGAATACCTAACCTAACCATCCTTATAACACCATGCATAAAGTAAATTGGTTGGTCTTTTGGTATTGTTCTTTCCTTTTTGAAACCAATTGAAAAATCATTTGGAAAATCAATCAAGGTACTTGTGATATAATATCAAAGTATTTTGTACCTTAATTGTTTTTGATCTTTTAGAAATGCTCCCGCCAACATGTGCTTTCTAATTTGGAAATTGTTTAGCACATGGAGGCAAGAGTTCTTTGAAATAATTTCTTGATCACAATTTCCATGGAAAAAGCCATTTGATTTTCTTGGTAAATTCTCCCCCTTAAAATGTGCGTTGGTTATTTGAAATCATTTAACACATAGAGGAAAGAGGTTTTTGAAGAACTTCCATGATCACACTAGCCATTACGAAACCATTAGAAAATCAATCAAGGTACTTTATGTTGAAACATAGAAATCTTTGTACCTTGATAGTTTATTTTCTTTTGAAATGCTCCCCCTCAATATGTGCTTCGAGATTCGAAAGTGTTTAGCACATATGGGAGATCAGATTTCATAATTAAATCACAAATTCTCCCCCGATAAAAAATATCAAACCATTTGAGATTTTGGATCCCAGGTGATTTAATTAGGTTTAGAAAACATGGGAGAATATGTGTCCTGGTTTAAATACTCATCTTGTTTTTGGATAAATGCTCCTCCTCAATCATGTGCATCATGTATATGAAATCGTTTGGCACATGGAGGCAGGAGTGCCTTAAAGGACTAAAACCAAATCCATTTAAACAGATTTGAGATTTAAAACACGATCTCTCCCCCGATCAAAAATATCAAACCATTTGAGATTTGTGATCCCAAATGATTTAAATCGTTTTGAAAATTTTAGGGGAAAGTGTCACACCCCCAAATTACCTGTTTTGCAGAGGAATGTAATTCCTGGGGAATGGTTGTCATAGCATCACAATCACAGTTATATTGAACGACCTAAAGTGTCGTTTAAAAAGCACATCGTTTGATATATTAAAAACATTCAGAGTTACAATGATAGGTCCCAAAAGTAGATAACGTTTGCGGAAATAAGTTTATTACAAGCCAAACGATGTTTTTAAAAGTGCCATAATTTACAAGTGAGACGTGTCGTCACCGCGACTCTATGATGGGTCCTTATGCGTGCCATGATATAAATGCCTTAGATACCTGAAAATACATTGCTAAAACGTTCAACAATAATGTTGGTGACAAATCATAGGTTTATGAAAATGTTTTATACGACTACCACAAGTATAGGTCATGTGTGACAAGAATGTCACATAAAAATGTTACAATTGCTATAAGCACATGACACCGAAGCTAGAATGATCATGATGTTCGCCCCAACAGAGTGTTTGCCAAACAAGTCAAATTCTGATATTAAATGAAATGCATCCATTTGACCAGTTGGAATCCACCAACCCGGATGGAGGAGTCACCCTCAATAGATCTATTCACTCACCCACGCTTTCTCCGTAATTAACGGTTCATGATTATGATATGGGGACATTCAATTGGCAATGAGGTAACTTAAGAAATGTAATAAATTTGATATACTTGGTATCGTAATCAAAATGATGTGCAATGTATTCTCCCCCGTAGGTTTGAAATAATGTATAAACTTGAAAGACGGGGCTATGAAAACTCACTTGGGACAATGATGTGATGGCAAAAGTGAGTACACTGAAATGCGGCACAAATCTCTAACTGCGACCTATTATGAATGATATGATTCTAATATAAGTTATGATGTAATGTTATGCATGCAACTCATATGTTATCCATACCACTTGTGCATTTTGAAATTAAAGTTTATCGTCAAAATATAAGTTTATAACGTATCGTCAAGTTATAAATTACTTTACAAGTACTTATGTTGAAATAATATACTACGATAGTCATTTAGTGATTTATTATGAAATTATAGTTTTTCGTCGAAAAATATTACACTTGGACAATTCATGAAAATGACCAATTTTTGAGTGATCGTAAAATATTCATTATACCTCCGTTTGACAAACGGTTAAACATTTTGGAAAGTAGAATAGGCGAACTCATTTTTACTAAAAGACATCGTCTTCTCAAAAGCATTCTATCGATATGAAAAACGACTCCAGACATGGTCACTTGCGGTAACAATTTTGACTAATAGAAAATATATACGTGTTATTACTTGTGAAAAATAGTTACGATATCCATATTTAAAACGTGTATAACTTAGTCGTTATAAGTCCGTTTTCTACGTTTTATATATCCTTAGCTTCGTGTTAAAGTATACTAATATATTTTTGACCAATCGACTCATTTAGACAATGTTTAAAACTCATTTTTGACCTATTAAAAATTCTGGACAGCATGCAGTTTTTAGAAAATATAGTTTTCGTCGTAAACTTGAAAATAGCGTAACTTCTTCGTTATAAATCCGTTTAACCCGTTCAAGCGACCACGGTTTCGTTTTAAAGTGTATTTTCTGGAAATATAACCCAAAATACTTTATAACCTGTCGAAATTTCCAGACTTTACAAAAATGATCAGACCTCTGTTTAACGTTGTCGAAAATGATTTTTCTTGCGTAATACTTGTTTCAATCACTTCAAATCAACACCAAATCTATTCTAAACCTACCATACACCTTTTTAGGGAGTCATGGGTTCCTAAACATCATCAACGATGATATGTTTCAAGAGATTAATTATAGGATGATTTATACTAATAATAAGTACCAAAAACAATAAAAATGGTATAGATACACATGAAACTTGCATGTTTTCTACTAGAATGATAAAAATAACTCATGAATGATTATGAAATATTAATAAAGATCATGAAATGCTTACTAGTATGATGATGAGGTTTATGGAACTAGGTTACCTAAATACTCCTAGGTTTTTATTTCAAAACCTAATTAGAAGTAATCTAGTGTTTGTAAAATTACTTGATCCTTGAAAATCTTGTGATTCTTCCTTGTTTTGAGCCTTGGCCGAATTCTAGAGAAGGTTTTGAGAGAGTTTCTTAGCATTTTCACGTTGTAAATGTGTAGTATGTGTTTATTAGTTTAGGTTAATAATTGTATAAGATAAATATCTAGTCTAGTAAAGAGTATGTGTTAAGTCTAGTGATATTGAAGATATTTTTACCATGTGACTAAGTGTGTTGGCCGGCCATGGGTAGAAAATGGGGAGGGTTGGGTAGTTTTGTTAATTAAATGTATTATTTGTTAAGTGTAGTGTATAATTTGTAGGTATAAATAGGTATTTATTGTAGCGTTAACTAAAAATAGATTTCAACGGGAAAAAATAAAATATATCGAAGTCATAAAATTATAAAAATACATTTCTCGTAAGAATTGAGTGAATAAATAATTATCGAGTTGAATTTACGAAAACCGTCGTAAATATATATATATATATATATATATATAACAATTTATATACAAAATAAATTCAAAATATTGGGTAAACTAATAATATAATTTTTATACTCTTAAAATGAGTATAAAAAAATATTAGGATAACTTTTGGAAGTGTCAGATCAATTTTTCAAAATAAATGATTATGCGATAGCGTTTATTTAATAGGAAAATAAACGTTAAATAAAATATGCAAACCCATGCATGAACTAATATGATGTTGATGTTACTAATGATATGTAGACTAAATCTAGTCTATATGAAATGTCCTCAATGATTTTTCATGAATACGCAGCTAAACCATTACGGTTACGCGAATTTGATACTCGTAAACATAGTTTACGAAAAATCATGAATAGTGAATCATGAATAGTAATTTTTCTCCGGGAATGAATAGTGTTTTGTGAATAGTAAATTTTTGAAATAACTTCTCAAAATATCATATCGACTTCAAAAACGATTGTTAGGTCACTAGTTTTACAACACAAGCACAATAGAAAGAGATAGAGAGAAGATCGGATGAACAACTCACTCAAACACACACGTATAAAACTAGAGAAAGGTTAAGCGTTGGAATGAAAGAGTAAATTGAACAACCAACCCTCAAGTGAGGGTTATTACAAGGTATTTATAGGAAGGGGAGCTAGGGCAACACTCCTACTCCCTTCCTTTCCTTAGTGGACATGGGCCTAAGCTCATGGGCCTTCTACATAAGCTTAAGCTAATAACAAACATAAAGGCCATAATTAAGCTAACTATTACATATGAATCACTAACACTTGATATAGGTTTAGGAGTGATTCCAACAATCTCCCCTAAGTGTTGGTGATGAATGAATGTAAACGGTGAAGGTACTGATGTAATAGTAGCTTTGACGTCTTCTGACATTCTTCTTTCTTGTGAGAAGAATTGCCTTGATTTGAACAATCTCCCCAGTGTAGAGAAATTGTTATCTTTAAACAGTTTTGCTCTGACATCATCTTTAACTTTATTCTTTGATCATTGTTCTTTGTGATGGTATTGATAGTATGTTGTCGTTGTCTGCATCAAGTCTGCCTCAGGTCTGCTTCGCTGCTCCAGTGTCTCCACGTCATTCTTCAACATGCTCACATGCTCTTTAACGTTGGATTTTAGTACTAATGAAGTTCTTTAAGTCTTTAACTTTGTAGATTCTTTGGCTTGACGAAGAATCATTCTGACTTTTGTGTTGCTTTTAGATAGAACTTCCATTAGTGATGATGTTGGCATGAGCATGTGAAGAATCTGCACGATCATTCCGCCCCAGAGCTTCCATAAGAAGAAAACATGAAAACGGTTAGTAATAAGTGGATTCCGGCACTTACAAGTTTGAACTTCGAGAGTGTTAACAGCATAGTGTGAAAATACAACTCTAATTCTCACAAAGGCCGTTCCTGAACTGGAGTCCCACAAGTGAGATAACGCGATGTACCGAAGTACACCTACAGTTTAGATGAGTCGCTGAGGTACACCGAAGTATCACCTCACGACTGTAGACCGTTTGAGACACACTAAGCATAATCCGCGGGGAGTTACCGAAGTGACCTGCTGTCAGGGCTGTTTGATGTTGACACTGGCAGGAGTTTCCATTCAATCACTGAGGATCACAGTTGTGAACCTCTCATAAATGTTCTCGACAGATTGCTAAGATCTGTGAAGGACTCGATAATGTACCACTGACGTTCTTATTGTTGAATGACAAGTGATGAAATGTCAAGTGTTCCTAAGAGATCTTTTGATGAATCTCGTAGCTCTGGACTCAATAGTGCGTTTTGGTTTTCTTGAGCGGAGACTAAGGAGAGGGTCTCCTTCTTCAATATCAGCAATCTCTAAGAGGAAGCCGATAGATTATGTAGGGTTCCCTGTGAGAATGAAACAAGCTTCTTTTGAGAGAAACTTGAGTGGCTAAGAAGGTTTAGTGCATGCGTCACTGGGTCTATGACGACTTTTAATCTTCAATACCGGCGTCATCAAGTGACAACCAGTAGCATATGAATTAAACCCGGTGTCTGCCCTAAGTTGAATAATTTGGAGGGCTATTTCTTTTCACCCTTTTCTTTTCATTTCTTTTTAATTCTTCAACTCCTTCTTTCTTCGATTCTCATTTTCTCCTTTTTATAATCATACCTAAGGACTTCTAAGTACTAACTATTTGTGATGTCCTTGGGTAGATCCCTCCGGCTCTGGCGGATCATAGGACGGTTATTCCTAACCTTAATCACCTTATAACTGCATTGCCATAAAACCATTTTTCATGAAAATCTCCCGAAGTGTTTGTGAATGAAAAACATGTTTGAACACTTCGAGAGTTTTAGATTTTCAGAAATACTCTCCCTCCACATGTGCTTAAGAGTTTTAATAGAAATCTGCACACTGAGGAAAGAGCTCGCACTTTTGAATTGATCGACTCAAGATAGACAATTCCCCGAGGCACACGGTTACGTTGCATAGTTAAAGAGGTACATTGTCAGCTTTTAGGTGACAACTAGCTCTAATAACTACCTTGAAGGTGTGGACAAACCTCGAAAGGTTGTCAAACCCGTCAAAGTTCATGTCTATCAAGAGCTTCTCGAATAGGTACAATTTACTTGGATAAGTCTTTGGAAGACAATTCTTTTCAATGTAAGACTGTTCAGATCCCGTCAATTCATGGGTTAAGTCTTTTCACACGATGATTCAATAGCAATATCACAACATATTTCTTATCACATAATTTTCTCCCCCTCAAAAATGGCATATAAATGTTATTTTTGAAGAAATGTTGAGAATAAATGTGACCATTTTGAGTTTTATGGGAAGATGACCACAGTGAACAATTTGTGAACAAAGTTTATAAGTCAAATACTCCCCCTCAACAACTGATATAAACGGTTGAGGTTTTGAAAATCATAAGGGGAAGTACTTGTTCTTTTGAGCAAAACTTTTGAAAAATGAAAGGTTTGATAGGTTTTACTCAAAAGTAAGAAGCTTTCGCTCCTTTTATAAGGATTGTGGCACTGAAGCGTACCACAGGGTCCTTTCTTGACAAGAACGGGTTGTACACTAATATGTTTGCACAAGCCGTAGTCATAATTAAATCACACATCCAAAATATTATGAAATAGAAGCAGTTCAAGGGGTACCAGGAAGTCCATCAATCATGCCAGGAATGCGAACAGGTCGTTGATAGCCGGCGAGAGCAATCCTGGGACGACCACCTACAAAGCTCTCCAGTGTTCTGAACTGGTCCCTTCTGTACAACCTTTCATCAATCCTGGTGATAATCCTCTACACATCCCGTCTTTCCTGAGAGTTCCATCGCTTTTGAGACCCAATGCCTTCATATATCGCCTTCAACCTATAACCCAAGCCATCCCTAACCTTCTTCAATGTGTGATCCCCAAACTTGTGAAAATCTCGACACGCCATCAAGCAGTTTCATTGTAGTTCACTATGGTAAACTACGCTGAATGGTTTGCTGACTAGGGTGTATTGTGGAAGCTGGTTAATGTCGGGAAGTTCTAGCTAAGGTCTGGTGAAGTTGACATGGGTTTGATACGACTCAACAGCAAGTTGTAGATCTTCTACACGTTCCTGTATCACTATGCTTCTGATGAATAAGAGCAAGGAATTGATGTATTCACGTTGAATTTCAGTCGAGAATTGTCTCATGCGTCCCTGTACTTTGGAAAGATACAGATCTTCAATGTCGTTGAGAGACAAGTTCTGAAAGTCCGCTTCACAGAATTCATAGTCTTTTTCGTCTTGTCTTTTTGTTGGAATCACTCCTAAACAGTATTTCAAGTATTTATATTTCATATGTAATAGGTAGCTTTATTATGGCCTTTATGTTTGTTTAAGGTCAAGCTTATGTAGAAGGCCCATAAGCTTGATCCAAGCCCAATAAGGAATAGGGAAGGAGAGGGAGTGTTGCCCTAGCTCCTTGCCTATATAAAATCTTGTAAACCCTCATTTGAGGGTTGGTTGTTCAAGTTTTCTTTTCACACATTCACCTACGCCTAACCGTGCCTCTCTTATTGTGTATGTGTGCTTGTTTACTTGTTCAATCGCCTTATCTCTTCTCTTATAAGCTTGTGTTGTAAAACTAGTGACCTAACAGTGGTATCAATCGCCAAATAGTTGGGTGTACTCGTTCGTTTTTGAAGTTTTGGTTTTGGATCTTACGCGTAGAGATAACGCATTCTTTGGTTATCTTAAAAACTCGTTTTTTACACTTTTTAATCCAAGATTCTTGTACTTTCAATGTTTTGAGGTGTTAAAATACTTGTTTTTGGCAAAAAGTTTCAAACTTTACGCGTGGATTTACGTTTTTAAGCTAGTTTTTGTTCGTGGGTGTCGTTCTACGCGTAACCTGTTTAGCAGTTTTGGTACATCAAAATTCACACTTTTGTGCTCTTTTGGTACTATTGAAGCTATTCCATAACAAAAAACTGGTTTAGAAACAGATTTGGGCAGAATCAAAGTTACGAGTAATCCTACGCGTATCAAAACCCTAAAATTACGCGTAAGATTTTCCTTGGTTTGATCTTCAATTTTCTGGTTTAATCCGTGTTTTCTTACTTGGATAAGTCTGAAAATACGTCGACTTTGGATATCTTTTGCACTGTGAAGTGTAAAAGATCATTTGGGCAAAAACCCTAAAATTACGCATAAGCATAAGCTTACGCGTAGAATTCCTACGCATAAGATTCACTTTACGCGTAAACTACGGTCTACGCATAAGGTAATCCTACGCCTACGTTTCTACGCCTAACTTTTGTCTACGCTTAACTTTAGTGTTTTCCCTACTTACGCGTAAGCTAAAACCTACGCGTAACTCCTCATTGTTACGCGTAACTTTTGGTGTTTTTACGCATAAGTGCTACTTGGTTCTTGTCTTTTCTACGCCTAAGGATACTTCATCAACAAAGGTTCATTCGACTACAAAGATCCATCTTTACCACACAAGTTTATCATCATGTCTCAACCACCATACTCTAACTATTTCCCTCACACTTATAATCATCAACAACAACAACAATTAACTCCACAACATCAACAATGGAATCAACAACAAGCTATTTATCAACAACAATTTAATCAGCAACATACTCCACAACTTGGTGCAATTCCACAACCACAACTGGTTCAACCACAACCAAGCCTTCAAGTTCAACCCTACACAACCGATTTCAATCAACATCCATCACGGACCACTATGAAGGAACCCACTTGGTTTGCTAAGATGTGTGAAGCTTTAAGCAGCCAACAATCAATTCATGAAGCTGGATCACTTGATAGACCTCCAATGCTCACTCCAGGAAACTACGATCAATGGGTGATAAGGTTCTTTAGGTTCTGTGATCTGAAGAAGCCACATGGAAAGTTCTTAAAGAAGGTTATCTTGGAAGGTCCATTTGAGATGCCTACTGTCATTGTACCCGGAGATCCAACTGCTGTTCCACCAAGAGATGAACAAACCAACATTGCTACTGTTGCAGATTTAAATCCTACAGAACTTCTACACTATGAAGCTGATGAACTTGCAATGGAATACATCCTCTTAGGATTACCAAACCCAATTCTTCGTAGTGTTGATGCTCAAAAGACTGCACAAAAAATGTGGGATCATATTCGTCTTCTTATGGAAGGATCTGTACTCAATCAGGAGGATTTGGAATCCAAAATTTACTTGGCTTATGAACACTTCATGATTGAACCTGGAGAGACACTAGAGTCCTATCATCATCGATTTTCAGATATCATCAATGATTTGGATAAACACAACATCATCATGCCAAGAATTGCAGTGAATACTAAGTTCCTGAGTAGTCTTGGTCCAGAATGGGAGAAGTATGTCATTTTTCTCCGTCAACCGAAGAATATGCATCATTCTACTTGTGGATTGTTGTACGATTACTTGAAGCCTCATGAAAAGGAAGTTGATCGGGAAAGGATTCTCCGTGCTCAAATTGCTAAACAGTCACAACCGGACAATCAACAACTTGCCTTGTATGCTCAACAGAATTATCCCTCTCAACCATCACCTCAACCAACTGCATCAAACACACCTTCA
>BPTQ01000006.1:195519802-195635131 GCA_019973895.1 Chrysanthemum seticuspe | reverse complement strand
ATCGCATCTAGCTACACGAAACTAAAGCTCACGACTTGACTCAACGTGCTCTAACGTTACCGTGAGGCTAACAGCGTCATGTAGCTCCCGATGTACTGCGACAATCGGAGTGCCATTGCAATCTCGTGCAACTCAGTTCAGCACTCGAAATCAAAGCACATCGATCTACGCTATCATTTCATCAAGGACCACGTGGAACAGGGTACCGTTGAATTATACTTTGTGGGTACTGAATACCAATTGGCAGATCTGCTCACCAAAGCTTTGCCTCCCGCTAGGTTTAATGAGTCGGTCCACCGAATTGGTATGAGGTGTTTGACTCAAGAGGAATTGAATGACCTCTTAAAACAGTCTTAAAAACCTGTCAAACACCAAAACATCTTTTGTAAATAAATTTTCAAAAACAAAATACAAAAATATAAAATCCTATAAAACAACAAAAATATTCTCCTAATCTACCTTTCTTTCAACATGGCAAGTACATTTCTTCCGTCAACACTTTTATCTTTCAAAATTCAGTATTTTTCCGATCAAGTGTTGAGGGGGAGAAAATAAGCTATTAATTGTTTCAAAACATTTGTGTACTTGCATGTTATCCTATCTCGGTTGATTTTTTTTACAAATGGTGGTACACTTTCTGATTCAAAGACACTCCTTGGACTTTAATTAACAACCTTTCATTATTTTCTCAAGTCAAGGGGGAGTGTCGTCAAGTTTCTTTCCTAAAATCTTCATTTGGCAACCAAAAATGGATGTTAAAAAGGCTTTGTGTGAAAAAGGAAAAGGTGGAGGGACTAAAACTGTCAAAATCTTAAAGTTATTTTATACAAAATACTCCACCCACCACATTTATTTTCATCACATTAAATATTTCACCTAATATCATCCACGATCCATAATCGTTTTACAAATCCGTGCTTTCGATTATCAATCTGTAAGTGTTTCTGTGTTTGGATCATGTTTTTAAACAATGGTTTTAAATCTTTCATAAATCCAACGGTTAAAACATGTGATATATTGATTTGTGTGTTCTACGCGTAAGTATATGAACACACAATCATATTTGTGTGTTTATGGTTAAAAGGATTGTATCAAAATGTTGTAACAACATCTATGATATCATTTCTATGCTCATAACACACCCAGAATCACGAATCTACGATTTTTGAAAATTAGGGTTTATGTGTCGATTTGGGTGTTTCCAAATGTAATGTGCTTTGGTCTAAAAGATTGTTGGATTATGCTTATATGATGTTGAATTGATTATATCCGTGCTCTAAAACTACCCAGAAACACTGATTTATTCAGAATTTGAAATTAGGGTTTAAGGTTCATAAGTTTGGGTATTTTTGATTCACCATGAGTTAGATGTTATAACTTGGTCTATATGCTCATACAACATGTTAGAACTACCAGAATCTGTTTGATGCAAATCCCATGGTTAGAAAACTTACGCGTAAGTCATAACCTTTAGGGTTTTGACCTACGCGTATGACTTTCTACGCGTAACTGGTTTATGAATGATTCATGCCATTTTTTGTTGATAAAATGAAGGTTTGTGTTAATGTTGATGATTTGATGGATTTATTTCAGGCTTTGCTACACGTAATATTCAGAATCAAGGTGGTTATTAATCTACGCATAAGGATCACCTTACGCGTAGCTTGTTATGCGTAAGACTTGTCTTACGCGTAGCTTGTTATGCGTAAGACTTGTCTTACGCGTAGCTTCTACGCATAAGGTTCTACAATGGACTACGTGTATCCTGTGAAGGATATGCGTAAACAGTTACCTCTACGCATAAGGTCAACTCTTACGAGTAGCCTTACGCGTAAGGTAAATATATGCCTACGCATAAGCTCTACGCATAAGGTCTCTTTTTCCTACGCGTAACATTTCTTACGCGTAAGATAGGATTCTACGCGTAAGTTTACGCCTAAGCATATATCATTCCTGTCTACGCATAACTTTGCCAAAACTACGCTTATCCCTGGATTTACCTTCATGATGAATCGTTACTTGTACAAACTTGTAAATAAACTAATCATATCATCACGAATCCAAAAATGTCACTAATAAACTTAAATCGTCTGATATATTGTGAACAATAAGTGATAAAATAAACTTTAAAACTTAAAGTTAACTAACTCACGAAACATTTCACGATATCATTGAACTATTGAACATACAAGTGACTTAGGACTCGTAACAATCATTATCACTATACATTCAATAACTAGACAATAAGACCTTCTGTTGACTAACATTATGTCTTTCGATATGTTGGTTCTTTTGGCTAATGTTATTTCAGATCACGACATGGCTGAACAAATGAATATGGATGCACCTGAAGTTCTCTCCATTGCTGATATCTATCCTCATGGCTATCCAATGAAGATAGGAAAGAATAACCTTCGTGTTGACTTTGACACCCTCACTTGCTCTGAATCTTCATGTCTTATTGCTATTGATATTCTGAGGACTCATCCGTATCAGAACATGCTTACACACTCTGCAACTATTCCTGAGATCTACATCCAACAGTTCTGGAACACTATGGAAAGGGTCAAAGGACAAACTGCTGTGACGGTGACTTTGAATCACAAACAAGTCACCATTACACCTGCAGACTTAAGGGCTGTTCTCCTAATTCCTGAAGTCGATCCAACCAAACTATATGCCTCACCTGCTGAAGAGCTCACTCTCCAATTCTTAATCAATATCGGTTATGACGAGGGTACAGGAGTAATCAACAAGCACTCTCACGTAGAGCTTAAGAGTATTCCTCAACCCTGGAGAACACTCTACATGATCATCACCAAGTCTGTTTCTGGTCGTGACAGCGGCTATGAGCACCCTAAGCTCATGGAACTGCAAATATTCTGGGCATTGGTCAACAAGAAACACATCGCTATCGAAGCTCTGATTTGGGATGACATGATGTCATTTCTCAACAAACTTGGCTCAAAGATTCCTTACATCAGATATACTAAATTGTTGATCCAGAGAGCACTTGGACTTCATCCTGACATTCCCAAGAGACTCAATGACCCCGACAATCACGACATGTTGACGGAACCTATTCTATCTGTCAGAATCAAGGAAACGTCTACAAAGAAACAAGGTGCTGTGCTGCCAGATTTCCTTCTAACTGAAGATGTCAGAAAGCTCGAATCGTACAAAAGGTATCTGGAAGCAGTCAGACAAGGCAAAGTTGGTCATCTCGACGAAAAATCTTCTGATACACCTGTAAGGAGAACCAGAAAAGGAAGTGCTGGAAGTGTCACAAGTACAGATAGTCAAAGGAATGTTCCAAAGAAGAAACCTATTCCAAAGAGGAAACCCACCCCTAAGAAGAAAGTTCCTTCTCAGGAAGCCACTCCGATCCTTTCACTTGAACCGCAAAGACAGCTCAGGGACGAGGACTCTGAGGATACTGACACAGATGAAGAGATCACATTCTCTGAAACTGCAAAGGATGAAAATCCCTCAGTACCAAAACCTCCAAGTCCTCAAACTATTAAAGGGAAGACTCCTGCACTTGTACCTCAGGATGAAAGCCCTGAAGATGAAGAAGATCAATTGGATCAAGCATACAGAAAGAAGTTTCACAAAGTCAGACACCTTCAAAAGGCCGAAGAATTTGCTAAAGATCAAATGGGTGGCCCCGGAGGATCAAGTGGAGCTGCCCACTCCTATCCAGATCCTGATGCGGTTAATCGACCCGATAAGGGATCTGGTGCCACCACTCTTCTGCAACAACAACAGCCTGTGGAGGACACTATTGTGTATGATTTTGAGAAACAGGTAACTGAGAAAGAAAAGTCTAGAGATGACGAGGATGATTATACAAAGTTTCTTCTAGACAGTCCAACATACTCAAAGGAGAAAACCTCAGAAACTCCTAAGGACATGAAGTCTCCTCATGTCTCCTCATCATCGGATTCTTCGTCTCACTCATCACAACCACCATCAACAAAGTCAACCAGATCATCATCCAAATCAGTGAAGAAACCATCTAAATCTTGGATTTCTCAAACACATGCAAGAATTGTGAAAGCAGTCAAACAAGTTAGAAAGAAGGACATGCTTCACAGAAAACTTAATTGGTATGCTGAACAAATGTAGTACTTACATGATGAGAATGACAAGATGCGGAAAGATAGGAAGACTATTCAGGAATTCATGAAAAGTCATCGTCAGGAGGAACTGAATGAAATGATTGAAGGTTACACTCATAAGTACCTTCAGGATATCGTTCCTAAAGTCCAAAAGGAACTGGAGAAGTCAGCAAGAGATCAAACCCACAAGTTTCTTCTCGACACTGTCCCCGGTGTGACTAGAGAAGTATTCTCCAAACAACTCACCCCTAACATCGTCGCATTGGTTAAACATACAATGGCCAAAGAAGCTGATCTCTCTGAATCTGAGTTAATCGCTAAACTAGTGATGCAAATGTCAAAGCGATCTGGAACGTTTACTTCGGATGAAGCTAAATTTTTCGAAGGTCTACTTGCTTTTCAACTCAGTTCATCATGCAAGGAGTCAGCCGATCAACCCAAACGGCCAAGAGATGAAGATCATAAGGATAAGGACTCTGCACCTAAACGTCAGAAGCAGTCTAGTCAATCTACATCTATGCCACCTCCTTCACCACGGACTTCTTCTCAACAAAAGTCTCCTCCACCTCGGTCTTCTACTGATAAACCTCGGGACGATTCCGAGTTACCACCCCTGACTCATAAAACTGGTGATTACTTTGAGTATACGGGTGGTGACGATGAAGAGGTCCTTGAGCCCCGACAATAACCCACCTCACCCAAACAAGTGCAGAAACCAGTATCATCATCAAGGCCTTCTAAAAGGAAGAAGAAGATGACTCATCCTGGAGTTGTATCATGGCTAGATGACGATAAAACCGAAGAGTTTGAATGGTTCTCCACACTTGTCAATCAAACTCCCTACCCAGATGAAGGTCAGGAATTGGTAGACGGTTCAACATTGGAGCATGCAAAACTGTTGCAAGAAAAGTTCCATGTGAAGAAAATGACGAAATCTGAATTGAAGCGAATCAAGAATGAAGCATTCCAAATTCTAACAGACAGCTCTGAAAGCACCCTCGAGGTCGAATATCATCTTGAGAACATCGCTCGAGCTATGTCTAACAACATGGATTGGCTCAATCCGGAAGCAAACCTTGACTTCACACAAAGGGACAACCCTCCATACTACACCGATTGGACCAAACCTCTACCAACCATTGGCCAAGCAGACGAACCACGGATTCCCTTCCTATACTTCTTCAACAAAGACCTGGAATTTCTTCTCCATGGTGGCGATGGTTCGAGAAAATACACTACATCATTGACTCTTCCATTCCCAGCGGCCATTTACTCTAACTGCATAGCTATCGAGGAACGTGCAACTCACTTGTTTTCTGACAACGTGCAAGCATACGACCAAGATGCATTGTATGGGATTCATCATTGGCCTGAACGCCGAAGAATCTACTACCGAAGCTGCCTGGTTCAAAAGTCTCAACATGCAGTGTATTGCTCGAAGGACATCGTGGCCATCAAACACATTGATCTCAAGTCTAAGTGGGACTACACATTCTTCAAGAATATCATAGTCAAACGACAAGATGAACAGGACTATGGATTCTCCGAAGCTGACTTTGAGAACTTGTCCCTCAACGACATCGAAGACATGTATCTTGCCAAAGTACAGGGTCGTATGAGACAATTCTCGACTGAAGTTCAACGTGAATTTATCAAGTCAGTTCTCATCTTCATTAGACGCATCGTGATCAAAGAACGTGTCGAAGATATCCAGATGGCTGTTGAATCATATCAGAAACGTGTAAACTTTACTCCACCACAGCTTGATCTTCCCGACATCAACCAGCTTAAACAACTCACGCTCATCAGCAAACCTTTCGGCGTTGGCGTGTAGTGAGCTCCACAAATTCGGGGATCATACCTTGAAGATGGTTAGGGATGGATTGGCGTACATATTGAAGGATATACGCCTGAAAGTTGGGAATCCTAAACGCTGGAATTCTCAGGACAGGAGGGATGTGAGACGCATCATCACCATGATTGATGAACGGTTGTTCAGAAGGGATCAGTTCAGACGATTGGAAAGCTATGTTGGTGGTCGACTCAGGAGAAACATCATCGGCTTTCAACGCCCTGTGTGCACTCCTGGGAATATCACTGCACTTCCTGGTACCCCTTGAATTGTTTCCTTCATATAATTTTGGATGTATGATTTTATATGTGAATGGCTTGTGCACACATAACAGTGTACAACCCGTAATTGTCAAGAAAGGACCCTGTGGTACGCCTCAATGCCACAATCCTTATAAAAGGAGCGAAAGCTTCTTATTTTTGAGTAAAACCTATCCAACCTTTCATTTTTCAAGGTTTTGCTCAAAAAGACAAGTACTTCCCCATATGATTTTAAAACCTCAACCGTTTATATCACTAGTTGAGGGGGAGTATTTGAACTAAAAACTTTGTTCACAAATTGTTCACAGTGGTCACTCTTCCCGCAAAACTCGAAATGGTCATATTTATTCTCAAACGTTTCAAAAATAACATTTTCATATGCCATTTTTGAGGGGGAGAAAATTGTGTGATAAGAAATATGTTGTACAAAATGCAAATGAATCCGTGTACCTCAGACTTAACCTACGAATTGACGGTACTAAACTGTTAGTAACTCGAAAAGACTTGTCCTGGACGGGTAATAATTTCAATCTAGTTTGCTAGTGATGTAAACGTGTCTCGCAAAGGACTTGTCCAAGTAGAAAGTACCATTCGAGAAACTCTTGATAGACATGAACTCTGACGGGTATGACAACCTTTCGAGGTTTGTCTACACCTTCAAGATAGTTATTAGAGCTAGTTGTCACCTAAAAGCTGACAATGTAACTCTTTAACTATGCAACGTAACCGTGTCTCGCGGGGGATTGTCTATCTTCAGTGAATCAATTCAAAAAGTGCGCGCTCTTTCCTCACTGTGCATTTAACCATTAAAACTATTAAGCACATGTGGAGGGGGAGTATTTATGCAAAACTTCATCTCTCACTGTGGTTCAAACATGTTTTTCATTAACAAACCCTTTGAGAGAGATTTTAACATACAGTGGTTTTAATGGCAAACATAGGTTAGTCATGGAGTTATAAGGTGACTAAGGTTAGGAATAACCGTCCTATGATCCGCCAGAGCCAGAGGGATCTACCCAAGGACACTACCATTAGTTAGTGTTAGAAGTCCTTAGGAATGATTATAAAAGGGAGAAAATGAGAATCGGAGAAAGAAGGAGTTGAAGAATCAAAAAGAAATGTAAAGTAAAGGGTGAAAAGAAATAGCCCTCCAGATTATTCAACTTAGGGCAGACACCGGGTTCAATTCATATGCTACTGGTTGTCACTTAGTGACACCGGTATTGAAGATTAAAAGTCATCATGGGCCCAGTGACGCATGCACTAAACCTTCTTAACCACTCAAGTTTCTCTCAATAGAAGCTTGTTTCATTCTCACAGGGAACCCTACGTAAACTATTGGCTTTCTCTTAGAGATCGCTGGTATTGAAGAAGGAGACCCTCTCCCTAGTCTCCACTCAGGAAAACCAAAACGCACTATTAAGTCTAGAGCCACGAGATTCATCAAAAAGATCTCTTAGGAACACTTGACATTCAATCACTTAATGATCAACAATAAGATCATCAGTGGTTCATATCGAGTCCTTCACAGATCTTAGCAATCTGTCGAGAACATTTATGAGAGGTTCACATCTGTGATTCTCAGTGATTAAATGGAAACTCCTGCCAGGGTCAACATCAAACAGCCCTGAAAGCAGGTCACTTCGGTAACTCCCCGTGGATTACGCAGAGTGTGTCTCAAACGGTCTACAGTCGTTAGGTGATGCTTTGGTGTACCTCAGCGACTCATCTGAACTGTAGATGTACTTCGGTACATCGCGTTATCTCACTTGTGGGACTCCAATTCAGGAACGGCCTTTGTAAGAATTAGAGTTTTGTTTTCACACTATGCTGTTAACACTCTCGAAGTTCAAACTTGTAAGTGCCGGAAACCGCTTATTACTAACCGTTTGAAATGTTTTCTTCTTATGGAAGCTCTGGAGCGGGATGATCGTGCTGATTCTTCTCATGCTCACGCCAACATCAACACTAATGGAAGTTCTATTCAAAAGCAACACAACCGTCAGAATGATTCTTCGTCAAACCAAAGAATCTACAATGATAAAGATTTAAAGAACTTCATCAGTATTGAATTCCAACGTCATAGAGCGTGTGAGCATGTTGAAGAATGACGTGGAGACACTGGAGCAGCGAAGCAGACCTGAGGCAGACTGATGCAGACAACAACATACTATCACTTTCACTACAAAGAACAATGATCAAAGAACAAAGTTAATGATGACGTCGAAGCATAACTGCTCAAAGATAACTATCTCTCTACACTGGGGAGATTGTTCGAATTAAGACAATTCCTCTCACAAGAAAGAAGAATGTCAGAAGACGTTACAGCTACTATTACATCAACGCCTTCACCGTTTACATTCATATATACTTGAGGGGGAGATTGTTGGAATCACTCCTAAACAGTATTTCAAGTATTTATATTTCATATGTAATAGGTAGCTTTATTATGGCCTTTATGTTTGTTTAAGGTCAAGCTTATGTAGAAGGCCCATAATCTTGATCCAAGCCCAATAAGGAATAGGGAAGGAGAGGGAGTGTTGCCCTAGCTCCTTGCCTATATAAACTCTTGTAAACCCTCATTTGAGGGTTGGTTGTTCAAGTTTTCTTTTCACACATTCACCTACGCCTAACCGTGCCTCTCTTATTGTGTATGTGTGCTTGTTTACTTGTTCAATCGCCTTATCTCTTCTCTTATAAGCTTGTGTTATAAAACTAGTGACCTAACACTTTTGACCACAATTTTCTTGAGAAAAGTGTAGTCCCATTTAGACGAAAGAGCTACATGCATAACAGCAACGATTCCTTTAGTACTAAACACTTCATGTTGAGACTTCTGAACCTGGCAGCTTCTATAGTAGATTCTTCGGCATTCCGGCCAATGGTGAATCCCATACATTGCATCACGGTCATACAACTCCACATTGTTGGAAAACATGTGGGTAGCATTTTCCTCGATGGCTATGCAGTTAGAGTATATGGCTGCCGGGAACGGAATCGTAAGTGATGTAGCGTATTTCCTTGAATCATCACCACCGTGTAGAAGAAATTCCAAGTCTTTGTTGAAGAAGTAGCGAAAGGGAATCTTAGGCTGATCTGGTTGGCCAATTGTAGGTAGAGGTTTTGACCAATCGGTGTAGTAAGGAGCATTATCTCTTCTAGTAAAGTCAATGTTTGCTTCAGGGTTGAGCCAATCAATGTTGTTGGACATGGCTCGAGCAATGTTTTCAAGGTGATACTCAACCTCGATGGCACTTTCTGAGCTGTGTTTTAGCAGTTGAAAAGCTTCATTCTTGATTCGTTTCAACTCTGATTTCGTCATCTTCTTTACACGGAATTTTTCTTGCAGTATCTTTGCATGCTCCAATGTACTACCGTCTTCCAGATCTTGACCTTCAGTTGGGTAGGGAGTAGAATTAACAAGTGTAGAAAACCAGTCTTATTCCTCTGTGTCATCTTCGTCTAGCCATGATACGACGTCAGCCTTAGGCGTCTTCTTCTTCTTTTTCTTAGGCCTAGATGAAGATTCTGGTTTCTTAACTTTGTCGGGAGAGGCGGGTTGTTGTTGGGGCTCATGGAATTCCTCATCGTCACCACCCGTATACTCAAAGTGATCACCGGTTTTCTATGTCTGGGGTGGTAACTCAGAAGAATCCTGAGGTTTTTCAGTAGAAGAGCGAGGAGGAGACCTTTGTTGAGCTGGAGTCCGGTGGGGTGGAGGTTGCATAGAAGATGATTCACCAAACTTCTTCGGGCGTTTAGGCTCGTCATTCTTATCCTGATCCTTATCTTCATCGTCGCGTGGGCGCTTAGTCCTTTCAGCTTCTTCTCTGCATGCTGATTTTAGTTGGTATTCCAGCAATGCTTCAAACTATTTACATTCGTAGGAGGCAAATGTTGCGGATTGTTTCGACATTTGAGCTACCAGCCGGTTGACCAATTCAGCATCTGAGAAGATTATGGGATCAACTGGATTGATGTTCACATGCATTGGAGTTGATTTCATAGTCTGTTTGGCCGGATGTAAGAGATTCGGATAGAGTTGTTCGGTGAACATCTCCTTTGTAATTCCAGGAACGATGTCAAGAAGGAACTTGTGAGTGTATCCTTTGATCATCTCGTCCATTTTCCCTTGAAGATCATCTTTCATGAGCTTTTGGACATATTCCCTTTCAATTTGCATTTTGTCGTTCTCATCATGAAGATACTGTATCTGATCAGCGAAGAATTCATTTTCTTGTAGAGCACATCTTTCTTTCTGACCTGTTTGACAGCTTTAACGATTCGTGTCTTAGCTTGAGAGATCCAAGATGCAGCTGGCTTCTTCACTGATTTGGATGTTGATTTGGTTGATCTTTTTGATGGTGGTGGTGAGGAGTGAGAAAACGAATCTGATGATGATGAGACATGAGGAGACTCGGGGTCCTTCGGTGGTTCAGAAGTTTCCTCCTTAGAACGAGTGGGACTGTCTAGAAGAAATTTATCATAAGCGGTTTCTTCTTCATTTCCAGACATAGTCTTATCATCAGCCTTAGAATCATCAGCAGGAGTTTTCTTAGTCTTATCAGTTTCTGGTTCCTCAGTAACAAAGTTGATGGGGTCCTCAGTCTGCTGTTGTTGTTGTTCGTGGGTGGTGGAAGCACCAGTTCCCTTATCGGGTTGATTAACCGCATCAAGAACTGGTGTGGCTTGAGTACCACCACTCGAACCTCCGGGGCCACGAGTTTGATCTTTTACAAATGCTTCAGCAAGATGTTTATGTCTGAGTTCCTTCAACTTCCTTTGATATTCCTTTTGCTCATCAATGGGTTCTTCTTCTGAGCTCTCCTTATCATGCTCAATCACTGGATTTTTCCCTTTTTCTTTATCTGCTGGTGGACTGGGAGGTCTAGCTACTAATGGAGTAATATCGGTTGCCATTTCAGAGTAGAAGATCTCTTCGTCTGATTGTGTATCTTCAGAGCTTTCGTCCACTAGCTTTATTGGCGGTTCAGGCTTTGGCACGGGAATGGGAACAACTTCCTTAGAAGGAACAGTCCTTTTACGAGGAGGATTCCTCTTGGGGAACTTCCTCTGACTCTCAGTGCTTGCAGCACTTCCTGTACTCCCTCTTCTGGTTTTCATTGTAGGTGTACCAGAAGATTTATCATCAAGAAAAACCAACTTTATTCTCTTTCACAGCTACCAAATATCTTTTATAAGAGTAGAGCTGTTTGAGTTCATCTGAGAGAAGGAGATCAGGCAATACAGCACCTTGTTTCTTGGTAGTTGACTCCTTAAATCTGACTGTTAGAGTGGGTTCGGACAACACGTCAAGATTGTCAGGGTCATTGATTCTTTTGGGGATATCAGGGTTGTATCCAAGTGCTCTTTGGATCAACAGTTTTGTATATCTGATATAAGGAATCTTTGAGCCAAGCTTTTTGATGAATGTCATCATGTTATCCCATATCAGAGCTTCAATTTCGAAGTGTTTCATGTTGATCAGAGCCCAAAAGATTTGCAGTTCCACGAGCTTGGGATGCTCATAGCCGCTGTCACGACCAGAAACAGATTTTGTGATGATGATGTAAAGGGTTCTCTAAGGCTGAGGAATATTCTTGAGATCCACGTGTGAATGCTTATTGATTACTCCTGAAGCTTCGTTGTTCCCAATATCAATCCAGAATTGCAGAACAGTCTCTTCAGTTGGTGCAGCAGAGTATTCAGTTGGTATGATGTCAGGAATGAGGAGAACGGCTCTTAAATCTGCAGGAGTGATGGTGATTTGCTTGTGATTGAGTGTCACCGTCACAGCATTCTGTCCTTTGATCTTTTGCATTGTAGTCCAAAACTGTTGAATGTAGATATCTGGAACAGTAGCAGAATGAGAGAGCATGTTCTGATAAGGATGGTTCTTCAGAATATCCACATCAATCAAGTAAGAGGACTCTGAGCAGATGAGGGTTTCAAAGTCAACACGAAGGTTGTTCTTTCCAATCTTCATTGGATAGCCATGAGGGAAGATATCAGCGATGCTAAGAACATTTGGTGCATCCACATTCATTTGAGCGTCCATGTCGTGATCCGAAATACATTTAGCCAAAAGAACCAACATATCGAAAGACATTATGTTAGTCAACAGATGGTTTTATTGTCTAATAATTTGAATGAGATATGTCAATGATTGTTACGAGTCCAAAATCACTTGTTTGTTCAATAGTCCAATGACGTCGTGATAAGTTTTGAGAGTTAGTTAACTTTAGGTTTTAAAGTTTATGTTATCTCATATTTTTCACAACATATTACACATTTAAGCTTATTAGTGACATTATTGGTTTCGTGACGTTATGATTTATTTATTTACAAGTTCGCACGCGTAACAATTCATAATGAAGGTTTGATCAAGGCTTAGGCGTAGAAATGGTAGCTTATTCGTAAACAGGAGTTATACGCGTAAAGGCGCAAGCTTATGCGTAGGATCCATACTTACGCGTAAGAAATATTACGCGTAGGAAAAGGGGACCTTATGCGTAAAGCTTACGCGTAGGCGTATATAAAACCTTACGCGTAAGGCTTACTCGTAAGAGTAGACCTTATGCGTAGAGGTCACTGTTTACGCATATCCTTCACAGGATACGCGTAGTCCCTTTGTTGAACCTTACGCGTAAATGCTACGCGTAAGATTTCTCTTACGCATAACATGCTACGCGTAAGGTGATCCTTATGCGTAGATGGTTAACAACCTTGATTCTGATTTTTCACGAGTAGCAAACCTGAAATAAATTCATCACAACATCAATATTAACATCCATATTCATTGTATAACAGATTTACTCACAAACACTCATTCAAATATTTACGCGTAAAGAACCTTATGCGTAAACTAAAACCCTAAAGTTTATGAGTTACGCGTAAGAAATCTAGCCATGGAATTTGCACCAAAGTTTTTCTGGTAGTTCTAAGAAGTCATGTGAGTGATATAACCAACTATATTAACATCCAATTCGCAGTGAATCAAAAATACCCAAATCTCAAGAACATTAAACCATAATCTCTAATTCTCAATCAATTAGTGTTTCTGGGTTGTTTTAAAGCCTAGATATCATCAATTCACCATGATAACAACATCACACAACTATCTTTTTGACCAAAAACATTCACATTTGAAAATACCCAATTCCACGCATAAACCCTAGTTTTTCAAATTCAATCAATACGTGATTCTGGGTGCTTTTTGAGTAGAAAAATGGTATTATTGATGTTAAAGAAACGTTTTGACACTATCCTTTTAACCTCAAACACACAAACATGATCATGTGTTCTAACACTTACGCGTAAAACACAAAAATCATTATGTCTTAAGTTTTAACCGTTGGATTCGCATGAAATTCAAAACCATTGTTTAAAAACTTGTTAAAAACACAAAATCACTTACAAATTGAAGATCAGATAACCGGATTTGAAGAAAGATTTTTGTGCGTAGGATTTGTTTGGTATGAGTAATAAATGTGAAGATTAGGTTAGGTGGAGGAGTTTTATTTAAATAACTTTAAGCTTTTGGCAGTTTTAGTCCCTCCACCTTTTCTATTTTCATCAAAAGCCTTTTAACTTCCATTTTGGTTACCAAACGAAAAATATTTGGAAATAACTTTGACGACACTCCCCTTCGACTTAAGAAATAATGAAAGGTTAAACATTTTAGTCCGAGGAGTGTCAGAAAACCAGAAATGTGACCACCATTATTAAAGAATCAACCGGGATAAGGTAACATGCAAGTACACGGATGTTTTGAAATATTTAAGTATTTATTTTCTCCCCCTCAACATTTGATCAGAAAAATATTGAATTTTGAAAGATTAGAGTGTTGACGGAAGAAATGTACTTGCCATGTTGAAAGAAAAATAGATAGAAGAATATTTTTGTTGTTTTATCAGGTTTTATATTTTTGTATTTTGTTTTTGAAAAATATTTACAAAAGAGATTTTGGTGTTTGACTGGTTTTTAAGACTGTTTTAAGAGTTCATCCAATTCCTCTTGAGTCAAACATCGCATACCAATCCGGTGGACCAACTCATTAAACCTAGCGGGAGGCAAGGCTTTGGTGAGTATATCTGTTAATTGGTATTATGTACCCACGAAGTATAATTCAACTATACCCTGTTCCACGTGGTCCTTGATGAAATGATAACGAAGATGGATGTGTTTTGATTTCAAATGTTGAACTGAGTTGCACGAGATCGCAATAGCACTCCAATTGTCGCAGTACATCGGGATTCTGTCAAATACGTAACCATAGTCTTTGAGTTGTGTTCTCATCCAGATGACTTGAGCACAACATGCTGACATGGCTACATATTCTGCTTCGGTTGATGACAACGATGTACAATCCTGCTTCTTCGATTGCCAGGACACCAATTTATCACCAAGAAATTGTAGTGCTCCTGAAGTACTTTTCCGTGAATCTAAACATCCTGCGTGATCAGCATCTGAAAAAGCGATTAGTTCAAAACCAGAATCCTTCGGATACCAGATCCCCAAGTTAATGGTTCCCTTAATGTATCGGAGGATTCTTTTAGCCTCAGAGAGGTGGGTTTCAGTTGGTCTTGACTGATAATGGGAGCAGAGATAAACGGCAAAGACAATGTCAGGTCTGCTAGCTGTTAGATACATGAGAGACCCGATAATACTTCTGTATTTAGTAGGGTCCACTAATTTCCCATGTAAATCAGCATCTAGCTTCTTGGTATGAGTCATTGGTGTGGCATAAGTGTCACAGGTTTTCATTCCAAATTTGTTTAACAATTCAAGGGCATATTTGGACTGACTCAAGAAAATACCACGGGGTGATTGATGAACTTGCAGTCCTAGAAAGAACGTAAGTTCACCCATCATTGACATTTCAAAATTTTTCTTCATTAGTTTTGCAAAAGCGATTGAGTACTTTTTATGTGTAGACCCAAAAATGATGTCATCCACGTAAATTTGAACAATTAAGATATGTGGCCCATGATATTGTATAAAAAGAGTAGGGTCGACCGAACCTTTGGTGAAATTACTAGCAATGAGGAAAGATGATAGCTTATCGTACCATGCCCGAGGAGCTTGTTTGAGACCATACAGAGCTTTGTTCAGTTTGTAGACATGGTTCGGGAACTCAAGATCAATGAATCCTTCTGGTTGGCTGACATAAACCATTTCTTTAAGTTGTCCGTTGAGAAACGCAGTTTTGACATCCATCTGAAAGACCGTCATATTCATATGAGCCGCGAACGCGAGAAATATCCGAACAACCTCAAGACGAGCAACCAGAGCAAATGATTCTTCAAATTCAATGCCCTCCTACTGTCGATAACCCTTAGCCACCAGACGTGACTTGTTTCTGATTACGTTCCCTTCAGCATCCAATTTGTTCTTCCAAATCCATTTGAGACCAATGACGTAGACCCCTGTTGGTCTTTCAACCAGTTCCCATACTTCAAGACGTTTGAATTGGTTGAGTTCTTCTTGCATGGATTCAATCCAGTTGTGTTTTGTCATTGCGTCTTTAATGTTTTTAGGCTCAGATTGGCAGACAGTGAGTGCATAAATGCAATGTTCACCATCTGTGTGAAGACGTTGTCTCGTAACGACTGGTTGATTTGGGTTGCCAATAATATTTTCCATAGGATGGTCTTTTGTCCATCGATGTGTAGAGGGTTGATGTTGGTATACATTGTGCAGATTCTGAGGATTCAAATGGCTTGTTAAAGATTCCGCGATATCTGGTGCAGCAGTCTCATTAGCAAACGGGTTAAAGAACGCATTTGGCTCAAAATCTGCAGGTGGGGGTACTTCATTAAGAACATCATCAGCCGGTTCATCATTGTTGGAAGCTGTTTGTTCAACTGTTGTTGTGGAGTCAACTGGTGGTGCTTCTTCAACCGTAGTTGTTGTAGTATGTGTATCAGGTATAAGAGTAGTATCAGGTTGAGCAGCGGAAACAGCGGATACACTTGGAGCACGTTCATCAATATCATCATTGAACAGAGGAGCAAATAATCTTTCCATTTGTTGACGAGTAAGCTGAGGGCTTTGTTCAGCTGATGATGGGGTTTGAGGGAAATTTAAGCGGTTGTGCCCGGGTTCCAAGCTGTTATACTCATAAGCCATTTCTGTAAGTTCATCAAAATGAGCATGAATCGTTTCCATAACCTGCTTTGTACGACGATTCCAGATCCGGTAACCTTTAGAATTCTCACAATATCCAATAAAGACTCCAATGTCAGCTTTGGCTTTGAGCTTTCCAAAATCATCACGATCATTATTCGGATAGCAAAGGGATCCAAATACATGAAAGTGTTTGAGATTCGGTTTATGGTTATGGAGAAGCTCAAAAGGTGTTTTGTTGTGGCATTTAGTAATCATTGAACGATTTTGAGTATAGCATGCAGTTGATACAGCTTCTGCCCATAAGTAATCTGGAAGTTTAGCATTGATTAACATTGTTCTTGCAGCTTCCACTAACGTTCGGTTTCGTCTTTCAATAACTCCATTTTGTTCTGGTGTACGTGCAATAAATGTCTGATGCTCAATTCCCACTTTCTCATAAAATTCTCGAAGAGTTTGGTTAACAAATTCAGTTCCGTTGTCTGTTCTTATTTGGCGGACGGTGTTCCGGAGCTGAACTTGAATTTTCGTGAGAAAGGTGATGATCATTTGTGGAGCTTGGTCTTTGCATCGAAGAAAGTAGACCCAAGTCCATCAGGAATAGTCATCAACAATTACTAAGATGTAGCGTTTGCCATTGATCGTTTGCACGCGCATCGGGCCACACAAATCCAAGTGAAGAAGATGAAGCACATGCTGAGAGTTGTGTTCCACCTTTGAAGGAAAATGAGCACGAGTGCTTTTCCCTTGTTCACAGGCTGAGCAAAGGTGATCTTTAGAATACCGGAATCGTGGGAGACCTTCAACTAGTTTATGTCGAGCAAGATTGGTTATAGTTTAAAAGTTTAAATGTGATAGACGACGGTGCCATAGCCAGGATTTTGTTGATGTTGCCTTTGAAAATAAGCAGATGGGAGATGAAGCAACCATGTCTTGCATAGAGATAGTATAAAGACTAGAATTACGCGAACCAGACGTAAGGTGGTTTCCTTGTAGATCACGAATGAAATAAGATTTCTCCCTGAAAGCAACCTCCAAATCTCCATCACAGAACTGACCTACTGAAAACAGATTGTGACCGAGGCCTTCCACATAATAAACCCTGCTAATTTCGATGTTCCCATTGATGTAGTCTCCGTAGCCCATGATAGCTGCGAAGTGATCATTCCCGAATCTGACAGTGCCAATGAACTTTGCAATAAAGTGTGATAACAGTTTAAGATTGCCTGTCATGTGTCAGGAACATCCGCTATCAACAATCCAGAGAATGATCTGTATCACCTGCATTACACACAGACGACACAGATGGAATAGAAGTAGATGTGGAACCCGAAATGTTAGAGGGTTCCGGAGCAGTTATAGTAGATATACACACATCAATAACTTTAGGCATCCATTTAAATCATAGTGTGTTATATATCCATTTCTGCCATCTCCAACTAGTATTTGCTTTAGTCTTAATGAATGCACTAGGTGGTACTACATTCTTAGGAGGTGAAACTGGAGCTACAGGGAGAGCAATGCGCTTCCTAGAATATAAAGAGGGCGGTTTACCAAGAACAGACTTAGAAAGATTAGTGGGCCTAGAGGTATTCCGATTCTTAGGATTATGAAAACGAGAGATGATAGCTTTAGCAACACATTTGTCATGACAATTGATGAGTGTCTAAATACTCATCATTTTTATACTGTCTAGACTACAAAAACATCTGAAAACACTCAGAAATGCATCAAAATGATGAAAATATCACAAACAAGTGTTTTATGTGTTTTAAATGCAAAAATATCAAAATATGGTGAAAAACGTATCAAGTTTGCATAATTGGCAGTTTTAGTCCCCCAAGATTCAAAAGTTGTCAAAAACAGTCCCTGGTAAATCAAAATAAAGAAAAATATCATTTTAATTCCTTAGGGATTCATAAAGTTGTCAAAACAAGTCCTTGAAATTTAAAATTGCAAAATTACAACTTAGGTCCCTTAACTTTTAAAAATGACAAAAATGGTCCTTGGACATTTAAAAATGGAAAATAATCATCATTGGTCCTTGTACTATTCATATATTGCAGGTTTGGTCCTTATGATAACTTTGGAATATTGGCAAGATCAGTCCTCAAGTTTGGCAGATTTACACAAATGGTCCTTGTATTAAACAAAAGCCAAATGACCCCCTTTTGTATTTAGAACCCCAGCCAACCAAAAAGAACCCTGCCAATTGCCCTGTGACCCCCCAATTTTGGACCCCCCTTTATAATATCCTAAAGTCAAAACCAATCAACTCGCGCCCAATCCACTAGCACTGTTCATCTTCTTCACAACAGCCTGAAATCCAATACTAGTGTGGTTTTCTCCACTTTTTCAACACTCCACCTGTATTTCCACTTGTATACCCACTCTCCTCCACCTCTACAACCTCCCAAACTTAATTAATGCAAAAAACCTGCTAAAGAGATATTTGGTGCCAAAATCTCCACATGGACGAATATGATGGCTTTGACCAATCCAATGGTTGGATTGAGGTGGGAAAGATTCAGAGATAAAGACTGAGTCTCAAAAGATCATTATAAAGGAGAGAAGAAGCAATGTGATAAGTATCTAGTTTAATTTTTATTAATGCATGTCATTTTAGTTTAAACTTTAAATTCCAGTGTATCTTTAAGTTTTTAAACTTTGTATTTCGAGTATTCAGTGTATAATAAACCTTTTGTAACCATCAATTTCAGCTCTAAGTTTCATTTTCAAGTTTATGCAATTTCATGTTCAAAATCTCAAAAAGATCAAATAATATTTGTAGCTGTTGTTAAGGACTGAATAAGCCATATAAGATCCTCATATAGCTTATTAAAGCTATTAGAGACCCTTAAAAGCAGTTTAGAAGTAAAAAAGAAAAAATCACCAAAAATACAAATAAATAGTTGAAAAATCAAAAATCCATGGTAAAGGTTGTCAAGAAGATGGAGCAGGGTTGATTATGGATGGCCTTGGTTTAGTGCTTCTTGGGAAGCTATAGGAAGTGGTTTCAGTATTGGTTCTCAGTTTTATACTTGGATTCCATGTTGTAAGCCTTTTGTTCCTTTTTATCATTTTACTGTGTAATACAGTCATAAGCTCAAATCTTTGTGTTTTCATGTTCATTAGTTATAGTTAAGTGTAACTAAGCCTTTAAACCAGTTGTTTGTTCTTTTAAATTTGTAGTTATCAAAAATCTCATCTTCACAGTTAAAAGAGCATAATTGTCATACTTTGGTTCCATGTTGTTATTGATGTTGTTTAATGATCAATTAGTCCCATTATATGATATTATAAAGTCTGAAATCAATAGCATGGTCTAGATCAGTGATTTGCTTTGAAAATCATCAAAACAGTCTTTTGAAAGGGTGTTTGGATTTGTAAGTTTAACTCTGTTATAGGTTGCTTATGTTATTGCTTGTGCTTGTCTCATGTTTCATTAGTTCATAAATACTCAGAGAAGCAATAAAATTCAGTCCTCATTTGATCAAAAGTCAAAATACCATTTAATTCCACTTAACTAGTTCACTGTTAGGATTTAATAGGTACAACTCATCATAAGCTATTTAGAACTTGGTAATTTAGCTTATTATAGTCTTATTACACCTTAACTTAACATAATCAGTCATTAGATTTGATTTAAAGTTCATTTAAGTCAAACTTTCAGTTTAATAAAAAAGTCAAAATAGTGCCCTGTGCACCAGTGAGCCTATCACTTTCTCAAGCTCACACAGAGCTTATAAGTTAGATTTAGCTTGTGAAACTTAGCTTTTTGAGAAGCTCACCTAGCTGACTCTCTAATCCAAAGCTTGTTTTCCACTTTGTAGCTTATTTGAGTAGGTTGCACTTAGCTTTTTGTTTGTCAAAAATAATCAGTATACATTGAGTAATAAATCAGTGGTTTTCTAATTTTTTATAAGCTCACCAAAAGCTCTCTAGTGGACAACACTGTGAGTATTTTAGCTTTTTGGATAGTTTAGTTGGTCAACTAGTTAGTCCCAGTTTTTGTTTTAAGTTTCTAGCTTATCTCAGTGCTTAAAAATAAGCCTAAAAGTGCCTAGTGATTCACACAGTGTCCTGTGCAAACAGATAAGCTAGTGCTTATTTGGAGTGTTTAAGTGCTTAATTTTAAGTCAAAATGTTTTCTCAGTCTTCATATTAGCTTATTATTAGTTACTTAGCTTATTTTCAGCTTAATCTTGCTTATTTTCTAGCTTATAAGCCATTTTGGCTTAAACTCTTGTGCTTATTTCAATTTGTGTCCACTGTTGAGATAAATAAGCTCAAACTGAGCTTATTAGTCATTTTTATAAAAAGTTTTAGTTTTCCAATTTGCTTATTTCAGTGTTCTTAATAAGTTGCAAAAAGAAAATCAAAAAAATAAAAAGTTAGCAAAAAGGTCATTGCTGGGATTCGAACACTGGCCACCCAGCTCACCACACACACACACTACCACTCGCCCTTGGGTCTTTTTCTGTTTTTCTTTGCACTATTAAATACATAACCCTTGTTTTCATTTTAAGCTTATACGAGCTTATTTGCTTATTTCCAGCTTATTTAATATAGCTTTTTCAACTTTTGTATTTTTCTTAACTTTGTATTAGTATAAATTATTTTATAAAAAAGTTTCAGATTTTTCTCAATAGTTTTAGTATTTTTAATCATTTATTTAGTCTAAAATAGTATTTAATTCATAAAAAAAATATAAAAGTCTAAAAAATATAAATCTTTTTTCTAAAATTTTCTTTTGTCATATAGTAGGTAAGAAAATTGTTTTTACACTTGTAGGACTTTTATTTCATAAATTTTACGTTTTTGCTTGCGCACTCGCGTAATTTTTATAAATAACGTACGTTTTCATTTTAAATCACGTTTTTAGATAATTTAAGTTTACGTTTTAGTTAAAATAGTTTATTTAAGTTATTTTGTTTTATAAATCACAAAAACATCATTGTAAAAATAGTGATAGCGTTTATTTAATATATTTTAACTTTTTAATTTTCTTTAATTTGCATTTAAGCCCCTGTAATTTACAAAATTTTTCTTTAGGTATAAATATTCCAAAATCCTTACTGATCACTATCCTTAGTGATTATTCGACATCTGAATTAGTTCAAGCACCATTAATCCTCCGTGGGACTTATCGACCCAGGAATCCACTATATTCCTCTGATCTTAATTGAATTTGCCTTCTGAGCTGTTTTAAGTTTATTACGGTTGACCATTCACAAGTGGTCAGCTTGTGTGATTAAACTTGACTGTTCAGGAGCCAATCAAATTTTGGCGCCGCTGCCGGGGAGGCTGTAAGCGTGTTTTAAGCAGTTTTCAGACCCGTACTTGCACATATACCATCGTTTGTAAACAGATTTTTTGTAAAGTTATCATAAATCAAAAAGTTCATTAACGCTTTTCCTAAAGTGTTAACAACACCAAAAACAATATAAAACAACAAAACAATCGTAACGTTTTCTAGCTTGTGTTTCTTTTAAGGTGATTCTTAAAGAAATACGATTTGGTTAAACGAGACGATACCAAAAATATTGTCCAAAAGTTTTTAAACCCTCTACACAAATTATTACCTACGTCTTTTCAAGTGGTACTTAAATACATAAAAATCAACCACCGCAAATCAAGGCAGTACACCTACTAACTGGGGGTGTGACCATAATAAGTTCCCGAACAACAGATTTAAAACTTGCCTTTGTGTCCTTGTGATTTGGTGTACCTTTTTCAAAGAAGCCATTTCATTTGTGATTATTGGTTAAGTTCACTTGTCGTTTTGCCTCGCATTTGTTTTGAAAATTGATTTTTATACTTAGTGCATGCACACTCGTTCTTCCAGTTCTACAAGTCCACTTTCTGAGCTTGCAAATATTCCTCGTAGACGTAGAGGACGTTCTGCTCCTTCAGCCGTGACTGAGGAACGTCTACCACCACCACCCCCTGTCGAAATGGCAGAAGACAAGCCGATGAATGAGCTTCTCCAAGCACCCATCGAGGGTTACGGAGATGCCATTATTGTCCCAGCCATCGTGGCTGATACCTTTGAGCTCAAAACCGGGTTGCTTAATCTTGTAACCCAAAGCCAATTCTATGGTTTTGAGCGGGATGATCCTCATGCACACATTCGATGGTTTAACAAGATTGCATCTACCATCAAGTACAAGAATGTCCCACATGAAGCCATCAAGCTTCTTCTGTTCCCATTTTCTCTAGAGGGACAAGCCCGGAATTGGCTTGAGAAACAACCCCCTCGTTCTATTGAGACATGGGAAGATCTAGTCACCAAGTTCGTTAACGAGTTCTATCCTCCATACCGAACTACAAGTCTTAAGAATGAGATAATGAAATTTTCTCAGAGATTTGATAAATCATTCGGGGAGGCATGGGATCGTTACAAAGAGTTGCTTTGCAAGTGTCCGCATCATGGTTTTACCGAGTTAATGCAAATGGATACTTTCTACAATGGTCTGAGAAAAGCTGACCAAGACTCTTTGAATGCCTCCGCGGGAGGTAATTTCCTGAGCAAGACCACAAAAGAAGCCTTGCAAATCATTGAAAACAAGTCCCAGGTCCGCCCTTTCCGCACAAAGACATATCAATCTCAGTCTAATGCTCGACCTTCTACTTCATCTCCCGTGAGTACATCTAGCACCGATGCTAAGATTGACAAACTCACGGATATTGTTTAGGCTTTGGTTCTTGCTAACCAAAAGAAAGTCACTTTCACTCAGTCTCCATCACATGGTGAAGTGAAGAAAGTCGAAGTTTGTGTTACTTGTGGTGGTCCTCAGGCATACTACAACTGTACTGCCACCGGTGGTAGTCCGTTTGAAGCCAATGCTATAGCCGGTACTTCACATCAGGGAGGTAATCAATACCGTCCTCAAAATGAACCAAACTACCGTGCTAACACTAATCAGGCACCACCCGGTTTTAACCAGAATCATAACATGCAAAACCGGAATCAGAACCAACCGAGAATGAACCAAGGTTATCAAAACCAAGGTAATTTCTATCCTGGACCAAATCAAGGTTTCCAACATCAAGGAAACCTTAATCAAAACAATTTCAATCGAGGGAATCAATTTCATGGGAATATGAATCCTAATCAAGGAAATTTTCAAAATCAAGGCCCTATTCCTAACAATAGAGGCCAGAATTTTCCTATTCAAACTCAAGCCATTGTTCCAACTGGACCATCATCTGATGAGTTATTGAAGCAATTCATGAAATCCCAAGATGAAATGAACAGGTTGTTGGTCAGTCAGATCGCTGATCTTAAGAAGTCTTTAAATGATCAACCCTCGGGCTCAGGAAAACTTCTGAGCAACACGATCGCTAAGCCGAGGGGCGATGCAAAGGCGATCACAACCAGAAGTGGTGTTTCATATGATGGACCTGCTATTCCTACTACCTCTTCTTCTTCTCTCCCAAAGGTAGTGGAAAGTGAACCTAGGACACACAATGGACCTTTGACTCCAATGCCTCCTCCACTAGGAGCAATGAGTCAAGTTACCAAGGATACAACGGACAAGGTGCATTTTTCAAGCCCACGAAGTACCGCACACGTCCCACATTCGGTAATCCAACCTCAAGTTGTCCAGAAACCCAAATCAAATCCAGGAGTTGTTTTTGAACCTCCAGTAGCTCCCGTTGAAAACCAGAAATCCAAATCTTCTATTCCTTACCCATCACGTTTGAATGAGCAAAAGCTCCGCGAGAAAGCCAGTCATCAAATGGAAAAAATTTTCCAAATTTTCCAAGAGCTACATTTTGACATAAGCTTTGCGGATGCTATCATGCTGATGCCCAAGTTTGCATCAACTCTCAAACACATGTTAAGCAACAAGGAAAAGCTGTTTGAAATGGCTAAAACTCCTCTTAACGAGAACTGCTCTGCAGTTATCTTAAAGAAGCTTCCAGAAAAGCTTGGAGATCCTGGAAAATTTCTCTTACCTTGTGTATTTCCAGGAATGGTTGAATGCTTTGCCTTAGCCGATCTTGGTGCAAGCATCAACCTGATGCCTTATTCAGTATGGAAGAAACTTTCTCTTCCGGAACTTACTCCTACATGCATGACTCTCGAGCTTGCAGATCGTACAATATCCCGTCCTCTTGGCATTGCCGAGGACGTATTTGTGAAAGTAGGAAAGTTCCATTTTCCAGCTGACTTCGTGGTTGTTGATTTTGATGCCGATCATCGGGTTCATCTCATTGTTGGACAAGGATTCCTGAGAACGGGCCGTGCTCTCATTGATGTATTTGAGCAAGAAATCACATTACGTGTTGGTAATGAAGCTGTCACCTTTAACCTTGATCAAACTTCGAGGTACTCCGCAAATTATGATTCTAAATCGGTTAACCGAATAGATATCATTGATGTTGCTTCTGAAGAGTACCCTCAAGAAGTTCTTGGTTATGATCATAATTCTTCGAGTGATAATCTCACTCATTCATCTCAACCTATCATCGCCAATTCTACTCCTTCTCTCACCCCATTTGAGGAAAGTGACTTCATCTTGAAAGAGATTGAAGCCTACTTATCTAGTGATTTTGTTCCATGGGAAATTGATTACGCCCCCATCGACATCGAGGGGGACATACTTCTCATTGAGAAGCTGCTTAATGATGATCCATCATCGCTCCCTCCCGTCGAGCTTCATAACAAGGAAGTCAAGTCAGTTGAGAAAACTGAAGAATTTCCTGAAGTCGAACTTAAGGACTTACCACCTCATCTCGAGTATGCATTTCTTGAGGGTGATGATAAATTACCCGTCATTATTGCTAGAGATTTGAGTAAAGATGAAAAGTCTGCTCTCATAAAGATCTTGAAGTCACACAAGCAAGCAATTGCTTGGAAACTCTCTGACATTAAGGGTATCAACCCTGAATTTTGTACTCACAAAATCTTGATGGAGGATGACTTCAAACCAGCAGTGCAACATCAAAGAAGAGTAAATCCAAAAATCCATGATGTTATCAAACAGGAGGTTATCAAACTTCTTGATGCAGGATTGATTTACCCAATCTCAGATAGTCCTTGGGTTAGCCCAATTCATTGTGTTCCTAAAAAGGGTGGCATAACTGTTGTCACAAATGAAGAAAATGAGTTAATTCCAACTCGATTGGTTACGGGATGGCGTGTGTGCATTGACTATCGTAAGTTGAATGACGCCACCCGTAAAGACCATTTTCCTCTACCCTTTATGGACCAAATGCTTGAGAGATTAGCAGGGAATGAATACTATTGTTTCCTTGATGGTTTCTCCGGTTATTTTCAGATTCCCATTGATCCACAGGATCAAGAGAAGACCACATTCACCTGCCCATACGGAACTTTTGCCTACAGACGTATGCCTTTTGGCTTATGTAACGCTCCTGGCACGTTCCAACGATGTATGATGGCCATTTTCCACGACATGATCGGGGAAACAATGGAGGTGTTTATGGATGACTTCTCAGTCATTGGGGACTCGTTTCAAACATGTCTCTCCCATTTAGAAAAAATGCTTCAAAGGTGTGAAGACACCAATCTTTGTCTAAATTGGGAGAAGAGCCACTTTATGGTCAAAGAAGGCATAGTCCTTGGCCATAAGATTTCCAAAAACGGGATTGAGGTAGATAGAGCAAAAGTAGATGTTATTGCTAAATTTCCTCATCCTACTACCGTCAAAGGTATTAGGAGTTTTCTAGGTCATGCCGGTTTCTATCGTAGATTCATACAAGATTTTTCTAAAATCGCCCGGCCTATGACCCATCTTCTTGAAAAAGATGCTCCTTTTATCTTCTCACCTGAGTGCATCGAAGCTTTTGAAACATTAAATAAAAAGCTTACTGAAGCACCCATTCCCGTTTCTCCCGACTGGGACTTGCCTTTTGAGCTCATGTGCGATGCAAGTGATTTTGCTATCGGTGCAGTCCTAGGGCAACGTAGAGCTAAGCATTTTCAGCCTATCCACTACGCAAGTAAGACTATGACTGAAGCTCAAACCCATTACACCACCATAGAAAAAGAGCTATTAGCCGTGGTGTATGCATTTGAGAAGTTTCGGCCATACTTAATCTTGACCAAATGTGTGGTGTATACGGATCACTCGGCTCTCAAATATCTCTTTGCAAAACAAGATGCAAAGCCGAGATTGCTCCGTTGGGTTCTCCTCCTCCAGGAATTTGATATCATCATACGTGATAAAAAAGGAGCTGAGAACCTGGCTGCTGATCATCTGTCCCATCTAGAAAACCCTCACCAAGATGTTTTTGAGAAAAAGGAAATAAATGAAACATTTCCTCTCGAGACACTCAATGCGGTTTCTTTTCGTGGAAACTCTTCTACCCCATGGTTTGCTGACTTCGCAAATTACCATGCGGGTAACTTCATAGTGAAAGGGATGTCGACCCAACAGAAGAACAAATTCTTCAAGGATGTAAAACATTACTTCTGGGACGACCCCTACTTATTCAAAATCTGTGCGGATCAAGTCATCCGACGGTGTGTTTATGGACAAGAAGCTCTTGACATTCTCAAAGCTTGCCATGCTGGACCCACCGGGGGCCATCATAGTCCAAACTACACCGCCAAAAAGGTGTTTGATTCCGGGTTTTATTGGCCCACAATCTATAAGGATGCCCACGAATTTGTCAAAGCCTGTGACGCTTGTCAACGTCACGGAAATCTCTCTCAAATAAATGAAATGCCACAAAATGCCATTCAAGTTTGTGAGATCTTTGACATATGGGGTATTGATTTTATGGGGCCATTTCCATCATCTCGAGGAAACAAATACATACTCGTGGCTGTTGACTATTTGTCAAAATGGGTTGAAGCAAAAGCCTTACCTACTAATGATGCCCGAGTTGTTGTGAAAATTTTAAAATCTCTTTTTGCCAGGTTTGGAACTCCACGTGCTATAATCAGTGATCGTGGTACACATTTCTGCAATGACCAATTTGATCGTGTCATGCAAAAGTATGGTGTTACCCACCGTCTATCTACTGCATACCACCCCCAAACAAGTGGGCAAGTGGAAGTTTCTAACCGTGGTATTAAAAGAATTTTGGAAAGGACAGTAGGCGAAAATCGTGCATCCTGGTCGGATAAACTGGATGACGCACTCTGGGCCTTTCGTACAGCTTACAAAACACCCATCGGGTGTACTCCATACAAGCTAGTGTACGGAAAGGAATGTCATCTTCCGATTGAACTAGAGCACAAAGCCTACTGGGCCTTGAAGCATGCAAATTTCGATATTCAGACAGCTGGTGATCACAGAAAAGTTCAAAAATAATGAACTAAATGAACTCCGTGATCAAGCATACGAGAACTCTTTAATCTACAAACAAAAGACAAAGAAGATTCATGACTCAAAAATCAAGAACCGCGTTTTCAACGTTGGTGATCGAGTCCTTCTTTTCAATTCAAGATTGAAGATTTTCTCGGGGAAACTTAAGTCCCGTTGGTCTGGACCATTTACTATCACTAAGGTTTATCCTTATGGCACCATTGAGTTATCTCAGCCTGACGGTCCAAATTTTAAAGTGAATGGTCATCGATTAAATCATTATTTTGGAGAGGACATTCCACCTGTGATTGTCCCGGATCTACAAACTTTCCCCATGAACCAATGAATGCGGGGATCGAGTCAAGCTAGCGACTCGATAATCAAAAACAGTAGCACACACCACATGGGTTTTCACCCGTGAGTTCCACCCTAGTGTGGGGGAGTTGCCCCCCGCTGTTGTATATATCAATCTCTATATAAAAAAAAAAAAATGTGTATATATCAAAAATAAAATAATGGCCGTAATATTTCCCTTTTATGTTCTATGTTTCGGCATAACCGCCGGTACTTTGAATATTGAGGGCAATATTCATTTCTAAGTGTGGGGGGGAATTCTCACAAATTTTATCATGTAATTATTCCACCCAATTCCCCCGTTTTTGGCCAAAATTTTTTTTTGGAGTAAGTGTTTTTCACTTACTCAACAAATGGTAATCAGTCCGCCATGTCTAACCCACATAAGGATTGGCTAATCCAGGAGTAAACGGCTCTTGGTAAAGATATCTCAAATCCGTTTATGGCTTGCAATTTTCCCAAAATTGTATGGTGTTCAGCTCACCATATCTTTAAACTAGTGAAAAGTTGGCTAGCCCGCAAGTTTATGGCTTGTGGTAAAGGCAGTTGGAAATCCATAATTGGTAATCGGCTCACCAAAGATAATACTGATAATTTATCTAAGAGCTGGCTAGTTCAGAGCAAACGGCTTCTGGTAAAGACAATACAAATCCGTTTACAGCTTATGATTTGCTCAAAATCATTTGGTTATCATTGTACCAAGGTTCTTACTTGAACCGAAACAACTGGCTACTCCAGAAGTAATGGCTTTTGGTAAAGAGATAAAATCCATTAATTTTTCTCAAATCATTGCTAGGGACTAGCAATATCTTAGTGTGGGGGATTGATGAGTGTCTAAATACTCATCATTTTTATACTGTCTAGACTACAAAAACATCTGAAAACACTCAGAAATGCATCAAAATGATGAAAATATCACAAACAAGTGTTTTATGTGTTTTAAATGCAAAAATATCAAAATCTGGTGAAAAACGTATCAAGTTTGCATAATTGGCAGTTTTAGTCCCCCAAGTTTCAAAAGTTGTCAAAAACAGTCCCTGGTAAATCAAAATAAAGAAAATTATCATTTTAAGTCCTTAGGGATTCATAAGTTTGTCAAAACAAGTCCTTGAAATTTAAAATTGCAAAATTACAACTTAGGTCCATTAACTTTTAAAAATGACAAAAATGGTCCTTGGACATTTAAAAATGGAAAATAATCATCATTGGTCCTTGTACTATTCATATATGGCAGGTTTGGTCCTTATGATAACTTTGGAATATTGGCAAGATCAGTCCTCAAGTTTGGCAGATTTACACAAATGGTCCTTGTATTAAACAAAAGCCAAATGACCCCCTTTTGTATTTAGAAACCCAGCCAACGAAAAAGAACCCTACCAATTGCCCTGTGACCCCCCAATTTTGGACCCCCTTTATAATATCCTAAAGTCAAAACCAGTCAACTCGCGCCCAATCCACTAGCACTGTTCATCTTCTTCACAACAGCCTGAAATCCAATACCAGTGTGGTTTTCTCCACTTTTTCAACACTCCACCTGTATTTCCACTCGTATACCCACTCTCCTCCACTTCTACAACCTCCAAAACTTAATTAATGCAAAAAACCTGCTAAAGAGATATTTGGCGCCAAAATCTCCACATGGACGAATATGATGGCTTTGACCAATTCAATGGTTGGATTGAGGTAGGAAAGATTCAGAGATAAAGACTGAGTCTCAAAAGATCATTATAAAGGAGAGAAGAAGCAATGTGATAAGTATCTAGTGTAGTTTTTATTAATGCATGTCGTTTTACTTTAAACTTTAAATTCCAGTGTATCTTTAAGCTTTTAAACTTTGTATTTCGAGTATTCAGTGTATAATAAACCTTTTGTAAGCATCAATTTCAGCTCTAAGTTTCATTTTCAAGTTTATGCAATTTCATGTTCAAAATCTCAAAAAGATCAAATGATATTTGTAGCTGTTGTTAAGGACTGAATAAGCCATATAAGATCCTCATATAGCTTATTAAATCTATTAGAGACTCTTTAAAGCAGTTTAGAAGTAAAAAAGAAAAAATCACCAAAAATACAAATAAATAGTTAAAAAATCAAAAATCCATGGTAAAGGTTGTCAAGAAGATAGAGCAGGGTTGATTATGGATGGCCTTGGTTTAGTGCTTCTTGGGAAGCTATAGGAAGTGGTTTCAGTATTGGTTCTCAGTTTTATACTTGGATTCCATGTTGTAAGCCTTTTGTTCCTTTTTATCATTTTACTGTGTAATACAGTCATAAGCTCAAATCGTTGTGTTTTCATGTTCATTAGTTATAGTTAAGTGTAACTAAGCCTTTAAACCAGTTGTTTGTTCTTTTAAATTTGTAGTTATCAAAAATCTCATCTTCACAGTTAAAAGAGCATAATTGTCATACTTTGGTTCCATGTTGTTATTGATGTTGTTTAATGATCAATTAGTCCCATTATATGATATTATAAAGTCTGAAATCAATAGCATGGTCTAGATCAGTGATTTGCTTTGAAAATCATCAAAACAGTCTTTTGAAAGGGTGTTTGGATTTGTAAGTTTAACTGTGTTATAGGTTGCTTATGTTATTGCTTGTGCTTGTCTCATGTTTCATTAGTTCATCAATACTCAGAGAAGCAATAAAATTCAGTCCTCATTTGATCAAAAGTCAAAATACCATTTAATTCCACTTAACTAGTTCACTGTTAGGATGTAATAGGTAAAACTCATCATAAGCTATTTAGAACTTGGTAATTTAGCTTATTATAGTCTTATTACACCTTAACTTAACATAATCAGTCATTAGATTTGATTTAAAGTTCATTTAAGTCAAACTTTCAGTTTAATAAAAAAGTCAAAATAGTGCCATGTGCACCAGTGAGCCTATCACTTTCTCAAGCTCACACAGAGCTTATAAGTTAGCTTTAGCTTGTGAAACTTAGCTTTTTGAGAAGCTCACCTAGCTGACTCTCTAATCCAAAGCTTGTTTTCCACTTTGTAGCTTATTTGAGTAGGCTGCACTTAGCTTTTTGTTTGTCAAAAATAATCAATATACATTGAGTAATAAATCAGTGGTTTTCCAATTTTTTATAAGCTCACCAAAAGCTCTCTAGTGGACAACACTGTGAGTATTTTAACTTTTTGGATAGTTTAGTTGGTCAACTAGTTAGTCCCAGTTTTTGTTTTAAGTTTCTAGCTTATCTCAGTGCTTAAAAATAAGCCTAAAAGTGCCTAGTGATTCACACAGTGTCCTGTGCAAACAGATAAGCTAGTGCTTATTTGGAGTGTTTAAGTGCTTATTTTTAAGTCAAAATGTTTTCTCATTCTTCATATTAGCTTATTATTAGTTACTTAGCTTATTTTCAGCTTAATCTTGCTTATTTTCTAGCTTATAAGCCATTTTGGCTTAAACTCTTGTGCTTATTTCAATTTGTGTCCACTGTTGAGATAAATAAGCTCAAACTGAGCTTATTAGTCATTTTTATAAAAAGTTTTAGTTTTACAATTTGCTTATTTCAGTGTTCTTAATAAGTTGCAAAAAGAAAATCAAAAAAATAAAAAGTTAGCAAAAAGGTCATTGCTGGGATTCGAACCCTGGCCACCCAGCTCACCACACACACACACTAACACTCGCCCTTGGGTCTTTTTCTGTTTTTCTTTGCACTATTAAATACATAACCCTTGTTTTCATTTTAAGCTTATACGAGCTTATTTGCTTATTTCCAGCTTATTTAATATAGCTTTTTCAACTTTTGTATTTTTCTTAACTTTGTATTAGTATAAAGTATTTTATAAAAAAGTTTCAGATTTTTCTCAATAGTTTTAGTATTTTTAATCATTTATTTAGTCTAAAATAGTATTTAATTCATAAAAAAAAATATAAAAGTCTAAAAAATATAAATCTTTTTTCTAAAATTTTCTTTTGTCATATAGTAGGTAAGAAAATTGTTTTTACACTTGTAGGACTTTTATTTCATAAATTTTACGTTTTTGCTTGCGCACTCGCGTAATTTTTATAAATAACGTACGTTTTCATTTTAAATCACGTTTTTAGATAATTTAAGTTTACGTTTTAGTTAAAATAGTTTATTTAAGTTATTTTGTTTTATAAATCACAAAAACATCATTGTAAAAATAGTGATAGCGTTTATTTAATATATTTTAACTTTTTAATTTTCTTTAATTTGCATTTATGCCCCTATAATTTACAAAATTTTTCTTTAGGTATAAATATTCCAAAATCCTTACTGATCACTATCCTTAGTGATTATTCGACATCTGAATTTGTTCAAGCACCATTCATCCTCCGTGGGACTTAACGACCCAGGAATCCACTATATTCCTCTGATCTTAATTGAATTTGCCTTCTGAGCTGTTTTAAGTTTATTACGGTTGACCATTCACAAGTGGTCAGCTTGTGTGATTAAACTTGACTGTTCCGGAGCCAACCAACAATTAGAATTCATACTTTTACGACAAATAACACAAGGTGCATCAGACTGAATATCAAAAGTACTTAAAGGTTTAGCATTCGTTACATCACCATTTCTATTACATTTGCCAGACGCAATATCTATAGTGGAAGCAACGTGAGTCTTATTCATAGTCCTAGGGTGTTCTTCTACTTTAGCATTCCTTATTGATCTTTTCTTAGGTCGCAACTTCCTATTCTTCGATGTAGTGCTCCTAGGCTGTGAAGTGCAGACGTTTGGAAAAGAGGAAACTATTCCTGTTTCAGTAGAAGGAAGCATGTTAGTAACTTGTTTTTTGGCAGTAGGCATTATGGGTTCACGTTTACTAAGTGTTACAGGTGCTATTCTCTTAATGATGGCTGGCAGAAGTTGTTCATACTTTCCTAACATTTCTCTTAACTTAAAGATAGTGTGAATCAAATCTTGATTTTCAAAACGAATATTACCAGCAAAATTCATTACTTCTCTAGTGTGTGCAAGATAGTGATCAAGTTCGTTTGATGCTTCATGACGAGTCTTATTGAGTAAATCAAATATGACACCATATTCCTGTTTAACTTTCACAAGTTCTTGTTCATATTTTGAGATTTGACTTTTCAAAGACACGTTTTGATCATCCAGTTGCTCAAATTTTGGATTAAAATTTTTGGATTGCAACTGGTGGATTTTGTTTTGCAAAGCAAGTTCATGATTTTGACAATCTTTTTGACACCATTGAAGACGACGTTTCGCATTTGAAAGCTCATTTAAGAGACGTTCATTTTCAACTTTTAAAGACTCGATCTGAAGCACATTATCAGTATTCTCAACAGTTACAACATTATCAACAGTATCAGTAGAGATATAATCAGATGCATGTGGCAAAGAATTGAATAACACAACATTATGGATATCAGCATAGATAACATCTTTCAAGAGTCGATCAACATCTTTTCTCAACGTTTTCTTTTTACGTTTAGTATTAGAAATAGATGTTTCTGTTTTCTCGAAAACGACCTTCATTAATCCAAGTTCCTTATGAAAGTCCCGTTCCCAAGACAATGCACAATGTTTCAAATTTTTAACATTTGGTAAAAGATTTTTCTGAAAAATGTCTCTTTGTTCTCGCGTCAGAGGTGATTGAAAGTGTTGAACTTTGATTTTAGAATGATATTCTATCTCAGGTTGTAAAAGCTTGAGGTCAGCCATGAAAAGGTCAAAATATCTAAGAATTTTGCGATTTTCAGGTTTTGAATTTACTTCACTGATGGAAGGCAAAGGACCATAAATTTGTGCATAATCTGGTTGGGGATTAACATTAGAAGACTCAGACGTTTTTATGATAATCCTTGGTGTGTTAGAAGAATCCGTTGGTGTGACGAAAGTGACCGGTTTTGAATAGTTAAAAGGTTTGTTGTAAACAACAGTTTCTAATTTTGATCGACTCTCGTCTTCTGCATCTAATTCCTCTTGACGATGATATTCAACAACACTCATAACAGAATTATCAATTTTATATTCTGCACTGGAAACTTCAGGATTTGGTTTGAATGCTTTAGTTGAAAGCTTAGGTTTGTAATCAACAAGATTCGGTCCATATCCATTTGGATTGGGTTTTAAAGTAAACTTTTGAATAGCTGTGACTGACTCACCATGTTTGTAAACAACATTTTTAAACTCTTTTAGTTTGTTTTGCAAGCCGATAATTTCTTCAAGATGATCATCTATTCGTTTCATTGAATGCTTTTTGTATGCAGAGAACTGTTTTTGACAAGTTAACAACTCAGCCTTAGCTTTTTGATTTTCCAAGGTGAGAGCGTTAATTTGCTTTTTATGTTCATGTTTCAGTTGTTCTATTTCAGACAACAAAGCATTCTTTGAAGCGGCTAGATCACGCATCTGTCGCTCAAAATATTTTTCGTTTTGATGAGATTTAGCAAAAGCGGCTTCAAAACCTTTTTCACGTTTTTCTTGAGTTTTGAAAAAGTTGAGTTGCATTTCTAAACATTCAAAATCCTTGGTTAACAATGCATTTTTACTTTTTAAGTCCTGATTTACTGCACGACATTCTTCCACTATGGATTGTTGGTTTTTAAGCAACAGATCAACATCTGGACGAGGCAAAAATTCGGTGTGTTAAACATGCATTGATGTTCACATGCATTGGAGTTGATTTCATAGTCTGTTTGGCCTGGTGTAAGAGATTCGGATAGAGTTGTTTGGTGAACAGCTCCTTAGTAACTCCAGGAACGATGTCAAGAAGGTACTTGTGAGTGTATCCTTTGATCATCTCGTCCATTTTCCCTTGAAGATCATCTTTCATGAGCTTCTGGACATACTCCCTTTCAACTTTCATCTTGTCATTCTCGTCATGAAGGTATTGTACCTGATCAGCAAGAAAATTCAGCTTCTTGTAAAGCACGTCTTTCTTTCTGACTTGTTTGACAGCTTTAACGATTCGTGTCTTAGCTTGAGAAATCCAAGAGGCAGTTCGCTTCTTCACTGATCTGGATGTGGATCTGGTTGTTCTTTTTGATGGTGGTGGTGAGGAGTGAGGAGTGAATCTGATGATGATGAGATGTGAGGAGACTCCGGGTCCTTTGGTGGCTCAGAAGTTTTCTCCTTGGAACGGACGGGACTGTCTAGAAGAAGACGATCATAATCGTCCGTTTAATCAATCTTTGTTTCATCAGCAGTTGTTTTCTCAGTGTTTTCCGTTTCTGGTTCCTCAAATTCATAATCAATAGAATCTTCCACGCGCTTTTGTTGTTGCTAAAGAGTGGTGGCACCAGTTCCCTTATCGGGTTGATTAACCGCATCAGGAATTGGTGTGGATTGAACATCACCACTTGACCCTCCGGGGCCACCCATTTGATCCTTTGCAAACTCTTTCGCTACGTGTTGGAGTCTAACGGATTTGAATTTCCTCCTGTAATCAGTTTCCAGTGGCTCTTCTTCTGAGCTTTCCTCTTCGTGCTCAATCACTAGAGTCTTCCCTTTGCCGTGTTCAGCTATAGGACTGGGAGGTTTGACTGCTGAAGGATTAGTATCGGTTGCAGTTTCAGAGTAGAAGATCTCTTCGTCTGATTGTGTATATTCAGAGCTTTCGTCCACTAGCTTTCTTGGCGATTCAGGCTTTGGCACGGGAATGGGAACAACTTCCTTAGAAGGAACAGTCCTTTTTCGTGGAGGATTTCTCTTGGGGAACTTCCTCTGACTCTCAGTGCTTGCAGCACTCCCTGCACTCCCTCTTCTGGTTCTCCTTGTAGGTGTACCAGAAGATTTTTCATCGAGAAAACCAACTTTGTTCTCTTTCACAGCTACCAAATATCTTTTATAAGAGTAGAGCTGTTTGACTTCATCTGAGAGAAGGAGATCTGGCAACACAGCACCTTGTTTTTTCATTGTTGATTCCTTGAATCTGACTGTTAGAGTGGGTTCAGACAACATGTTGTGATTGTCGGGATCATTGATTCTCTTGGGGATATCAGGGTTATATCCAAGTGCTCTTTGGATCAACAGTTTAGTATATCTGATATAAGGAATCTTTGAGCCAAGCTTTTTGAGGAATGTCATCATGTCATCCCATATCAGAGCTTCAACTTCGATGTGTTTCATGTTGATCAGAGCCCAAAAGATTTGCAGTTCCACGAGCTTGGGATGCTCATAGCCGCTGTCACGACCAGAAACAGATTTTGTGATGATGATATAGAGGGTTCTCCAAGGCTGAGGAATGTTTTTAAGATCCACGTGAGAATGCTTATTAATAACCCCTGAAGCTTCGTCATACCCAATATCAATCAGAAATTGCAGAACAGTCTCTTCAGTAGGTGCAGCAGAGTATTCGGTTGGTATGATGTCAGGAATGAGGAGAACGGCTCTTAAATCTGCAAGGGTGATGGTGATTTACTTGTGATTGAGTGTCACCGTCACATCATTCTGTCCTTTGATCTTTTGCATTGTAGTCCAAAACTGTTGAATGTAGATCTCTGGAACAGTAGCAGAGTGGGAGAGCATGTTCTGATAAGGATGGTTCTTCAGAATATCAACAGCAATGAGACAAGAAGATTCTGAACAGGTGAGGGTTTCAAATTCAACACGAAGGTTGTTCTTTCCAATCTTCATTGGATAGCCATGAGGGAAGATATCAGCAATGGTGAGTACATTTGGTGCATCCACATTCATTTGAGCGTCCATGTCGTGATCTGAAATACATTTAGCCAAAAGAACCAACATATCGAAAGACATTATGTTAGTCAACATATGGTTTTATTGACTAATTATTGAATGTGCTATGTCTATGATTGTTACGAGTCCAAAGTCACTTGTTTGTTCAATAGTCTAATGACGTCGTGATAAGTTTCGTGAGTTAGTTAACTTTAAGTTTTAAAGTTTATGTTATCACATATTTTTCACAACACATTACACATTTAAGCTTATTAGTGACAGTATTGGTTTCGTGACGTTATGATTTATTTATTTACAAGTTTGCACGCGTAACAATTCATAATGAAGGTTTGATCAAGGCTTATGCATAGAAATGGTAGCTTATGCGTAAACAGGAGAGGTATACGCGTAGACACAAGCTTATGCGTAGGATCCATACTTACGCGTAAGAAATATTACGCGTAGGAAAAGGGGACCTTATGCGTAAAGCTTACGCGTAGGCGTATATAAAACCTTACGCGTAAGGCTTACTCGTAAGAGTAGACCTTATGCGTAGAGGTCACTGTTTACGCATATCCTTCACAGGATACGCGTAGTCCCTTTGTAGAACCTTACGCGTAAACGCTACGCGTAAGATTTCTCTTACGCATAACATGCTACGCGTAAGGTGATCCTTATGCGTAGATGGTTAACAACCTTGATTATGATTTTTTACGAGTAGCAAACCTGAAATAAATTCATCACAGCATCAATATTAACATCCACATTCATTGTATGACAGATTTACTCACAAACACTCATTCAAATAATTACGCATAAAGAACCTTATGCGTAAACTAAAACCCTAAAGTTTATGAGTTACGCGTAAGAAATCTAGCCATGGAATTTGCACCAAAGTTTTTCTGGTAGTTCTAAGAAGTCATGTGAGTGATATAACCAAGTATTAACATCCAATTCGCAGTGAATCAAAAATACCCAAATCTGAAGAACATTAAACCCTAATCTCTAATTCTCAATCAATTAGTGTTTCTGGGTTGTTTTAAAGCCTAGATATCATCAATTCACCATGATAACAACATCACACAACTATCTTTTTTGACCAAAAACATTCACATTTGAAAATACCCAATTCCACGCATAAACCCTAGTTTTTCAAATGCAATCAATACGTGATTCTGGGTGCGTTTTGAGTAGAAAAATGGTATTATTGATGTTAAAGAAACGTTTTGACACTATCCTTTTAACCTCAAACACACAAACATGATCATGTGTTCTAACACTTACGCGTAAAACACAAAAATCATTAAGTCCTAAGTTTTAACCGTTGGATTCGCATGAAATTCAAAACCATTGTTTAAAAACTTGTTAAGAACACAAAATCACTTACAAATTGAAGATCAGATAACCGGATTTGAAGAAAGATTTTTGTGCGTAGGATTTGTTTGGTATGAGTAATAAATGTGAAGATTAGGTTAGGTGGAGGAGTTTTATTAAAATAACTTTAAGCTTTTGGCAGTTTTAGTCCCTCCACCTTTTCCATTTTCATCCAAAGCCTTTTAACTTCCATTTTGGTTACCAAACGAAAGATATTTGGAAATAACTTTGACGACACTCCCCTTCGACTTAAGAAATAATGAAAGGTTAAACATTTTAGTCCGAGGAGTGTCAGAAAACCAGAAATGTGACCACCATTATTAAAGAATCAACCGGGATAAGGTAACATGCAAGTACACGGATGTTTTGAAATAGTTAATTATTTATTTTCTCCCCCTCAACACTTGATCGGAAAAATACTGAATTTTGAAAGATTAGAGTGTTGACGGAAGAAATGTACTTGCAATGTTGAAAGAAAAATAGATAGAAAAATATTTACAAAAGAGATTTTGGTGTTTGACAGGTTTTTAAGACTGTTTTATGAGTTCATCCAATTCCTCTTGAGGCAAACACCGCATACCAATCCGGTGGACCAACTCATTAAACCTAGCGGGAGGAAAGGCTTTGGTGAGTAGATCTGCCAATTGGTATTCTGTACCCACGAAGTATAATTCAACTGTACCCTGTTCTACGTGGTCCTTGATGAAATGATAACGAAGATCGATGTGCTTTGATTTCGAATGCTGAACTGAGTTGCACGAGATCGCAATAGCACTCCGATTGTCGCAGTACATCAGGATTCTGTCAAATACGTAACCATAGTCTTTGAGTTGTGTTCTTATCCAGATGACTTGAGCACAACACGCCGACATGGCTACATATTCTGCATCGGTTGATGACAGCGATGTACAATCCTGCTTCTTCGATTGCCAGGACACCAGTTTATCACCAAGAAATTGTAGTGCTCCTGAAGTACTTTTTCGTGAATCTAAACATCCTGCGTGATCAGCATCTGAAAAAGCAATTTGTTCAAAACCAGAATCCTTCGAATACCAGATCCCCAAGTTAATGGTTCCCTTGATGTATCGTAGGATTCTTTTAGCCTCAGAGAGGTGGGTTTCAGTTGGTCTTGACTGATAACGGGAGCAAAGATAAACGGCAAAGACAATGTCAGGTCTGCTAGCTGTTAGATACATGAGAGACCCAATAATACTTCGGTATTTTGTAGGGTCCACTAATTTCCAATGTAAATCAGCGTCTAGCTTCTTGGTATGAGTCATTGGTGTGGCATAAGTATCACAGGTTTTCATTCCAAATTTGTTTAACAATTCAAGGGCATATTTGGACTGACTCAAGAAAATACCACAGGGTGATTGATGAACTTGCAATCCTAGAAAGAACGTAAGTTCACCCATCATGGACATTTCAAAATTTTTCTTCATTAGTTTTGCAAAAGCGATTGAGTACTTTTTATGTGTAGACCCAAAAATGATGTCATCTACGTAAATTTGAACAATTAAGATATGTGCCCCATGATATTGTATGAAAAGAGTAGGGTCGACCGAACCTTTGGTGAAATTATTGGCAATGAGGAAAGATGATAGCTTATCGTACCATGCCCGAGGAGCTTGTTTGAGACCATACAGAGCTTTGTTCAGTTTGTAGACATGGTTCGGGAACTCGGGATCAACGAATCCTTCTGGTTGGCTGAAATAAACCGTTTCTTTAAGTTGTCCGTTGAGAAACGCAGTTTTGACATCCATCTGAAAGACCGTCATATTCATATGAGCCGCGAACGCGAGAAATATCCGAACAACCTCAAGACGAGCAACCGGAGCAAATGATTCTTCAAATTCAATGCCCTCCTCCTGTCGATAACCCTTAGCCACCAGACGTGACTTGTTTCTGATTACGTTCCCTTCAGCATCCAATTTGTTCGTCCAAATCCATTTGAGACCAATGACGTAGACCCCTGTTGGTCTTTCAACCAGTTCCCATACTTCAAGACGTTTGAATTGGTTGAGTTCTTCTTGCATGGATTCAATCCATTTGTGTTTTGTCATTGCGTCTTTAATGTTTTTAGGCTCAGATTGGCAGACAGTGAGTGCATAAATGCAATGTTCACCATCTGTGTGAAGACGTTGTCTCGTAACGACTGGTTGATTTGGGTTGCCAATAATATTTTCTAGGGGATGGTCTTTTGTCCATCGATGTGTAGAGGGTTGATGTTGGTATACATTGTGCAGATTCTGAGGATTCAAATGGTTTGTTGATGATTCCGCGACATCAGGTGCATCAGTTTCATTAGCAAACGCGTTAAAGAACTTATCTGGATCAAAATCTGCAGGTGGGGGCACTTCATTAAGAACATCATCAGCCGGTTCATCATTGTTGGAAGCGGTTTGTTCAACTGTTGTGGTGGAGTCAACTGGTGGTGCTTCTTCAACAGTAGTTGTTGTAGCAGGTGTATCAGGTATAAGAGTAGTATCAGGTTGAGCAGCGGAAACAGCGGATACACCTGGAGTACGTTCATCAATATCGTCACTGAACAGAGGAGCAAATAGTTTTTCCATTTGTTGACGAGTAAGCTGAGGGCTTTGATCAGCTGATGACGGGGTTTGGGGGAAGTTTAAGCGGTTGTGACCGGGTTCCAAGCTGTTATACTCAGAAGCCATCTCTGTAAGTTCATCAAAATGAGCATGAATCGTTTCCATAACCTGCTTTGTACGACGATTCCAGATCCGGTAACCTTTAGAATTCTCACAATATCCAATAAAGACTCGAATGTCAGCTTTGGCTCTGAGCTTTCCAAAATCATCACGATCATTATTCGGATAGCAAAGGGATCCAAATACATGAAAGTGTTTGAGATTCGGTTTATGGTTATGGAGAAGCTCAAAAGGTGTTTTGTTGTGGCGTTTAGTAATCATTGAACGATTTTGAGTATAGCATGCAGTTGACACAGCTTCTGCCCATAAGTAATCTAGAAGTTTTGCATTGATTAACATTGTTCTTGCAGCTTCCACTAATGTTCGGTTTCGTCTTTCAACAACTCCGTTTTGTTCTGGTGTACGTTCAATAGATGTCTGACGCTCAATTCCCACTTTCTCATAAAATTCTCGAAGAGTTTGGTTAACAAATTCAGTTCCTTTGTCTGTTCTTAATTGACGGACGGTGTTCCGGAGCTGAACTTGAATTTTCGTGAGAAAGGTGATGATCATTTGTGGAGCTTGGTCTTTGCTTTGAAGAAAGTAGACCCAAGTCCATCGTGAATAGTCATCAACAATTACTAAGATGTAGCGTTTGCCATTGATCGTTTCCACGCGCATCGGGCCACACAAATCCATGTGAAGAAGATGAAGCATATGCTGAGAGCTGTGTTCCACCTTTGAAGGAAAATGAGCACGAGTGCTTTTCCCTTGTTCACAGGCTGAGCAAAGGTGATCTTTCAATGCATGTGAGCAAAGGTGTGTTCCACTGTTAGGTCACTAGTTTTACAACACAAGCACAATAGAAAGAGATAGAGAGAAGATCAGATGAACAACTCACTCAAACACACACGTATAAAACTAGAGAAAGGTTAAGCATAGGAATGAAAGAGTAAATTGAACAACCAACCCTCAAGTGAGGGTTATTACAAGGTATTTATAGGAAGGGGAGCTAGGGCAACACTCCTACTCCCTTCCTTTCCTTAGTGGACATGGGCCTAAGCTCATGGGCCTTCTACATAAGCTTAAGCTAATAACAAACATAAAGGCCATAATTAAGCTAACTATTACATATGAATCACTAACACTTGATATAGGTTTAGGAGTGATTCCAACAACGATGAATAGTAAAATGATGAAAAGTAACCGATGAATAGTCAATTACCGAGATAAATTGTAAATTTGAGAAATTACCTGAAATTACGAGTTGTCACATTCGCCCACCCAAAAAGGAATTCAGTCCCTGAATTCAGTCCACGTTGGTTTCTACGGTGTTGTCGATGAAAAGGTGAGGATATTTGAGCCGCATCTGGTCTTCCCGTTCCCAAGTAAACTCGGGACCTCTTTGAGAATTCTAGTGAACTTTCACGATAGGAATACGACTTTGCTTCAATTGTTTGACCTCTCGGTCCATGATTTCTGCTGGTTCCTCGATGAAATTGAGCTTATCGTCGAGTTGAATTTCTTCTAATGGATATACGAGTGATTCATCCGAAAGACATTTCTTGAGGTTTGAAACGTGAAATGTGTTATGTACATTGCTGAGTTTTGAAGGAAGCTCGAGTCGATATGCTACAGGACCAACTCTGCTGAAGATTTTAAATGGCCCAATGTACCTCGGCTTCAACTTCCCGCATTTTCCGAATCGTATCACGCCTTTCCAAGGCGATACTTTCAACATAACCTTGTCGCCAACTTGAAATTCTAATGGTTTGCGTCGGACGTCAGCGTAACTTTTCTATCGACTTATGGCAGTTTGGAGTCTATCTCGGATTTGAACTATCTTTTCTGTTGTATCACGAACCATTTCTGGACCAGTGAGTTGTGCATCACCCACCTCGGCCCAACAAACAGGTGATCAGCACTTTCGACCATAGAATGCCTCGAATGGTGCGGCTTTTATGCTAGTGTGATAACTATTGTTGTAAGAGAATTCGATCAATCGCAAATGGTTAGCCCAACTATTTCCAAAATCAATCACACATGCTCTGAGCATATCTTCTAATGTCTAAATCGTTCTTTCGCTCTGACCATCGGTCTGAGGATGGTAGGCAGTACTCATCTCTAATTTAGTTCCAAATGCATCTTGTAATGATTTCCAGAAGTTCGAGGTGAATCGACTATCTCTGTCGGAAATGATGGAAATTGGTGCCCTGTGCCTTGAGACTATTTCCTTGACATAAACTCTAGTAAGTTGTTCCATGGAATAAGTCTCTCTAATCGGTATGAAATGGGCTGATTTGGCGAGACGATCAACGATTACCCAAATTGCGTCGTAACCTCCCGATGTCTTAGGAAGTTTAGTGACGAAATCCATTGTAATGCGTTCCCATTTCCATTGAGGAATTTCTAGTTGTTGAAGTAATCCTGAAGGTTTCTGCTATTCAGCTTTTACCTTAGAGCAAGTAAGGAATTTGCTAACATACGTGGCAATTTCTGCTTTCATGTTCGGCCACCAATAAAGTTTCTTGAGATCCTGGTACATCTTATCGCAACCTGGGTGAATAGAATACTTTGACTTGTGTGACTCATGCATAATCAACTCTCGTATTCCGCCATAAAGTGGTACCCAAATTCTATCCTTGAAACATAATACTCCATGTGATCTTTTTACAAAGCCATTTGCATTCTCGGGCATACCATAAAGTTTTTCACTTGGTCGATTTTCCTCCTTGAGTGCCTCAATCTGAGCCTCGAGTATTTTTTATGGTAAAGGTGAACTAATCGTCATTCCTAACGATCTGACTCTTAAAGGCTTGTGTCTTTCTTTCCGGCTAAGAGCATCAGCCACGACATTGGCTTTTCTCGGGTGATATTTGATTTCACACTGGTAATCGCTAAGTAATTGCAACCAACGATGTTGCCTCATGTTAAGTTCCTTCTGATCAAGAACATATTGCAAACTCTTGTGGTCCGTAAACACTGTGCACTTAGTACCGTAGAGGTAGTGCCTCCAAATCTTGAGTGCAAAAACTACGGCTCCCAACTCAAGATCATGAGTGGTGTAATTCTTCTCATGAACCTTAAGTTGTCGAGAAGCATAAGCTATTACCTTCTCATTCAGCATTAACACAGCTCCAAGCCCTTTGTGTGAAGCATCGCAGTATACAACGAAGTTTTCGATCCCTTCGGGTAGAGCCAAAATTGGCGCACTGCAAAGCTTTTGCTTCAATAACTGAAAAGCAGCTTCTTGTTTCTTTCCCCATTCGTACTTCTGGTTCTTCTGTGTCAACTTGGTCAAAGCTTTAGCTATCTTAGAAAAACCTTCCATGAATCTTCTATAATATCCGGCAAGTCTTAAAAATTGTCGGATCTCCGTAGGATTTGTTGGGGTAGCCCAATCTTTTACAGCCTCAATCTTTGTAGGGTCAACTTGTAATCCATGACTATCGATGACATGACCAAGAAATTGTACCTTTCGGTTCCAAAAACCACACTTTGAAAATTTGGCATACAATCTCTCTTTCTTGAGTAGTCCTAAAATCATTCTTAAGTGCCCTTCGTGCTCTTCTTTGCTCTTCAAGTAAATCAATATGTCATCGATAGATACTATCACAAACTTATCCAAATACGGTTTGCATACCCTATTCATGAGATCCATGAATACTGCAGTTGCGTTGGTTAATCCGAACGGCATTACTTGAAACTCATAATGACCATAGCGAGTTCTAAATACTATTTTCGGGATATCCTCCTCCCGAACTCTAAGTTGATGGTAACCTGACCTCAAGTGAATCTTTGAGTAAAGACTAGAGCCTTGCAACTGATCGAACAAATCGTCGATCCTGGGAAGTGGATAAAGGTTCTTCACCATTAACTTGTTCAGCTCTCTATAATCTATACACATTCTGAAAGATCCATCTTTCTTCTTAACAAACAAGACCGGTGCTCCCCAAGGCGAGGAACTCGGTCTAATGAATCCTTTGTCTAAGAGTTCTTGCAACTGATTAGACAACTCCTACATCTCTGATGGTGCTAGTCGGTAAGGTGCTCGTGCAACTGGTGCAGCTCCTGGCACTAAGTTAATCTGAAATTCTACTTGACGTGCCAGTGGAAGTCCTGGTAAGTCTTTGGGAAAGACTTCAAGAAATTCTCGAACAATCGGTGCATCCTCAAGTCGCCTCTCTTCTGAATTCTTTTCTGTTATATGTGCTAAGAAAGTATAACAACCCTTCTTTATGTACTTCTCTGTTTTGATGCATGATATAATACTGAGTCTAGTTCCACTTCGTTCTCCACGAATGATCAAGGTTTCGCCGTTGTAAGGAAGATGAACAACTTTTTCATCACAAATGATTCTTGCACGATGTTTAGACAACCAATCCATGCCGATGATGACGTCGAAACTACCAAGTTCTACGGGCATATGGTCTATATTATATGGATGATTTAGAAAATTAAGAGTGCAACCACGGACAATGGTGTCGGAACTAACTAAGTTACCGTTAGCTAATTCAATGTTATAAGGAGTGTCTAGTGTGGCTGGTTTGATGTTGAGTAAAGGTGCAAATATAATGGACACAAAGCTTTTATCAGCTCCCGAATCAAATAAAACTGATGCATAACGATTATTGATAAGGAACGTACCCGTGATAACATTCGGGTCCTCCTTGGCTTCTCCTCCTCCCATAACATAAGCTCTTCCTTGTGCCATTCCACCTTGGTTCCTGTTCCCTTGATTCTTCCCTTTTGGACAATCCACCTTGTAGTGTCCCCTCTCTCCACAACCAAAACATGTCACTAGCGGTTTCTGATTTTCCATCACAGCTGGAAGCATGCATTCTCTGGTTTGATGACCCACTTTCTTACAATTCCCGCATGGATTAGGGCAACGACCGAAATTATGATGACTTAGACACCTTTCACACTTAGGTAAAGTACCCGTGTAACCTTTCCTTTCCTTTGGGCCTGCAACATAGGCCTTAGTAACTTCTTGTCTTTTTGGTGGTTGTTGAGTAACATTGCCACCTCGGTTGTTGTCCCACTTTCTCTTGTTGTTGTTATTGTTGTAGTTGGTGTAGTTGTTTCGGTTGCTATTGTAGTTGGTGCGGTTGTTGGTATTGTTGTTGCGGTTGGTGTTAGTAATGTTTCCCTCTTCACAACTTGTGCCATGAGTTTTTGAGATACTTGGATAGATTCTTCAATTGTTTGCGGATCAAAAGAAATTACATCACCTTGAATAATCTGTGGAAGTCCTCCAATGAAACCTTCCAGTAGTTTCTCATTGTCCGAAACCATAGATGGACATAAAGTAGCTAACTCTTGAAACCTTCTGATGTAGGTCTCGATATCATAACCAATGGTCACTAACTCATAAAATTCCATTTCCAACTTCTTAACCTCAGTACGCGGACAATACTTCTTAGTCAACAACCTCTTGAATTGCTCCCAGGTGAGCTTGTAAGCATTTTCCATTCCCATAGGCTGTGCATAAGAGTTCCACCATGACATTGCCCCATCTAAGAGTGTACTTGTAGCAAACTTAACCTTGTAGTCCTCAGGGCAATTGCATAGAAGGAATACGAATTCCATTTTCTCAAACCAACGGATCATAGCAGTAGCCCCTTCTGTGCCTTTGAATTTTGTGGGAGCACCACTTTTAAAATCCTTGTACGAACAATTCCGAACACCAGACCCTCCTGCAGCTCCTGCAGCAGTAGCAAGTCTGGCAGCTTCAGCAGCAGCCGCAAGTCTAGTAGCTTCAGCAGTTTCCGCAGCCTCGGTAGCATTAGCAAGCCTAGCAGCTTCAGCAGTACTTGCAGCCTCAGAAGCAGTAGCAAGTCTAGCAGCTTCAGCAGTAGCCACAACAGCAAGTCTGGCAGCTTCTGCAGCAGCCGCAGCCTATGCAGCAGCAGTCACTGTTGCTCGCTCATTCCTTATTGCCTCGGCTATATTATCCCTTACATACTTTTGGATAGCAGCTTGTGTCATTTCTGGTGCAGCTTTCTTTGGCGCCATAACTCTTCAACACCATAAGATGAAACAATGATGAGAATCCATAAGTAGAAACAAACATTACACATAAATATCCACAACCATAACATGCATAATATAAATGAAATCACAACTGAAAAACCACGAAATATCACAAATATAATCACAACACACGTGAATAATACACATGAAAATTTCGGCCTACATGGACCGATATCATAGATAGCACAACCATTTCTACATAGCAGAGTCAACACTTGATACATTTGTTTGTACAACAACCAAAAGACTACAAGTTCTTTAAACTATGTCACACACCTTGTGACTAGGATAGTAATAGTAAAATCTAACATGATACAAGTCTAATCTAGGCACCTCCTGGTGCTCCGCCTGATCGATCCTGAAGCTCTCGGACCTGTCCGGTCAAACTAACAACCATCTCCGTCAAATCACTAATCTAACGCTGAGTAGCAACATCCCTACTCTCTAAAGTAGCAATACTCGCACGTGCCAATGCTAACTCATGAGCCTGTCATTGTAGATCATCTTGTGACATCTCAGCTCTATCAAACAACTCTGACATCTCCTGCCTCAACTCAATAATATGCTCACGGTTCTCTAGTTGTCTAGTCTCTAAGCCCTGATAAGAAACATCGATGGAAACCCTACCTATCACTAAACCCTCTATCTCCTCCTCCATAGCCTCAACTCGACTCAAAGGAATCTCCTCTAACTGTCCTAAAACCCTGTCAATCTGTACCTGCTGATGATCTAGTCGTGTCTCTAGTGCGGTAATAGTAGGCTGTCTAGCAGCAGCATCCCTAGAACTCTCACCAATCTCAAACCTAGCAGGTGGTGTAGTCTTAGTAGTGGGTGGTATAGGTGTGTCAAGTCATGCACGCTTCTTGAGCTGCAAGTTCGATATGGGTGTTGGACCCCTAAGATGTGATGGTGTGAGTGGTGCTCCAGATGATGATGAAGATGAAGATGATGATAATGGTGATCCTAGTGGTGAATTTGAGGCTAATGATGATGATGGAAGTGGTGATGGTGAATGAATCGGGCTCTGAGTAGGACTAACTGGTGATGATGGTGGTGTAGGTGCAACTTCGCCCTCCTCAAAGGGTTCAGTCTCAATGTTGGATAGTATGAGTGGTAAGCCTGGTGTAGAGCCAACAGATGATAAGGCCATAGTAGTGAGTGTCAAGACAACATCCATGTCCGAGTCTGATAAGACATCATCCATGTTAGAGTCTGATGAGACATCCTCCATGTCAGTGTCTGATGAAATAGTGATGGGATGGGTATCTGAAGACATCTCTGTGACAACCGATGTGAAACGAAAGTAAATAACTCGAATAAAGTGCGTATGAATTCGCATGTGAAGTGAATATGCACTTATGATGAAATGATGAGATGCTATGATGATGTAGTTATAGTCTAGGGTAAATGATGCAACCTAGTTCTCTATAACCGAAGCTCTGATGCCAATCTGTCACGCCCCCAAATTACCTGTTTTGTAGCGGAATGGAATTCCTAGGGGAATGACTGTCATAGCATCACAATCACAGTTATATTCAATGACCTAAAGTGTCGTTTGAAAAGCACATCGTTTGATATATTAAAAACATTCAGAGTTACAATGATAGGTCCCAAAAGTAGATAACGTTTGCGGAAATAAGTTTATTACAAGCCAAACGATGTTTTTAAAAGTGCCATAATTTACAAGTGAGACGCGTTGTCACCGCGACTCTATGATGGGTCCTTATGCGTGCCATGATGTAAATGCCTTAGATACCTGAAAATACATTGCTAAAACGGTCAACAATAATGTTGGTGAGAAATCATAGGTTTATGAAAATGTTTTATATGACTACCACAAGTATAGGTCATGTATGACAAGAATGTCACATAAAAATGTTACAATTGCTATAAGCACATGACACCGAAGCTAGACTGATCATGATGTTCGCCCCAACAGAGTGTTTGCAAAACAACTCAAATTCTGATATTAAATGAAATGCATTCGTTTGACCAGATGGAGGAGTCACCCTCAATAGATCTATTCACTCACCCTCGCTTACTCAGTAATTAACGGTTCATGATTATGATACGGGGACATTCAATTGGCAATGAGGTAACTTAAGCAATGTAATGAATTTGATATACTTGGTATCGTAATAAAAATGATGTGCAATGTATTCTCCCCCGTAGGTTTGAAATAATGTATAAACTTGAAAGACGGGGCTATGAAAACTCACTTGGTACAATGATGTGATGGCAAAAGTGAGTCACTGAAATGCGGCGCAAATCTCTAACTGCGACCTATTGTGAATTATATGATTCTAATATAAGTTATGATGTAATGTTATGCATGCAACTCATATGTTATCCATACCACTTGTGCATTTTGAAATTAAAGTTTATCGTCAAAATATAAGTTTATAACGTATCGTCAAGTTATAAATTACTTTACAAGTACTTATGTTGAAATGATATACTACGATAGTCATTTAGTGATTTATTATGAAATTATAGTTTTTCGTCGAAAAATATTACACTTGGACAATTCATGAAAATGACCAATTTTTGAGTGATCGTAAAATATTCATTATACTTCCGTTTGACAAACGCTTAAACATTTTGGAAAGTAGAATAGGCAAACTAGTTTTTACTAAAAGACATCGTCTTCTCATAAGCATTCTATCGATATGAAAAACGACTCCAAACATGGTCACTTGTGGCAACAATTTTGACTAATAGAAAATATATATGTGTTATTACTTGAGAAAAATAGTTACGATATCCATATTTAAAACGTGTATAACTTAGTCGTTATAAGTCCGTTTTCTATGTTTTATATATCATTAGCTTCGTGTTAAAGTATACTAATATATTTTTGACCAATCGACTCATTTAGACAATGTTTAAAACTCATTTTTGACCTAATAAAAATTCTGGACAGCATGCAGTTTTTAGAAAATATAGTTTTCGTCGTTAAACTTGAAAATATCGTAGCTTCTTCGTTATAAATCCGTTTTAACCCGTTCAAGCGACCACGGTTTCGTTTTAAAGTTTATTTTCGGGAGATATAACCCAAAATATTTTATAACCTGTCGAAATTTAATGTTGTCAAAAATGATTTTTCTTGCGTAATACTTGTTTCAATCACTTCAAATCAACACCAAATCTATTCTAAACCTACCATACACCTTTTTAGGGTGTCATGGGTTCCTAAACATCATCAACGATGATATGTTTCAAGGGATTAATTATAGGATGATTTATACTAATAATAAGTACCAAAAACAATAAAAATGGTATAGATACACATGAAACTTGCATGTTTTCTACTAGAATGATAAAAATAACTCATGAATGATTATGAAATATTAATAAAGATCGTGAAATGCTTACTAGTATGACGATGAGGTTTATGGAACTAGGTTACCTAAATACTCCTAGGTTTTTATTTCAAAACCTAAATAGAAGTAATCTAGTGTTTGTAAAATTACTTGATCCTTGAAAATCTTGTGATTCTTCCTTGTTTTGAGCGTTGGCCGAATTCTAGAGAAGGTTTCGAGAGAGTTTCTTAGCTTTTTCACCTTGTAAATGTGTAGTATGTGTTTATTAGTTTAGGTTAATAATTGTATAAGATAAATATCTAGTCTAGTAAAGAGTATGTGTTAAGTCTAGTGATATTAGAGATATTTTTACCTTGTGACTAAGGGTGTTGGCCGGCCATGGGTAGAAAATGGGGAGGGTTGGGTAGTTTTGTTAATTAAATGTATTATTTGTTAAGTGTAGTGTATAATTTGTAGGTATAAATAGGTATTTATTGTAGCCTTAACTAAAAATAGATTTTAACGGGACAAAATAAAATATATCGAAGTCATAAAATTATAAAAATACTTTTCTCGTAAGAATTGAGTGAATAAATAATTATCGAGTTGAATTTACGAAAACCGTCGTAAATATATATATATATAACAATTTATATACAAAATAAATTCAAAACATAGGGTAAACTAATAATATAATTTTTATAGTCTTAAAATGATTATAAAAAATTATTAGGATAATTTTTGGAAGTGTCGGATCAATTTTTCAAAATAAATGATTATGCGATAGCGTTTATTTAATAGGAAAGTAAACGTTAAATAAAATATGCAAACGCATGCATGAACTAATATGATGCTGATGTTACTAATGATATGTAGACTAAATCTAGTCTATATGAAATGTCCTCAATGATTTTTCATGCATACGCAGCTAAACCATTACGGTTACGCGAATATGATACTCGTAAACCTAGTTTACGAAAAATGATGAATAGTGAATCATGAATAGTGATTTTTCTTCAGGAATGAATAGTGTTTCGTGAATAGTAAAATTTTGAAATAACTTCTCATAATATCATATCGACTTCAAAAACGATGAATAGTAAAATGATGAATAGTAACCGATGAATAGTATTCCCGAGGTGAATAGTAAATTTGAGAAATGACCTGAAATTACGAGTTGTCACAGAAAGACGTGACATGATTTAATTTTTAAAAATGACTGATATGGACCAATTTAAGACATTAAAGATTGTTAGTGTCAGGTATGATAGTTTTAAGAGATCTTTAAGTAAAATAAAACAATTTCACAATCAAACAAGAACAGAAAAAATTTTATTTTGAAAGATCTTTGAGTTTTAAAGAAAATCATACCATGACATAACATTAAATCTTTAGATCACCACTTATTTTGTACACACGGACTTGATAGATGAAATATCGTTTGAAAATATTTTATATGAAATCACTCTCCCCCTCAATCGATGACCGTAGTCGTTGATTGAGTGACTTATATTTTAAGAAAATGAAGTCCGATTGATTTTCAAAAGTTAAGTCCGATTTATTTTCAAAACAATACTTTTCCATTTTCAAAAACAATATTTTCAAAAATTGTTTTAAGAAAAATGGTATCATCCACTACTTTTTCCTGCACAAAAATACGTTAGGTGGTTAAGTTGCTTCTGTTGTTGTTGTAAGGCTGGAAGAAAACCATTTGCTGATGCAGTGAGACCTCTTAAGTTGCATCTATCGTGCCAACTATCCATAGAGATCCAATTAAGCTCCGTTTCTTCTTTTGTCGACCCAAGAAATAATTTCCCTTTCCTTTCGGCATCCAATCATCTTATTTGTGGGATCCGGATCGGGAACATTCTTTTATACCGTGATATATGCATACGTTAGTGAACATACATACATATCTATGGTGGTCGACATCACCCAAACAACAATCGACTAATACAAGTCAATCCAACATATCAATCAGATTATTTAAAGCATGGGAATAATGTGTTTATCAAACTATAGTCATCTAATCCTAACAATCATATCCTAGATACCTAGTCCTTCAACATAGGTGAACATATTTTCTAGTTAAGCACGTAGGATGATTATATAAGCTCGTTAGATGATATAAATTTGAAAACATTCTCCCCCTCAAGCAATGACTCATTTCATAAAACGTTTTAGCCAAGCTGAAATCATTGATTGAGTTTTGAAAATTTGTGAAAATTCTGATTCTGATTGATTTTCAAGCAACTTAATTTTCCACCATTTAGAAACACAACAAATATTTTTCTGAAGAATTTTAGACGGAAAAAACATTTGTGTAGGAACAGCAGTCCTTCGACATACTTTCCTCATTTTGATTTAGGATAAGTGCACGAATTTTGTGAAAATCATTTAAGCGTACCACTTTCCTTCTTTGAAGAGCGGGTTGCTATCTGAAATAATAGCACGCCACGGTTTTAAGCACGGGTTACAGTCTGAAGTAACTGCAAGTCATATTTTGAGACATGTTTAGAAAAGAATATTTACACCTTCTACTCGAACTTCATCTATGGTCCCGTGCCATTGTTGAAGGACCGTAGATGTTATCGATACCAAAAGACATGTCTTGAGAAAACATATTTTTGGTAATATATATTAATATATATATATATATATATATATATATATATATATATATATATACATATATATATATATATATATATATATATATATATATATATACTATATATATATATACATACATATATATATATATATATATATATATATATATATATATATATATATATATATATTAAATTTTCTAATTTTTATGGGTTTTTGTTGGTTTTATATATTTGTATTTTGTTTTTAATAAATATATACAGATAGAGTAGATGATATAGTTTAAGAAGTTGATGATACGAGTACCGAGATAAGGATATCAAACAGCCCCGTTGTAGAAGATAGAAATCGTCATCTCTTAAACTTTCACCACCAAAGCTTTCAAGGCCCCTGAATTGAGAGAAATTGAACCTTCTGAAAGTGAGACTTTGGCAGCTTCCCCCCAAACCGAAAATCATCATATTGAGCAGATTCTAAGCTCTCTTTCGAGCTTGCCTTAGCCAGGTGCACAAAGAAGCACACCATATCATCGATCTTGTTGCTCCTCTTAAGAATGATCATCGTGAATCTCCATTCGGGGTTATATCATCAAGCAGAACAGCAAAGAATCATCTTACATTTAAATAAGCTTCTCAAATTCCTTTTCCACTAAAGTATGAAGAGATCCATACCATAAAGTTGTCAAGAGACCACTTCCCCCAAGTAGATGAATTGATGCAGTCAGTCTCTTAGACTAGAGCTCACAAACCCGAATACACCTATACCCGAAGACAGAGAAACTTATACCATCGAAGTAGCAGATTAAGTCCGATAGCCAAAGAATAACCTCGATGTATACTTTTCTCTCCCTTGAAGAAAGTGTATGAAGCTCAAGAACCCGAAGTACCCGAATCCCCAAAGAGAGAATAACCGATAACATTGAAGAAGCAGGCCGAATAATTGATTATCTATGTGGATGTCAACTCCGGAATAAGTGATTATATCTTTGAATCACTGATTAAGCTCTCAAGTGAAACAGCTGAGCGTCCCCAATGTACACAATCTCTCTCCCCTAATGATTTCGATAACATCGAAATCATCACACACATGTGTACCTCTTTTATCTTTAGAAACAAACTCTTTCATCTCTTCCCCCACATAGTTGGAATAAGAACACTGAACGCCATGAGTCAAACCTTGAGTTTCTCTGCGGTAATGAAATTAGTCTTCCCAGGATATCTTCAATCACTTAGAAGTATTAAGCTCATCAAGTTTACTCGCGTTTTAGTTGCGTATCTCCTTCCCCCTTGCTGGTTTTGATACTTCAGAATCAGCAACACGTTATAAGCCCATGTACTAGAATTTTTTTGAGAAGACCATTTGAATTCTTGTGAGAATCAACTTGCTGAAGAATATGAGCAAGTCTAATTAGGGATTAAATTTGGATTTTCACTCTCCCCCAATTAGTGCTCTCCCCTAAACTGACAATCTTTATGATGAATTATCAGAATATGAAGAAGTCTTTAGATCGTTAAATGCAACTTGTCTTTAGTCTTCTAACATGCAGCAGAAAAATGTAGAACAGACTGTAGACTCGACCTTCTTCAAGATTGTCCGTTTGGGGAATAGAAAGTTAACATCGTCTTCTCACCAAATGCATTCCCGTTAACTTATTTATAGCAAATCCCCTTAACTCAAATCCCTCCCAATCAAACAAGAACAGAAAGATGTTCATTAAGGAAATCAGCACCACAACTGGAAGCACTTTTTCGTTAATCAGATCAGCCCGTGTGAATATGTCAACTAACGACTCTTAGAAGAAAACTCCATGTAAAGATGACCCGATAAGAAGAAGCTCGAATCTTACATGAGTTTGGAGCCATTTGACCATTTATTCTCAGATATCAATCAACCATGCAGAATTATCATACTTTTTCTCCCCCTCAAGAATTGCATACGGAGATGCCATTCTTGATTAAACAAGTGAATATCTTTAACAAATATAGTCTATTCACACTTCTCCCCCTCAAAGGTTGCATATGATGTCGCCATCGTCATTTTAATTGAGAAAGTGGAATAAGATTACTAGCAACGGTAGTTCGGTTCACTTGATGATTGAACGCGCATGGAAAAAGTATGAACCATGTTGATGAGAATGGTCATAAGTGAGAAGATTTATCTTCTTCAGAAGATAAAGCGCACTGAAAGGTACACTTTTCTTGTCTTTAGAGTACGAGCCTTGAACTATTGTGTTTAAACGTCATTATCTCTCTCTTTTCAACTACTCTTGGCAAACTTGTTATCAACCCCATTATCATTCAGTCGACTCTTTGTAGTGACAACTGATGGAGAAAACCCAATATGATGAATTTAACCTTGAAGTAATCTAACCCGAACTCGTGACTTAAACTTGCACAAATGTAACAAAGAGCGGTGCCGAGAATTCATGCCCTTTTGAATCTCTAAGTACTCTATACTCTTCAACCAACCAATCATCAAGTATAAGACGTACATCACCTCTTGAAAGTCCACAGTTTAATGTGACACTGAGCACTACAACGTAACTCCTTAAAGTGATAGTTATTTTGTGGTGGTAAGAGGCCAATTCCCCCAAGTGGTAAAAAGAAAAATCACTAAAAAATAACTAGATTTCCAAGTCTTTGTTTTTGAAAATATTAAAAGCTCGAACAAGGATCTCGAAGAATCTTCATCCAACCATCCCCGATACCTTCAGATACTAAGTACACTTTCCCGTGATATTTCACTTCAACCTCAAATAGATAATAATGAATTAACGCCGTTGTCACATTTTGTGGTTCAAAGCTTAAATCTAGCCTCCTTTGACGTTTTAAGTGAACTATGCTAATAGTTTCATCCCGACCATGGTTAAAAGCACATAACCCCGTAAAACTCTGAAATAACCAAACTGCTATGAATAAAATCCAAACAATCACCCAATTCATGTAGTACACCCTTTATCCCTTCTTCGAATTTGAAACTGTAGCACCAGTCATCAGATAAGATCCAGAATTACACGTTCCCTTTCTCCAGGATGGTTCCATCATCACGGGATTTTACAATTCTATGGTTCTAACCGAGAAATATATTCTTTCGCGGGATTTTACAGAACCAAGAATAAACTGGGAGATAGATCCAGAAATGCACTTTACATTAACCAGGATGTTTCCATTGTCACGGTATTTTACAAATCTATGATTTAAACCGAGAAATAGATTCTTTCGCGGGATTTAAAAAAACCAAGACTAAACCGTAAACAATGTCAGCTTGAATGTTTTATGACAACTTTGGTTTCGGTGAATATCTGTTTTAGGGGAACATGCAGCGATTCATCAATGATTCATTCTTCATCATCAACAATTCTTTACCCATATGTAGACAACTTTACAAACCATACTAAGTCAAGTAGTATAAACTACTTCCCCTTGGAGGTTGTCCGTAAACCAAAGTACACGGTTCTTCCCCATGATGGTTTCTAACTTTCGGAAGCATCATAACGTGTACGACCATTAGTACGAGAAGTTCTTGTCATAAGCAAACATCATGAAAGATCATGAATGTCGTTGAGGATTTTTAAAGATTTTGCTTAGACTGTGAAGTATCATAGACATGTTGTAGCATCGAGTAACCCATGAGAATTGCTGATTACATCTCAACCATTAAACAGTTTGGTAAACACACCATTCACGTATTTAGCAATGACCACCTGGAGAAGTAAACCCGATATACCAAACTTGAACATGAAGAAGAATTCCCTAGATTTTCTACTTAAGCTTATACTAATCCTTGTGAAAAAGAAACGGTGTACCCAATGTACAAGACCTCTTGACGTATCCTCAACTGCGTGAGACACCGAAGTGATAGTTACGTTATGGGTTAAGCAAGAAATAATCTCAAACGTAACTAAATAGCCAAGTCTTTATCACACTCTATAAGCGCCCAAACAAGTCATCTTCGCAAAAAGGAAGAAAGAAAGAAGACGAAAAAAGTAAACGCCCCCGGAAAACCTTACTTCAATTCCAACTAGGAAATACCATATAAACAACCCCGTAGTTAACCTTGTTCAAACATCAACTCAAACCGTAACATAGTATCTTTCGTGAAAATGTATAACCAAAGTATGAAACCTCATAACCCGTCGAATCTCATCATCACACCAAATCTCATCATCAAACCTCATTATCACAACTCTCATAAAATCTCATATTATCAAGTCTCATATTTTTCAAATCTTATCATCAAATTGCAAGACTCAATATCAGATTGTATCAACAACTCGAGCTTATATCCAAATCATATACTTGTAGCCCATTAACCAAGATACCTTAACTAATATTACTCATGTATTCAATCAGCCCAAGAAATCCAAGACATGAATAGCGCACGTAGGTTCTAAGGTCCAATACAGTCCGTTTCATAGCCCATGACAGAAGTATACACCCGATCAATTAAATGTGAAACACCAAATCCCAAAACTCATTTGTCATAAACACTCACCTCAAAATTATATCAAAGATTTATCTCAAAAATTTTACCACACACACCAATATTAACACTTGAGTTACTTGTCACCATATTTACGTACGGCCTAGTGAGTAAATGTTGCGGCCCATGTTTCATGTGTATATCCGATCCAAGTAAATCACTACACAGCCAACGATCCATCAAGATACTAAATATCCATTAAACAATCAGCCCAAGTGTCAAACCATAGAATCTTACTCGTGAAACATGACCCTAAATACAACACTAATCATACGTGGCCCACACAAAAAAATGGACTAGCCCAATACCCATTAACAATATGAAAGCTCCAACAGCACAAAAACTAAATACGGGTATATAAGTGCAACATACTCACTTGAACTCCTAATCACTCATAACCTTAATCACACATCAATTCTGTCCACCCCTTTTTCAGAAAAACACACCCAACAAGTAATCAGCCTCCCATATTTCTGCTTCACATAGCAGCATCACAAGGATAACTCCATTAATTCAGCCCCCATCCTTAATTTATGCTTGTACGATTAAGACAAATTTGAATATGCCACAGGGATGGCCATGAGCGTCTTGTAACAGCCACATGGATGGCTTGTAACAACCAAACAGCAACCAAACCGCATAAATCATCACGAAAAAGTTATCAAACCGCATCATAGAACAATACAAACCTCATACAAGAACCGCTCAAAACCATACGAATCATCAAAAGACAACAAAACCAGTGCTCTGATGCCAATTGTAGGATCATACATAATATGTTGTTTGATAATTCGGGTGGTCTAGGATGGTGATGATACAAGTAATCCATATTAGAGAGATGAAGAGAGTAGAGAGGGAATTCTAGAGAGAGGATTAAAACAAAAAATGCAAGGTTAGATTAAGAAGTTCCACCCCTTCCAAGGATGGAAGGGGTATTTATAGTTACAGCTAATACGTCCTCCTGTCAGACTGTGGATCAGGCATACAGTGGGTAAAGACCCGTCCTTCTTCCACGGTGTTGCACTAAACTAATAACTAAGCTAATAACTAACTAATTAACTACTAAATAACGTAAATAACGATATTTCTACGAGCTAACTTATGCTAGACTATAATTGGGGTGACCGATACATCACTATGGAATTTCTAATTCCTAACAGTTTCTATTTCTTTAGAGGACATAAAGAAGGGAAGTGATGCATGTGCTTTGCAGCTTTATGGCTATTTTGTGGGTACATCTATGGATTATAGAGTTTTTAATGATAATTTAAGTAGAATGTGGAGGGTTCATGGTATTGCTGATATTACTAAGACCAGCGCTGGTATTTTCTATTTAAGTTCAAAAGTGAAGAGGGTATGAAAGTAGTTTTGGAAAGTGGGCCGTGGATGGTGAATAATATCCCGCTAGTGCTCAATGTTTGGGAGCCTGGTATTTGGTTGGAAAAAGTTGAGCCTAGCTCTATTCCTATTTGGGTTTGTGTCTATGGGATCCCTATGGAGCTTTGTAATGGTAACGGTATTGGTAAAATATTAAGTAGTATCGGTAGACCTATGCTAATGGACAAATTAACTAAGGAGATGTGCTTGAAGAAGGCGGGGAAGTTGGATTTTTATAGAGTTTTGGTTGAAGTTTCTGCTATGGATGATCTCCCCCACTCTATTGAAATTGAGTATCCTCAAATTGGTGATAAACCTGCTAGGATTGGCAAGCTTATGGTTAAGTATCAATGGAAACCTCCACAATGTTCTTATTGCAAGATGTTTGGGCATTCTACTGTCTCTTGTAAGGTTGGACCTAGAACAGAAGCTGAGATTTCTGCAAACGTTAATAAAGAGGACATCGTTGGTAAAGATAATAGTAACCCTGTGAATCCTGCTGCTAAAACAGATGAAGACGGTTCTGTTACTGTTGGTAGGAGAAATAAGCTTGTTGAGAGTTTTATTGGTGACCAGAATAACAAGCAAAAGTTTGGGTTGAATAATAGATCTTTGAATTATAGGAATGCTCAAAATTCATGTAGGTATCACAATGGTAATTTCAGACATAATTATGGTAATGGAGGATCTAATCAGCAAGGTAAAGGTGGTTTTTCAAGGCAGCAGAGTTCTTTTATTCCTAAGGGTGATGGTAGTGGTCCTAATACCATGAAGCAAGGTTCTAGAGGAAATTCTTCTAAGTCTGATGCTAGTTTTAAAAAGCCTGGGGAGATTTTGAGTAAGAAATCTGGTATTGTTAACAAAACTTCTTTAAGTACTAAATTCAATGAGAATTTTTTGCCTAAAGTGTTGGTGAGGGGTTCTAGTTCAGTTGGTGATCCTACTAAAGCAATGTCAGAAGATGTTCCGGTTAACAATTCTATTTAGGTGTTTAGTGATCAAGATATGGTCGATAAGGAAGAAGAGTTCATGGATGGGGCTAATGAAGAGCATATCCTTCCTCAAGAAGGTTGTGTGGCCTAAGTTGATGATGGAAGTTGAAGAAGTAATTAAATCTGGAACTTATCCTTCCTCTGAAGTGTAACATATTGGATTTCACAAACACATCAAACCACAATCACAAGTAGGCGTTTAATACAAGGTTTTTGAGAGAGAAAGAGTTAGAGGTTTGGGAACTTAGTGAGAGAAAATGAAAGTATTATTATGAGCTCCAACTCTCTACCTCGGGAGGTAGAGAGTATTTATAGTCTTACACAAATCGCCACCTATGGGCTGTGGATTAGGCATACAATGGGTAAAGACCCGTCCGTCCTCCACGGTGTTACTTAACTAAAGACTACTAAACATTAACTAATCTACGACTATGAGCTTTCTAACGATCACATATGCTTGAGGTGACCGACTCTTTAATATCTGGATTTACTGAATCCTAACAATCTCCCCCTAAGGGAGGTCACCTCAAAAATACATAGAATACAAACAAATATTACAATTAGATTGTTCTTGGTTTCTTGTTAATGTCCTTTGCTCTGTAGCTCGAAGTCATTGATTCTTCATTATTGCATGTTTGGATAATCAATGTGGAGGTCTTTAACTGATCCACGTGATAATGAGTTTTGAGCCAGCTTTGAGATCATCAGCAAACATAAATCTCTGACCCATCCATTGTGATGTTGGTATTATGTGATGTTGTGACTTATGGACCGACATGCTCACATTCTGGATCATGATATATTCTCATCAAAGTAGCGGAAGCTTTCGTTGATTCATGATATTGGCAGCAGCGTAGCAGAAGCATGGAGTGAAAATATCAGAGTCATTGATGCACTAATCATGATTTCTTTAGAAATGAATGTGTTGTGTGAGCATGCGGCTATGGATTGACCGCTTCATTCTGATCAGCTACAAACGTCGGGCGTACCTGCATACAACAGTTAGCAATAAAGCGCACGAAAGTGTCTATGATCACTTTCGTTGAATTGAGGTACACGGTGCACGGTTTCCCGTTGATCAGTACAAGTACTGCCTGTGATCAGGTATAATTCCGAAGAATTTCTTGACAGGGTTTCGCAGCTGGTCTAGCTGTTCTCAAACTGGAACGTCTCAAAGAAGACAACACGGAGTGAGTGAACCAGCGAATTGAGATTCACTGATTGATGAAAAGATTTTTGAAAAACAATCGTGTACCGCTCAATAGAAATTTTTTTTGCAATACAACGAAGGTTTTAAAGAAAATCAATTATCAATCATAAACACCTTTTATTTTGAAATATTAGTACACAGTCGATGTGCTAAGGAAAAGGATTTTTAAGCACAACGGCCGGTTTTTCAAAGGTATCCGTCAATCCATAACCTGAACCAGGATTGATTCAATAGATTGAATCGCCCCATTGTTTCTGCTCAGTTGTCACATAGTTGATCTATTGGATAGATCTCACATGCCACCCACCAGGAGCTTGTTTGATGTTGGCTCCAGAAGGCTTTCCATCTTCATTGTGAATATGTTTGCATATCACTCAGATGTTCTGGCAATACCACAAGGATAATGCGTAGGACTCATAAGATGTAATCTCTCTTTCTACATTGTGTGAAACAAAGAGTCTTCATTGACAGTGTCCTAATGAGATTTATTTGATGATCTCGTGGCTCTAGACTCAATTGTGCATATTTGGCTCCTATGCCGGAGACTAGGGAGAAGGTCTCCTTCTTCAATATCAACAATCTCTAAGAAAAAGTCGATAGATAATGTCGGTTCCCCGTGAGAATGAAACAAGCCCTTTTAAGAGGAACTTGAGTGGTTTGGGAAGTTGTAGTGCAGTGCGTCATTGGGTCCATGACGTCTTGTCTTCAATACCGATGTTACCTTATTAAACACCAGTGGCATATGTATTGAACCCGGTTACTGCCCTAAGGTTGAATTATTGGAGGGATATTTCTTTTCAACCCTTTTCACATTCAATTCTTTTTCATTCTTCAACCTCTTCAGTGCTTACCAAGATTTCATAACTAGAACCTTTTTGGGTTTTATTCCAGTTCTAGCTCTATCTCAGTCCGCACTCTTCCCATATCTCACTTTTCTCCTTTTTTCATCATACCTAAGGACTCTACACTATCTAGTGGATTGTCCCTGGTTAGATCCCTCCTGTTCTGGCGGATCGTGGGAACGAATACCTAACCTAACCATCCTTATATGACCATACATAAAGTAAATTTGGTCGGTCTATTTGGTATTGTTCATCTGCCGTTGGAACCAATTGAGAACCATTTGAAAATCTATCCAGATACTTGTGATATATTATCAACTCATTTTGTACCTGAATTGTTTTTGATATTTTTAGAAAAAGAAGCTCCCCCTCAACATGTGCATCATGTATTGTAAATCGTTTTAGCACACGGAGGCAAGAGGAAGAATTAACTTCTTTGATTACCATTTTCTAAAAGATATCAACATCACTTCCCTAATCAAATCAAGTATATAAAGCATATTGAGGAAGGATAAGGTTTTCATAAGTTTGCTCCCCCTTAATATGTGCCTTGAGGTTTCAAAGAGTTTTGCACATATTAGAAGGAACCTGCACTTAGAGACAAATCAATCACGTTTCAATTATTTGTGGTTTTAAAAGGATGCTCTCCCTCAACATGTGCATGGAAAATTTGAAATCGTTTGGCACATGTGGGGAGGAAAGCTTGCAAAACAATTGTGAAACCATTTATCGAATCATCAGTTTAAATCCAATTTAAATCACAAATTCTCCCCCGATCACAATTTTCAAATCATTTGAGATTTGTGATCTGTATAGATTTAAATTGTTTTTGAAAGCTTTTGAGGAGAATTGTGACTTGATTATGAAAACATTTTAACTGATAAGGATCAGATTATGAGACTTTAAACTCCATTGATTAAACATGCATGATTATCTATTTGAAAACAATTGTATGACGAATAACCTTTTGATTTAATTGAAATCATTCTCCCCCTCAATCAATGACATAAGCTGTTGATTGAGAGATAGATATTTTGACAAATGTTAAGATCAGATGATTTTAAAAAATAGAGTCCGAGTTATTTTTTAAAGCAATTAGTTTTCATTAGATAGTAAGTAATTGTTTATAGAATCAGAGCATGAGATTTGAAAAACAAGATAAAGCATGGCTATGTTCTTTCTTTGAAAAGCGGGTTACTGCCTGAAATGACAATAAACCATTGTTTCACTTTCTCCCAAAAATATTTTTGATTTTTTGATTTTTTTTGAATTATTTTTTTGTTATTTTTTTAAGAACATTCGAACAACATCTAAAATCCCTTGTCATTCTTTGAATGACAGCACAAAGATCGTAGATATTATCGAATCGATAAAAAATCATGACAAAAAAACAATATTTTTTGAAATTTTTCAAGATTTTCAATTTTTTATGGATTTTTGAAAGTTTTATATTTTTCTATTTGCTTTTTTGAATAAATATTTACAAGAGATGGATGAAGAAAGACCTTTACTCCTCGTCTTCCTCTTGAAGACATTTGAGTGTTTCCGGTTGTAGACTCTTTAGACCAAGTCGTGGGAGGATAAACTCAAAACGTTCCCTAGGAAGAGCTTTGGTGAAGATGTCTGCTAACTGGTATTCAGACCTCACAAAATAGAGTTCCACCACATCGTTTTCTACTTGCTCCTTAATGAAATGATGTCGAATGTCGATGTGCTTTGCTCTTGAGTGTTGTACGTTGTTGTATGAGAGAGCAATATCACTTTTATTATCACAGTACAGAGGGATTTTGTTGAATTCAAAGCCATAGTCAGATAATTGAGATCTCATCCATAGGATTTGAGCACAACAAGATGACATGGCTATGTATTCAGGCTATGTAGAGGAAATAGAAGTACTCATTTGCTTCTTTGAAGACCAGCTCACAAGCTTATCACCCAAAAACTAAGCACCTCAAGACGTACTTCGACGTGTATCTTGACATCCTGCATGATCAGCATCTGCATAGGCTGTTAGTGACATACCGGTGTCCTTCGGGTACCAAAGTCCCATATTGATGGTTCCTTGGAGATACCGAAAGACCCGTTTAACCACTTCAAGATGCTTTTTGGTAGGCTTAGCCTGATATCTAGCACACATGCAAACAGCGAACAGAATGTCTGGTCTACTGGCTGTGAGGTACATCAGGGATCCAATCATACTACGATATTTCGTTTGGTCTACCATGATCCCTGAGTGGTCCTCATCCAGTTTAGTACGCTCTATCATGGGAGTGTCAACAGGGTCACTAGAATCAAATCCAAATTTCTTTAAAATCTCATTTGTATATTTAGATTGATTTATAAAAATGCCTCCGGGACTTTGTGAAATTTGTAATCCCAAAAAAAATGACATTTGTCCCATCATTGACATTTGAAATTTGGAACCCATTTCATTTGAAAAATGATCACATTCATTGGGGTCAGTCGAGGCAAAAATAATATCATCAACATATATTTGAACGTGAATTAAATGTTTGCCTGACTTTCTGGTGAACAATGTCGGATCAAATTTTGCTGAATCCAGTAGATAGAAGAAACTTTGATAGCGTATCATACCATGCCCTTGGAGCTTGCTTCAAACCGTATAGAGCCTTCTTCATACGATAGACGTGAGTAGGATGCTCTGGATTCACAAAGCCTTCAGGCTGGCTGACGTATACGACTTCTTTAAGATCTCCGTTAAGAGACGTCGTCTTTACATCCATCTGATAGACTACCATGTTCTTACTTGTAGCATTAGCCAAGAAGATTCTGATTGCCTCGATACGAGCAACAGGAGCAAATGATTCTTCAAAGTCAATACCCTCCTCTTGATGGTATCCTTTTGCAACCAATCAAGCCTTGTTCTTCAAAACATCACCATGCTCATCAAGTTTTACTTTGAAGATCCACTTTAGAGCAATGATCATTGCAAAATCTGGAGAAGGTACTAATTCCCATACATCTAGTCGATCAAACTCATGAATTTCTTCTTGCATCGCATTGAACCAGCTTTCTTCATTAATGGTAGTTGTCACATCTTTCGGTTCGATCTTAGAGAGTACGGAGTTGAAGAAGCACCATAAGGCATCGGTTGCAAGTTGTTTCCGTGTGGATACTGGATGGGAAAGGTTTCCAATGATGTTGTCCAATGGATGATCACGTGTCCATTTTCTAAGGTGTTCATGTGGTTGTTGTTGAGGAACTGAAGTAGCAGAGTTGATATCTCCTGAAGAAGATGGTTCTAATGATCACTCAGGAGCAAATGGATCACGTGTCCATTTTCTAAGGTGTCCAATGGATCATCTTCTGGAATAGCAAAAGGGTTTTCATCATCTGTAACAACAGCAACATTTCCATTGTGTACACTCGATGATTGATGATTTGTTGATGAGACAGAGTGACCAGCAGCAGGCGCTTCTTGACTTAATGACATTGAAACTGAAGGGTTAACTTCATTGACAGGGATAGAGGCAGCCTCTGTTGATGGAAATGACATATCATTAGCACTTGGTTCATGGTATTCATCAAACATTGGATCAAATAATTTCTTCAAATCATCTTCTGAAGGAGGTACATAAGGAGTTGCTGGTGAGGGATTAGAAACAAGAGTAGAACCGATAGGACTACTTGATAAAGGTTGAAATGCGGGTCCAGAATTGGATTGTCCTGGAGCCATTTGACCGGTCAGTTCATCGAACGTAATGTGAATTGTTTCCATGATATTTCGGGTTCTCTTGTTGTACATTCGGTATCCTTTTCTGTTTGGTGCATAACCTACAAATACTCCAATGTCCGCTTTAGCTTTTAGTTTACCTAAATCTTTACCGTCATTAGTTGGGTAACATAAAGCACCAAATACACGAAGGTAGGATAGATCAGGTTTTTGTTTATGGACAAGTTCATATGGAGTTTTTCCATGAGAGGTGTGAATAAGGGAACGATTTTGGGTGTAGCAAGCAGTGGCAATGGCTTCAGCCCATAGAAACATTGGAACCTTCGAATAAATTAGCATTGTTCTTGCAGCTTCCACAAGAGTTCGATTTCATCTTTCAACTACACCGTTCTGTTGAGGATTTCGTGGAACACTTCTTTGATGACTGATTCCAACACTTTCATAAAATTGAACTAAGTCTTTGTAAACAAACTCTGTACCATTGTTTGTTCGAACAAATCTAACAGTATTGTTGAGTCGAACCTGAAGCTGTTTGATAAGTTTGATGATGACATCTGGAGTTTCATCCTTTGTCCTCAAAAAACATTACCCAAGTAAATCGAGAGTAGTCATCAACAACTACTAGAATGTATATCTTCCCGTTTATCGTTTGCACTCTCATTGGTCCGCACAAATCCATATGAATGGTATGAAGAATTTCCATTACTGAGTTTGTGGGTTTTGGTTTGTGGGCATATTTTGTGCTTTTTCCCAATTGGCAAGCTGAACAAAGATGATCTTTTTCATACTTTAATCTGGGTAACCCTCTTACTAAGTCCTTTCTGGAAAGATTGTTTATGGTACCAAAGTTCAAGTGATTGAGACGACGGTGCCATAGCCATGACTTAGTTTTGGAAGCCTTTGACAGCAAGCAGATGGGTGAAGATTTCATCATATCTTCGATAGAGATGGTGTATAGGTTTAAACCACGAGTTCCTCTGAGAAGTTCCACACCATCAAGTTCTCTAACAAAGCAAGTATGTTTTCTGAAGGCCACTTCTAAATCTGAGTCACAAAATTGTCTGACAGAAAATAGATTATGTCCAAGACCTTCAACGTAATATACCCTGGAAATCACACTATCTCCAACTACGTAATCTCCATAACCCATAATAGCACCAAAATGATCGTTTCCAAATCTCACAGTTCCGATGAATTTACTCACGAAGTTCATGAGTCGTGACCGGTCTCCAGTCATATGCTTGGAACAGCCTGAGTCCAGGTACCACAAAACGATTTGAACGATCTGCAGTTGAACACAAACAAGAATGGGTAACTGGATAATTGGGATCCCCATGCAAGAATGGGTTCCATTTGGTTAGTAACAGTGATTGGAACACCCACATCAGAAGTAGAAACAATGGAATCATTAGAAATAGATGCAGTGCTAGTGTCTGTATTTGACCTATTCAAAGTATGTTCACTTCTTAAGGGAATAGTTCTACCAGTAGGCATCCATTTACTAGTGGGCATTGACTTAGCAAATTTAGGGCAAAACTCATTAACCATACGGCCAGTAGGTATCCATTGATAACCTATATTACAGAATTTTCTCCCTGTGGGTTTCCACTGTTTTCTAACTTTCTTTCGCCTTTGCCTTTTAGCCTTCTTAGCTTGATTTTTAGCATTAACAATTTTAACAGGGCATTTAACAGCATTAATCAAATCATTCACACCACATTCATGATTAGTAACAGAATTCAAGCAATCATCAGTACATGGTTTGCAGATAGTAGCAGAATTAAAATTAATTACAGTACGCTTATAGCTAATACTAGAATCAACACGATTCGTCTTATTCAACTCAAACTTAATATTCCTAGGGTGATCTTCTACTCTCTTCCAATGCACATTCCTAGCTTCCGAGGTCCTATCTTGCTTGGTATTGCCAGGAGGCTTTGACCCGCTTGCTTTTATGTCACTGATTACTCTTGTAGAAGGAATTATGGGAACATTAGTTGGTTGATCTACTTTTTGCATTCCTGAACTAGACGTGCAGGGATCTGAACTACTTGAAGGCACATTAGAGTTCACTTTCTTAATAGTGGGCATATAATGGTTTGTATGCTTGGCACTAGGCATAGAACAAGGCATCACAGCTTTACCTTTCGTACCTAAGGATTTAGGACATGTTGCAATTAAACATTCTAGCAGCTCTTGAGATCGTTTGTCCTGAATACACGCAAACCTAATTTATCTATCAAGAGGTTTATTAATGAAATCCTCTTCCACAATCTCACGGAGACATTCTAGACTATCCTTAAGGTGAGCGAAGTAGTTATGAAACACCAGTTCATTATTCCTAAGATGAGGAGGAATGTATTTAACAGTCACAGTATATTTGCAATCTGAGGATGACTTTGATGCAACATTCTCATTAAAGAAAAGTGGCAGTTTCCCTTTTTCCTGATGTAGGATCGATATATTTATTGTGTTGATGATTCGGGTGGTCTTGGATGATCAAAATACATGTTTGCCATGGTTAGAGAGAGAAAGTAGAGAGAAGGAGTTTCTTGGTAGAGACTTGCTTCACAAATTGAATGTTAGATTAAAGAAAAGCTCCACCCCTTCCATCCATGGAAGGGGTATTTATAGTTACAATGAAACCGTCCTCCTATCGGACTGTGGATCAGGGATACAGTGGGTAAAGACCCGTCCTTCCTCCACGGTGTTGCACTAAACTAAACTACGCTACAAACTAACTAATAAACTGCTAAATAACGTAACTAATAACAAGTCTACGAGCTAACTTATGCTAGATAATATTTGGGGTGACCGACTCTTCACATATGGAATTTCCAATTCCTAACAATCTCCCCCTAAGGGAGGTCACCCCATGTTTTACATTTTGAATCCTAGCATCCTATTCTTGACTTTGTTCTTGAGCTCGTAGACTTCAATTCTTCAATTCTGCAATCTTTGTGCTTAAGCAATGATTCTTCCAAGTCAGCATAGATTAGTACTTTAAGTGGAGGCCTTTGAACTGATCCACATCTTTGATGATCTTCGAGCTTTCATTGAGATCATCAGCCACAGTAAATCTCTAGATCACCCTTTTGTTGTGTTGTCTTCATGTGATGTTGTGACTTTCGGACCGACATGCTCACACTTTTGAATCATGACATCTTTCCATCAGAGTAGCGGAAGCTTTACTGGTTCATGATATTTGCAACAGCGTAGCAGAAGCATAGTATAACAATATGTTAGGTCACTAGTTTTACAACACAAGCTTATATAGAAAGAGATAAGGCGATTGAACAAGTATCAAACACACACACAAACAATATAAGACACGGTTATGCGTAGGTGAGTGAATGAATAGAAAACTTGAACAACCAACCCTCAAATGAGGGTTTACAATAGTTTATATAGGCAAGGAGCTAGGGCAACACTCCCTCTCCTTCCCTATTCCTTATTGGGCTTGGGCCTCAGCTTATGGGCCTTCTACATAAGCTGGACCTTAAACAAACATAAAGGCCAGAATAAAGCTACCTATTACATATGAAATATAAATACTTGAAATACTGTTTAGGAGTGATTCCAACACAATATCATAACCAGGTTATGTAGATATGCACCAGTCATGATTGACTCCTCAAGTGTGGATGCTGTGAGCATGCGGCTTTGGATTGACTCCTCAATTCTGATCAGCTGCAACCGTCTAAATGTACCTGCAAACAACAGTTAGCAATAAAACACACGAAAGTGTCTTTGATCACTTTCGTCGAATTGAGGTACACGGCCCACGGTTCCCCGTTGATCAGTACAAGTACTGCCTGTGATCAGGTATGATTCCGAAGAATCTCCTTGACAGGGTTTCGCAGCTGTTCTAGCTGTTCTCAAACCGGAACGTCTCAAAGAAGACAACACGGAGTGAGTGAATCAGCGAATTGAGATTAACTGATTGATGAAAAATGATTTGAAAAACAATCGCGTATTTCTTAGAAGAAAGAGTTTTGCAATACGACGAATGTTTTATGAGAAAGATCAATTTTCAATCAAAATACTTTTTGTATTAGAGAATGAGTACGCATTCGACGTGCTAGCGAAAAGAAGAGATTCGCACATCGAACGGTTTTTCTAAAAGTATTTTTTCAATCAGATATACTTTTTGAGTTTGAAAATGAATACACATTCGACGTGCTAGAGAAAAGAAGGTTTACACATCGAACGGTTTTTCCAAAAGCATTCGTCAATTCCAATCCTGGACCAAGGTTGATTCAAGAGTGAATCGCCCCATCGTTTCTGTCCAGTTGTCACAAGCTTGATCTTACGAAAAGATCTCACATGCCACCCACCAAGAGCTTGTTTGATGTTGGCTCTAAAAGGATTTCCATCTTCATCGTGAATACTTTAACATACCACTCGGATGTTCTGGCAATACCACAAGGATAATGCATAGGACTCTTAATTATATTCTCACTTTCCACATTGTGTGAAACAGCAAGTCTTCATTAATTTTATGTCCTAATGAGATGTTGTGGATGATCTCTTGGCTCTAGACTCAATCGTGCATATTTGGTTCCTATGCCGGAGACTACGGAGAGGGTCTCCTTCTTCAATATCAACAATCTCTAAGAGAAAGTCGATAGATTATGTCGGTTCCCCGTGAGAATGAAACAAGCCCTTTTAAGAGGAGCTTGAGTAGCTTGGGAAGTTTAGTGTAGTGCGTCACTGGGTCCATGACGTCTTGTCTTCAATACCGGCGTTACCTTGGTAACCACCAGTAGCATATGTATTGAACCCGATTTCTGCCCTAAGGTTGAATTGTTGGAGGGCTATTTCTTTTCACCCTTTTCTCATTTCATTTCTTTTTCATTCTTCAACCCCTTCAGTGCTTACCGAGACTTCATAACTAGAACCTTGTTGGGTTTATTCCAGTACTAGCTCTGTCTCAATCCGCACTCTTCCCATATTCTCATTTTTCTCCTTTTTTCATCATACCTACGGACTCTACACTAACTAGTGGATTGTCCCTGGGTAGATCCCTCCGGTTCTGGCTGGATCGTGGGAACGAATACCTAACCTAACCATCTTTATAACTCCATGCATAAAGTAAATTGGTCGGTCTTTTGGTATTGTTCATTCTTCCTTGAAACCAATTGAAAAATCATTTGGAAAAACAATCAAGGTACTTGTGATACGAGATCAAAGCATTTTGTACCTTAATAGTTTTGATCATTTAGAAAACCTACCCCTCAACATGTGCATATGATTTAAAAAGTTATTAGCACATGGAGGCAAGAGGACTTTGAAATATTTCTTTTTTATCACAATTTTCATAGAAAAAGCCATTTGATTTTCTTGGTAAAATTCTCCCCCTCAATATGTGCATAGGATATTTGAAATAATTATATCACATAGAGGAAAGAGTTCTTTTGAACACATTTACGATCACACAAGCCATTAAGAAACCATTCGCTCCCCCTCAATATGTGCATCAATATATGAAAGAGTTTAGCACATATTAGAGAGAGCCAGCACATTGAATCAAATGATCACCTTTTATCAAATTTCATATTAAATCACAAATTCTCCCCCGATCAAAAATATCAAACCCTTTGAGATTTTGGATCCCAAGTGATTTAATGAGGTTTAGAAAACATGGGAGAAAATGCGCCTGGTTTAAATACTCATCTGGTTTTTGGTTAAATGCTCCTCCACAATCATGTGCAGCATGTATATGAAATCGTTTTTCACATGAAGGAAGGAGTGCTTTAGAAACAATCACCCTTTTTAAAACCGTTTTGAGATTTAAATCACGATCTCTCCCCCGATCAAAAATATCAAACCATTTGAGATTTGTGATCCCATATGATTTAAATCATTTAGAAAAGTTTGGGGAAAGACGTGGCAAGATTTAATTTTGAAAAATGATAGATAAGGAACAGATTTAGACATTAAAGATTGTTAGTGTCAGGTATGATAGTTTTTAAGAGATCTGTAAGTAAAATAAAACATTTTCACAATCAAACAAGAATAGAAAAAATTTCATTTTGTAAGATTTTGAATCTAAAGAAAAAATCATACCATGACATAACATTAAATCTTTAGATCACCACTTATTTTCGTACAAAACGGACTTTTTGATGAAATATCGTTTGAAAATATTTAATTTGAAATCACTTAAGATTTGACAAAATAAAGTCCGGTTGATTTCAAAACTTTGAATCCGATTTATTTTCAAAACAATATTTTTCCATTTTCAAAGAAATATTATTCAAAGTTTTAGAAAAATGGTATCATCACTATTATCTCTGCACAAAGATACGTTAGGTGGTTGAGAAGCTTATGTTGTTGCTGTAGGGCTTGGAAGAAAAACCGTCTGCTGATGCAGTGAGACTTCCTACGTTGCATTTTAATGCCAACTGAGGTAAAATTAAGCTCCGTTTCTTCACTTGCTGAAGAAAACCATCTGCTGATGCAGTGAGACCTCTTACGTTGCATTTCATGCCAACTCTCCATTGAAGTCAAATTAAGCTCCGTTTCTTCATTTGTCAACCCAAAATATCGTTACCCTTTCCTTTCGGCATCCAATCATCTTCATTTGTGGGATCCGGATTGGGAACATTCTTATATACCAATATACCTGCATACGTTAGTGAACACACATACAGATATATGGTGGTCGACATCACCCAAACAACAATCGACTAATACAAGTCAATTCAACATATCAATCAGATCGTATAAAGGTATGGGATTTATGTGTTTATCAAACTCTAATCATCTAATCCTAACAATCATATCCTAGGCACCTAGTCCTTCAACGTAGGTTAACAATATTTTTCAGTTAAGCATTTAGGATAATTAGATAAGTTCGATAGATGATATAAATTTGAAAAACATTCTCCCCCTCAATCAATGACACATTTTATGAAAAATTTAAAAGCGCTGAAGTCATTGATTGAGTTTTCAATTTTTACGAAATCTCTGAAACTGATTGATTTACATGCAACTCATCTTCCACCATTTTGGTAAAACAAATATTTTTCTGAAGAATTTTAGACGGAAAAATATTTGAGTAGGAACAACAGTCCTTAGACATACTTTCCTCATATTGTTTTTAGGATAAGTGCGCGAAATATTTTCAAAGTGGGTTTAGCGCAGCACTTTCCTTTCTTGAAGAGCGGGTTGATATCTGAAATAATAGCAAACCATTGTTTTAAGCACGGGTTACAGTCTGAAATAACTGTAAGCCATAATTTTTGACATGTTTAGAAAATAATATTTACACCTCCTGTTCGAACTTCATCTATGGTCCCATGCCATTATTGAATGACATTTCTAAGACCGTAGATGTTATCGATACTAGAAGACATGTCTTAAAAAAACATATTTTTGGTCTTTTTCAAAATTTTCTGATTTTTTATGGGTTTATGTTGGTTTTATATTTTTCTATTTTCTTTTTGAGGTTTTCTATTTTTGTATTTTGTTTTAATTTAAGAAGATGATGATACGAGTACCGAGATAACGATATCGAGCAGCACGTCGTAGAAGAAAGAAGTCACCATCTCTTAAACATTCACCACCAAAGCTTCCAAGACTCTTGAATCGAAGATAGAAATTGAGCCACTTGAAAGTGAGACTTTGGTAGCTTCCCCCCAAACCATAAATCTTCTTATTGAGCAGATTCTAAGCTTTCTTTCAAGCTTGCCTTAGCCAGATGCACAAGAACGCACACCATATCATCGATCTTGCTTCTCCATATAAGAAGGATCATTGTAAGTCTCCGTTCGGGGTTATATCATCCAATAGAACAACAGCAACGTATCATCCCACATTTAAATAATCTTCTCAAATTTCCTTTCAACTGAAGTCTGAAGCGATCCATTCTAAAAGGTGTCAAGAGAGCACTTCCCCCAAGTAGTTGAATTGATGCAGTCAGTCACTTTGTATAATGCTCAAGAACTCTCCCAAATACACATCATGAGGGTAATGAAGAACACCTCCCCTATGTTCACATCTTTCATCCCTGATGAATGTGTATGAACTCAAGAATCCGAAGTACACTAATATCGAAGAACTTTCCCCAAATACACATCATGAGGGTAATGAAGAACACCTCCCCTATGTTCACATCTTTCGTCCCTGATGAATGTGTCTGAAGCTCAAGAATCCGAAGTACACACATTCCCAACGAGAGAATAACTGATAACACCTCCCTCATGTTACACATTTATCTCCCCTGAATATGTCGTACTTGTGTACCTCTTTTATCTTCAGAAACTTTCTCTAACATCTCTTCCCCCACATAGTTGCAATAAGAACACTAAACGCCATGAGTCAAAGCTTGAGTTTCTCTGCGGTAATGACATATGTCTTCCCGGGATTTCTTCAACCACTTAGAAGTATTAAGTTCATCAAGTTTACTCGCGTTTAGATACGTGTCTCCTTCCCCCTTGCTGGTTTTGACACTTCAGAATCAGCAATATATTATCAGCCCAAATACTTGGAATTTGTTGAAAAGAACATCATGAAGTCTTTGTTAGAATCAACTTGATGAAGAATGTGAGCGAGTCTAAATGGGGATTAAATCAGACATTTCACCCTCCCCCAATTAGTGCTCTCCCCTAAACCGAAAATCTGTTTGATAAATGCCCATATTAAGAAGAAGTCTTTGGGTAATCAAATGCAACTCGTCTTTAGTCTTCTAACATGCATCAGAAAATGTAGAACAGACTGTAGACTCGACCTTCTTCTAGATTGTCCATTTGGGGAATAGATAGTTAACATCTTCAACACACCAAAAAGCATCCCAATTAACTTTACATCTTGCAAATCCCGTAATTAATATCCCTCCCAATCAAACAAGAACAAAAAGATGTTCATCAAGGAAATCAGCAATCAGCCCACAACGAACACATGAAATGGTAACACCAAGCAAACAATCACATCAAACAAGAACAGAAGGTTGTTCGGAATCATCATGTTGATGTGTACGTGAAGCTTTAATAAGAAGCACTTTGTCGATAATCAACTCAGCCCGTGTGAAGATGTCACCCAATGGCTCTTTTAAGAAAACTCCATATGAATATGACCCGATAAGAAGAAGCTCGGTTCTTACATGAGTTTGGAGCCGTTTGACCATATATTCTGTAATATCAATGAATCATGCAGTAGTTTCACACTTCTTCTCCCCCTCAAGAATTGCATACGGAGATGCCATTCTTGATTAAACAAGTGAAAATCATCCAAATGTTGTCAATTCACACTTCTCCCCCGCAAAATTAGCTCATGATGTCTCCATCGTCATTATAGTTGAGCAAGTGGAATAAGAAAACAATCAACATTAGCCCGGTTCACTTGATGACTGAAGCACATGGAAAAAGCATGAAGCATGTTGATGGGAATGGTCATAATAAGAAGATTTCTCTTCTTTAGAAGATAAAGCGCACTGAAACGTACACTTTTCTTTTCTTTAGAGTACGAGGCATGAACTGTTGAGTTCATACGTCATAATTTCTCTCTTTTCAGCTCTTTAGGCAAAACATGTAATCATCCCCATTATCATTCAGTAGGCTTTTTGTCGTGACAGCTGATGGAGAAAACCCAATATGATGAATTTGACCCTGAAGTAAACTAACCTGAACTCGTGACTTAAACTTGCACATATGTAACAAAGAGCGGTGCCGATTTCCATTAGCATCTCTAAGTACTCTCTATGTACTCTATACTCTTCAACCAACCAACCATCAAGTATAAGACGTACATTACCTCTTGAAAATCCACAATTTAATGTGACACTGAGCACTACAACGTAACTCCTTAAAGTGATAGTTATTTTGTAGTGGTATAAGCCCAATTCCCCCAAGTGGTAAAAGAAAAGGTAAAAGTCACCCCATAATAACTAGATTTCCAAGTCTTCGTGTTTGATAATAAGCTCGAACAAGGATCTTGAAGAATCTTCATCCAACCATCCCCGATACCTTCAGATACTAAGTACACTTGCCCGTGACATTTCACTTCAACCTCAAATAAATAAGAGTAAATTACACCGTTCTTCCTTGTGGTTTGCGTTGACCGCAGGGTTTCGTCCATTGACCAAAAAAGTTGCACCGTTCGTCCTTAAGTGTGAAACGTTATGCACCGTTCGTCCCTCCATCCATCTGGGCCCACCAATTCCCACTAACGTCCGTTAACTAAGGTTTTTAAAAGGGTATATCCGTCATTTCCCTAGCAACTAGCATTTCTCTCTCTTTCTCTTACCACACAAATCGTCCAAAGTGGTATATTCACTGTTTTCATGTGTTCCAATGTATAGAAGTATATCCTCCATTTATGTAGTTAACAGATTGTATCTAACTTGAGCAGTTGACTTCCTATGAGACTCAAATGTAAGATGATGTATACCATCTGTTAACTTGTTTTTTTACCTTAGGAGGACAAACTGTATCTAACTTGTACATGGTTATAGTTCATTGACTTGTAATACATATTTCCAGTATGAATTGAAACTAATCATTAGTGTGTTTGTGCACAAATCAAGTTATGCCACCACAAAATTGTATTTATCTCATGTTCATGTATAAATATACAAAAGAATATCAAACAAAATTTCGAGAAACCAATATACAAAAGAAAGAATGAATAAAATCACATATAATCAACATACAAGGCCTTTCATCATCAACTCATCATCATCATCTAAGTTGTTCTTTAGAATGTCTATAGAGATCATAAGGCGCCCATAGCTCATCTACAGGACACGAATCACCCGTATCTAGTCTCGCCCACGGTTTCCCTTTCCCACTCCAATGCAACAAACTAATCGGCCCAGGATGCAATGTTCTACAGCTATGAACCTTATTGTTCCCACCAAGCCCATGTTGGTTCCATCTGTGATCAATCTCCGCAACATCACCACCAAACACCAACAAAAAAGGCGGAAGCGAACCCAAATCATAAATCCTCTCCTCCTTTTGAACCTCCATCCATTTCTCAATCCTACCCCTATAATCTTCCTTCCTCCACTTAACCAAATCCATCACCATCACCCCCGTGTTAAAATAACACGGCTTCTTCCCATCAAACACACTCGACAAACTCGAGTTAGACCAAAACCTATCCGTAAAGTACTTGGTAAAATTCGCGTGACAATAGACCGGAGCTCCAATCGCTGTCGAACCAGATAACGAAACAGACCAAAGCTTCTGAATATCATCCACAACTATAATATCCGAATCCAGATAAATAACCCTTGTCACACTTTGATCTAGTATATCACCCAAGTAAATCGTGGCGTTGTGGTGAGGTGGTGGTGGCACGTGAGTGTATACCAAGAGGTGGGGGAGGGTTTTTAGGCGCATGACCTAGTGGATCGGAAAGAGGAGAGAGTGGGGAGTGTTTTGAGGTGGGTGGTGTAGTGTGGTAGGCGGCGGTGTGGCAGTGGTGGTGGTTTAAGGTGGTCGGCGGCTAGGTTAAAGAGAGAGAGAAATGGTGATAATGGTGATGTGTGTTTTATGTTTGTGTGTGTGTGTGTGGTAAGTCGTGATATACCACTTTGGACGATTTGTGTTGTAAGAGAGAGAGAGAAATGCTAGTTGCTAGGGAAATGACGGATATACCCCTTTAAAAACCATAGTTAACGTATGTTAGTGGGAGTTGGTGGGCCCAGTTGGATGGAGGGACGAACGGTGCATAACCTTTCACACTTAAGGACGAACGGTGCAACTTTTTTGGTCAAAGGACGAAACCCTGCGGTCAACGCAAACCACAAGGACGAACGGTGTAATTTACTCAATAAATAATAGTGAATTAACCCCTGTTGTCACATCTTCTTAAAAGCTCAAATCTAGCTTCCTTTGACTTTAAACGTGAACTTTGATAATGCTTTCATCCCGACTATGGTTTAATGTGCATAACCCCGTAAAACTTTGAATTAACCAAACTGCCATGAAGAATATACAAACAATCACCCTATTCATGAAGTACACCCTTTTATCCCTTCTTCGAAGTAGAAACCGTAGCACCAGCATCAAACGAGATCCCGAAATACACTTTCCTTTCTCCAAGATGGTTCCATCATTACGGGATTTTATAATTCTATGGTTTAAACCGAGAAATAGTTTCTTTCGCGGTATTTTACAAAACCAAGAATAAACCGTAAGATATATCCGGAAATGCACTTCACTATTACCCCGGATGTTTCCATTGTCACAGGATTTTACAAGTCTATGATTTAAACCGAGAAATAGATTCTTTCGCGGGATTTTACAAAATCAAGACAAAACCGTAAACAATGTCAGCTTGAATGTGTTATGACAACTTTGGTTTTGGTGAATATCTGTTTTAGGGGAACATGCCGCGGTTCATCAATGGTTTATTATCTAACATCAACAACATCATCAACCAACCAATCCACACTTTGGTAAACACATCATTCACGCATTATGTCGGCTATGGTAGTGACCACATGGAGAAGTAAACTCGATATACCAAACTTGATCATGAAGTAGAATTCCCTAGATTTGTTACTTAAACTTGTACTCATCCTCGTGAAAAAGAAACGCTGTACCCAATGTACAAAACCTCTTGACCTTCTCAATTGAGTGAGACACCGAAGTGATAGCTACGTTGTGGGTTGAGAAAGAATCACAAACACAACTAAATAGTCAAGTCTTCATCACCCTCTATAAGCGCCCAAACAAGTCATCTTCGCGGAAGGGTAGAAAGAAAGAAGACAAAATAAGTAAACGCACCCGGAAAACCGCACTTCAAAGTTAAATAAGAAATACCGTCCAAACAACTCCTAAGTCAACTTTGTTCAACCATCAAACCAAGCCGTGACATCATATTCTTCGTGAAAATGTATAAACCAAAGTATTAACTTGCATAACACAACGAATCACAACATCAACTATCATCAACATCAAATCTCATAATTAATCTCTCATAGCCCAACAAGTCTCATTTTCAAATCTCATCGACAAATCTCTTCAGTAAATCTCATATCATCAAATCTCATTATCAACCGGTCCAACAAATCCAAGTTAAGCCTGACCCTATTCAATACAAATTAGCAATCTGGAATCAAATCTTCTCTCGATCAAATCAGTCAAGCCTAATTCATCTAAAAAACGTATGTCCATTAAGCATATAGGAAATAAAAAGCCTATGACATCAAAAGAAAACCCAAGTCCAAATCTAACTCAATTAATCGCACACGATCCATAACACTTTCTCAATAAATGCTCAAGTTCGGTCCACGAATTATCAGACAAAAAAAATCATTAGACCAATGAAACCCATTATCCAATTTTAACATCTCGAATGCAAAATTGTCTACATATATTGTATATGCGTTTGATGTAACAGGTTCAAAATCCCATTCGTAGGTCCACAATAGATATAATACATCCAAGTCCAAGAATTCAAATCTGATCCAATAAGCACTTCATATTCGGTTCAAATGAGTAAACCCAACAAAGATTTACCCAATCCCATCATCAGATTTATTACAACAAGTTTTCGGCCCACATACACTTCTAAACGTTGGTACACACGAGACCCATCCAAATAAAATAACTTTGATTCTTTAATTCAACCCTAATATACGGAAGTATATAAGTCGTACATATCACACTCAGTATAACCCTAGCTACACACAATCCCTAAACTTACTCAAGTTTCGTCCGCCCCTTCTTTCTCACCTCAAACAATCCGCTTCTCATTACTCCACAAAAATTAACGCTCATCCAGATCTTAACATCCAAATCAAGTTCATAAACCAAGATTTCTCATATTATCCTTAATTACATATCTTCAATGATTAACACAAACCCTAACACAAAACAGTCGCCTCCATCATTTACTTCAATAAATCGCTCCCAATAATCTTCACGTCTCATTCACACAACAAAGATTATGAACCGGATGATTTCACAAGGTCTTGACCTCGCCACAGGGTTGGCTTTAGGTTTTGTGATAGCAACAGGGATGGCAACGGTTTTGATATGACACCAAGATTGAGCAAAAGGTTTAAGGTATGTGTTAATTGGCTTGGATGTTTTAATTTACTTGTAACCAAATAATGAATAAAGTTTTGAAACCCTAAATGGTTTTGAACTTTCTTCAATCATATTCGAATATTAATTATAGATGGATGATGATGACATTGTGTGAGTAATATTTTTATGTTCGGATGTAATATGAAAAGCACACAAAAAAATCTGAGATCTTGATGTTGTATAAATCGATTCTTTCTCAGTCTGAGTGAATGAGAAAGATGATTTTGATGTTAGTATATCTTGATTTACTGATGGATCGATGATGGTAATATTCGTGAAAGAGGACCTCAGAATGTAGATATATTCATTATGTCACACATATAAAACTGAGGTTCTTATCGAGTTGAAAGTTTTGAGCGAATCAGTTGTTATACTTATATTTGATTATGAGGTTAATATTTGACCGATGATGATTGCAAGACAGAGGTCGAGATGTTGGTAATAGGTGTTGGTCTTGTGGTCATGGTCATTCCTTCATTTGATCTTCTTCTTCTCTTTTCTGTCCAAGTCGCTAGCCACTTTTTCAAAGCAAGTCGCTACCCACTTTTTCCAAAGCAAGTCGCTACGACTTGTTGAATAACAAGTCGCTAGGTCAAAGGTTTTTCTAAGTCGCTAGCAAAGTTTTGAGTCAAGTTTCTAGCATAACAAATCGCTAACTTGTTCAATAACAAGTTGCTAAGTCAAATCGCTACATAAGATAAACACAAGTCGCTACATAGAAACACATAATCTGGATATATAGTGACAAGTCGCTAACTTGAAATTTGACATTTTTCCAGCGTTTTATTCTGACTATGTTTCCGACCATCTTCATACAAAACCCAGAAAACATGAAAGAAACTGCAACATATGACTTTTGACCCATTTGACAGTATTTTGACAAAGCAGATATGACCAGTTTGACCACCATAAATTTCACTGATTTGGTACTAAAAGAAACAGAAAGATGCTGTTTGGACATTGACACAAAACAGACAACACAGACCATATGACATTTTGTTTAAGACCATTAGGATACAAAAAACTTGTTAAAAACTGTTTTCCGACAAAGATAGAAAAATATTTCCGAGCATGAAAAAGTACAAAAAACAGTTTAAACAAAGCAAAGATACCACACAAATCATCAAAAGCACAATAACCTTGGCTCTGATACCATTTGTAGGATCGATATATTTATTGTGTTGATGATTCGGGTGGTCTTGGATGATCAAAATACATGTTTGCCATGGTTAGAGAGAGTAAGTAGAGAGAGGGAGTTTCTTGGTAGAGACTTGCTTCACAAATTGAATGTTAGATTAAAGAAAAGCTCCACCCCTTCCATCCATGGAAGGGGTATTTATAGTTACAATGAAACCGTCCTCCTATCGGACTGTGGATCAGGGATACAGTGGGTAAAGACCCGTCCTTCCTCCATGGTGTTGCACTAAACTAAACTACGCTACAAACTAACTAATAAACTGCTAAATAACGTAACTAATAACAAGTCTACGAGCTAACTTATGCTAGATAATATTTGGGGTGACCGACTCTTCACATATGGAATTTCCAATTCCTAACACCTGATTCCTCAGATTCTCAATTCCCTTTTGTAAAGAAGTTATTTTTTCGTTGTTCTTGTCACGAGTGACTTTCATTGAATCATATAACTCTTTAAAGTGTCGTTTAACTTTTTCATTTTCTTCTAGAAAACCCTCGTTTTCCTTTTGTAAAACATTAACCAAGTTTTGAAGATGAAAAGTTTGAGAATACTGATAATCTAAAGGAGGAGGCATTTGGGAGCCAGTCACATTGTTCTTTTCATCCTTTAATTGTGAAATTTGGGCTTTCAACTTTCTGATCGTGTTACAATGAGCTTGAATCTGTTCGTCACGTTTGTTTATCTGAAAAACTGCATCAAACTCTGGAACATCTGAGGATGTCTTGATATTTGAGGTTTTGACATTATCTTTAAGATGTTGATATTTTAGTTGCAAATCAAAATGTTCAACTTCTAGTTTAGAAAGATGTTTTACCAAATTATCGTGATCATCCTGATAAATTTTCTCATTTAGTTTTGAGTTTTTGTTTTCAAGCTCAATGACACGATCATGGGAAACTTTCAATGCAATAGATAATTCATGAAATCGAGAAGCAGTAATAGAGTGCTTAATAACAGTATAAAATACATCTTGAGCAACACAACTCGAAATCAAATTCTCATTTAAGATGTGCAAGTTCTTCCTTTCAACTTCATCATATTTGAGTTCCTGTTCATAATCATTGACCTCAACAATCATTTCATCAAATTCCATTTCCATTTTTTTAATATCTGAATTTATTCCCTTTTGAAGACTCTCAAATTGACCTTTTAATTGTTTAAAGAAAGGCATGACCTCAGTTAAATAACATTCTTTAGTTTGCTCAAAACCACTTTCCCCCTCAGTTATCCCTGTAGGTGTGATTGTCTTCATACACGTTTTCTAAAAATCAACAAACAGCTGATAAACAACATACAAGCTGATTAAGGTCTTGCTATTAGTGGCAATAGATCTAGGAACTAAATGCATTGGTCTATTAGGAGGATACACAGTTGCATGAGGCAATTTCCTACAAGGGGGATTCTTTTCAACAAGATTTTTAGCTTTTTGCATATCCATATCCTTTTTCCAGAACACTTGTTCAGGGGTTAATAGAGTCTGAGGCTTAAACATGTTTAAGGATATCCAATTTTCCTTAGTGTAATCATGGGGTTTGATCGTTATATTGTTCTCTTTACACGCAGGATCGTTAAGCTTCATATCCATTTTCTCCCTAGATTCATCATCTAATTTTCTATCTTCCTCAGTGCACTCAATGCAACTAGGTTTCTGTCTAGGTTGAAGAATCTCATTACTATCATAGATTACATTTTGAGTAGCTTTAGCTTTCTTACCATACTCAGGGTTGGATTCCTTTATAATGGGGATACTATGCTTATCGCTGAGAACTCTATGCTTAGTGATCATGTGACCAGTCTGAATGGTATTCCCTTGTACGTACAACTTATTTTCAAGCTTGTTTTTCAAGGTTTTTAGATTAGAAAAATCATTCAAAAGTTTTGATTCCTTAGCACTAAATTCTTGCTTAAGCAATTTAACATTTTCTTGAAGTTCTTGTTTTTTCTTAGCAGTTTTAGAAAGCTTTTCTTGTAAGGAGTTTAACTCTTGTTTTAATACATCTTCTCTAGAATTACTTTTTATATTAACTGTACGCATTTGGTCATCCATTTCCTGCTCACGGGTGGTTAACTCAAACTTAGCACGTTGTTCATAAATAGCAAATTGTTCTTTATAGGCATTCAATTCAGAGATAACAGAATCATCAGGGGCACATGCAGTGTATCATCAAAAACATAATCATCATTGACTGCAGAAGATGCATCACTTGGTACAGTCTCACTTTCACTTTGTTTCACATATTGATCATATAGGACAACATTGATATTACCCATATTTTCAATATCTGACTCAAAAGTTTCAGTTGATTGTACTTTGTCATGTATATTTTTCTTATCAACATCATCGTATAGTTTTAATACCTTTGAGATGATTGATTCTTTGGATGGACCAGCTTGCTGTGGTGAGGGGACCTTTGGAGAGACCATTGGAGAAATGCTAGCCATGAAAATTTTCTGTACAGTAGGTTCATCATCAACGTCAGAGTCGTATGCATCACAGTCGGCAACTTGAAAGGCATTCTGATGATTATGACCTATCTCCTGAATTGGTTGCTTATCTACATCTTCATCATATGTCTTGGCATTACCCTCAGCAAGAAACAACAACTCCTCTTCATCCAACACAACTCCATTATCCTGAGCTTGCACAAGTAACATCTTGTCTTTGAAGTACTCTGCATTTTGAGGGCGTTTTGGAGAAGTGCAGTTCCTTGCTATATGTCCATCACCACCACAGTTGTAGCACTTAATTGGCTTAGCTTGACCCTGATTTGGATTCCTTCTACGATTCTGATTTGCCACATATCCTCTACCAACTCCACCTCTTCCCTGTTCATACTGCCTTTCTTGAACTGGTTGCACCATAACCTTCCCATCTATGACAGTAGCTTGATTGTGTGGATTGGATGCTGTTCTGAGGTTATTGTTGGTGTGTGGGAGAGAGTTCATGCTTTGACTAACCATGAGAGACAGTTGATTGATGAAGTTTTCCATGAATGTGTTTGGGTCAGGAGGCTTATATGCTGGATCAAGGATGAGCTGGTAATTACCATTAGCCATGGGTATGACTTGAGAAGCTTTGGTGGTAATTCCAACATTGGTGTAAAAAGCTGTAGAGTCATTTGAAGAATTTGTTTCTCCCTGGTTGGTTTTGAACTGTTCAAGAATCCTTTTTTCAAACATAGCATGTCTCTTATTCTGAAGAAGGAATGCATAAAGTTGCTCATAGTTAGTGTTCTTCAATCCTTTGGTTAGCTTCACAGAGGTGACAAACTTATGCCATTCGGGATTCATGTTGTTCACAAACTTTGAATTCAGCTGAATATTTGGCATGGTCATTTTGATATTCCTCGTATCATTCACAAGCTTGTGGAATCTCACTTAATACTCGTAGACACTTTCTTCTGGCTTTATCTTGAAGTGCTTAAACTCATCATACAGTTGTGATTCTCTATCTTCCTTGGTTAATTCAGAGCCTGAGAGAAGCATCTTGACATTATCCCAAACTGCCTTGCCTTCAGTGTTGTGATTGATAAGCTTGTAGATATCTTTTGGAAGACCCTGAAGTATAATGTTAGAAGCCCTGATGTCAGCATCTAATCTCTTTTTCTCCTTAACATTGAGCTCATCATACGTCTTTGGTCTGTCTAATCCATAGATCATTGTTCCATCTGCAGCTGTATCAATTAAGTCTCTTGTAGTCTCAATCTGATAAGGTCCTTCATCAATGGATTTGAGAATGTTGACCCCATTTTCCTTTCCAAGACAGTACAATCAGATTCGTTGAGCCCAAGAGTCGTAGTCAGTTCTGTCAAGAATAGGTGGACGAGTATCTGAACCAACTGCTTGAACATCCTCAGCAACAGTGGAGATAATTGTAGGTACATTGGTAGACATGTTAACAGATTACACGGGATTTTATAACTCTATGATTAAACCGGGAAATAGATTCTTTTACGGGATTTTACTAAATCAAGAGAAAACCGTATTACAAACAAAAATGAACCAAGTCGCTAAGTAGCAACTCGCCAAGATCTCAATTTCCTGTGAACCAAGTCGCTAAGACCAAGTCGTTAAAACCCAAGTCGCTGGTCACAAGTCGCTAAAGCACCAAGTCGCTACACAGTCAAGTCGCTAAAGAGCAACTCGCTAAGGTCCAAGTCGCTAACACCAAGTCGCTAAGAATACTAAGTACAAGTCGCTAACAAAATTGAAAGCAAGTCGCTAACTTCACCAAGTCGCTAGCCGTAGTGGAGAATCCACTAAGTTGTACTGTTTGTCAGCTTGTCTCAATAGACAAGTCGCTAGGACCAAATCGCTAACAATTAACACTATAACTCGCTACCTTTTACTGAAGCAAGTCGCTACGATGAAAAACACTACGAGAACCAAGTCGCTACCAAGAAAAACTTCAAAAACACACTTTTCAATCCAAAACAAGCTCAACCACAGTGATTCAAGCTTACCAAATCAAAACCCAAGCACTTACAATGATTCTTAACACAAAAGTACACCCAAAATTCAAACTTTAACACTAGAAATGATCCAAATGATGCAAAAACCACTAAACTTTTTCAAACTCAAAAACCATCTAAAACCACTAGAAATCCAAGGATATGTGAGAGAGATGATCAAACCATGGCTCTTGATACCATTTGTAACATATTGGATTTCACAAACACATCAAACCATAATCACAAGTAGGCGTTTAATATAAGGTTTTAGAGAGAGAAAGAATTAGAGGTTTGGGAACTTAGTGAGAGAAAATGAAAGTATTATTATGAGCTCCAACTCTCTACCTTGGGAGGTAGAGAGTATTTATAGTCTTAAACAAATCGCCACCTACGGGCTGTGGATCAGGCATACAATGGGTAAAGACCCGTCCGTCCTCCACGGTGTTACTTAACTAAATACTACTAAACATTAACTAATCTACGACTACGAGCTTTCTAACGGTTACATATACTTGAGGTGACTGACTCTTTAATAACTGGATTTACTAAATCCTAACATGAAGTCAGGTCTAATTGGTCTCTTTCCCAACTGGATTATTTCTATAAAAATTGCTCTAAGTTTGGGATGGAACCATATGCTGATGATGATGATGATGTTAATTCTGAAGAAGATGGTATGGCTAATGTTATGAAACCTGAGAAGGTTGACTTGAATAAAACCTGTATCTTGGAATGTGAGGTGCTTGGGTCATGAGGCTAGCCAGAAGCAAGTTATGGATCTTATGAAGGAAGGTGGGTTTAGTTTTTGTGGCCTCCTTAAAACTAGAGTTAAGAAGCCTAAGCTTGTGAGAACTTGTTCTAAAGTTTTTGGTAGATGGAACTGGATGTCTAATGTTGATGTGTGTGTGGGAGGCACGGGGATTGTTATTGGTTGGGTCCCAATGCTATGAGGATTATGATTCATAGCCAATCCTCTCAGTTAATGAATGTGTTTGTTGAATCAGTCAATGGTAGTCATAAGTTTTTTTGCTCTTTTGTTTATGCACATGTTAAGAGATCTGGTAGGAAGGTTTTATGGAAAGATCTGGTTGTTCAGAGTTTAGTTGTTAAAAATGCTCTGTGGGCTCTTCTTGGGGATTTTAATGTGATCCTTGATCCTAGTGAAAGATCTGTGGGTTCTTCTTCTGTTACTGCTGGTATGGAGGAGTTTAGAGAATGTGTTTATAAGATTGAGGTCATGGATGTGACTAAGTCTGGTCTTCACTTTACTTGGAATAAAAGCCCTGGCAACCCTTGTGGTCTTTTAAAGAAGCTAGATAGAGTGATGTGTAATGTGCATTTTTTTGACAAATTTCCAAATTCAAATGCTCTTTTCTTACCTTTTGTCACTTCTGACCACACTCCTTCTGTCCTTAATATCACTGGTATTCCTGGTGCTAAGCTGAAACCTTTCAAGTTTGCTAACTTCTTGACTTCTAAGCCAGAGTTTTTACCTACTGTAAAGAACACGTGGAAAAATGTGGTTGGTGGTTACTCTATGTTTTCAGTTGCCTCTAAGCTTAAACTGTTGAAAAAGCCTCTTAGAAAGATGAAGTACACTCAAGGCGATCTTTCAGATAATGTTAATAAGTTGAAAGAAGAGCTATGTAGAGTCCAAGTTGATATGGTTAAAGACTCTTCTAATGCTGCTATTAGAGATGAAGAAGCTTCTTTGATCAAGAGATATAAAGAAGCTGTTAAAAACGAAGAGCTTTTTCTAAAACAAATATCTAAAGTCTCTTGGCTTAGTGAGGGGGATAATAATACCAAGTTCTTTCATAGATCCTTGAAAGAATGAAGAAACAACTGCAGAATTGAAGTGGTGGAAGATTTGGAAGGTAATTTGTTCTCTGGCAACGATGTTCGGGATCAATTTGTGAAACATTTTGAAAGAGTGTTTGGTAGGAAAGGAGTGCTTAATCCTATTTTTGATCCTTCTAATCTTTTTTCTAATAAGCTGTCTTGTTTTGATTCTGATCATTTGGTGAGAGAGGTGACTGATGATGAAATTAAAGCTACTTTATTTGCCATGGATGATGATAAGGCTCTCGGGCCGGATGGCTATTCATCCAAAAATTTTAAAGCTTCTTGGTCCATTGTGGGTCCTGAATTCACCCAAGCTATTCAGTATTTCTTCCTTATTGGTAAGTTGTTAAAAGAGATTAACTCCACCATTATTGCTTTGGTCCCTAAAGTTAATACCCCTAAGAAAGTTTCTGAATTCAGACCGATTTCTTGTTGTAATGTGTTGTATATATAAGTGCATCAGTAAGGTTATTTCTAATAGGGTGAAAGGGGTGCTCAATTCTGTTGTTAGTAACTGTCAAAGTGCTTTTATCTCTTCTAGGAAAATTAATGACAATATTTTGTTAACCCAAGAGCTTATGAGAATTTATCATAGGAGAACTGGGCAGTCTAAGGTAGCGTTTAAGATTGACATTAACAAGGCCTACGACTTTGTTGACTGGGACTTTCTTATGCAGTGTTTGGTGCAATTTGGTTTTCCTTGGAAGATGATTAATTGGATTATGAGTTGTATGACCTCTCCTTCTTTCACCGTTAGCGTTAATGGTGATCACAATGGGTACTTTAGAGGGAGTAGAGGTCTTAGGCAAGGGGACCCTTTGTCCCCGTATTTATTTACACTAGTTATGGAGGTTTTAACTTTGATGATTAATCGGAATATCTTTAGCAATGAGGGGTTCAAATACCACTGGAAATGCAGTAAAGTTAATTTTACCCACTTATGCTTTGCCGATGACCTCATGCTTTTTTCGAATGGTGATGTTAGATCTGTCTCTATTTTGAAAGATTCTTTAGATGAATTTAGTGGCATTTCTGGGCTTGTTCCAAATATTGATAAGAGTGTTGTTTTCTTTGGAAATGTCCCTCCTCCTTCCAAAAGAGCTATTTTGAATGTCTTGCCGTTGGCTGAGGGTTCTTTCCCTATGAGATATTTAGGTGTTCCCTTAATATCTTCCCATTTATTTAGAAAGCATTTTGATCCTCTTATTGATAAGGTGAAGCTTAGATTGATCAACTGGAAGAATAAGGTCCTTTGTTTTGCTGGTCGACTCCTGAGTTCTATCCAGATTTTTTGGTCTTCTGTCTTTATCCTGCCTATCTATGTTTCTCATGAAATTGATAAAATCATGAGAGGTTTCCTCTGGTCTCATGGTACTTTGCAGAAAGGGAAGGCTAAGGTTAAGTGGCAAGATGTTTGTTCGTTAAAGATTCAAAGTGGTCTTGGTATAAATTCGTTGCGTACATGGAATATTGCTCTTATGTCTAAACATATTTGGAATGTTGTCTCCAAAAAAGATTCTCTTTGGGTTAGATGGATTAATGCCTTTAGGTTAGTTGACAAAAGGTCTTGTGTTAGGAATATCTGGGATATTCCCGTACAAAATGATGCCTGTTGGAGTTGGAGGAAATTATTGCAGTATAGGGGTGTTATCAGAGGGCATATTGTTACTAGAATTTGTAACGGTTGTGGTACCTATGCCTGGTTTGATAACTGGTGTTTTCTTGGGCCTCTTTCTCAGTTCATTACTAAAAGGGATCTTTTTTAGGCGAGTTTAGATTTGAAATGTATTGTTGCTGATTTAATTAGTAATGGCGAATGAAGTTGCCCTGAGTGCTGGGTGGATAAGTTCCCTTTCCTCTTCCATCTCCCGCCTCCTCTTTTGTTTCATAATAGAAGTGATACGGTGATGTGGAAGACTAATGATAACAAGGTCTGCTATTTCTCTGTGAAATCAGTTTGGTCTGACCTTATTCCTTCCATAACTGTTGTCCCGTGGTATAAAATTGTCTGGTTTAGCCAAAATATCCCTAGTCACTCTTTTATTCTATGGATTGAAATTAACAAGAAACTGAAGACTCAAGATAAAATGGCTGTTTGGTTAAGGACGAATGACCTGAAATGTTCTCTTTGCAATGAAGCTCAAGATGATCACAATCATTTGTTTTTTGGATGCAAATTTTCCTCTAAGGTCTGGTGCTACTTTAAAGGGCTTATGAAGTTTGAACTTGCCCCTAATACTATTTCCCTCATTATTGATTTTTTTCTAATCATCCCATTAATAAATCGATCTGGAGTATAATTCAAAGGCTGGTCCTTGGAGCTGTTGTCTATGTTCTTTGGCAGGAAAGAAACTTGAGGCTTTTCCAAAATCAGTCTAGGAATGTTGATGTTATATGTGGTATTATTAAGGATCTTGTTAGCCAAAGGCTCATGGGTCTTAAGCTCAGATATGGAATCTTCACATGTCCAAGTGCAATTCTGGTAAATGTTACTTTGTGGCTGAATGAATTGTCTTCTCTTCACTTTCAGATGGATGAAGCTTGATGGTTTTCTTATTCTTTGGTTTGGTGATTTTGTTGCTAAGCTTACTTGGAGTAAAGTGCAGAATATTTGTTTCTCTTGTGATCATGAAAGGGTTTGGTTTAGCTGTTGTGGTTACTTATATGCAACCTGGGTTAATCTGGAAGGCTTACCTGTTTCCTTTCTTTATGTGGTAAAATCTCAATCCATTGGTATTATGATGTGGCAATCTCCCCTATTTAATCAGCCGTCCCTTCTCTATGTGGACTCATGTTTTCAGTGGTGCTGGTTGTTGGGCTCAAGTTGGATTGCTTTTGGATCTGTCCTTTGTGCCAAGAATGTTATTTGGACTGGGTCTATTGTTATTTTGAAGACCTCCTTTATTTTCTAGATTTGTAGTTTGGATTACAATGATTGGGATAATGTTATTGAAGATGGAATGGCTGTTGGGATCAAGAATTCTATTCTGCTGATATTGGTGTTTTTTGATATTGGAGTCATAAGTGAGAGTTGTACTCTTTTTCCTTATCCGTGGTTTTTCCCACTGGGTTTTACTCGGAAAGGTTTTTTAAGGAGACAATCTCACTTGTTGAAATGCTTTGATACGCTTACACAGCGCGTTCGGGGTCAAAGGAACTTCCTTTTCGTCGAGAAAGTTTTTCAACACCCTAGGAAGTGAACCTAATCGTTGTAGTGTAGTATTAGGGTAAGCCACGGGTATTGATATCGTTCTCTAGGGGAATAGGAATGCTAGTGACAAGTTACTACACTAAGGTTGGGGTTGAGGAAGATTATTTTTTATCTTTTTTTATATTTTTTTTAGGAAGTGGAAAGGTACGAATCTCGGGGTTTGGTATTTCTACCGATTACTCTACTATTATCTATTCTAATTAACTAAGCTAAGGGGTAGTCTATGTCTATTGTTGTGTGCTAGTATGATGATTAAGAATGTATTTACTTAGGTTTTATTACTCCCTAGTTATCTCCTATTGATGGTTGAATTGTCACGTCCTTATTCTTAACGCGTTGTGTTTCTAAGGTCGTAGGGTATGCATTTATCCCTAACTCTTTGAAGCTACCAAAGGTTAATGACTACAAAATCTCTAGGATTTATAAACTTAACACTAAGGTATTCTTTGGATGTTTAGCCTACAATAACTCTAGGTGATTATAAACTAAGGTTCAACAAAGATTAATCAAGCATTAATAACACAACGAATGACCTATCGCAATACTAGGTCAATCACAATTAAGATAAGAGACAACCAATCATTATTTAATAACTAAGTTTCATATTACCTAAGCAAACACACAAATAAATTAGCCGGACATGGAGAACATGCAAGCATACACACAATCAATTGAATACATAATTGAATTAATGAAGTAAAACACTTATCTTGATGTAAGATAGGGTATGGAACCCTAAAATACTGTACAAGACAGCCTTGGTTCGGTTTAGGTTTTTACTCCACAAAACTACACACTGAAAACTGAAAAATTCGGATTCTATATATAGTGTTACAAACTGCGACGGCGTCACTCTTTAATTGTGACGCCGTCGGGTCGCCGTAATTAGGGTTTCGTCTTGGCCACGTTATCATTCTGACGGTGTCACCTTATGCCTGGGACGCCATCTCTTTCAGTCTCTGACGTCGTCTAGATCAAATCTAGGTCGTCTGAGCTGCGACGCCCTACTCTTTTAAAACCTGATGTCGTCACTTGTAAATAAGCAATTTGGCTACCGATTCGTCACAAAACTTGTTCCGACGGCGTCACAAGTAGAACCTGACACCGTCCCCTTTCAATTCAGCATCTTGAGTGTCGATTCTTGACTTTGACCATTTTCTTCATATATTCGCGCCTTTTCGTCTGAATAAGTGTCATTCCAGCAATTTGCCTTCAAGAGACCTAAAAACTGAAAAGTAACGAAATTAAGTAGTAACGGATACAAAAGTGATCAATTAAGGGCTTAAATGACCCCTCAAAAAGGTACCTTTTAAATCCTTATCAAATATCCCTACACTTGGTATTTGCTTGTCCTCAAGCAAATGTGCTTTTAGCCAATTAATTTATAAGTTAGGGGTCGTGAAGCATTAGTTTAGAACGATCCACAACACATATAAGCCCCGCAAAATTCATAACAAGCACGGAAATTACATTCTAGCACCTCACATGGGGTGTTTGGATACTCACATCTCTCGAGTGTATATGAAATATAACAAGTTGGAAATGGAAGATAAACACTCATTAACCGGTCCTAGTACATAGATTACCATAGGCTTGAGACTAGATCAAACCTCCATCGCTTTGGCGTAAGCACCTAGGAAAGACTATCCAAGAGGTCTTTTAAAGGGTTGTAATGTTAGGCTTACGATAGGGAAACAAAAGGTTTGGTGGGATAGGCGATTTAGTGGTGGCAAGTCAAAAATCTTTATGTTACAAGCATGCGAAGAATGGCGTTGCTAAGCCAATACTCGACACTCAAAACTCTAGATAACTGAAATAAACAAACATAAATTCAAAGATAGATGTAGGATGGTAGCCCGTTTGTTTTTTCATTTTTTTTAAACAGTCTATTTTTTTTTCTTTTTTCTTTTTTCTATATTTTTTTTCCGATTTTTTTTTATATATACACTTTTACTCTACCATCCTCTACGATAACATCAAAATGATATGGATTTATAGGCACATCCCTACACTTGAGTTTTTATTACTCAAACACTAATTTAACCCGAATAGAAAAGATCAAAACACTTGGAGTACATTATTATGCAAATAAAGGGAATTTGAATTTAACGTTCCCTTCCCGTCATTTCATAAAATTTAACTTTTCCCATGAGTCCCAATCGTCCCAAAACTGTGTACAAAGGATATGACTCGACTTAGAAACTTATGCAAGCAACTAGATAATTGAACTAAGGATTTAGTGTGATAACAATAATGCACTAAAAGTGAGTGCATACAAGGTAGGCTAAGGCGATTTGGGTGTACATTTGGGGGTGGATTGTAAACAATGCTCTTCATTGATATTCCGTAAAACCGAAACATCACGAGAACCGCGAAAAGGATAGGCTTTGAGGGGTTAACTAGGGGTATCGTGTACTAAAGATGAGTACAACGCAAAGGTGTGGGGGAATTACTCAACCGATGTGGAAGAAGTAATTATATTACGGGTATCAAACAAGGATTATCCTAATGCCTCTTATCATTTAGTTATTCCTAACTACACAAGTGTAGTCTTACTAGAGATCTCGGAATGCATCACAAAACAAGTTCTAGAATCTATTATACTACCGGTTCACACTTTAAGCATTAAAGTAGAATGCTTTAATTCCTACAAATCTAAGGGCGATCCTCACATTTTGGGTGGAATTTAAGTGGTAAAGGGTTTTTGTGCTAGTCATATAATTTCCTATCCATGAGACGCTTTATTAAGACTAATGGCCCACTCCTATATGTCATGAAAAATTTTAAATTTGGTGCCAAAATTACCCTAACCGATATTTCTCATGGTTCATTACGCAAATGAAATTGGACAAGGCAAATAGTCAAGGATAAGCATAGTTTCAAAGTTCCCGTTTTATTTTCCCTCCCTACACTTAAACTGAACATTGTCCCCAATGTTCCCCGAAAGTATCAAAGTGATGATAATGGAAGGTAATTAAAAACGAAAGAAACTAGTACTCCCCTGATTAGCTCGGTAGGATCCGTGTGAAGTGGTGGTTACATCTTTCTTCAAGAAGAATGTTTGCGTTAAAAGCTCCTTCTCATCTTATGTATCTGCTTATTGATAAATTAAACCTGAACACTTGAAGAAAACAAACGAAACCTTCGCATAAAATCAGCGGTAACAATATATATATGACTCTACTAAACTAGGATATAATGCTTGTGGAATGGATGTTTACAGATTTTCTGGAAAATTAAGACCTGGAAAATTCCAAAAGTTTATAAGTAGCTCAGAAAACGAGAAAAAGTAATAAGCTGTTTCTGCTCCTCCTGACGCCGTCAGGTTATCCTGACAGAAACTAGTATGCGATTTTCTAGAAAAAATTCTGGAACATTTTTATCTTTAAAATCTGGAAAAATTTCCTGCAAAACATCCATTATGACTCGATACAAGCATTTGACTCGAACAAACACACACGTATATCTTTTAAATAATTGTAATTCTCATGTTTACGTTTCTTTTGAAAACGTGTGCAATCCTCCCTACACTTATCCCTTATGTAAAATACCTTTATATGTAATTAAGACGAGGTTAAAGACAAAATAAAGCATTTTTACAAATTCAAACATGAGAATAAACAATCAATAAAAGATATACGACACACAACAAGCAAACAATTAAGCATGGGTTGCCTCCCAAGAAGAGCTTGTTTTTGTTTGAGTCACGAGCTTGACTCTACCCTTATTTAACGCATAAAGGGGAAGTTTTTTCTACACTTAAGCTCAAGTGCGGTTGATAGTAGCGATACACACCCTTAGGGTGGAAATTTGCTATGTGAGGAGAGGGTGATGGGTGATTTATATGCTTAAAGGGGTGTGCTCCATTCATTCTAACCTTACCTAATTTTATGGGTGTAGCGGCTGAATCAAATCTCTCTCCTAAAAATGGATCATCTTTTATCAACTTCAAAAGATTCTTATTTAAGGATCCATCTTGACCTAATAAACCCGGTTTAAATCCATAATGTTTCTTGTTATCAACCATGAATGGGTGATATAAGTGTGTAAGGTCATGGGTTAATCCTATATTAGCTTCCACTCTACATGGCCTAGAGTCTACCACCTTTATCAAGCAACTACCCAGACTATTTATTTTGATGGGTGGATTGGGGCCTAATTCAATTCCAAAATTCACATCTAAAGACGGAAAATTAGGTAAGGTTTTGGGTTGAGGCTCTGGTTCATCAAAATTAGGAACTTCCCTAAGACTAAGAGAGAGGTCATGACAACAAGCATCTAAACCTACATTCTCTAGTGGCATTTGGTCCAAAGGTTCTATATCAATCGGGGTTCCTATAGTCTCTTCCACTTCTTCTGGGTAAGTTATAGGCAATGTGTGTTCCTCAAGTGATGGTAGGGCTTGTGGTCTTGGAGTTTCCACCTCATTCTCCATTATATCTAGATCTCCTAAATGTTCATCACGTGTTTTAGTATGATCTAACCCAAATACAATCCTAAGTATCTCAAATCCTTTTTTAGCCATTTCAAATTCTTGGTCCGATTCATAAGAATCAGTCTCAAAAATTTGATCACTATGTTCTATTTGCATAAAGGATTCCTCATGCGTGTCATATGTTTTGAAATCTATCCCACACATGCAAATAGGTGGTTCAACTCTAACCATCTCACAATCTTGTTCGGGTTTAGGTTCAATGTTCTTAAAAACTAGGTCTATTTTATCATGGTGCCTAAGATCATTCAACTGATGGTTTATGCTTAGGAGGCTTTTCTCAAAAAATTTCCATATGGTCTCACTAAAAGGAGTTGATTCTAACAATGATCGTTGAATAGAAGCCACACAAGCGCAAAATTTATCAAATCCATCCAACCTTACACCCGTCTCCTTTTGGATATCTCTAAGATCACTCACAAATTCATTAGAACAATAGAAATCAATCCAACTTGCGAAATTCAATTGTTCCTCATTTTTTAATGATTCAAATGCAACTTCACTTGCCATAGCGACAAATGAAAAGGGTTTTACTAACACAAACACAAAGAAAGGGCGCTAAAAACTTAAACGAGATAGACTCCTAACTACCTATTCTATTCCCCGGCAGCGGCGCTAAAAACTTGATACGCTTACACAGCGCGTTCGGGGTCAAAGGAACTTCCTTTTCGTCGAGCAAGTTTTTCAACACCCTAGGCAGTGAACCTAATCATTGTAGTGTAGTATTAGGGTATGCCACGGGTATTGATATCGTTCTCTAAGGGAATAGGAATGCTAGTGAGAAGTTACTACGCTAAGGTTGGGGTTGAGGAAGATTATTTTTATATTTTTTTAAATTTTTTTTAGGAAATGGAAAGGTACGAATCTCGGGGTTTGGATTTGGGGGTTGGTTTTTCTACCGATTACTCTACTATTATCTATTCTAATTAACTAAGCTAAGGGGTAGTCTATGTCTATTGTTGTGTGCTCGTAAGATGATTAAGAATGTATTTACTTAGGTTTTATTACTCCCTAGTTATCTCCTATTGATGGTTGAATTGTCACGTCCTTATTCTTAACGCGTTGTGTTTCTAAGGTCGTAGGGTATGCGTTTATCCCTAACTCTTTGAAGCTACCAAAGGTTAATGACTACAAAATCTCTAGGATTTATAAACTTAACACTAAGGTATTCTTTGGACGTTTAGCCTACAATAACTCTAGGTGATTATAAACTAAGGTTCAACAAAGATTAATCAAGCATTAATAACACAACGAATGACCTATCGCAATACTAGGTCAATCACAATTAAGATAAGAGACAACCAATCAATATTTAATAACTAAGTTTCATATTACCTAAGCAAACACACAAATAAATTAGCCGGACATGGAGAACATGCAAGCATACACACAATCAATTGAAGACATAATTGAATTAATGAAGTAAAATACTTATTTTGATGTAAGATAAGGGTATGGAACCCTAAAATACTGTACAAGACAGCCTTGGTTCGGTTTAGGTTTTTACTCCACAAAACTACACACTGAAAACTGAAAAATTCGGATTCTATATATAGTGTTACAAACTGCAACGGCGTTACTCTTTAATTGTGACGTCGTCGGGTAGCCGTCATTAGGGTTTCGTCTTGGCCACGTTATCATTGTGACGGCATCACCTTATGTCTGTGACACCGTCTCCTTCATTCTCTGACGTCGTCTGGATCAAATCTAGGCCGTCTGAGCTGCGACGTCCTACTCTTTTAAAACCTGATGCCGTTACTTGTAAATAATCAATTTGGCTACTGAGTCGTCACAAAACTTGTTCCGACGGCGTCACAAGTAGAACTTGACGCCTTCCCCTTTCAATTCAGCAGCTTGAGTGTCTCGATTCTTGACTTTGGCCATTTTCTTCGTATATTCGCACCTTTTCGTCCGAATAAGTGTCATTCCAACAATTTGCCTTCAAGAGACCTAAAAAGTGAAAAGGAACAAAATTAAGTAGTAACGGATACAAAAGTGATCAATTAAGGGCTTAAATGACCCCTCAAAAAGGTACCTTTTAAATCCTTATCATGCTTCTTTCTCCTTTACATGGTGCCTAGTTTGGATTGTTGGTGGATGTATTATGGTCCAATTTGTTATTTGATTTGTAATAACTTTAGTTATTGTAGATGTTTATTTTTCCTTGTGATGTTTCAAAAGCATGTTTTGGGAATGTCATTTGATCTTTCTTATATGGGTTTGTCCATATAAGTTCTTTTTTTGGTTTAGTAGTTAATATATTTGCCGGGGATTGTCCCTTTTTCCCAAAAAAAAGTGCAATCCTTAATGGGTTTATTAACGAAGATGTATATGTTGCTCAACCTCCAAGTTTTTCCGACTTTGAAAAACCAGATCATGTCTTTAAACTCAAAAAGGCTTTATACGGACTTAAGCAAGCACCAAAAGCTTGGTACGATCGGCTTAAGACTTTTCTAGTAGAAAACAAATATACCATGGGATTAGTAGATAATACTCTCTTTACCATGAAAAAGGAATCTCACATTATAGTTCAAATATACGTGATGATTTCTCTAAAATCATGCACGACGAGTTTGGGATGAGTATGATGAGTGAGTTAAACTTCTTTTTAGTACTTCAAATTAAACAACTAGAAGATGGCATATTCTTTAACCAATCTAAATACGTAAAATATATGCTTAATAAATTTGGTCTTGAAGACTCAAAACCAACTAAGACACCTATGTCCTCGGACACAAAACTCAAGAAGGATGAGGAATGTGAATCGGTAGATAACACTAAATATAGAGGAATGATCGGTAGCCTACTCTATCTCACGGCTAGTAGACCCGACATTATGTTTAGTGTTTGTCTATGTGCTCGCTTTCAAGAAGATTCCAAAGCATCACACTTAGAAGCTTTGAAAAGGATATTTAGATACATTAAGGGAATGACATGTTTAGGATTATGGGATCCCAAAGGAACGGGTGTAGAAACTATAGTGTATGCCGACTCGGACCATGCCGGTGACTATGTCGATAGAAAAAGTACAAGTGGTAGTTTTACTTTTGTTGGACATTGTCTCACCTCATGGTTTTCAAAGAAACAAACGGCTCTAGCTGTCATAACTACTGAAGCCGAATACGTCTCAGTCGAAAAAGCATGTCAACAAGCTCTTTGGATGAAGCAAGCTTCTCGTGGATTACGGAATTCATCTCAACGATATCTCTATACTTTGCGACAACAAAGGAGCTATTGATCTCAGCAAGAATCCCGTCCAACATGCTCGAACGAAGCATATTGAAATCCGCCATCACTTTCTTCACGATAATGTTTGAAAAGGAAACATCTCAATTGAGAAAGTATATCCAAAGAAAACATTGCCGACATCCTAACTAAACCTCTCAAACTAGAACCATTTAATCTTCTTAGACTTGGCTTAGGACTAATGGAACCAAACATGTAGTTAAAACATAGTCTAAATCTTAGAACAACCAAAACAAAACAAATTAGCTTAAACCTGCTACTGTTCCCACGGCACCAAACGACTAAACGGACGGAACCAAAAATTAGGTGGCGTCTGGTCCGTGGTGACAGCAGTAGCAAAAATACTACTTACAAAACATCTTCTTCCTCACAATCCACTTTACTAAAATGTATCAACGACACACCTACCTCATTGTTAAGACTTTCTCTCCCATTAATCATTGAATAAAACATCATTGTAATTATCCTAACTACATTACTTCTCTTATTTCTGAGTCTAGGATTCTAATTTGTGCATAAAATCATAACATGGGGATTATGTATATTCTTGTACAAAACATGGATTCAATTGGCAAATTGCATAACTAGTTATTGAAATTAGGTACTACATTGTCACATTGCATAAACTAATCATGTTTCCCACTACTTAAAAGATAATTACTATAAGGCCTTATTCTAATTAAACAAAAACCCCATGTCAAAATTTTGAAAAGCTTCTCACTTGCAGGAAAACAATTTTTCGTTGTTAATACAAATAGAAACGTAAATTTTTCATCACTTGCATAATGTCTCTTGAATACTAAAGGTATTGCATAACTAATATGCATTCCCGGGTATATTCAAATGAAGCAACATTGAATTAGGAGCGTTTGGGTTATCTCCCGATTTTTGCCAAACACCCACATTGAAAACCATTTTATGCATGAAATGAGTCGAGATAACCGCAACTCCAAATTGTTTTCATATAGGCACACGCTAGAACAAAAACACTAAGCTTGTTTTCATTTTTACTAAAACATATAAATTCTTGCTCATAGGAACAACCATGGTAACTTCAAAATTCTATGATCACAAGGAAACTCTTAACTACATACCTTCACATCACAAAACTAAGGGCCTCACTAAAAACCATGTTGAAATCTTTAAGAGTCTAGAGCGAAGGTACTTCCATGAGGGTAGGACCATTCATCCTTCTTTTATCGACAGAACTAATCTCCGTCAGGAGCTTGCCACTATCAACTTCGATTGTCTCCTTGACATCGATGAACCAATTTGTCCTAGGTTAGTCCTAGAATTCTATGATAGTGTTGTCTCTTTCACAAATGAGGATAATCAATGGATTTTAGGTTTAGGATCAATTAAAATGACTACACCATCTCCCTAAACCAATTTGCTCAAGTGCTAGGAATTCCTAACCGTGGTACATGTGTTTACTCGAATAAGTGGTCACTCACTATCCTTGATGCTATCAATGTCCACTCCGGTCCCTACCAAACTCCTTTGGTGGACAAGGACATCATCCGTGAGCACCTTTTCAACGAAAGGGTAGCTCCAACCCGTGTTACTCGAGCGGGAAAGGAAGTAAACCGAGATCCATATGGTATGGAACTCAATGAGCTCAAGCCCGAATTCAAAAAGTGGGATGAACTTCTTAGAGCCAATGTCATTAGCACCATAGGAAATAGAGACCACATCAATGCTTTCCTTTTTCACATGCTCTACAACTTGTCTACTCGTCAACCATTCAACTTAGCTTATTACATTGCTAGGAGAATGGTAGATATTCCTACTCAAGGCTCCGTTGCTCTTCCATACGGGATGCTACTCACCTGTCTCTATAGAGAATTTGCACCCATTCCACCAAATCCAAAAGGGTTGTTGCTAGATTATTCTCTCATCCCTCACATATTTGTGCCCTTGAGTGATGAGCGAGTGGCTAAGACTAAGGCAAAAGGTAAAAGGTCAAAACCTCCAACTCCATCATCATCATCATCAAATAGCTCCGAAGACGGTCTCCCAAATTCTCGACATCCACCTCAAGAGTACTATGCATCTCTTCCCGAGATTGAGAATGAATCAGCGAAGTTCAAGCAAACCAAGGGGATGTTCAAGTGCCTTGGAAGGATGATGACAAAGATCTACAAAAAGTTGGATAAGTTAGGTTTTTAAAGGAGTGTTTGGAACAAGCTTAAAACAATGATGTATGATACTATTTGGTCGTTTTTACTTTGTAGGATGATAAACTAACTTGAAACAATGTTGTATGCTAACCGGTTTATGCAGTGGGATAGCACAAGAGTGTTATCAAATTTTACCCATTTTCACTTATATGTGAAAATTGTTAGCCCTTGGTCAAAGTCTATGCTCCACTATGTTTGTGTATGTGTTATCGACTTTTCGTAACTAGAAATAATTAATGTCATATGTTTTAAGAAAACTTTTAGGTTTCGGAAAGGTCCTTGATAGTTAAAAAATGGGTCTGTGAAGAATTCTGATCACCACGGATCAGACGGCACCATTTTTTTGGTTCCATCTGTTGTAAATTTTGGTACCGCCAAACCTGAACAGGCGGACCAGGCAACACCAAAGTTTTGGTTCCGCCTGTGTAAAAAATTGGTGCCGTGGAATCTGCATGTAACTTTCTAAATTTCTCTTATTTCAATATTCCAAATTACCATAATTTGCTTCTAGGATAGTTTTTACTAGTTTTTATCCATATTAGAACTAGTTTAACACACTTACACATATAGGATATCCATTTCCCACCAAAATTCAAAAATTCCAAAAATTCACCCAAGGAACCCTTTTTCATAAAGGAAGGAACGAAAACTTTGGTTCCTTGAAATCCGTGGGTGATCTGATTCTCAAGATTGAACAATCATTAGAACACATTTATTGCATATCTTTATCTCTTCACTCCATCCTTCTTGTATGGCTTCACTTAGGTGATATGACTAACGTTAAAAACACTTCCAAATCATTAGAAACCTCCTTTCTTCTATGGTTTAACATCAAATCAAACACATTTCTCCATAATTTCATAATCCTATAAATTAAGAGCTTCTAAGATGATTATCTTCACACCTTCTCAATTCTTCTCATCTACTAGCACAAACTTAAGCAAAAATGACTAAGTCTTCTCCATCAAACAAACCATGCAAGAGAACGGCTAAAATGAGCGTAAGACCATGTTGCTTTGTCAACATAAACTTCCTCACTTTGACTACTCCTACACCACCTCCAAAATCACCAATTATAGTCACTACTCCACCACCAACAAAGACTCCCATTACTAGCTCACCACCACTGGCTCCTATCTAATTATCCAAATCACCATCACCTCCTAAATCTCCAACACTTATCCCATTAGAGCTATTCTCTACACCACCTACATCTCCAAACCCATTTTTGGAGGACTTGGAGGACTTGCCTCCTAGGCCCAATAATCCACCACCACTACCATCCTTTGGTACTATTGAGCGAATAGCTCATGAGTCTCCACGTCCATCCTTTGACCCAAATGCCCTGTTAGGGCCTCAACCTCTTATTTTCCATCCTATTCACAAGGACATTCATGGCCCTTTGTATGGGCATTATCCACTACCCCCAACATCCATGTCTCCTCATATAGAGGACATCGATGAATCCATGTGGGATGATCTACCAACTAGAGCGGAGATAGAAGCCGAGCTACACCATCTCCACAAATTCTCCAATATGGTGGACTCTCACCTTAGTGAAACTATGCAAATGCAAAGTGCCTTGCTAGCCTCCATAATCACCACTCCAACTACCAACACCAACAACTCCACCATTCCACCACCACAAAATCATGAACCATATTACCCTCCATGAGCTTCAAGATGAAATGAGGTTCATCCTCAACCACGTCCTAGAGCGCATCAATGCTCTTTCTCATCCACCACCTCAATAGGAGGTTCCTAGCTTAGTCTATCTTTTAAGTATTTTTATTTTTCTAGGATTTTCTTTGTATTTTTCTAATTTTCTAGGGTTATATTTTTTTTATTTTCTAGGATTTTCTTCTTGTACTAACACATCATTTTGTTCCATTTCATGATTTTCATATCATGAAAATTTTAAAAAGTGAATGGTGTTTATTATATTGTTGTTAATTGTTACATGGTAATTGGAAATGCTTGTGATGATACTTATTACTAACATCTTTTTTGTAGCTTTTTGACAATCCATGTATCTTTCTCTTGGCACCCAATCTAGGGGGAGCATTGGCCAAGGGGGAGATAATGGCTCGGGCTCATTACATATTCCGCCTCAACTCTTCTTTTTGTTTTGAAAAAAGGGGAAGAAATATTATAAAACTTGGACTTTGACTTTCTATAAAAGTCAACTGCATACCTTGACTTTCTGAAAAGTCAACATCACAATTTTACTAATGAAGACTTTGGCTTTCAAATAAAGTCAACTGCATAATTTGATTTTCTGAAAAGTCAACATCATGTCTAAATTGGACAAACTAGTATTATCATCTTTATCTAAATTTTTCAAGCTCTAAAATTAATTTCATATTTTTATAAATCTTGTACAAACTTTACATCTTTTATAAAAATAAAATTTATGTTTTGTCCTCAACAAAAAGGGGGAGATTGTTAATACAAATATCGTCATTAAACGTTATTTATATTTTATAATCTTTACCTAAATTTTGTTAACGACAAAAGTAAATTTAATTTTTATAAAGCTTAAAGCTTGTCAAGTTTAATAGATATTAAAGCACGTTTTTCATCAAATAATATCTTCATCACTCAAGCATTTACATTTTGATTAATCATATTATTGATATGCCTCTAAACCATAATGTATGTTAACATTTTTAGATCAAGCATGTTTTGGTTTCTTAAAACAAAACAGTACATATGTATTTACATTTAACATATTTCTAAAAATAGAAAACAACATATGACATCATGTAGTGCATCATTGAAATCTCTAGAGGATTTCACTAGATATTTTGTGTAGATTTGGACTCTACATATCTTACACAATCATGGATGGATTTGGTTGAATTTGGTAAGATTTTGGTAATCTTGTTGTCAGACCCCGGTGGCACCAAATTTATACACGGGCGGAACCCTCTTATGGGTTCCGTGGTCCGTGGTGCCTGCTGTTCTTTTTGGCTATAAATAGTAAGCCAAACAAAGTTGTTTTATCATCACTTTCTAGCATAATAACATACATTCCTTCTCTTTAACATTTCTAACTCAGTTTCATATCATTATAGTGATCCTCTTTTGTAGCAAAAAAGATCAAGGCATATTCAAGCTTGAATAAATAGTTGGAAGTCTTGTTTGTTTATTTTTTATATGATCTAGTCTAGATTCATACATCATTTTTGTACCAAACCATCATAAACTTGTGAGTGTGAGTGGTTAGTATTTTAGTCCTTAAAATACATTGTGTGTGGGAGTGGTTGTACCCTTGGAAAAGAACTCGACGTCTAGCTTAGTGTCGGAAATAGTGTGTAAGCGAAGTGTAAAGGTTTCTCCGCTGGTGAAAGGAACTTGTTGACTGGTGAAGTTAAAATCTTGATTGTGAGACTCGGGGAGTCCTTGTAGACCGAACCACTATAAACAACTTGTCGTAGTTTGATTGTTTCTTTCCTTATTTACTCTTTATATATATTGCTTGCATATTGATTATTATTCACTAACATATCTAAGATCAATATCAATTGATCTTTCAATAAGTTTCAAAACAAAGTTTTTAATCGGTAAAATATTCAACCCCCCTTCTAGTTTTCCACAGTTTCGTAGATCTAAGCAAACACACAAGAAATTTAGCCGGACATGTTAAACACGCAAGCATACACACATACAATTGAAGACATAATGAAATTAATGAAATAGGGTATGAGAACCCTAAGATACTGTCCAAACCGGACTAAAGTCGTTTTAGGTTTTTACTCCACAAGTCTACCTCTTAAAATTCTGAAAATTCGATTTCTATATATAGTTTTACAACTGCGACGGCGTCGCCTTATAGGTGGGACGCCGTCAGATAGTCGTCATTAGGGTTTCGTCTTGGCCAAATCATCATTGGGACTGTAAAACCCTAAAATCGTAAACACGTTAAAAGACTATTATACCCCTCGATTAACAATCCGTAAAATAAAGATACAGCACATTAAAATGTTACAGCTTGATTTTCTTGGAGCATTTGAAATAAATCTTACATTTATATCACAAGTAAAGATATAGCACATTAAAATGTTGCTTGGACTAAATAAAATACATGTGTAGACATTTAGATAAAAGGTATTAAAAATAATTTTGGCAAGTAAATAATTAAGATGATTTGGTGCTCAATTTTGCTCCCCCATTTTCGGTGAGAAGAAAACGAGTACACCCATGTACACGCCTAAAATTTATGTCCTAGTTACCTTCCTAATTTATCTCAATAATACTTTATAATTATCATAACTATTATCCAAAATAAAACACATTAAACCCTAGCCTCCAAATTGAAAGTCACGGAAAAAAAATAAACCCTTCCTGCTCCATTGTTGCTGTCGACAAGAGGCTCCAAGATAAAGGTGTTGAAGGTTCCTTGCAAAGCTGCTCTAATCGCGTGTTTCGTACAAGGGTTGGTTGGTTTGCGCTGGGTGTGAGGCTGCTTGCTGTCGTGATTTCTAGGGCATAGTAGGGTGTCGATTTACCTTGCTTTTGATCTTGTTTTTCCTCCTTCTTGACACGTCAAAAGGTAACCTTCATGGTCTCGTTGTCTTCCCCTTTTGGATTCTGAATTCTGGTCGTGAATATATGTCCTCCATATGCATGTTTTTTAACCTTAATAATATGCTAGATACGCTGTTAAAGAAAGACTAAAGCACTCTATATGTCCTGGTTGTATTTTGATTCTGGTCGTGGGTATTGGACACCATACGCATACTTCTGAAACCTTAAATCATGTCACTTAAAATCATGTTTTAACAACACCTAAATATTGAATGAAAGACCTGTACTCGACCCTCCTTTGCATGCCTTTGTCACGTCTATTTATTTTAGTATCGAGCTTAAATTGTCACATGAAATTACGTTATTCAAACCATGTATAAAATCTGTTTTGAACTCATATAATCGACCCATATATGTATCTGTTTTGAATCCTCTCATGCATGTCATTGTCACATTTATTTACTTACGAATCAAGCTATAAAGGCCACATAAAAAGACTTGAATAAAGGTCATATACAAGAGAAAGAATGGTTGTACTTGGTCATGTCGGGGGGAGTTTAAGGGCGATCGCGGGATGAACGGGTGAGCCGGTAAATGTTTTGAAAAGGTGTCGGGGAAGGTGAGTCGGGGGTTAGTCCTTTGGCACGTTTACATAGTCGTAAATGTTAATATTAGGACCCGCGAGCAAGCTTGAATATAGGTCGATCATGCCATGAAAGAAAATGGGTCTTGTGGGGGTAACTAGGAGGGTGATCGCGGGATTTATGGTTGGGTCTTTTGGAGATTTGAAAGTGTATCGGGAGAGTCGAGTCGGGGGTTACTCATAAGGCATTTTTACTTGGTCCTAGATGTTAGTCGTTTGAGCCGCGATCAAGCATATAGTTGGCATGTCGGCTTAAAAAAAAAGAAAGAAAGAATAAAAGATAGCATGGTACAGTACGAATGGGTACTAAATTTTTTGCATGTTATTATTATAAAATATTTCACTTTTAACCCTCATCTTTAATAGTTGTCGCATGCAAACCATGATCTATTATAAATTGACACTTTACACATTAGGCTATAATAGTAATATTATAGAGTCTTTAATATTTAGTTACTTGTCGCAATAAACCCTAAACTATGATAAGTTGTCACTAATAACCCTATACTTTGAAGTGTGATCTAAAGCCATAAAATAGGATATTTGTCATATTAAACCTTTAAGTTTACCGTTTATTATTTGTAACCCTTAAGTTTGGCTAATTAATGATTATTACCCTAAAGTATTTTAATTCCGCCAATTTATAAAAATGAGAATACGCTTATAACTCTAAAAATATTAATACGATTAATCCGTTATGACTTAAATGAGGTAATAAGTATTAAACAAATCGTAATCCGTGTAGATTCATTGAAGGAGACGTGACGTTGTGTTTTTGTGTTCATTCATTCGCTTGCTTTCCTTTCATTGCCGTTAAGGTACAGATATTCTATCCCTTTTCAGTAGGGATTTCTCATGACTTTCTGATCCTTCGACTTTATTTGCTTATGATATTCCATTGTTATGAAACTTTGCTATTGACCCCTCTGTTACTGAACTGTTAATATTGAACCTCTGTTACTGAACCACTGTTATTGACCCCTCTGTTATTGAACCACTATTAATGAACCTTTGATACTGAACTACTGATATTGAACCTTTGATTATGATTGACTCACATACTGTATACTGTGGACCTTTTGCGTTGACCTGTCAGTTTGATACCCGAGCCATTAACTAGGCATGAGGGTTCCATGTCCGTGTCATTGATGCACCAATGGCATGACCCCAGTGTGGATGAGTGATGTTCCACACCGTCCCTATATTGTACTGATTATGCGCGCTTCATTGTTATTGTTATGGCCACTAATGTTTCTGCAGGGGCGTATGGATACATCCTAGATTTGTACTGTACTGTTACTGTTATACTGTACTGGTGATGTGGTGAGTGTGTGCATTACACCCCCTCACATACTGGGAGCTGATCACTCCACTGGCTATTTGAGGTCTCCCCTCCTACTGGACTGGTATTTCGAGGTCACTCCTCCGAATATAATGGTTACTAATGGATACTGACTGTTACTGCTACTGTATTGTACTGTTGATATTATTGTATTGAACTGTTGGCTCGTGGTGGATTACTGGCACTTTCCCTTTTCTTTCACCCTATTCTATATACTATTACACTTCTCATATACATTGTTTACCGTTTCGTATCTTGACTTCAGTTCCTCATTATTGCTATTGTATTGTTATATCTGTTCACTGAGCTTTTTAAGCTTAGCCGCATTTCTTTTCCTGCGGCAGGTACTTAAGCTAGGAGCTGGAGATTTTTTGGGTTGAGAGATGAGCTAATATAAAGACCATGCCTAGTCATCTTAGACTTCATTTTATTATGTTCTGATATTATTAGACTTGGTTATCATAATTCTATTTTGGAGTTTTCTTTCTTTGAAGCTATGTATTGTTAAGTCATGTTGACTTGATTTTCGTTTGTTTATTTAATTAAGATTTTCGCTGTTTGATTTATGTCCATTTTGTATGATTTGATATGTCACCGTACTGTGATACTTCTACCCTTATCGGGTTGGGGTGTTACAGGGACAGCGTCACGTTGTGGTTGTGACGCCGTTGGTCTTCAGTAGTGACGTCGTTTGAATTTGGATCTAGGCCGTCAGAGAAGAAAAGTCTCCGTGACGCCCTTCCTCTTCAAAGCCTGACGCCGTCGGGTGTAAATTAGCAAAAAGTCTACTGAGTCGTCACAAATTTAATTACGTAGAGAGGGACGGCATCGCCCTTGGATTGTGACGCCGTCAGCTTCAATTCCAACAGCTTGAGTGTCTTTGATCTTGACTTAGCCATTTTCTTCATATATTCACTCCTTTTCGTCCAAATATGCATCATTCCAGCATTTTGCTTCCTAGAGACCTAAAAAGTGAAAAGGAATGAAATTAAGCAGTAACAGATATAAAAGTGGGCGATTAAGGGCTTAAATGACCCCTTAAAAGTGTATGTTTTAAATCCTTAACACAACACAAGGGTTGAGTGAAATGCATAGAGTTTGTTTGATGCTTGAACACATTATGTTGGTAGTGTGAGCTAATTAGACTCACACCAATGGTTTGAAAACAAAATAGTTATTATTACACTAAGCATCATGCAACCAAGGCGTTAACGTGTTCCAATAATAATTGGTGAAATTGTTGGTACCAACCCGAATAGGTAAAATTTTCGTTTTTACCTAATGTTACTCATATATAGTGCGTTTGTTTGCCTTTAATGGGGCCAACACTAACGGGATTCGTCAATCACAATAGATCTATTCAAAATTTTCTTGCTCACTCTCTTTAGTGATTAATGGTTCATGATTTAGGGACTTATGCTTGGAAAATGTGGTAACTTAGTGCTAATAAACCAATCAGATAAGCATACAGTTTCAAAGCAATGTGTTCAGTTTAAAAATAACATGTATCTTCCCCAAGGGTTTGTAAAACAATTAAGTAATAGAAATTGGGGCTATGAACTCACCTTGAATTTGATGATGTTTAATGCTTTTACAAATATGATGGATAAGCCGGGAAACCTCTACGTGCAACCTAAAAATGGAATGTTGCGACTTAGGTTTGGAATAATGTTTAGGAAAACAGAAAACAGCCTATATACGTCTCTATGTTGATCATGATGTAGTCATTTATAGTTTGTTGCTTATAGTAACAGTTTAGTATGTGAAAACGTATTTAGTTCATAGATATCGTACTACTGTTCGGGCCATCATAATTCAAAAGTCATTTAGTAAACGTTCGAGGAGCTAGGACATTTTAAATCGTAAATCCAGCAACTCGTTGATACGTTTTACTCAAATGAAACCCCTCACATGAAGCTCCCTAGTATTGTAGCACTTAGTAGATAAAACATATGTTTTGTAAATAAAAGTTACAAGTTTATCATATATTTAGTAAATATCTAGTTTTTACAAGTTCTCGTTGATTACAAATATAATAACTTATTAACATGGTCAAAAATGAAGTTTGGTTAAAATCGGCGAAAAATGGTAAAATGGTCATTTTTCCGTTACTTGCGAAAACACAATTCCAAAGGTTGAATGAAGTTTGTTAATTTAATATGTAACTAGTTATGATAATAACATGGTTTCCATATTCTTAACTTGTGAAAATCCAAATTTTTGCCGATAAAAACTGTTTTACAAATTTTAGGCATAAAATGTTATCGTTTGGCCTTTTTAGACCGAGTTTCCTAACAATAGATTTAAAACATCGTTCCGGAAAACTTTCGTGTTTTAACTTTTTTATTATTCGGACTAGAAGTGCCACTTATTTTTAAGCAGATTCGGCAGTAAGCTTATTTCGGCGTTTCTAGGTTTTGTTAACTTCTCTTTACCATAAGTTTTGACTCGTTTGTCCTTTTTAGGTGATTCAAGTTGCTATGTTTTCATTTTTATCTTGTCTACAATAATATGTAAATTACCAAGTCTATATGTAGTTGTTTTTAATGACCTCAAATGTGTAGAATATGACTAGTTTTACTATTTTGTTAATTTACGACAATATATGAATTAAAACATGTGATTGAGTATATGTACATCATGAATCAAAATAGTAACCATATATATAGCATGTAGTTGACAAGATTAGGAATAATAAACATGAGATAATGGAGTGATGGTGGTGATTAGTTGCTTACAACTTTTGGCTTTCAATCAAGAAAGGAGTAACTAGTAAGGATTAGGACTTTGATTGAGCACTTAGGACTTTTATAAAGCAAACTTTCTACACCTTGGCACCCTTCTACACTACTTTTATTCTTGAAAGATTCATGATGAAGTTTTAAGTGCCTTGAGTGGATCAAAACTCAAGAGAAATCACTTAACTAGCTAAGGTTTTGATGTAGTAAACTTCTTACTTGAACTTCTTAGCTAACTTGGAATACTTAGCTCTTGGAAAATCAAAAATGGAAGGTATGCCTTGGGGTGGATATGGACGAAATATGGAGGGGGGGGGTATTTATATGGTGTTGAGTAGGTTAGGAACTCTTGACTTTTCAAAGCTTCTTTGGTAAGTTTTACACATGTAAACATCTAAGACTTCAAAGCATGAGATCAAGACACATCCAAAGTGACTAACCCCCCCTAGAGGCCGTCACAATGGGAATAGGTGGCTAGGTGATGAGTCTTAGTCTTATCTTGGTTGTAGAGTGTGTTTTGGTTCCGTTAAATGCCAACCGTAAGTTGTTAAGCCATAAAACGTAAAACCAAGTATCGTAAAAATACGAAACTTTCAGGAATTATGAAACTCATCATTATACTCCATATAAAAATATAAAATTAGTGATAAGTTTCATTGGGTGCTAAAACGCTGTTTAAAGCTGGAAACGCGGGTCAAAAACGTGTAATTCGCGTAAAACTCAGAAATGGAAAACGTAAAATTCCAAAACTTGTGGAATTGTCGTAAAATGGTGTAATTACATATTTCTAATGTTTATAGTGTTTTATGTACATATCGGGATGCCTGGATGACGTTTAAACCCTAAAGTAATTCTGAGACACGGTTTTGGAAATCGGTTACGTACGGATTCAACGTACGTCGTCAGGATGACGTGTCGAGTTTCATTTATCTTATCATGATAGTGAAAGTGAATGGTAAAAGTGAATAGTAAATTTTCAAAAATGAAAAGGTAACCTGAAAATGCGGGTGGATACAGTCTTCCCCTGTTAGAGAAATCAAGTCCTCGTGATTTAATTGTTACTTGATGGTGATGTTCCTTCGAAAAGTTGAGGGTACTTTCGACGCATTTGGTCTTCTCGTTCCCATGTATATTCTGGACCACGTCGGGAGTTCCAGCAAACTTTGACAATTGGTATTCGACTCTGTTTTTGTTGTTTGACCTCTCGGTCCATGATCTGCACTCTTTGTTCAATGAATTATAGAACGTTGTTGAGTGTGAGTTCATCGAGTGGAATAACAAGGGATTCATCGGATAAATATTTCTTTAGGTTAGATACATGAAAAGTGGGATGTACATTACTGAGTTCTGATGGAAGCTCAAGTTTGTACGCCACTGGACCAACCCTAGCTAGGATTTTGAATTGTATGACACCTTTCCAAGGTGAGACTTTTAGCATAACCTTGTCTCCAACTTGGAATTCCAAAGGTTTGCGTCGTATATCGGCATAACTTTTCAGTCTATCTCTTTCTTTTTGTAACTGATTCTTGACTTGTATGATTTTCTTCGTTGTTTCACGAATAAGTTCTGGACCAGTGAGTTGAACATCCCCCACTTCGCCCCAGCAGACAGGCGATCGACACTTTCGACCGTAAAGTGCTTCAAATGGAGCTGCCTTGATACTAGCGTGATAACTGTTACTGTAGGAGAATTCAACCAATGGTAAATGATTATCCTATCCTTTTCCAAAGTCGATTATCCAAGCTCGAAGCATGTCTTCCATCGTTTGAATGGTTCGTTCACTCTGACCATTGGTTTGAGGATGATACGCTGAACTCATGTCTAGGTTTTTTCCGAAGGCGTTTTAGAGTGACTGCCAGAAATTTGTGATAAATCTACCATCTCGGTCAGATATGATAGTGATTGGTGCACCATGTTTTGAGACTATTTCTTTGATGTAAAGTCGAGTCAACTGATCCATCTTGTAAGTCTCTTTGATTGGTATAAAGTGTGCAGATTTTGTGAGACAATCAACTATGACCCAGATGGAGTCATAACTGTTGGATGTCTTTGGGAGTTTAGTGATAAAATCCATTGTGATTCGTTCCCATTTCCATATCGAAATCTCTGGTTGTTGTAAGAGACCGGATGGTTTTTGGTGTTCAGCCTTCACTTTGGAACAAGTAAGGAATTTACTAACGTAGGTGGCAATGTCGGCTTTCATGTTTGGCCATGATTATACAATAATTCGTATGATTAGGCCTTCGATGATGATCTAAGGGTATGAGGGGTGATATGTTTGCGCCAAAATTGTAGCCAATCTGCAATAAGAAATAGCAGACACTTCGTTAAGTGATTGCGCAGAGGTTGGACCCTACGAACCACCTCCGGCGTGAGAGTAAGTATGTGATATGTGTTGTAAGTAATGTAGAGTATGTGAAATATTGTGTTGAGTGAACATACCATTGAACTGACTCGTCCAACCTATTTATAGATGGATAAATAAGCTTGGAGAGTGTTTGCGCACGTTTCAGAGATCATGGGGGCGTCCCATGATTTGTGGTAACCGCTAGGGCTTCATCCCCACTCTCTTTGTCTTGGCGGGGAAGCTAAGGAGATGGTGGGAACGTGGGGGAAGACCAAGTCAATGTTCTCCGTTGTCTTAGTGCCTTCAAGAGAAGACTCCGAAGGGCATAGGCCTTCGGCTGGCGAATTCCCAACTGGTAACCATATCAAGGATGAATGGCTTCACGCCACCAATGACTTATGAAGAAAGACTTGGGTCTTCGTAATGTAAAGTTAACTGAGGTCAGAGAGGTGTCCTTCGACCTGATCGGAGGGTATGTCATCAAGCCCCCCAGTCGAAAGTGATATGTACGAACTAGATATATTGCTTACGACTCAAAAATATATATGAAACCTCCCATCCGTCACAAAATTGAACGAAGATGAAAAGTCAAATATATGTTGACCCCGTAACTAATGCCTGGATACTTATCCTAACCACCCATATCTCGGTAAAATCAAACGTCCCTTCAAAGTTTAAAAGGGATTTGAAATACGGAAGTTAGGTGATACCCCAGGACACGTGTAGGGCTAGGATTTTACATGCTAAATGGTATATAAAATCAAAAATAGTAAAACCCTAACTCATTATTTATCCCTTGCCCAAAATTTACACCACTAAGCTATCTTTCGAGCGAGCTTTCGAGCAAAAAAGTAAAGTATTCCTTCGTATCATTACGTTTTCAATACTTTTTTGTTGATTAGAAGTTCCATGTCTGCCATTAAGAAGTTCGTAATCAGGCAACAAGGTTGTACCTTGACCAGGGAAGAGCTTAAAGCTTTCCTTACTGATTATCCTATTCCCAAAGAATATAAAGTCATGTTACCCAGCAAAAATCAAGGTAATTATGATGCCCCAAAGAACTATGTAGGATTGCATACCCATGCATTCACCACCTCCAACCTAAGGATACCATTGCATCCCCTGATTTTAGAACTCCTTCAATACTACAAAGTACACATATCAAGGTTTAACCCTTTTGGCCTAGCCAAACTCACAACATACATTGTAATATGTAAACCGTATGGGTATGAACCGTCATTGATTGTGCTTAGAGGGTTTTTGAATCTGTACCCTGGAGGATATTGGCTGACATTGGCCAAAAGGGGTGAACGGGATGTGCCCATCCTGATTGATAGGCCTTTTACAAATATCAGAAACTAGAAAGGAAAGTTCTTTTTTATTCAAGATATCATTGTACCTCTACAATACCCTGCTTTGCTAAACCCAGAGTTTTAGTATGATGAGAAGAGGCTTAATGATCCCCTGCCCTATACTGTGAGGAGGAATCCCCTGTATCGGTGCCTAGCTCGACATCTAGCTGATTTCCATACCTTTCCTAGGCCAATACTGTTTATGGTTGGCCTTGCTGAAAGTTGGGAGGGGTCTCCGTTACATCCTGAGATTTTTTGTTGTGGAAAAAGTTTGTAAATTTTCAATTAAAATAAGATATAGGAACTTATCTTTCTGATATTTATTTGTTTCCTTCCTTTTTGCAGAAATGTCATTCAGAAATTTCGTTGTTTCTGGTGGTGCTAAGGAAGTCAGCTTTCTCCCGAAGGATCCCCAAGAGGCTAGCTATGATGTGGGTTCTCCTTCGGTGTCTGTTAACAGCAATGATGTTGATGCCCAACCGATTGAGCCTGTGTCATCTGCTCCTCTTGTGAAAGAAAAAGAGCCTGTGGATGTTGAAGACCAGTTAGTTGAGAATGTGGCATACTCAGATGACCCTGCCTCAGAGGAACAGTTGGCTATCATAGGACCCTCCGGCATAGGGGACAAGGTCCGAAGCAGGAAGGGTACGAGCTCGAAGACTGCTAAGTCTGCATCAAATAGGAAGCTTATCTTGCCCACTCCTCCCTCTCGAACTACCCGGCAGAAGAGTGCCCAGGGTAAGGCTGTGGTGTTTCCAGCCATCGAAGGGCCCAACACTGATGATATTCATGGTAATTCCTCTTCCCTGTTGCAAAAACTTATCTGCATATTATGTTATACTAACAAGTTTATTTATGTTGCAGGACTCCCTGATACGAAGGAGCTTCCGTCACCCATAGCTTGTCACTTGCTCGTTGAGCGTGTGACCCCATCTAGCTGGAAGGGGGTTATGGATAACATGTCCTTGGAAAGACTCTGCGACCTTTATGATAAGAGCTATGTAAGACAATGCATATTGGATAATCAGCTCAACACACCAGGACGAGGGAGCTTCTTTGTGCAGTCACCAAGGCTAGGGAAGAGATGGACGGCATGCTTGCCAGGGAGAAAGCTAGGGACAAGCAGTACGCAGACCTGCAGGAAAAGTATAAAGATGCTATGGAGGACTTCGACAAAAATCCCCTGGTCCAAGATCTCCGAGCAGATGTGGAGAAGCTCAAGGGTCATTTAGCCGGAAGCCAAGCTGAGTGCAGCAGGCTATCTCTCGAAGACGCGAAGGTCATAGGCTACAAAGAGCAAATTTCCATTCTGACTACCAAGTGTGGAGGCCTTGAAGAAGAGAGGGCAAAGGTGATTGACCAAGATATCAAGCTTAGGGAGAAGGTGGATGGGTTGGATCTTTGTTTGAAGATTCACAAGAAAGATAGGGTTGATTTGGTAACCAAAGTCATCCCATACATTGCTATGGAGTTGAACCATAGTGATGATGTGGGCATTATGATTGGGAATTGTTGAATGCAGCCATTTTTCATGGAAAATGCACTACTTTGGAGGAGGTGGCCAAGACAGGTGAACTGGTGAAACTTGCAAGTGTTTCATACTATAGGGCAACCCGTGGCCAAGACAGGTGAACTGGTGAAACTTGCAAGTGTTTCATACTATAGGGCAACCCGTGGGCAGGAATACGATGATGCAAGCAATGCCTTATCCACTACGGAGTTCCTATTCCTTGCTGAGGCGACGAAGGACCCAACGACCTCCATTGAGGACCTGTTGGCAAAGAAGCCAAGAAGGGTTCATCCTGCTTCTCCTTCCAAGAGGACCCCATCTCCCAAGGTCCCATCCCTAGGTTCTGCTGATCTAACACATTCCAAGATATGATGAAGGCTACCATGTGATAGTAATTTGATCCCTCGGGGTGGTATGTACCCTGTTTCAAACAATATGTCTTTATGTCTCTTTCCAGGAAATATTCCTGATGAAACAATTTACTTTTATGTATGTGGTGAAGGCCTTGGCCTATGACAATATTTGTTTGTTGATCGTTAAGGCTACGGCGTTTTGGACTAGTTATACTAGTCGTAAATGAATGTCTACATGATGGCCACTAGGGTCTGTATTTTGCTATCTTTGATTCTTCTCTTTATGTTTCATTTGCACGTAATACTTTTACAACCTAAGGCATATGGTAGATGCATAGCCTCATTGTGTGTAATTACTTCACCAAGAATATAGCAATCCTATAATTTAATTGTTGACAGATGGTTGCGACCCACTCCATCTTAGTCCTTTGGGTAGCAAAAGGCTTGGAATACCTTAAGACCACGTAGGAAAGTTAATGTGAAGTTGAGATGGATGTTAAGAATATGAGCAAGATGTATTGTTAGTCTTTGTACATCCCTTCAACATTGAAACCTATAAAATGAATTGGTGGACAAATCTTTGTTGTATTGAATGAAACAAGATATTTTAGGGAAATGTGTTATATCATTAAGTGGGTAGGGATGTGTTATAA
>BPTQ01000006.1:195193463-195513207 GCA_019973895.1 Chrysanthemum seticuspe | reverse complement strand
TTTAGGTTTTCTACATACTACCGGTAAAACGGAAAACCGAATACCGAATACATTACGAGGACCGTGCAAGGTTTCTACATACTACCGGTTTAGGTTTACTCTTGATCAAAAGAAACCAATAGACTCTATAAATCTGGATCACTCTGACTATTGTTGGTTCTTGTGTCATGATGTGTTGGAAATTATGTCACTTTACTCATTTTGGTTTGTTGGGAAATACACTGACTTAACCTTGAAAAAGTTTCTCTTTAAATTGAATTCTGGTACGTCTACTAATGTCTGAAGTATAATAATGATTTGTTCTGATTTCTTTGTACATTACTGTCGGTATTGTTGTATTCTGGATCTTTATGGTTCATACGAGAAAATTGACACCTCTACTCTAAATTTCCATTGATTCTTAAGGTTTCTTGTTCGATGACCAAAATAAATAATTAATACGAATTGGTGTGAATTAGTTGTCCATTTGTGTTTATAAATTCGAATATTGACAGAACGTTTCAATTTTCGGTTTTACCTATTTTTAACGAATGTTTACCTAAACTCCGTGTTTGACTTTTGATTAAGTGTGGTTAAGCATAATTAATAAATAAAACCAGTAGCTTGTTCTTTGGAATTCTTAGTTACCTTTAAATCTCATCTCCACAGTTAAAAGAGCATACTTGGTATTTCTAGGTCTTATGTTGTTATGGCTGTCATTACATGTTTCTTTAGTCTTGTTTAGTAATAATATGAAGTCTGTAATCATCTGCATGGTCTTAAGTTAAATTTCTCTTTGAAAAAGTTCCAATTCAGTCACATAAAGGGTTGTTTGGTTTTACTCATTTCACTGTATTAAAGGTTGTGTAGTACTGTGTTCTTGGTTGTTATCAGTCTCACTAGGTCTAAATATCTCAGATAACCAAAGAAAACTAGTTCTCATTTGGATTTGGCCATCATACATCTTTGGAACGTGCCAGGAGCATTACATAAGCCATAAGCCAAAAGGCAAAATGGCCATCATACATCTTTTGGATTTGGCTATTAACACTGCTTTTAAGGTATCTAAAAGCTTTTATAAGCTTTATAAGGAGCTTATATTTGCTTCTCAGTTCAAACTAACATCTTCTAACAACATTTTGACTTATTGAGATTTTTGATTAATATGAAAAACTGCATAACTTGAGATAAGACCTCAAAAGTGAAATTGATTATATCAAAAGGTTTATATTACACTGGAAACTTGTAAAACAAAGCTTAAAAACTAAAACAGATACTGAAATTTGAATTTAAGCTAAAACGATAATGGAAATTAAAAATTACTCTAGATTGATTACAATACTGCTCCTCTTGATATTTATTGACTTGAAAATATCTTCTTGTCGACCTCTGAAGATATCCCACCATAATCCAACCGTTGGATTGAGCCAGATAGTCAGATTTGCCACTTGGTGATTTTTGGCGCCAATTTTCAATAGAGTGGGTTTTCTGCATTAATTGGAGCTTGGATTGATGTGGAGGTGGAGGTGGAGTGTATTTGAGTGAGAAAGTGAGGTGGAAAGGAGAAAACCAGTGGTTAAAAACCACTGGTTTTGGCTAAACTGCCTTGGAAGAGAAGATGAACAGTGACCGCGGTTTTATTTGATTTTAAAAACTGGGCCGGGTCACTGTTTGGGTTGGATTTGGGCTTGGGTTGTTTTAATATTGGATCCGTTTGGCTAGGATTAAACAACAAGGACCATATTTGTAATTTGGCTAAAGTTGAAGGGCTGAACTTGAACATTTCCCCAAGCTCTCATAAGGACTAAACCTGCCAAGTGATAATAGAACAAGGACCTTAGTTGTTAATTTCCATTTTTGAAATGTTAAAGGACTAAAACTGCCAATTTGGAAACTTGAGGGACCAATATTGTAAATTCTCAAAAAGTTTTATCATAAGGACCATTTTTGCCATTTATTAATAGTACAAGGTTAAAACTTGATAATTTTCACTTTTTAAATTAACCAAGGACTATTTTTGACAATTTTCAAAGTTCAGGGACTAAAGTTGTCATTTTGTGATTTTTGAACTTTAAAGGGTTTATTTTGACAACTTTTGAATCTTATGGACCTAAAATGATATTTTGCAAGTTTTTGAATTACCAGGGACTATTTTTGACATATTTTCAAACTTGGGGGACTAAAACTGCCAATTATGCAAACTTGATACGTTTTTCATCAGATTTTGATGTTTTTGCATTTAAAACATATAAAACACTTGTTTGTGATATTTTTATCATTTTGATGTGTTTCTGAGTGTTTTCAGATGTTTTTGGCATTCTAACAGTATAAAAATGATGAGTATTTAGACACTCATCAAGGGAGGATTACATTATTTTGAGAAATGAATACTAGACGCCTACCATTAATGCTTCTTTCCCCAAGTGAGGAGAATGCAAATACATTGATTGAAAGCAAATTAAAAAATGTCCTTAGACATTGTAAGTTTCATATGTAAAACTTACGAAGGGTAGTGCCATTCCAAGTCCTATCAATAGCGTCTCCATCAAGGGTTTCCAGCTTGTAGGCTCCGTTGCCATATGCTTCCGTTACGACGTAGGGCCCTTCCCATGTAGGCCCTAGTTTACCCTGATACTCAGCTTTACTTGCTCTATTGTGTCGGAAGACGTATTCTCCTGGCTTGAATGTCGAAGTTCGAACCCTGCTGTTGTAGTACTTTTCAATATTTTGTTTGTGGATAGCCTCCCTGATTGAGGCTATTTCCCTTCTTTCTTCGAGAAGGTCTAGATTTTTGCGGAGTCTTTCTTCATTTTCTGTTGCTTCGAAGTTCATGACCTTTTCTGTTTCGACACTTACTTCAGAAGGGATGACAACTTTTGTGCCATATGTCAAGCTAAAAGGTGTCTCCCCATGACTTGACTTCGTGTGCGTTATGTGGGCCCAGACTACTTGAGGTAGCTCATCTACCCAACCATGGTGGCTGTATCCAAACCTTCGTTCTATGCCTTGGATGATGTCCCAGTTAGTAACTTCAACCTGTCCGTTACCTTGAGGATGGTAAACGGAGGTGAACGACTGCTTTATGTTCAGGCCTCTGCAAAACACCGGAAACACTCCTTCGGCAAAATGCTTCCCATTATCTGAAATTATGATATGGGGTACTCCGAACCGGCAAATAATGTGTTCCCACATAAACTTTTCCATATGTCTCCCTGTGATTGATGCTAAGGATTTTGGCCTCAACCCATTTTGTGAAGTAATCGACGGCTACAAACAAGAAATTTACCCCTCCTGGAGCAATTGGTAGAGGGCCTACGATGTCTATCCCCCATTGGCAGAAAGGCCATGTGGATGTCACGGAGGTCATATCTTGTTTTGGTATCCTTGGCACTCTTGAGTGGATTTGACAGGCTTCATACTTCTGGATAATTTCTACTGCGTCCCTGTACATCGAAGGCCAATATTACCCTATCCTCATGATCCTAGAAACAACAGAGAGAGGTCCTGCATGTATCCCGCAAGACCCTTCGTGCACTTCTTGAATTATATTGGATGCTTGCCTTGGTCTGACACAGTGGAGCCATGGAGACAAGAAAGACCTTCGGTACAGGTAGTTCCCCATGATCTTGTAATGTGGTGCTTTGATGCCAACCTTTCGTGCTAGCTTCTGATCCTCCGGCAGTATGCCACTTATTAAGTACTCTCTGATCGGAGTCATCCAATTTGACTCTTCCTCCAGTATCACGTCAGAAACCTCCTTGTTAGGAATTAGAAATTCCAGGTATTGAAGAGTCGGTCACCTCAAGTATATGTAATCGTTAGAAAGCTCGTAGTCGTAGTTCTTTTAAGTTAAGTAGTATTTAGTTAAGTAACACCGTGGAGGACGGACGAGTCTTTACCCACTGTATGCCTGATCCACAGCCCGATGTGTGGCGATTTATGTAAGACTATAAATACTCTCTACCTTCCAAGGTAGAGAGTTGGAGCTCATAATAATATCTTTCACTTTCTCTCACTAAGTTCCCTAAACCTCTAACTTTATCTCTCTAGAATTCCACTTATACGCCACCTTGTTTTTATGGTTTGATGTGTATGTGAAAACTAATATCTTACAATTGGTATCAAGAGCCATGGTTTGATCATATCTTGCACATCTTTGGATTTCTAGTGGTTTTTAGGTGGTTTTTTAGTTTGAAAAAGTTTAGTGGTTTTGGCATCATTTGGTTGATTTCTAGGGTTAAAGTTTGGATTTTGTTAGTACTTTTATGTTTAGAATCATCACAAGTGTGTAGGTTATCATTTGGTAAGCTTAAATCATCTTGGGTGGGTTGTTTTTGGATTGAAAAGTGATGTTTATGTGGTTTTTTCATGCTAGCGACTTAACTCACGGATTAGTTTCTTCGTAGCGACTTGCTTTACAAATTTGTAGCGAGTTATAGTACTAAACCTAGCGACTTAGATCTAGCGATTTACAGTACAAGTAGTGGACTCTCCACTACAGGTAGCGACTTGGTGATGGCGACTTGGTCTGTAGCGAGTTGCTCTTTAGCGACTTGTATCTTTAGCGACTTGAGTAGCGAATTGCTGCCAAAATTTTGCTAGCTACTTGAGGCTTAGCGAGTTACTACTTAGCGACTTGTTTTTGTCTAGCGACTTGGGACTCTAGCGACTTAGTGGTGTAGTGAATTAAGTGTTAGCGACCTAGTGCATTATCTTCTAGCGACTTAGTGCATTATCTTCTAGCGACTTGAGTGATTGGTTACGGTTTTCTCTTGATTTAGTAAAATCCCGTGAAAGAATCTATTTCCCGGTTTAATCATAGAGTTATAAAATCCCGTATAATCTGTTAACATATCTACCAACGTTCCTACTATCATCTCCACTGTTGCCGAGGATGTAAAAGCAGCTGGCTCAGATACTCGTCCACCCATGCTTGACAGAACTGACTACGATTCTTGGGCTCAACGAATCAGATTGTATTGCCTTGGAAAGGAAAACGGTGTCAACATTCTCAAATACATTGATGAAGGACCATATCGAGTTGAGACGACTAGAGACATACTTGATACTAATGAAGATGGTACTCCTGTTTACGGAATGGACAGACCTAAGATGTATGATGATCTTGATGATAAGGATAAAAAGAGATTCGATGCAGATATCAGGGCTTCAAACATTGTTCTTCAAGGTCTTCCTAAAGACATCTACAAGCTGATCAATCATAACACTGAGGAAAAGGCAGTTTGGGATAATGTTAAGATGCTTCTCTCAGGTTCAGAATTAACTATGGAAGACAGAGAATCCCAACTCTATGGCGAATTTGAGCACTTCAAGATGAAACCAGATGAGAATGTCTATGAGTACTATGTGAGATTTCATAAGTTAGTGAATGACATGAGGAACATCAGAATGACTATGCCTAACATTCAGCTGAACTCAAAATTTGTGAACAACATGAATCCCGAATGGCACAAGTTTGTCACCGCTGTGAAGCTCACTAAAGGATTGAAGAATACAAACTATGAGCAACTCTATGCCTTCCTCCTTCAGAATGAGAGACATGCTATGTTTGAAAAATTGATTCTCAATCAGTTCAAAACCAACCAGGGAGAGAAAAGCTCGTCTAATGACTCAACAACTTTCTACTCAAACATCGGAATCACAACCAAAGCATCACAAGTCATACCCTTGGGTAATGGTAATCACAAACTCATTCCTGATCCTATGTTCAAACAAGCTGATGCTGATGCTCACGTGGGTAACTTCATTAATCAACTAGCTCTTCTCATTAGTCAAAACATGAATTCTCTCCCACAAACCAACAACAACCTCAGAACAGCATCTAACCCACACAATCAAGCCACTGTTAAAGATGGAAGGATCGTGGTGCAACCAGTTCAGGAAAGACAGTATGATCAGGGAAGAGGTGGAGCTGGGAGAGGTTATGTTGGCAACCAGAATCGAGGAAGAAATGGTAACCAAGGTCAAGCTAAGCCAATCAAATGTTATAACTGTGGTGGTGAGGGACACATTGCAAGGAACTGCACATCTCCAAAGCGTCCACAGAATGCTGATTACTTCAGAGATAAGATGCTGCTGGCACAAGCTCAGGACAATGGTGCTGCTTTGAATGAAGAGGAATTGCTGTTTCTTGCTGAGGGCAATGCCAAGACCTTTGATGCAGATGTGGATGAGCAGCCTATTCAGGAGATAGGTCACAATCATCAGAATGCCTTTCAAGTCGCTGACTGTGACGCATACGACTCTGATGTGGATGATGGACCTACGGCACACACAATTTTTATGGCTAGCATTTCTCCAATGGTTTCTCCCAAGGTCTCTTCTTCACCACTAGATGGCCCATCCCATGACAAGCTCATCTCAGAGGTATTAAAACTATACGATGATGCTGATGAGCAACAGATGCATGACAAAGTACAATCAACTGAAACTTTTGAATCAAATATTGAAAATATGGGTAATATCGATATTGTCCCATATGATCAATATGTGAAACAAAGTGAAAGTGAAGTTGTACCAAGTGATGCATCTTCTGCTGTCAACAATGACTATGTTTTTGATGAATACACTGCATGTGCCCCTGATGATTCTGTAATTTCTGAACTAAATGCCTATAAAGAACGTGTTGCTATTTATGAACAACGTGCTAAATTTGAGTTGACCACTCGTGAGCAGGAAATGGATGGCCAAGTGAGTACAGTAATTAGAAAAAGTAAGTTTAGAGAAGAAGTATTGAAACAAGAATTAAATTCCTTGCAAGAAAAACTTTCTAAAACAGCTAAGCAAAAACAAGAACTTCAAGAAAATGTGAAAATGCTTAAGCAAGAATTTTATGCAAAGGAATCAAAACTCTTGAGAGATTTTTCTAATCTGAAAACTTTGAAAAAAAAACTTGAAAACAAGTTGTACATATAAGGAAACACCATTCAGACTGCTCACATGGTCACTAAACATCGAGTCTTAAGCGATAAGCATAGCATTCCCCTTGTTGAGGAACCAAATCCAGAGGTAATTAAAAAGGCTAGAAATGCTCATAAGGTGCTTTATGATGGTAATGAAATCCTTAAGCCTAGGCAGAAACCTAGTTGCGTTGAGTGCACTGAGGAAGATAAGAAATCAAATGAAATCACTAGGGAAAAGATGAATAAGAAACTAAATGATCCCAAATGCAAAGAGAAAAAAAATAATTATCACTCCTCATGACTACAAGAAGGAAAACTGGATTTCCTTAAACAAGTTTAAGCCTCAGACATTGTTGACTCCCGAACAAGTCTTCTGGAAAAAGGATTTAGATAAGCAGAAAGCGGAAAATATTGTTGAAACAAACCCTCCCCTTTGGAAAATGCCTAGAGCGACTGTGTATCCTCCTAATACACCAATGCATCTTGTACCTAGAACAATTGCCACTAAAAGCAAGACATTAATTAGCCAATACGTTATATTTCAACTATTTGTTGATTTTGAGAAAACTTGCAAGAAAAGGATCACACCCACTGGTATAACTGAAGGAGAAAGAGGTTTTGAACAAATGAAAGAATGTTATTTAACTGAGGTCATGCCCTTCTTTAAACTTCTAAAAGATCACTTCGAGAGTCTTAAAAAGGGGATAGAAACTGATATTAAGGGAATGGAAAAGGAATTTGATGCAATGGTTGTTGAAGTTAGTGACTATGAGCGTGCACTGAAATATAATGAGATTGAGAGAAAGAACTTGCATACATTAAATGAGAATCTTATTACTGAATGTGTTGCTCAAGATGTGTTTTTCACTGCTTCAAATTGCTCTATTAATGCTTCCAAATTTCATGAACTATCTGTGGCCCTGAAAGTCTCCCATGATCGTGTCATTGAGCTTGAAAAAACTAATTCTAAACTAAACGAGAAAATTGAACTGGATGATCACGACAATTTCGTTAAACATTTTTCTAAACTAGAAGTTGAGCATTTTAATTTACAACTAAAATATCAACATCTTAAAGAAAATGTCAAAACTTCAAATGTCAAGACATCTTCAGATGCTCCAGAGTTTGATGCAGTTTTTCAAATTAACAAACGTGATGAACAGATTCAAGCTCAGTGCAACACGATCAGAAAGTTGAAAGCCCAAATCTCTCAATTAAAGGGTCAAACAAACAATATGACTGGATCCCAAATGCCTCCTCCTTTAGATTCTCAGAATTGTCAAACATTTCATCTTCAAAACCTAGTAAATGCTCTACAAAAGGAAAACGAAAGTTTTCTAGAAGAAAATGAAAAGGTTAAACGTCATTTCAATGAGTTATTTGAATCAATTAAAGTCACTCGTAACAAAAACAACGAACAAATAGCTTCATTGCAAAAGGAAATTGAGAATCTGAAGAGTCAGGTAAAAGGGAAAATGCCAATGACCAATGGGGAGAATGGTGTATCAAAGGTTCACTCTTGTAATAAATATGCTTTGTCTGTGACATATGTTCCTCCTCATCTAAGAAACAACAAACTAGCTATTCAAACATATTTCTCATCTCTTAAGGATTGCTTAGAATGCCTGCGTGAGATTGTTGAAGAGGATAAGCTAGAGAAACCTCATGATAATGCAATTGGACATGCATGCTTATATGCCAAACGATCTCAAGAAATCTTAGAATGCTTGATCACAATATGCCCAAAGACATTAGGTGAGAGAGTTAACCCTTTGATTCCATGCTCGATGCCTAATGCCAAATATGATATGCACTCGATTCTCAATGTTTTGAATGTGAACCGTAGTGTGCCCTTGAGTAGTTCAGATTCTAGATCTGTCAATGCTAAGAAAGAGAACTCAAGTGTGCCTTCTAGGAGTACAAATCTCAGTACCTCTAGTTTTAAGAAAGTGAACCTAAGTGCACCTGCATGTAGTTCAGATCCCAGCACATCTAAACAGGTGATGCAAAGAGTTGTAAAACCAACTAATGTTCCCATTCCCTCTACAGGAGTAATCAGTGACATTAAAGGGAGCAGGTCAAAGTCTCAAGACAATACAAGGAATGATAGGACCTCGCAAGCTAAGAATGTGCACTGGAAAAGAGTAGAAGAACAATCTAGGAACTTTAAGTTTGAATCGAATAAAACGAATCGTGTTGATTCTAGTATTAGCCATAGGCGTACTGTAATTAATTCAAATTCTCATACTATTTGCAAACCTTGTACTGATGTCTGCTTGAATTCTGTTTCTAATCATGAATGTGGTGTTAATGTTCTGCCTAATGATGTTAATTGTCCAGTTAATATTGTTAATGCTAAAATTCATGCTAAGAAGGCTAAAAGGCAAAAACGAAAGAAAGTTAGAAAACAGTGGAAACCCACAGGAAGAACATTCAGTAAAATAGGCTTCTATTGGATACCTGTTGGTCATAAGACTAATCAGATAATGCCCACTAGAAAATGGATGCCTACTGGTAGAACTATTCCTTTAAGAAGTGGTCACACTGTGAACAGGACTAATACAGACACTAGTACTTCATCTATTCACAATGATTCCATTGCCTCACTTTCTGATATGAATGCTTCTATTTCTGATGTGGGTGTTCCAACCATTGTAACTAACCAAATGGAACCCATTCTTGCATGGGGATCCCAATTATCCAGTTATCCATTCTTATCTGTGTTCAACTGCAGATCGTTCAAATCGTTCTGTGGCACCTGGACTCAGGCTGTTCCAAGCATATGACTGGAGACCGGTCGCGGCTCATGAACTTCGTGAGCAAATTCATCGGGACTGTTAGATTTGGTAATGATCATTTCGGTGCCATTATGGGTTATGGAGATTATGTTGTTGGTGATAGTGTCATCTCTAGAGTTTACTATGTGGAAGGTTTGGGTCATAATCTGTTCTCTGTTGGTCAATTCTGTGATTCTGATCTAGAAGTAGCCTTCAGAAAACATACCTGCTTTGTTAGAGATCTTAATGGTAAGGAACTGTTAAAAGGAACTCGTGGCTCAAATCTTTACACCATCTCTATTGATGACATGATGAGGGCCTCTCCAATCTGCTTGTTATCAAAGGCTTCAAAAACAAAGTCATGGTTATGGCATCGTCGTCTCAATCACTTGAACTTCGGCACCATCAACGATCTTTCCAGAAAGGACTTAGTTGTAGGTTTACCTAGACTAAAGTATGAAAAGGATCAACTTTGTTCAGCATGTCAATTGGGAAAAAGCAAGAAGTATGCCCATAAACCCAAATCTACTAACTCTGTCACAGAAGTTCTTCATATGATTCATATGGATTTATGTGGACCAATGAGGGTGCAGAATATCTTTGGGAAGAAATATGTGTTAGTTGTGGTTGATGATTACTCTAGATTCACCTGGGTCAAGTTCTTAAGGACAAAGGATGAAACTCCTGATATCATCATCAAACTCATCAAACAACTGCAGGTTCGACTAAACAAAACTGTCAGAATTATCAGAACAGACAATGGAACTGAGTTTGTCAACAAACAACTTAGTGAATTCTATGAAAGCGTTGGAATCAGCCATCAAAGAAGTGTTCCACGAACCCCTCAACAGAACGGTGTAGTTGAAAGACGAAATCGTACTCTTGTTGAAGCCGCTAGAACAATGCTGATCTACTCAAAGGTTCCAATGTTTCTCTGGGCTGAAGCAATTGCCACTGCATGCTACACACAAAATCGTTCACTGATTCACACTGTTCATGGAAAAACTCCATATGAACTTGTCCACAACAGAAAACCTAATCTATCTTTCCTTCGTGTGTTTGGTGCATTGTGCTATCCAACTAATGAGGGTCAAGACTTAGGCAAACTTAGGGCTAAAGCTGACATTGGAGTATTTGTAGGATATGCATCAAACAAAAAGGGATACCGAATCTACAACAAAAGAACCCGAAATATCATGGAAACAATTCACGTTACGTTTGATGAGCTGACCTATCAAATGGCTCCTGGACACTCCAGCTCAGGACCCGCACTTCAAAACAGTCCCATTGGTTCATCCCTTGTTCCAAACTCCTCTCAAGAAACTCCATATGTACCTCCATATGAAGATGATGTAAAGAAATTGTTTGATCCTATGTTTGATGAACTGTATGATTCAATTAATAATGAGGTGTTGATCCCTACAACAGAGGATGCTCATATTCCAGTGAATGAAGTCTATCCCTCAGTCTCAATATCTTTAAGTCAAGAAGCACCTGCTGCTGATCCTTCAGTCTCATCAACAAATCATCATTCTTCAAATGTACATCATGGAAATGTTTCTGGCATCAATGATGAAGTTAATCCCTTTGCGACTCCTGAAGATGCTCCATTTGAAAACATATTTGCTACTCCTGAATCATCATCAGAACCATCTTCTTCAGGAGACATCGACTCAGCTACCTCAGTTCCTCAACAACTGCCACATGAACACCTCAGAAAATGGACTCACGATCATCCATTAGACAACATCATTGGAAATCCCTCTCGTCCTGTATCAACCCATAAACAACTTGCAACCGATGCCTTATGGTGTTTCTTCAACTCCGTACTATCTAAGATCGAACCAAAAGATGTTAAAACCGCCATGAATGAAGATAGCTGGTTTACTGCCATGCAAGATGAAATTCATGAGTTTGATCGACTTGATGTATGGGAGTTAGTACCTGCTCCAGACTGTGCTATGATTATTGCTCTTAAATGGATCTTCAAAGTGAAACTTGATGAGCATGGTGATGTGTTGAAGAACAAGGCTCGATTAGTTGCTAAAGGATATCGTCAAGAGGAGGGTATAGACTTTGAAGAATCTTTTGCTCCAGTTGCTCGAATCGAGGCAATCAGAATCTTTCTGGCTAATGCTGCTAGTAAGAACATGGTAGTATATCAGATGGATGTGAAGACGGCATTTCTGAACGGAGATCTTAAAGAAGTCGTCTACGTCAGCCAACCTGAAGGATTTGTGAATCAAGAGCATCCTACTCACGTTTATCATTTGAAGAAGGCTCTTTACGGTTTAAAGCAAGATCCAAGGGCATGGTATGATACACTGTCAAAGTTTCTTCTATCAACCGGATTCATCAAAGGAGCAGTTGATCCTACATTGTTCACCAGGAAGTCAGGCAAACATTTAATTCATGTTCAAATTTATGTTGATGATATTATTTTTGCCTCGACAGACCCAATGGAATGTGATCGTTTTTCTAATGAAATGAGTTCAAAGTTTCAAATGTCAATGATGGGACAAATGTCATTTTTCTTGGGATTACAAATCTCACAAAGTCCCGGAGGCATTTTCATAAATCAATCTAAATATGCAACAGAGATTTTAAAGAAATTTGGATTTGATTCAAGTGACCCTGTTGACACCCCCATGATTGACCGAACCAAACTAGATGAGGACCTCTCAGGGATCATGATTGACCAAACAAAATATCGTAGTATGATTGGATCCCTGATGTACCTCACAGCTAGTAGACCAGACATCTTGTTCGCTGTTTGCATGTGTGCTAGATACCAGGCTAAGCCTACTAAAAGGCACCTTGAAGCAGTTAAAAGGGTCTTTCGGTATCTCCATGGAACCATCAATATGGGACTATGGAACCCGAAGGACACCGGTATGTCACTAACGGCCTATGCAGATGCTGATCATGCAGGTTGTCAAGATACACGTCGAAGTACATCTGGAGGTGCTCAGTTTTTGGGTGATAAGCTTGTGAGCTGGTCTTCAAAGAAGCAAATGAGCACTTCTATTTCCTCTACAGAGGCTGAATACATAGCCATGTCATCTTGTTGTGCTCAAATCTTATGGATGAGATCTCAATTATCTGACTATGGCTTTGAATTCAACAAAATCCCTCTGTACTGTGATAATAAAAGTGCTATTGCTCTCTCATGCAACAATGTTCAACACTCAAGAGCAAAGCATATCGACATTCGACATCATTTCATCAGGGAACAAGTGGAAAAAGGTGTGGTGGAACTATATTTTGTGAGGTCTGAATATCAGTTAGCAGACATCTTCACCAAAGGTCTTCCAAGAGAACGTTTTGAGTTTATTCTTCCACGACTTGGTTTGAAAAGCCTTCAACCAGAAACTCTCAAACGTCTTCAGGAGGAAGACGAGGAGTAAAGGTCTATCTTCATCTATCTCTTGTAAATATTTTTTTGAAAAACAAAATACAAAATTATAAAACCTTCAAAAATCAAATAGAAAAATTATAAAACTTTCAAAATCCATAAAAAAATTTGAAAAATTCGAAAAAAAAAAATATATATATATATATATATATATATTGTCATTTTGTCTTGTTTCTTTCCAGTTCGATAATATCTACAGTCTTTGTGCTGTCATTCAAAGAATGACACGGGACTTTAGATGTTGTTCGAATTCTTAAAAAAAAAAAAAAAAAAAAAAAAAAAAAAAAAAAAAAAATTGAGAGAAAGAGAAATGGTTTATTGTCATTTTCAGGCAATAACCCGGTTTTAAAAGAAAGAACAGAGCCATGTTTTATCATGTTTTCAAAATTCAATGCTCTGATTCTATAAACATTTATCTGCTGAAAACTAAATGCTCTGATTCAAACCTCGAGGCACATATTGAGGGGGAGCAAATTTATGGAAACCTCATCCTTCCCGGAAATGCTCTATCTACTTGATTTGATGTGGGAAGTGATGTTGATATCTTTTAGAAAAAGGTAATCAAAGAAGTTAATTCTTTCTCTTGCCTCCGTGTGCAAAACATTTTCAAATACTTGATGCACATGTTGAGGGGGAGTTCTCGTTCTAAAAATATCAAAAACAATTTTAGGTACAAAATGCTTTGATAATATATCATAAGTATCTGAATTGATTTTCAAATGGTTTTCAATTGGTTCCATATGGCAGATGAACAATACCAAAAAGACCTACCAAATTTACTTTATGTATGGTGATATAAGGATGATAAGGTTAGGTTTTTGTTCCTATGATCCGCCAGAACCGGAGGGATCTACCCAGGGATAATCCACTAGTTAGTGTAGAAGTCCTTAGGTATGATGATAAAAGGAGAAAAGTGAGATATGGGAAGAGTGCAGACTGAGACTGAGCTAGTACTGGAATAAACCCAACAAGGTTCTAGCTATGAAGTCTCGGTAAGCACTGAAGGGGTTGAAGAATTAAAAAGAATTGAATGAGAAAAGGGTGAAAACAAATAGCCCTCCATTTATTCAACCTTAGGGCAGAAACCGGGTTCACTTCATATGCTACTGATGGTAACATCGGTATTGAAGACAAGACATCATGGACCCAGTGACGCACTGCACTTCAACTTTCCAAACCACTCAAGTTCCTCTTAAAAGGACTTGTTTCATTCTCACGGGGAACCGACATTATCTATCGACTTTCTCTTAGAGATTGTTGATATTGAAGAAGGAGACCCTCTCCCTAGTCTCCGGCACAGGATCCAAATATGCATAAATTGAGTCTAGAGCCACGAGATCATCAATAAATCTCATTAGGACACTTTAAATGAAGACTCTCTGTTTCACACAATGTGGAAAGAGAGATTATATCTTGAGTCCTACGCATTATCCTTGTGGTATTGCCAGAACATCTGAGTGATGTGTATACATATTCACAATGAAGATGGAAAGCCTTCTGGAGCCAACATCAAAAAAGCTCCTGGTAGGTGGCATGTGAGATCTATTATATAGATCAACCATGTGACAACTGAACAGAAACAATGGGGCGATTCAATCTCTTGAATCAATCCTGGTTCAGGTTATGGATTGACGGATACCTTTGAAAAACCGGTCTTTGTGCTTAAAAACTTTTTTCTTTAGCACATCGACCGTGTACTCATTTTTCAAACCAAAAGGTGTTTTTATGATTGATAATTGATTTTCAATAAAACCTTCGTTGTATTGCAAAAACAATTTCTATTGAGCAATACACGATTGTTTTTCAAATCTTTCTTCATCAATCAGTGGACTTAAAATTCGCTGGTTCACTCACTCCGTGCTGTCTTCTTTGAGATGTTCCGGTTTGAGAACAGCTTGAACAGCTGCGAAACCCTGTCAAGGAAATTCTTCGGAATTATACCTGATCACAGGCAGTACATGTACTGATCAACGGGGAACCGTGGGCCGTGTACCTCAATTCAATGAAAGTGATCAAAGACACTTTCGTGCGATTTATTGCTAACTGTTGTATGCAGGTACACCCGACGTTTGCAGCTGATCAGAATGAAGCGGTCAATCCATAGCCGCATGCTCACTTAACACATTCATCTAAAAAGAAATCATGATTAGTGCATCAATGACTCTGATATTTTCACTCCATGCTTCTGCTACGCTGCTGCCAATATCATGATTCAACAAATGCTTCCGCTACTCTGATGAGAAGATATCATGATCCAGAATGTGAGCATGTCGGTCCTAAAGTCACAACATCACATAATAACAACACCACAAAGGATGTCTCAGAGATTTTTGATAGCTGATGATCTCAAAAGATGGCTCAAATATATTATCACGTGGATCAGTAAAAGACCTCCACTTGGAGTAACCAAACATGCAATGTGAAGAATCAATGACTACGAGCTTAGGAGCAAAGGACTACATCAAGAATGCAAGATCAATTGTTAATGTATTATCTAGTTGTATTCAATATAATTTTGGTACATGATTGAGGTGACCTCCCTTAGGGGGAGATTGTTAGGAATTAGAAATTCCAGGTATTAAAGAGTCGGTCACCTCAAGTACATGTAATCGTTAGAAAGCTCGTAGTCGTAGTTCTTTTAAGTTAAGTAGTATTTAGTTAAGTAACACCGTGGAGGATGGACGGGTGTTTACCCACTGTATGCCTGATCCACAGCCCGATGTGTGGCGATTTATGTAAGACTATAAATACTCTCTACCTTCCAAGGTAGAGAGTTGGAGCTCATAATAATATCTTTCACTTTCTCTCACTAAGTTCCCTAAACCACTAACTTTCTCTCTCTAGAATTCCACTTATACGCCACCTTGTTGTTATGGTTTGATGTGTATGTGATAACTAATATCTTACACTCCTTTCGGACGATGGACCTGTCTGCCAACACTTCGACCAGAACCTCCTTAGTTAGATGAGTCAGTTTGCTAAGTGCATCTGCCTTTTTTTTTGGTTTCTTTGAACATGCTCTATGTTGTAGGAGGTAAACCCTTTGAGCATCTCCTTGGCTTTGTCCAGGTATTGCTTAATCACAGGTTGACTTTCTTCGTAGGAGCCCTTGATCTAATTGGCCACCAGTTATGAATCAACAAAAATAGCCAAGTCTTCTACCTCCATATCTTTAGCCAGTCGGAGACCTGCTAGCAAGGCTTCATACTCCGCATCATAAGTATACTCCTTTCTTTCAAGGATAACTAGCATCAACCCTGCGCTAGATTAGTCAGAGCTGGAGGCCTCATCGGTGTAAAGCTTCCACCCTTTGACCGTCTTTGCAGGCTTCTTCTCAGCAACTTTGTTGTCCTGCTTTGGTTCGTAGGGTGTTTCTGCTAAGAAGTCTGCCAGTATTTGTCCTTTGACCGAGTTTCTACCCTTGTACTCAATTTCATGCTCTCCTAGCTCGATAGCCCACTTAGCTATCCTTCCAGATTTCTCTGGCTTCGAAAGTATCTGCTTAATAGGCTTGTCAGTGAGCACGGTTATGGGGTGATCCTGGAAGTACCTTGGAAGGCGCCTCGCAGTATGTACCAAAGCCAAGATTAACTTCTCTAACTTCGGGTAATTTAGCTCAGCTCCTTGTAGAACCATGCTAACGAAGTAGATAGGGATTTGCTTCTTTTCCCTTTCTGCCAATAAGACAACACTGATACTTTCGAAGGAGGCTGACATGTACATAAACAACACTTCGCCTTTGATTGGGGCGGTAAGTATACGTAAAATAGCCATGAACTCCTTGAGCTTTTGAAAGGCAGCTTCTGCATCCGCGCTCCACTGAAACTTCTTTTTATCCGTGCATCCTTTAAGTGTGTTGAAGAATGGCAAGGATCTGTCTGCGCCCTTAGATAGGAATCTGCTGAGGGCTGCTAGCTTTCTGTTTAGACTTTGTACATCCTTGAGGGATTTAGGAGGCTGCAAGTCTGTGATGGCCTTAACCTTTGAAGGGTTGGCTTTAATACCCTGCTTTATGATCAAGTGTCCTAGGAATTATCCTTCCTCCACACCGAAGGAACATTTCTTGGGGTTTAACTTCATGTTGATGGTGCGAAGCTGATCAAAGGTTTCCTTTATGTCGGAGAGCATGTGGTCCTCCGTTCTGCTCTTGATAACCATATCGTCTACCTATGCCTCGAGGTTCCTACCTATTTGCTTGCTGAAGGCTTTGTCCACTAGCCTTTGGTAGGTAGCACCTGCATTCTTCAGACCGAAGGGCATCTTCTTGTAGCAATACACGCCCTTTCTTGTAAAAAAAGGCTGTTTTTTATTCTTCTTCTTCCGCCATCTGTATCTGATGGTAACCCTTGTAAGCATCCATAAAACATTTCAGTCGAAACCCTGATAAGGATTCCACCTTCCAATCAATCTCTGGTAGAGGATAGCAGTCCTTCGGACAGGCCTTGTTGATATCTGTGAAATCTACACACATCTGCCACCCTCCATCATGCTTTTTAACCATCACTAGATTGGCTACCCAGGTTTGATACTTCACCTCCCTGAGTATACTTGCTGCTACGAGCTCATCCACTTCTTTGCATGCCACTGCATTTCTTTCGGGTGCAAGGCTACGATGCTTTTGCTTGATAGGTTCAATGTGCTTGAACTCATTAAGCTTGTGCTCAGTGCCGAAGGGCTTTCCGTCTATGGTGAGAGTTCTGGGGACCCACGTCATATTAGAGTAAGTCCATGCGAAGACATACGTATTAACCCTTAGTAACTTTTCAAGTTCTGCTTTAAAGGTGGCAAGAAGCTGCTTTCCAATGACCACCGTCTGATCAGCATTTACCACGATGCGCTCTTCGGCATCAGTGCAGCTAAGAATGTCCTTTGGAACCTCTTCAGGACTTTGTTTGACACTTTTTCCTACATCTGTTGGCTTCTTCAAGTTGTAGCTAGAGAAAACCATTCCAATGCCGAAGGATGTTTGGAATTAGACCGCAGCATGTATGGTGGAGACAATGATACCCATTTTCTGCATTGTGGTCCTCCCTATTAATAGGTTATAGGGGGATTCAGACCTTACGATCGTGAAAACCAGGGTTTCTGTTCTTTTTAGCCTTCCTTCTCCAATAGTAACCTCTAGAGGGACTTCTCCCAAAGGCCATGAGTGCTCCCCTGAGAATCCTACCAAAGGTACCTTCGAATCTACTCTCTTCGACCATATCGAAGGCTTAAGCTTTAGAAAACAACGCTCGTAGATCACTTTGCAAGAGCTTCCATAGTCTAAGTAAGCTCTGTTTACTTCTCTGTTAGAGATTAGGACTTTGATGACCACGGGGTCATTTGAGAGAACCTCGCCAGTGATCGAAGGGAACGTAACATCCCCTACTCTGCACAATTCTTTCTCTACTGCTTTTCTCTTTAAACCAGAGTCATCCCTATAAACCATAAGGATTGGAGTTCGACCGGTGTGGTATCTTTCCCCAACTGTGTGTCGGAGACTTTTTCTTTACCTTTCTTTATGCCCTTCACCAAATGTCCCAATTGGCCAGACTTCACGGCCTCTTCTATTTTTTTCTTGAGCTCTATGCAACTGTTGGTGTCGTGCCCATAATAGTCATGGAAATAGCAGTACTTGGAGGTATCCCTACTTCTTCCTCTACTTGACAAACGAGGGGGAGGATAGAAGGCCTTCGCAGCCCTTTCCATAGAAAGTATTTCCCTTGGAGATTTGGACAGATTTGACAAGAGTCCGTGGTTGATGTTTTTGTTGTAGGGTGCGAACCTGTCCCTGCCTTTGTGTCTGTGATAAGGATTTAAAAGGTACACTTTTGAGGGGTCATTTAAGCCCTTAATCGATCACTTTTGTAACCGTTACTACTTAATTTAATTCCTTTTCACTTTTTAGGTCTCTTGAAGGCAAATTGCTAGAATGACACTTATTCGGATGAAAAGGCGCGAATATATGAAGAAAATGGCCAAAGTCAAGAATCAAGACACTCAAGCTGCTGGAACAGAAGGTGACGGCGTCACAGCCAAATGGCGACACCGTCGCAACACACTTTGTGACGACTCAGTAACCAAATTGCTATTCTACACTTGACGGCATCAGGTTTTAAAGAGTAGGGCGTCACAACTCAGACGGCCTAGATTCGGATCCCGACGGCTTCAGAAGATGAAGCCGACGGCGTCACAACCATAAGGTGACGCCGTCACAGAGTTGATGTTCCCAAGACAAAAACCTAATGGAGGCGACCCGACGGGGTCACAAATAAAGAGTGACGCCGTCGCATATTGTAACTCTATATATAGAATTCGAATTTTTAGAATTTTAGAGAGGTAGTTTTGTGTAGTAAAACCTAAACCGAACTTTGGCTATCTTGGGCAATATCTTAGGGTTCCATACCCTATTTTACAACAAGATAAGTGATTTGCTTCATTAATTCAATTATGTCTTCAATTGTTTGTGTGTATGCTTGCATGTTTTCCATGTCCGACTAATTTACTTGTGTGTTTGCTTAGATCTATGAAACCTAGGTATTGAATATTGATTGGTTGTCTCTTATGTTAATTATGATTGACCTAGTATTGCGATAGGTCTTTCGTTGTGTTTTTAATTCTTGAGTAATCTTTGTGAACATTAGTTTATAATCACCTAGTGTTATTGTAGGCTAAACATCCAAAGGTAACCTTACAATTAGTTTATGAATCCTAGAGATTTCGTAGGTAATAACCTTAAGGTTGTCTCAGAGAGTTAGGGAAAAATGCATACCCTACGACCTTAGAAGACACAACGCGTTAAGAATAAGGACGTGACAATTCAACCATCAATAGGAGATAACTAGGGAGTAATAGAATCTAGGTAAACACATCTTTAACTATCATACGAGCACACAACAATAGACATAGACTACCATCACCTTAGATTAGATAATTAGATAAGTATAGTAATCGGTAGAAATACCACCCCCTAAATCCAATACCCCGATATTCGTACCTTTCAATTTTTTAAAAATATAAAAAAGAATAAAAAATAATCTTCCTCAACCCAACCTTAGCATAGTAATTTATCACTAGCATTCCTATTACCCTAGAGAACGATATGAATTCCCGAGGCTTACCCTAATACTACACTAAAACGATTAGGATCACTGCCTAGGGTGTTGAAAAACTTGCTCGACGAAAAGGAAGTTCCTTTGACCCCGAACGCGCGTTGTACGCATATCAGTCTATTTTTGGACCCTTCCTACGAAGAGTGCTTTGGGATCTTGCTGTGACTTTCTTTATTTTCGATCGGAGCCCCATTGGTGGACACTTCTTTGGCTTTGATCCAGGTGTAAGTCTTCTCCATTAAGCCTTTGTAAGTTGCGGGAAGGTCAATGGATAGGAATTCCACCAGACTTCTGTTTCGTAGGCCATGCACAAAACCAAAGATGCGCTGGTCTTCGTGCAGGCCCAGAATCTGCAAGGTGTCATCAGTATATCTGGTAACGAAAGCCCTGGTGCTCTCATTTTCCCTCTGCTTGATGTTGTGAACTGTCAGGTGAGTCCTTGTGAACTTTTTCTGCTGGCTGAAGTGTGATCTAAACTTGGCTTTGGGATCATCCAAATTCACTATGGTACCTGCTTTTTGCCTGTTCCACCATATACGAGCGGAGTCATGCAGGGTATATGTGAACATGTGGCAAGCAACTGGCATAACCTATTTTTGCATTCTGATAGCCCCTTCGAACAGATGTAAGAAATTATCCGGGTCCCCTTCCCATCATAAGTACCAATATGTGCGGGCATTTTCAACCCGTGGGGTAGAGGGTAGTCTTCTATCCACCTTACGAAGGGTGTTGTGGAACCCATGGGCTCCGAATAGAAGCAGCTGGAAGGTGGCATGTAAGTGGAGGCAGCATTGTATGGGTTATGGTTCGGAGGTACTCCGACAGGGTTTTGGTTAACATAAGGAGGGTAACGAGTAGAAATATAAGGTGGATGACTTCCAACAGGATACGAAGGGTATACCATAGGTTGCCCGTAGGACATGTTTCCATATGGTTGAGGAAAGCTAGGGTTGCTAGTCTGCCCGTTAGGTGGGGGATTGATAACGCTCAGATTGTACATGTTTTTAGTAGCGTTATATGTGCTTTTGTATGTGTTATTTGGTTATATTTGTAAGATTTCATTGCTTAATCGCATCAAAAGATGTTTGTCTAGTGTTTATAACCAAGTGCAGGGAAACGGAAGGAAATGTTCAACAAACGGAAGATTCTCGTTTCAGTGAAGCATGTCAAGCACAAATTAGTATTTCAAGTATCATAGAAGACCAAGATGATTGAGGAACCAAGCTCTACAAGTCAGAATAAAGTAAAGGTCGATTTTCCGTCACTCAGGAAGACCAACGGAATTGGTTGCAACTGCAACCGGATCGGTTGGAAGAAGAGCAAAAAGTGCCTATGAAGCCACTCCAACCGTTTGGTTGCCACCCGCAACTGATACGGTTGGAACACTTGTAGAAGACCAACCGGATCGGTTGGTCATGTGACCGATCCGGTTGGAAGGACTGTTTCTGCCAAATCTTCATCACTAAGTTTCCCCTTTATATCTAAACGATTCGAGGTCCTTCCCTTGGTGTATTCTAGTCCCTTCCTAACTCCTTGGAGGCCAAGTTAAGCAATAAATACCCTAGGCCTTGGAACTAGTATAAATAGAGACCTCTTGTGAGCATATGAGACACACACTTCAATACAACTCCCTCTACTTATCAAACAAAGCTCTTAAGCTCTCAAATTCATCCTTAGAAGTCTAGGAAAGTTTGGAGTTCTAGAACTACCACATTTGGAGGCCAAAACCCCAAGGAGTCTACCCCAATACTTTGGGAATCATTACTTCACCATTTGTAATCTTATTCCAAGCATTGTAAGACTCTTAATCATGTTTTCTAATGTTCAAAGTTCTGAGTTTATGTTTATGTTTGCTATGAGTGGCTAGTTTCTTTATACACTTGCTTAAATGATGTTGATTATCATATGATTAGTTTGTGATTGTGTTAACATGTTTTAATTCAATTTCAAGTTGATTTTGAGATCCAATTATGCTAAAGTTTCATAGTGACATTTGTTAATCAAGTTTGACTAGTTGATAGTAATCGTAGAGGTCGAAAGAACTTATTGTTATTCAACTAGTTATAATCATTTTGTCTATGGATGATTGTTTTTACCCATTATTCTTGATTAAACAAAGGAACTAAGGTGTGGTTGAGTGACTTATATTTTTAAATGAAGTCCGGTGATTTCCAAAATTAAGTCCAATTTATTTTCAAAATCAATATTTTTCCATTTTCGAAACAGTATTTTCAGAATGTTTTAAAAATGTTATCATCCACTACTTGTCCTGCACAAAGATACGTTAGGTGGTTGAGCTGCTTTTGTTGTTGTTGCTGGAGGTTTGGAAGAAAACCATCTGCTGATGCAGTGAGACCTCTTACGTTGCATTTTTTCATGCCAACTTTCCATAGAGGTCAAATTAAGCTCCATTTCTTCATTTGATGATGAAGAAAACCATCTGCTGATCCAGTGAGACCTCTTACGTTGCATTTTTTCATGCCAACTCTCCCTAGAAGTCAAATTAAGCTCCATTTCTTCATTTGTCAACCCAAGATATAGTTACCCTTTCCTTTCGGCATCCAATCATATTAATTTATGGGATCCGGATCGGGAACATTCTTATAACCATCTTATCTGCATATGTTAGTGGATATAAAAACAGATATATGGTGGTCGACAACACCCAAACAGCAATCGACTAATACAAGTCAATCCAACATATCAATCACTTCATATAAGGCATGGGATTAACATGTGTATGAAACTATAGTCATCTAATTCTAACAATCATATCCTAAATTCCTAGTCCTTCGACATAGGCAACTAGCATTTTCAGTTAAGCACGTAGGATAGTTTAGATGAGTTCGATAGATGATATAAATTTGAAAACATTCTATCAAAAATTTTAAATAAGCTGAAGTCATTGATTGGGTTTTGCAAATTAATGAAAACATGATTCTGATTGGTTTTCAAGCAACTCATTTACCACCATTTAGTTAAAACAAATATTTTTTCTGGAGAATTTTAGAAAGAAAAATATTTGAGTAGGAACAGTAGTCCTTCGAAATACTTTCCTCATTTTATTTTAGGATAAGTACACGAAATATTTGAAAATTGGTTTAGCGCAGCACTTTCCTTTCTTGAAGAACGGGTTGCTATCTGAAATAATAGCAAACCATGGTTTAAGCATGGGTTACAGTCTGAAGTAACTGCAAGCCATATTAAGAGACATGTATTGAAAATAAATATTTACACCTTCTGCTCGAACTTCATCTAAAGACCCGTGCCATTATTGAATGACATTTCTAAGACCGTAGATGTTATCGATACCAGAAGACATGTCATGAGAAAAACTTTTTTTTTTCAAATATTCTGATTTTTATGGATTTTTTTAGGTTTTATAATTTTCTATTTTGGTTTTTGAAAATTATTTACATAGATAGAGAAATAGTTTAAGAAGATGATGATACGAGTACCGAGATAAGGAAATCGTTCAGCACTTTGTAGAAGATAGAGGTCATCATCTCTTAAACTTTCACCACCAAAGCATTCGAGGCTTTTGAATCGTCGCAAGAACTTGAGCCTTCAAAAAGTGATTCTTTGGCAGCTTCCCCCCAAACCGACAATCCTCGTAAAAAGACCATTTCCCCCAAGAAGAAGAAGTGAAGCAAACAGTCTAATTGTATGACGCTCAGGAACCCGAAGAAGACGATAAAAACGAAGTAACAAGTTAACACGGATCATTTATGCGGTTATCAAACCCGAAATAAATGATTAAGCCCGATCACATGATCCTGTTGTGCATCCTCGATGTACACATTGCTCTTCAAGTTTGAGAAGTTGTCTATTCGGGAGAACAATATATCAACATCTTCATTTCACCAAATGCATTCCAGTTATATAACATATAACCAATCAACCCATATTGTACACATGTACCCAACAAGAGTAGAGACGATGACATCCATGTAACATGTTGAGTCACTAATCATCTTTGCGGATGTCAACTCCGGAATAACTGAATTAGCTCGATCAAGTGAACATGTTGTGCATCCTTGATGTACACATATCTCTCCCCTGATGGTTGCGATCTCATCGGAATCATCATTGCATTTTGTAAATGAAACAATAACCGGAAGCACTACCATAAATCATATAGAAGATGTCGATAAGAAATATCATCTCATGCTCCACATATTCTTCTCATGTTTCTTCCTACTGAAAGCTGAGATAACACATACCAAAAGTATCCAGAGACCACTCCCCCCTAAATGGTTGGAATAATATATCCTTCCCCCAAATAGTTGGAATAACACACCAAAGGCTACGAGTTAAACACTGAGTTTCTCTGCGGTTATGACATTTGTCTTTCCGAGATTACTTCCATAGAGAAGAAGTATTAAGTTCATCACGTGTACTCGTTGTGTGTTTAGATGTAAATCTCCTTCCCCCTTACTGGTTTTGATACCTCCGAATCAGCAATACATTATACATGCTAAATACTCTTGAAATAGAGAAGAACAAACAATTAGCTCAACTGAATCCTGTGAGAATCAATTGCTACAGAAACTCTCTCTAACTATATTTATCAACCCATATGTAGACAATTTGAAGTGATCACTAATGAAGAAAACTTGATATACCAAACTTGAAACTGAAGTCAAATTCCCTACATTTGTATCTTAAGCTTGCACTCAATGATGGAAGAACGGTGTCGAGAATCTATGCTTCAAGCAAATCTCTAAGTACTCACTACTCAAACAAAGTATGAGACATTAACACCTCTTGAGATTATCCACATCGTTAGTCTTTAACCATCCACCCCGACTGCTGGTAACTAGATAAACCAAGTCTTCAACTCAAATTCTTAAGCTCGAGCAAGTTGTCAAATAAGAACACGCAATTGTGAAAGTCAACTTCAATCTCAAATAAGTGATAAATGATTAACTCCGAAGTAATCAACTTGTGTCAAATGTCCAACACGTGAATAAACATACAATTGGATGTACATTGATCCATTGAATGAACTGGATTAAATGATTCCTCAACATCAATGCCATCTTCCTAAAGATATACATATAGAGAATGATCTGGAAGATTCACCAATAATGTCTTCAAGCGGATGAGGTAGTCATTTTCCTTAATGTTTATGTAGTTGATTTACAGAGTGTACAATAATCCGTGAAGATTTGGCAAAGGGATACCAAAGAGCGGATCATTATTCATGAGTGCAACTACAATGATAGTCATTGACAACGCCTTGAGGAATAACTGGAGATTAGGCTTCTTGAGTAGTCTGAGTTGTACTTCTTAGATGGTGCATCTTGATCAATGGAAATTAAAGATGGTGAACCAGTTGAATCAGTAGGAACCGGAGCATGAGCTTCAGAAACTGGATAATCAACATTCGTTGGAGGTTGGAAGTACTCATCAAACATATCTTGAAAAACAATGAATCCCAAATAGTAAATCCCAATTATCCTTAGTCAGTGAAGACATTAGGCGTTGGAGAGTCGTATGACCATAACTCAAGCATCCATCAACATGTCGTATATTCACTCTTCTCCCCCTCAAAAATTGCAAATGAAGTTTGCCATTTTTGATTGAGCAAGTGAATAAGAATATATACCAATGAACGGAGATCCACTTGAGGATTTAATGAGCATGGAAAAACATGAAGCTTGTTGATGAAGAAAGTCGATGAGAATGGTCATAAAAATGAAGATTTCTCTTCTTCTGAAGATAAAGCGCACTGAGGCGTACACTTTTCTTTTCTTTGAGGAACGGGGCCTGAAGTGTTATCTACAGATGCCATAGTGTTGAAGTACGAGGCCTGAACTGATGTGAACAGACGTCATAGCCGAATGAATATCAAGATTGAGTTACTTGAACCCATGAGTTATGAGACATCAATCCATTTGTAATCCATACTTTAAACCAGTTTATGTAGTGAAGGATCGAAGTATCTGCAACTGAGTAAGGACTACCTGCACTAATATTACAAACTTGATTGCATATATTTTGGTTAGTGACATTAGTATCCAAACCCTTTGGGGTTTCACGGTCAACCTTGATTATGTCATCGGTAAACAGCTTTCCGGTAGGTATCCACCTAAGTCCAACATCCTTGAACATTTTACCAGACGAAATCTACTTATGGCAAGGTCTAGGATTGGTGACATTCTTATGCACAGTGGAAGACTTATCGTTATTCCTGGACTCCAAATATTTAGCAGTTGGGATCCATCTAGGCAAAGTTTTGGGTTTGTTTTGCTTCATAACATGTTGAACCTTAACCATGAAGGTAGTCTTAGTTGATTGTACCTTGGCATGTGAATTAGGAAAATGTTTCTTATTTGGAAAAGACTCAAAATTTCTAGTTTTGTTTTCTACATGCTTAACATTCTTATTCGCATAACTACTCTTAGATGCAAGCCAATCCCTAGTCTTTTGAGTGTTCCTATGTAGTGCTTTACTACTACTAGCAGTGCCTTGAAACCTCGTAGAATTCATCACCCTAGGTCTTGAACTTAAAATTCCGTCTTTTCGAATCTGTGCCTTTTTCCTAGCTTCTTCTAGATAATAGTTCTTCCACAAGTCATTCATATCATACGAATTCTGAATTTTAATGCTTGGTTTTGACACATTTTTCAAACCAATCCTTGAGGTGCTGGGAGTAGAAGTAGCTGCTTGTTGCGGTTTAGAGGAACTAGAAGCATAATTCTTAGGCAACTCAAGTGAAGTGACTGATTTTGACAAAACTTGTTTCTCATCAACTTGGGAGGCAAACCGTGTTTTTGAAAATTTTGGTCTTTCGGATATAAATGCAGTAGGCTGCCTAACAACGGACCGGTATATAATGGGATGAGAAACTGGTTTCCCCAAGGTTGATGGTTTTGTAAACTTAGTGTTCACACTTTTCCCTGCAGTTTTCCTAAGCTCATTTTTTAAGGCAACAATAGCGAAACTCTTTTCCTGAAGTTGAGCTTTGAGTTCATCAATTTTTGCTATCAAATAATTTGTTTGTTTCATTGACTTAGTTCTTGCTTCTTTGACAGAGTCACTTAGTTATATGTGATGCTTTCTCAAAGACTCATTTTCCTTTAGTAATTTGGCCACACAAACCGCTAATTAATCATTTCTCATTTGAATATCATCAATAGCATTAACATCAGAATTACTTGTAACCAAATTACTTTTCACATGCATACCAGAAATACGTTTCTTCAAATTGTTGATAGTCGAGTTTTTGGCTTGAAGCTGAGCTTTTAAATAGTTTATTTCAAAAAATTCACAAAATTCAGGACATTCCAGATTTTTACATGGTCCCTTAATTTGAAAACTTTCCTCCTTTCTTTGTATTGCAATTTCAATAAAAATGCAATGTTTTTCAAGTTTTGAGAATTTGTTTGAAAGTTCATCAAAAGCCTTTTTATCAACCATATCATTTGTTTTGAATTTATTAGTCTCAGCCTCAACCAAGGAACATTTATCAGAATCATGTTCAGTATTAAGATCAGTTTGTTTAGGTACATTAGCAGATGCACTATGTTGTACAGTTAAGGGTACCTCATTACATGACACCTGTTCAATTACCGGTCTGATATCTGCATCCACATCATGTGTAACAAGAGTCACTGGACTACTGGCTGTTTCAAGCTTATTTGTCTCTGAGCCTCTGTATTCAGTGTCAACTGATCCATCATCCGATGCCATACCGGTCTCAACACTACAATTTGTTGATTGTACCCGAGATTCATTCGCCTTTCTGATCACAGCATCCACTTCTTGTGTGATAGGAGTTACTGAGCAGCTGGTTACACCATTCTTTGTTGTTTCTGATATTCTGCATTCAGCAACACCCGACCTTTCAACTGATACATTACCCGACTCATCACAAATATCTCTCAACTGCACCAGACTCTCATCCACTTTTTCGTCTTTCTGAGTAACTTCCTCAATATACTTCTCCACATTATCCATGAGATGGATAAGTGTGACACACGGTAAATTTTCACTAAAATTTAACTGATAATTAGTAATTTATTATTACTAAGCCTAAGTCATTAAGCATACACAAGCTTTGCCTGATCATTTGAGTAGTTAACTCGCATACAGTAGGTAACTGCATCACTTTTGCATTCATATCATTTTATGAATATTTTCATTTTGTCTTATGATTTAAATTATAAGACGAGAGGGTATCTCGTTCTCTCCAGTGACCGACACTGCACGCGTACCGACACTATGATAAGGACTCGCTAAAACAATTAACCAATGTCCGCGACTTGGAATATTACAAAAATAAAATATTTCAGACACGTAACAATAAAATACCACGGATAAAAAGTTGACAAACAATGATACTTTGGTCACAATACAATTTCGCGGGACACAAAAATAATGAACATACTATCACTTAGACAATAACTTGTATGAAACTCAAATACAATTGAGGCCAAAGTATAATGTATATACAAGCATTTACACAAGAAACACCATGTGTATAATAAATACATAAATACATATACAAATGTTATACAAGAAAAACACTTAATAAAAATTGTGAAGATAACTCTTGTCCTCTCACCTCTCACTCACGACAAAAATCAAACACAAAACCAGGGGAAGAGATTTTCAAGATATTCTTCTTCCTCCTCTAGCCTTGCTATCCTCCTAGGCCGAATCTTCTAAATGGAGACAAATCAACACCTTCATCCAACATACCCATCTCTCTCATACCCAAATCCATGTAAAACTTTTCTTCCCAAATCTCCATAGATGCGCCACTACCTTCGAAGGAATCCAAGGAGGATCAAAGTAAATCACAAGAGAGAAGTGAAATCCTTTCACCACTCTATCTCTTATGTCCAAAGATTCGTGGGTCTTGGAAGTAAGCCATTTTTGGCTTCAAACAAAGTTTCAAGATGAAAAGAGGTGGTCAAAGGCTCCTCTCTTAACCTCTTCTTAAGCAACTCGAGAGACCAAAGACACCCACAAATCAAAACTCAAACACACCACAAGAGTAATATTCTCAAGGTTATCAAGAAGTTGTTGGGTTTGCTTGGAATCGGTATACGAGTTTGATTTGTGTGGGGTCCCTCAACTTGGCTTTCATCAACGTTTTCACATCTCACTCTTGATAAGGTTCATGGTCTTTCTCTTTCTCATAGCCTTGTTGTAATATAAACATTGTTAATGAAGTGGTAAATGGTGATGTCTTGCTTTATTTGAGTTTGTAAGTTATGGATGTGCAACTTTGCAATATGAGTATAAACTTGTCACTTTGAAAATTTGATTTGTTCACTCTCTTGTGAAAATAGTTTTCTGTCGAGACGTATAACCAAGAAAAGAATGTGAGCAGCTAAGTTTTTACATAATATAACATTTGTGTTGATAAACAAACTAGGTTAACTTAGGCTTAAGTGGTCATTTGCGAAAAGGGTCCGTTTGGTTTTCTGTCGAGACAGGAACAAGAACAAGATAGATGAGTCAAGCTTTCACAAGTCTACTAGTAACCCATGTCGAGACTCACATTTTCCGTCGACATTCATGTCATTTAAAAGTATGTCGAACTTGATTTTTAACTTTGCTTGAATATGAGAAACATGCTAGTCTTTCATTGTCTTGTGACTCAAATCTTAGAGGTGAACCATGTGTCTAAGCCTTTATGTATGCCTAAGGAGAAACCCAAGTCAAGAGTGCTCATGTGTTACAATGTATTTTGAGAAATCTATACTTCTCTAGTCCGTAAGAGTAAAATGGTTGACGATTAGAACCAAGTCGAGTAGTACTCTACTAACAAGAGGTACCTTCACCCCTTTTGCTCTCATGTCCTAGTTAATGATGTTAACCAAATCTCGTTCGAGTCAAGTCTCATACTTAGTCATCTTACCTTGTTAGCTTATCTTTAATAAGTACTTAGTAGTCATCGAAATAGATATGCTTGAGACTATGTAAACGAGTCGACAACTACATCTTGGTAGTACCATGGTGATGAATCGTATTCACTAGTCGAGAGATTCGACATCATAAGTTAGAGCATGAACAAACTAAGTACACCTCGAGTCATGTAGCTTATGTTAAACTCCTATAACTAAATTGGGAATTCTTTTGGCGACAACAACCTGGGAATGAGAAGTACTTCAAACTATTGGTTAACACAAACTGTAATAATACATGTTGGTCAAGCCTTGTTTTCTTTCTTTTTTTTTCTTCCATTCGTGTAAGTCACAAAATGGGCCACGGCCCAAGTCATAACTTGGTCTCATTGAAAGAGTTATTAGCTAGTTTGGGCCCAAACCCAAAATGGGTACCCAACTGCTACCAACACCGGGCCACAGCCCACGAGTCTTCGAGTGTCCGGTTGAGTAAAATAAGCGAACTCGCGAGGTAAAGATCTAAACGTAAGACAGTTGTTCAACAACGAATGAGTCTATATACGCATACACGAAATATATTACATAAGTTATATTTAAACTTACGCGAGTTGCCAAGTAAACAAGTGCAAAAACTACATTCCTACATATATATGAGACAACAAAGGTTTTAAAAACTTGACACACTTGATAATGTCTATAACAATGATTAACGACAATAGGGTAGACATATATATACATGTCAAGTAAAATCTCTAGTTGAGAACTATATGTATTAAAAACAAATTTTGACAAATAAACAAGGACTACTATATCATTTTGGTCAACCTATAAACTTGAGAGTTTCAAAATTTACTAAAGTATTTTCTAAAAACAATTAGAAAATAAATAAACAAATTATAATTTTGACAACACCATTTTGTGTCAACTTAAATAAGTGTATATACATTTATATACTTACTAATGGAACATTTTAATTAATTGTTTTAAATCAAACTTTGGATTTTAAAACCATACTAATGTCAATATGGAAAGAGTATATATATACATTCATATACTTACTAATAAACCTCTTAAATTATTTTTACAAACTAAAGGTTGATTTTAAAACCATTATATAAGAAAAATATTAATTGCACCATTTTAAGTAAGCAATACTTAAAAACAATGAACTAAAACATTGCCCTCCTTATCTAGGTCGCGTGTCGGTGCTGTTTCACAACAATCACTAATCCCACATTTCGGATTTGCACATTTGCTAAGGTGAGTTTCATAGCCCCACTTTTACTTGATAAATTGTTTTATACATTTTGGGGTGAGAAATATGCAAAACATTTTATGGACCAAAACTATAACATGATTACTATTACGTGGTTTAGCCTAAGCCCTTGTGTTCCTAGAAAATGCCCTTTTTCATGAACCGTCAATTCCCCATTGGGAAACGCGAATGTTATAAATAGATCTATTGAGGGTGACTCCTCCGTTCGGTTGGCCATACTTAGGCCAAGGCGAAACGTATACCATGTCGGAATCAAGTGTTGAGGGACAAAACACTTGCTATGGGCCCCTATATTGTATGACATCTTTTAGCATACAGAAACTGTCGTAGTATCGGTTGCATGAACTTAGAGCTAACGTAATAGACATTCATACATATATCATTATATTCGTTGTAATGATTATATGCCTTTACTGATAGTCCAAGCTTACTATTTTAACTTAAACCTATGAACTCACCAGCTTTTAGCTGACCTTTTAGCATATTTTCTCAGGTGTTTAAGATTTGTTCATGAAGGCAAGGCAAGAAGCGGATGTATGGTCGTAGTAGTATTAAAGAAGTGTTTTTACACAAAAATGATGTTTTTACATTGGGACCACTAAATCTAATGGGATGTACCCATTTATTTAAATTATGTTGTAAAACAGTGTTTTAAAACTATTTTATGAAATCAAACGGAGTATGTATTCCGTTCTTTATTACTTGTGTTATGATTCACCGATCCCGTAACGCTCCCGAATAACACGTATGCTTCCGCTAAACAAATTTGGGGGTGTTACAGATTGGCATCAGAGCCTAAGTTATAGAGAACTAGGTACATATAAATCCTAAACTATAACTACTTTTCGCCAAAAACATCATACTACGACCGCCGATTGCCGCTTGCCTTACTTGCCATTTTACTTAAAATTCATTTAATAGGATTACATGTTTTATTTCCTATTTACTTATGCACCATTTCATATTCATCATGAGCATAGTTCTTTTTCCACATACTTACACATATGCACCGTCTTGTCACAGACTATGCCTTCCCCAGCCTTTCCTCACGATGTTCAGGAGGACATCCTACTAGCTCACTCACCAACCATCCGCCAGCTTGCACACTTAGCCACTGATCCATACGTACAGGCCACACTAGCAGTCCAGCCAGCTATTGCACCTACTCCACCTATACCTACCCTCACCACCACTCCATCAGCTTTGTTGACGTGCAGGCAAAAACCCCGTATGATTGTGAGAGTACCTGGATACCGAGAGAGGTATTCATATGTGCCTGCACTAGCTTCTCGGATGACCCACGCTGCTTACATGGGTCCTTCTACTACTTCAGAGTCACTGACACCATCACCCACTGAGTCACCACCTCATCAGAGACTCAGGAGATCTACTGATTCCTACTCAGAGGAAGACCCGGAAGAAGATCCGGAAGAGGATCCTGAGGAGGAATTACCAGAGCCTATACTGACTGAGAGTGTCCCTGGACATGTTAGCATAGCAGCAGATATGAGTACACAGGGTCTGGAGATTGTCCAGAGTATACAGGAGTTAGGACAGAGCTCCAGGATGGCTCAGAGATTGAGCGATGACATGGATATTGATGCACCATTTGGATTAGGGTAGAGAGCCGCTTTTCTCCACAGTCAAGAGGAGAGTAGTCAGATTGATTGGAGAGATATTGATTGCTTGATCAGTTCAGTACCACATATCACTAGTCCGAGCTATAGTCCGTCATCACCTTCGTTTGTACCATCTGCAGCAGACATGGAGCGCCTTGAGCGCACCACTAGACAGCTTGAGACCATTGAGGAAGCTGCACCAGTTGAGGCACAGACCGAGCCAGATCTGTCAGGATCTCCAGAAGGTGATCTGACCCTCACTGAGAGGATATTTATCCAGTTGGACTCTCAGGAGACTCTGCTAGGAGTCCATTCTGATCAGCTAGAGAGGATCGATCCAACACGCTTGCAAGCTTGCGAGCAGCGTGTTGAGGGTTTAGACCGAGTTACTGATGTGTTGTTTGAGAGCATGGGGCTCGAGAGACACGAGAGGATGCGATTGGGTTTTAGGGTTGAGACTCAGGTTGAGGACGTCAGAGAGTTGGACAGCAGAGTACGAGCCTTGGGTAGAGGTCAGACTCAGATACACGGACGACTAGAGGAGCTAGAGAGCGTCCAGTGGATTGCTAGAGATACTGTCAGAGAAGGATGGCAGAGGACTACTGGTTTAGAGTCTATGTTGGCATCACAGATGAGGCGTATCGCGAGTTTGGAGGATACGCAGCGAGAGTTAGTTGCTACCATCGAGCGACTACGTACCGAGCGTGGACATCCTTAGATTCCATTGCATGATGTATTACACTAAACTGAGCTATAACAGTTAGTGTTAGTTATTATTCTCGTATTTCCATTGTATTTCCTTTGTATTCCGTTGTGTTTCGGTTGTACTCCAGCTAGTATCTCATCATGTACCGTAAGAACCTTGTAACCGAAATTCTATCTATGACAAACTTATTTCCCTACCCAATTGTCTTTACTTTTATAGATTGCACATATGATCTATCTACGATAACCACACTATTACGTGGCACTTACCTTGTCCAAAAGGTCATATATCTTACCACCTTTCTTACTGTAGAAATGCCGCCAAAACGAAGATCAAAACGTACCAACCCTGGTGGAGCCTCCAATGCTCCAATTCCAGCGAGAGTCACTCGCAACCAAGCTGCAAATGCTGCTATTCCAAACAGAGTCACACACGATCAGACTGCCGAAGCCACTACTCCTGCTAGGGCTACTCCAATCCAACCTATCATGAATCAAGCCATGATCGACCAACTAGTCAATGAGCGGGTAAACGCCGCTTTAGCTGCAGCAAACCACTCGTCTACTAATGCTGGAACTTCAAGACCACCCACTCACAACCGCACTTGTACTTATCAAGACTTTCGTAAAACCATGACTGGAAGCATTAGTGGAACCGAAGGAGCTGTCGGTCTGACTAGATGGATCGAAAAGCTCGAGACTGTGTTCCGAATCTGCAATTGTGAAGAAGAGTCAAAGGTTAAGTATGCATCATTCACTTTCACGGATGCTGCTTTGACCTGGTGGAACAATTTCCTAAAATCCGATAGTATCGATGTTGCCTATGCCATGCCATGGGAGAACTTCAAGGAAATGGTACTTCGAAAGTACTGTCCTCGTAATGAGATCAAGAAGCTCGAACATGAGTTTTGGAACCTCAAGGTTCAAGGCACCAATATGGCTGCTTATAATCAGCGATTTCAAGAGCTAGCCTTATTGTGTCCTGAAATGGTTCCCACTGAGACCCGATTGTTGGAGAGATACATCGGAGGACTGCCCCAACCTATCAAGGGCAATGTAACCACTTCTAAGGCTGGTGATCTTCATGAAACCATTGAAGTAGCCAACAAACTCATGGACCAAGTAATTGAGGATTCCATGGACAAAGTGGTTGACAATAAGAGGAAATGGGATGACCATTCTCAAGGTTACAACAACTATAAATATCATGGTAACAACGATAGAAACAACCGCAACAATCAAAACAAGAGGCAAAATGTTGCTAGAGCTTATGCAGTGAATGTCGGGGAAAGAAAACCGTACTCAGGGACTGCACCATTGTGTAATCGATGCACACTGCATCACAAGGGGCAGTGTACCGTCAAGTGCCGTAATTGTCAGAAAATCGGACACTTAACCAGGAACTGCAGGTCCAAATCATTGGCGACGGTTCAAACAGCTCCAGCTCAGGACCCAAAAGCTAATATAACTTGCTTTGGTTGTGGTGAAAAAGGGCATTATAAGAATGAATGCCGAAAGACCAGAAACCAAGGCCGTGAAGGAAATCAAGGAAACCGAGGAAATCCAGGAAGCCATGGGAATGGCAGGATTCAGGGAAATGTTGGACAAACGAGCAATCAGGGAAATGGAGAAGGAGCTCGTGGGAGAGTCTATGCCGTAACCAAAGTGGAAGCTCAGGAAGACCCGAATGTTGTGACGGGTACGTTCCTTATAAATAACCGTTATGCATCCATATTGTTTGATACGGGAGCCGATAGGAGTTTTGTTTCTAATACATTTAGTCCACTACTCGATATTACCCCAACCGCATTAGGAAATGCATACAACGTGGAACTAGCTAACGGTAACATAGAAAGGGTAGACACCATCATAAGAGGTTGCACCCTTAACCTGTTAAACCACCCATTCAATATCGACTTGATACCAGTAGCATTGGGTAGTTTCGATGTCATTGTCGGAATGGATTGGTTAGCAAAATATCATGCTGCCATCACTTGTGACGAGAAACTCGTTCGAATACCCTATGGAGATGAAGTCCTAACAATAGAAGGAGACAGAAGTGACAGAAGAAACGCTTCAAGACTGCATGTCATTTCCTGTACCAAGGTGTTAAGGTGTATCGAGGAAGGATGTCATATCTTCCTAGCACAAGTCACCAGAAAGGACGAAAAAGAAGGGGAAGAAAAACGTCTGGAGGACGTGCCGATAGTAAAAGAATTCCCTGAAGTCTTTCCCGAAGACTTTCCAGGACTCCCGCCGACCCGACAGGTTGAATTTCAGATCGATTTAGTGCCTGGTGCCGTACCAGTGGCAAGAGCACCTTATCGATTAGCTCCAACGGAACTTCAGGAGTTATCAAACCAGTTGTCGGAACTTGCGGAAAAAGGGTTCATCAGACCAAGCTCATCACCCTGGGGAGCACCAGTCCTGTTCGTCAAGAAGAAAGACGGAACCTTCAGGATGTACATCGACTATCGTGAGTTGAATAAACTAACCATTAAGAACCGTTACCCACTCCCGAGAATTGATGACTTATTCGATCAACTGCAAGGTTCAAGTGTTTATTCAAAAATCGACTTAAGGTCTGGATACCATCAACTAAGAGTTCGAGAAGAAGATATTCCCAAAACCGCCTTCAGAACTCGTTATGGTCATTACGAGTTCCAAGTCATGCCTTTTGGGTTAACCAACACGCCAGCTGTGTTCATGGACCTCATGAACCGAGTGTGTAAACCCTACTTGGATAAATTTTTGATCGTATTCATTGACGATATCCTAATTTATTCCAAGAGTGTGAAAGAACACGAAGAGCATCTTAGATTGATCTTGGAATTGTTGAAGAAGGAAGAACTGTATGCGAAATTCTCGAAGTGTGAGTTTTGGATACCCACTGTGCAATTCTTAGGTCATGTAATCGACAGTCAGGGCACACATGTAGATCCCGCTTAGATCGAGTCTATAAAGGATTGGGCGACACCCACAACTCCTACTGAAATACGCCAATTCTTAGGACTTGCTGGATACTACAGAAGATTTATTGAAGGCTTCTCAAAGATTGCCAAATCTTTAACCAAGCTAACCCAGAAAAACACCAAGTTTGACTGGGGAGAAAAAGAAGAAGAAGCTTTTCAACTCCTTAAAGAAAAGTTGTGTAGTGCACCTGTTCTGGCCTTACCTGAAGGTAGTGAAGACTTTGTTGTTTATTGCGACGCTTCACATAAGGGGCTCGGAGCAGTGTTAATGCAAAGAGAGAAGGTGATAGCATACGCCTCTCGCCAATTGAAGACTCATGAGAAGAACTACACGACACACGATTTGGAGTTAGGATCAGTTGTGTTCGCACTCAAAATTTGGAGACACTACTTGTATGGCACAAAGTGTGTCGTATACACCGATCACAAAAGTCTACAACACATTTTGGATCAGAAAGAATTAAACATGAGACAGCGCCGATGGTTGGAATTACTCAGTGATTACGACTGCGAGATTCGTTACCATCCGGGTAAAGCGAATGTAGTAGCTGATGCTCTCAGTAGGAAAGAGCGACCAAAACCTCTTAGAGTCAGATCCTTGGGTATGACAATTAGTTCACCTCTTCCAACCAAGATTCTTGAGGCTCAATTGGAGGCACTCAAAGAGGAAAATCGTCCGAACGAGAACCTTTACGGAATGCCAGAAAGTGAAAATGGATTCGTGAAAAGGTCGGATGGAACTTTGTGTTTCAAAGAGCGAAGTTGGATACCACTCTACGGAGGAATTCGCGACATCATTATGCATGAATCCCACAAGTCTAAATACTCCATCCACCTAGGATCCGACAAAATGTACCTTGATTTGAAGAAATTGTACTGGTGGCCCAACATGAAAGCCGACATTGCAACATATGTCAGCCGGTGTCTAACTTGTTCAAAGGTTAAAGCTGAACATCAGAGACCCTCAGGCCTACTAGTACAACCCGAAATCCCCAAGTGGAAATGGGAACGTATAACAATGGACTTTATCACCAAGTTACCTAAAACCTCTAAAGGCTACGACACTATTTGGGTAATAGTTGACCGTCTCACCAAGTCAGCACATTTCCTACCGATGAAAGAGAGCGATGGGATGGAAAAACTTGCACAACTATACCTAAAGGAAATCATCGCACGCCATGGTGTACCAATTTCCATCATTTCAGACAGAGATAGCCGTTTCACCTCAAACTTCTGGAAATCACTTCAAGATGCTTTAGGGTCTAACCTCGACATGAGCACCGCTTACCATCCTCAGACTGATGGACAAAGCGAGAGAACAATCCAAACACTGGAGGATATGCTAAGAGCATGTGTGATAGACTTTGGAAATGGCTGGGATAAGCACTTACCCCTAGCTGAGTTTTCTTACAATAACAGCTATCACACAAGTATCAAAGCCGCACCATATGAAGCTCTCTATGGTCGGAAATGTAGATCACCTGTGTGCTGGGCCGAAGTTGGAGAAATTCAACTTACTGGTCCGGAGTTAATTTAAGAAACTACTGAGAAGATTGTACAAATCAAAAGCCGACTAAAAGCAGCTCGTGACCGCCAAAAGAGTTACGCGGATAAAAGGAGGAAACCACTTGAGTTCCAAGTGGGAGATAAAGTTATGCTCAAAGTTGCGCCATGGAAGGGCGTAATTCGTTTCGGAAAACGTGGAAAGTTAAATCCTCGTTATATTGGGCCTTTCAAAATTCTTGCTAGAATCGGACCGGTAGCATACCGCCTTGAATTACCACAAGAACTCAGCTCTGTGCACAACGTGTTTCACGTGTGCAACTTAAAGAAATGCCTTTCCGACGAAACTCTTGCTATTCCTTTGGAAGAAATCCAAGTTGACGAAAGATTGAATTTTGTCGAGGAACCCATTGAAATTATGGATAGAGAAATCAAACGGCTTAAGCAAAGCCGCATCCCGATCGTCAAAGTTCGTTGGAACTCTCAAAGAGGTCCAGAATACACGTGGGAGCATGAGGACCAATTCAAGCGCAAATACCCACACCTTTTCTCTACTTCACCAAGTAATCCTAACTGAAAACCGAGGACGGTTTTCTCTTCCAAGGCGGGGAGGATGTGACACACGGTAAATTTTCACTAAAATTTAACTGATAATTAGTAATTTATTATTACTAAGCCTAAGTCATTAAGCATACACAAGGTTTGCCTGATCATTTGAATAGTTAACTCGCATACAGTAGGTAACTGCATCACTTTTGCATTCATATCATTTTATGAATATTTTCATTTTGTCTTATGATTTAAATTATAAGACGAGAGGGTATCTCGTTCTCTCCAGTGACCGACACTGCACGCGTACCGACACTATGATAAGGACTCGCTAAAACAATTAACCAATGTCCGCGACTTGGAATATTACAAAAATAAAATATTTCAGACACGTAACAATAAAATACCACGGATAAAAAGTTGACAAACAATGATACTTTGGTCACAATACAATTTCGCGGGACACAAAAATAATGAACATACTATCACTTAGACAATAACTTGTATGAAACTCAAATACAATTGAGGCCAAAGTATAATGTATATACAAGCATTTACACAAGAAACACCATGTGTATAATAAATACATAAATACATATACAAATGTTATACAAGAAAAACACTTAATAAAAATTGTGAAGATAACTCTTGTCCTCTCACCTCTCACTCACGACAAAAATCAAACACAAAACCAGGGGAAGAGATTTTCAAGATATTCTTCTTCCTCCTCTAGCCTTGCTATCCTCCTAGGCCGAATCTTCTAAATGGAGATAAATCAACACCTTCATCCAACATACCCATCTCTCTCATACCCAAATCCATGTAAAACTTTGCTTCCCAAATCTCCATAGATGCGCCACTACCTTCGAAGGAATCCAAGGAGGATCAAAGTAAATCACAAGAGAGAAGTGAAATCCTTTCACCACTCTATCTCTTATGTCCAAAGATTCGTGGGTCTTGGAAGTAAGCCATTTTTGGCTTCAAACAAAGTTTCAAGATGAAAAGAGGTGGTCAAAGGCTCCTCTCTTAACCTCTTCTTAAGCAACTCGAGAGACCAAAGACACCCACAAATCAAAACTCAAACACACCACAAGAGTAATATTCTCAAGGTTATCAAGAAGTTGTTGGGTTTGCTCGGAATCGGTATACGGGTTCGATTTGTGTGGGGTCCCTCGACTTGGCTTTCATCAACGTTTTTACATCTCACTCTTGATAAGGTTCATGGTCTTTCTCTTTCTCATAGCCTTGTTGTAATATAAACATTGTTAATGAAGTGGTAAATGGTGATGTCTTGCTTTATTTGAGTTTGTAAGTTATGGATGTGCAACTTTGCAATATGAGTATAAACTTGTCACTTTGAAAATTTCATTTGGTCACTCTCTTGTGAAAATAGTTTTCTGTCGAGACGTATAACCAAGAAAAGAATGTGAGCAGCTAAGTTTTTACATAATATAACATTTGTGTTGATAAACAAACTATGTTAACTTAGGCTTAAGTGGTCATTTGCGAAAAGGGTCCGTTTGGTTTTCTGTCGAGACAGGAACAAGAACAAGATAGATGAGTCAAGCTTTCACAAGTCTACTAGTAACCCATGTCGAGACTCACATTTTCCGTCGACATTCATGTCATTTAAAAGTATGTCGAACTTGATTTTTAACTTTGCTTGAATATGAGAAACATGCTAGTCTTTCATTGTATTGTGACTCAAATCTTAGAGGTGAACCATGTGTCTAAGCCTCTATGTACGCCTAAGGAGAAACCCAAGTCAAGAGTGCTCACGTGTTACAATGTATTTCGAGAAATCTATACTTGTCTAGTCCGTAAGAGTAAAATGGTTGACGATTAGAACCAAGTCGAGTAGTACTCTACTAACAAGAGGTACCTTCACCCCTTTTGCTCTCATGTCCTAGTTAATGATGTTAACCAAATCTCGTTCGAGTCAAGTCTCATACTTAGTCATCTTCCCTTGTTAGCTTATCTTTAATAAGTACTTAGTAGTCATCGAAATAGATATGCTTGAGACTATGTAAACGAGTCGACAACTACATCTTGGTAGTACCATGGTGATGAATCGTATTCACTAGTCGAGAGATTCGACATCATAAGTTAGAGCATGAACAAACTAAGTACACCTCGAGTCATGTAGCTTATGTTAAACTCCTATAACTAAATTGGGAATTCTTTTGGCGACAACAACCTGGGAATGAGAAGTACTTCAAACTATTGGTTAACACAAACTGTAATAATACATGTTGGTCAAGCCTTGTTTTCTTTCTTTTTTTTTTCTTCCATTCGTGTAAGTCACAAAATGGGCTACGGCCCAAGTCATAACTTGGTCTCATTGAAAGAGTTATTAGCTAGTTTGGGCCCAAACCCAAACTGGGTACCCAACTGCTACCAACACCGGGCCACAGCCCACGAGTCTTCGAGTGTCCGGTTGAGTAAAATAAGCTAACTCGCGAGGTAAAGATCTAAACATAAGACAGTTGTTCAACGAAGAATGAGTCTATATACGCATACACGAAATATATTACATAAGTTATATTTAAACTTACGCGAGTTGCCAAGTAAACAAGTGCAAAAACTACATTCCTACATATATATGAGACAACAAAGGTTTTAAAAACTTGACACACTTGATAATGTCTATAACAATGATTAACGACAATAGGGTAGACATATATATACATGTCAAGTAAAATCTCTAGTTGAGAACTATATGTATTAAAAAAAAAAATTTGACAAATAAACAAGGACTACTATATCATTTTGGTCAACCTATAAACTTGAGAGTTTCAAAATTTACTAAAGTATTTTCTAAAAACAATTAGAAAATAAATAAACAAATTATAATTTTGACAACACCATTTTGTGTCAACTTAAATAAGAGTATATACATTTATATACTTACTAATGGAACATTTTAATTAATTGTTTTAAATCAAACTTTGGATTTTAAAACCATACTAATGTCAATATGGAAAGAGTATATATATACATTCATATACTTACTAATAAACCTCTTAAATTATTTTTACAAACTAAAGGTTGATTTTAAAACCATTATATAAGAAAAATATTAATTGCACCATTTTAAGTAAGCAATACTTAAAAACGATGAACTAAAACATTGCCCTCCTTATCTAGGTCGCGTGTCGGTGCTGTTTCACAACAATCACTAATCCCACATTTCGGATTTGCACATTTGCTAAGGTGAGTTTCATAGCCCCACTTTTACTTGATAAATTGTTTTATATATTTTGGGGTGAGAAATATGCAAAACATTTTATGGACCAAAACTATAACATGATTACTATTACGTGGTTTTGCCTAAGCCCTTATGTCCCTAGAAAATGCCCTTTTTCATGAACCGTCAATTCCCCATTGGGAAACGCGAATGTTATAAATAGATCTATTGAGGGTGACTCCTCCGTTCGGTTGGCCATACTTAGGCCAAGGCGAAACGTATACCATGTCGGAATCAGGTGTTGAGGGACAAAACACTTGCTATGGTCCCCTATATTGTATGACATCTTTTAGCATACATAAACTGTCGTGGTATCGGTTGCATGAACTTAGAGCTAACGTAATAGACATTCATACATATATCATTATATTCGTTGTAATGATTATATGCCTTTACTGATAGTCCAAGCTTACTATTTTAACTTAAACCTATGAACTCACCAGCTTTTAGCTGACCTTTTAGCATATTTTCTCAGGTGTTTAAGATTTGTTCATGAAGGCAAGGCAAGAAGCGGATGTATGGTCGTAGTAGTATTAAAGAAGTGTTTTTACACAAAAATGATGTTTTTACATTGGGACCACTAAATCTAATGGGATGTACCCATTTATTTAAATTATGTTGTAAAACAGTGTTTTAAAACTATTTTATGAAATCAAACGGAGTATGTATTCCGTTCTTTATTACTTGTGTTATGATTCACCGATCCCGTAACGCTCCCGAATAACACGTATGCTTCCGCTAAACAAATTTGGGGGTGTTACAATAAGTGTCTCTATGAACACGCTAATTTCCATTCTAGTGTGTCTCTTGAAAGACATTTCAGTCATGTCTTGATCAAAATCTGATGTAAATTCCCCACTAATGAATGACTGAAATTGGTTGTGGATCACTTGAAGTGCAGCACTAGAACTATCCTTTTGAACCTTTTCTTTATCAAGTTGTTGTTCTAATTGTTCTAAGTTCAATAGTAATGTTCCCGTTAATGTGGATAAATCTTAACGGAAGGGCAATGCATGTTCGTTCCATTTTTATAGATGTGATTAACATGAGGTGTGAGTGAAGTTGTTGATATGGTTCAATGTTGTCACAATTCTCAAATTTCGGTCATTTCTCAAACTCTATATTCATCATTTCATATCGATTCATTCATGAATTTGCATTTCACATTAAACGCGTGAATTTTATATTAAATAAACGTTATCGCGTGAGTTATTATTTTGAATATTTAATCCGTTACTTCTAAAAATGATCCCGATATATTTTTATACTTACATTTAGTTATAAAAACTATATTTTGAGTTTACTCAGTGTTTTAAATTTATTTTGTATATAAATCGTTAAATTTATATTATTACGACGCTTTTCTTAAAAACTACACGATAATTATATTATCACTCAAATTATGCAAGAAACATATTTTTACAATTTTTATAACTACAATATATTTTACTTTGGCCTATTAAAACTTATTTGTAGACAATACTACTCAAATTTCACCAATATATACAAGTTACAACATCTTGTACTTAACCACTTTAACTTATACATTTTCTTACACATTTATATATACACAATAAAAGAAAAAAAAAATAATAATTGTGAAACATCCCCCCCAAAAATCCGGCCAAGGGGGGGAGTTAGTCAAAATGAGTAGATTTTCTTGCATTTACATATCTACACTCAATCTTCACATCTCATTTGATCTCAATAATTCACAAGTCAAGAAAATATTTCTTCTCTCTTGGTTTCTCTCTTAATAACCGGCCAAGCAAGCATAAGAAGAAGAAATCATCAAAATTTTTACAAGATCAAGTAAACAATCTAGAATTACATTCTTATTAAGGTTTTGAAATAAAAACCTAGGGTGTTTAGGCAAACCTTGGTTCTCTGCACCTCATCATTGTAGCTTGTAAGCATATCATTTACATTTTTCATTTTCCTTATCATTTCATAAGTATTTCTTCATATTTGGAGCAAACATGCATGACTTATTGTTGTTTATACCATTTATTCTTTGATTTTTAGAGTTATATATATATAAAGTCATCCTATAATTATCCCCTTGGTATATGTTGGTCTTGATGATGTTTAGGAACCCATGACACCCTAAGAAGGTGTATGGTAGGATTAGATTAGCTTTGGAGTTGATTTGAAGGGATTGGAATAAGTTTAGTACGAGAAAAACTATTTTCGATAAGTATAAAATGTGTTCTGTCCTTGTTTTGTTTTTCTGGAAAATCCGACAGTAGGCACGAATTTTTGGCCTTGATATTTAGAAAATATACTTTAAAACGAATCCGTGGCCGCTTGAACGGATTAAAACGGAGTTATAACGAAGAAGTTATGAATTTTTCAAGTTTGACGACCATATATACTTTTTCTGAAAATTTCAGCATACTATTTTTATTTTGTACGAGTCAAAAACGAGTCCTAAGCTTTACAAATTATTTCGACTTATCAAAAATATATTAGTATGCTTTGATACGAAGCTAAGGACGTATTATACGTAGAAAACGGATTTGAAACGACTAAGATATGCACGTTTTCATAAAATTGCCGTAACTATTATTTTCAGAAAAACTATATTATTTTTACGAGACAAGTGTTACGGTAACTACAACGACCATGTTGACGGCTGTTTTTAACTATGATGTAAACTTTTTGAAACGAAATGTCTTCTAGTAAAATCAAGATCACCAAGCATATTTTCTAAAACGACCAACCGTTTGTATAGCGGAGTTTTAATAAATTAATTGCGGTTGCTTAAACTTTGCCGAAACTCACTTTTTACACAACAATTAGACAAAATCACTATCTTTAACCCTTATTATCTTTATGTTCGAGACCTTTATGTCGAAAACTCCTGAACTGAAACTTTTAGATTTTGATACAAACTTTCTAAAACCGTCGAGTTCGTTTCCTAACGATCGACGTACACCATTTTACGACTAGCTTTTCGAAGCCATTTTTGTCACTTTCATGAAATTTCCGACGACATTATTTTACGACGAAAAGTTAAAATTTCACTATAAATCATTACTAAACTATTGTAGGATGACATTTTGATGTAAAAACTTGTAAAGTGATTTAAGAATGGTCAAGATGTCAAAAGAGTATTTTTCGACGATAAGTATTATTTTCAAAACCCGTAAATGGTATAAATAACATACGAAATGCATGCATAACATTACATCATAACTCATTACATATCATATCATATCATTTGTAATAGGTCATTTTCGAGATTCACGCTACATTTCAGTGTACTCACTTTTGTCTTCGCATCATTCCACCATGTGAGTTTTCATAGCCCCACTTTCTATTATTTAATTGTTTAAAAACTTTTGGGGGAGATACATGCTCAACTACTTGTTTTTTTTTTAATACAAATACTCAAAATATTTACACTTTTATGCTACGCTATACTTTTATACATGATTGCATAATACTTGATAACATTTATACTTAATAACATTTACACTTGATTGCATTATACTTGATTGTGTTACGCTAAACTTGAAAGTCTCCTTGGATAACACACGCATTTGGGTTTCGGAGATGAAGTAGAACCAATGCTATTACTTTCCTTGTGAGTTCATACCCCGCTTTTACTCGTTTAAATTCTTATAAACTAATTGGGGCGAGATACATGCTTATTTATCAAAACATTTAAACTCTTTTGCCAAACAACATTACTTATACTCTAGACTTGGTGTGTGTATTGACTAGACTTAAACAAACATCCCAGCATTTATATGTTGGAAGGCCATTAATTTGGATACAGCCCAACGTGCGTCGTTGGAGGAACATCCCAGCATTTATATGTTGGAAGGCCATTAATTTGGATACAGCCCAACGTGCGTCGTTGGAGGAACATCCCATCATTTATATGTTGGAAGGCCATTTATATGGATACAGCCCAACGTGAGCGTTGGAGGAACATCCCAACACGAGTTGTTGGAAGACCCTTGTGGTGACATTTATACTTTTAACTATCTTAATGTGCATATACATGATTGTCATACTATTTTTAGCAGTGGGTTGTAAACACACAGGTTGCAAGTTTTGTATGGGCGGGACTTGGAACTGAGTGGATTTACGATGCCTTTGCTTTGTGAACTATTCTATATGACCAAAAACTTAGACTTTGTTGCATGAACGTTCTTTAAAGGCTTTATATTTCAACACAAACTCTATGAACTCACCAACCTTTGTGTTGACACTTTTTAGCATGTTTTATCTCAGGTACCTAAGGCATTCACTTCATGGCATGCATATGGACATATCATAGAGTCGTGGTGACGACGCGTCTCACTTGGGATTTATAAACTTTAAAACATCGTTTGGCTTGTAACAAACTTATTTCCGCACAAGTTGATTTTCATTTGAGACCAATACTTTGTAAACTCTGATTGTTTTAATAAATTAAATGATGTGTTTTCCAAACGACACTTTAGGTCGTTCGATATAACTGTAACTTTGATGCTATGACAGTCCTCCCCAAGGTATTCAATTCCGCTGCAAAACAGGTAATTTGGGGGTGTGACAGATTGGTATCAGAGCATCGGTTATAGAGAACTAGGTTGCATCATTGACCCTAGACTATAACCACATCATCATAGCATCTCATCATATCATTATAAGTGCATATTCTTTATACATGCGAACTTATGACTCAACACCAGACATCATATGAGTCGATTAGTCCAAGCATTGCATAGTTACTCCTAAATTATACATAGCCTGATCACCTATGTCTAATTCAGAAAGAATCATGCAATGAAGGGAGTAGTAGTCTCATATGAGTAAGCAATTCCGTAATCGAGCCAAATTTTCAAAAGATTTTCTTCAAACCACTTGTTTCCAGTTTGATCCGCGTGACAGTTCTTGTTTGATGAGTTGCAAAGATCAAGCTAGAAACAAGTTGTTACCTAAACCGATTTAGCCTAATCGTATGACAGTTCTTGTTTGATGAGTTGTGGGATTAAGTAAAAATCGGTTACCAAAAAGTCTTTTAAAAATTTTGCTCGAGAATGGGAAAGCCTGCCTCATCGAGCCTAATCATAAGGGAGCATGTCTTTAGAATGGGATATAGTCACGATATATGCATGAGCATTGACATAATCATTTAGACCATACATGAGCATAAACGTTTAGAACCCTTGTCGCGTTTTGGGCCATAGTATCATTAATCGAATCACGAGGACGTGATTCCTCTGACATGGGAAGAATGTCACAATTCTCAAATTTCGGTCATTTCTCAAACTCTATATCCATCATTTCATATCGATTCATTCATGAATTTGCATTTCACATTAAACGCGTGAATTTTATATTAAATAAACGTTATCGCGTGAGTTATTATTTTGAATATTTAATCCGTTACTTCTAAAAATGATCCCGATATATTTTTATACTTACATTTAGTTATAAAAACTATATTTTGAGTTTACTCAGTGTTTTAAATTTATTTTGTATATAAATCGTTAAATTTATATTATTACGACGCTTTTCTTAAAAACTACACGATAATTATATTATCACTCAAATTATGCAAGAAACATATTTTTACAATTTTTATAACTACAATATATTTTACTTTGGCCTATTAAAACTTATTTGTAGACAATACTACTCAAATTTCACCAATATATACAAGTTACAACATCTTGTACTTAACCACTTTAACTTATACATTTTCTTACACATTTATATATACACAATCAAAGAAAAAAAAATAATAATTGTGAAACATCCCCCCCAAAAATCCGGCCAAGGGGGGGGGAGTTAGTCAAAATGAGTAGATTTTCTTGCATTTACATATCTACACTCAATCTTCACATCTCATTTGATCTCAATAATTCACAAGTCAAGAAAATATTTCTTCTCTCTTGGTTTCTCTCTTAATAACCGGCCAAGCAAGCATAAGAAGAAGAAATCATCAAAATTTTTACAAGATCAAGTAAACAATCTAGAATTACATTCTTATTAAGGTTTTGAAATAAAAACCTAGGGTGTTTATGCAAACCTTGGTTCTTTGCACCTCATCATTGTAGCTTGTAAGCATATCATTTACATTTTTCATTTTCCTTATCATTTCATAAGTATTTCTTCATATTTGGAGCAAACATGCATGACTTATTGTTGTTTATACCATTTATTCTTTGATTTTTAGAGTTATATATATATAAAGTCATCCTATAATTATCCCCTTGGTATATGTTGGTCTTGATGATGTTTAGGAACCCATGACACCCTAAGAAGGTGTATGGTAGGATTAGATTAGCTTTGGAGTTGATTTGAAGGGATTGGAATAAGTTTAGTACGAGAAAAACTATTTTCGATAAGTATAAAATGTGTTCTGTCCTTGTTTTGTTTTTCTGGAAAATCCGACAGTAGGCACGAATTTTTGGCCTTGATATTTAGAAAATATACTTTAAAACGAATCTGTGGCCGCTTGAACGGATTAAAACGGAGTTATAACGAAGAAGTTATGAATTTTTCAAGTTTGACGACCATATATACTTTTTCTGAAAATTTCAGCATACTATTTTTATTTTGTACGAGTCAAAAACGAGTCCTAAGCTTTACAAATTATTTCGACTTATCAAAAATATATTAGTATGCTTTGATACGAAGCTAAGGACGTATTATACGTAGAAAACGGATTTGAAACGACTAAGATATGCACGTTTTCATAAAATTGCCGTAACTATTATTTTCAGAAAAACTATATTATTTTTACGAGACAAGTGTTACGGTAACTACAACGACCATGTTGACGGCTGTTTTTAACTATGATGTAGAACTTTTTGAAACGAAATGTCTTCTAGTAAAATCAAGATCACCAAGCATATTTTCTAAAACGACCAACCGTTTGTATAGCGGAGTTTTAATAAATTAATTGCGGTTGCTTAAACTTTGCCGAAACTCACTTTTTACACAACAATTAGACAAAATCACTATCTTTAACCCTTATTATCTTTATGTTCGAGACCTTTATGTCGAAAACTCCTGAACTGAAACTTTTAGATTTTGATACAAACTTTCTAAAACCGTCGAGTTCGTTTCCTAACGATCGACGTACACCATTTTACGACTAGCTTTTCGAAGCCATTTTTGTCACTTTCATGAAATTTCCGACGACATTATTTTACGACGAAAAGTTAAAATTTCACTATAAATCATTACTAAACTATTGTAGGATGACATTTTGACGTAAAAACTTGTAAAGTGATTTAAGAATGGTCAAGATGTCAAAAGAGTATTTTTCGACGATAAGTATTATTTTCAAAACCCGTAAATGGTATAAATAACATACGAAATGCATGCATAACATTACATCATAACTCATTACATATCATATCATATCATTTGTAATAGGTCATTTTCGAGATTCACGCTACATTTCAGTGTACTCACTTTTGTCTTCGCATCATTCCACCATGTGAGTTTTCATAGCCCCACTTTCTATTATTTAATTGTTTACAAACTTTTGGGGGAGATACATGCTCAACTACTTGTTTTTTTTTTTTAATACAAATACTCAAAATATTTACACTTTTATGCTACGCTATACTTTTATACATGATTGCATAATACTTGATAACATTTATACTTAATAACATTTACACTTGATTGCATTATACTTGATTGTGTTACGCTAAACTTGAAAGTCTCCTTGGATAACACACGCATTTGGGTTTCGGAGATGAAGTAGAACCAATGCTATTACTTTCCTTCTGAGTTCATACCCCGCTTTTACTCGTTTAAATTCTTATAAACTAATTGGGGCGAGATACATGCTTATTTATCAAAACATTTAAACTCTTTTGCCAAACAACATTACTTATACTCTAGACTTGGTGTGTGTATTGACTAGACTTAAACAAACATCCCAGCATTTATATGTTGGAAGGCCATTAATTTGGATACAGCCCAACGTGCGTCGTTGGAGGAACATCCCAGCATTTATATGTTGGAAGGCCATTAATTTGGATACAGCGCAACGTGCGTCGTTGGAGGAACATCCCATCATTTATATGTTGGAAGGCCATTTATATGGATACAGCCCAACGTGAGCGTTGGAGGAACATCCCAACATGAGTTGTTGGAAGACCCTTGTGGTGACATTTATACTTTTAACTATCTTAATGTGCATATACATGATTGTCATACTATATTTAGCAGTGGGTTGTAAACACACAGGTTGCAAGTTTTGTATGGGCGGGACTTGGAACTGAGTGGATTTACGATGCCTTTGCTTTGTGAACTATTCTATATGACCAAAAACTTAGACTTTGTTGCATGAACGTTCTTTAAAGGCTTTATATTTCAACACAAACTCTATGAACTCACCAACCTTTGTGTTGACACTTTTTAGCATGTTTTATCTCAGGTACCTAAGGCATTCACTTCATGGCATGCATATGGACATATCATAGAGTCGTGGTGACGACGCGTCTCACTTGGGATTTACAAACTTTAAAACATCTTTTGGCTTGTAACAAACTTATTTCCGCACAAGTTGATTTTCATTTGAGACCAATACTTTGTAAACTCTGATTGTTTTAATAAATTAAACGATGTGTTTTCCAAACGACACTTTAGGTCGTTCGTTATATCTGTAACTTTGATGCTATGACAGTCCTCCCCAAGGTATTCAATTCCGCTGCAAAACAGGTAATTTGGGGGTGTGACAAATGTTACTTTCCTTTAGCATGGCATTCTATAGCCTAAACAGATGCAATTCTCTTTCTTCAAACTCAGAACACAAAGATCTCACATCCTCATTGATTGATTCAATCATCTTTAACCGTTCAGTGTAGCATACATTATCATTGATGTCCACAACATCATACAATTTAAGTACTTCTAAAATCACTAAATCAGGAGTGTAAGACATGATGTTGCTGTGTGCACGGGATTTTACAAGTCTGTGATTTAAACCGAGAAATAGAATCTTTCGCGGGATTTTACTAAAATCAAGACCAAACCATTAAGCAATGACCAATGGAATGTGTTAAGATGACTGGTGGATCGACACAATGATAGGAAATTGTTTTTTAGGACATATGATTGTTTGTAGGATTAGCAGAGATGTTGTTTGGTTGAGATTTGGATTGGTTTATGCCCGTTTTTACGGAGAAATTTAGGTCTAAAAACATAAAAGCCTCAATAACTTCTATTCGGAGCGGATTTAGGCCTCGAAGGTTGACTTAGTTCATTCGGCGTGCGATTCTCCTCGTTCTCACGGTCGTTTTGATGATTAGAACGCTGAAAACGGAGTTACGGTTCAAAAGTTATGGCCGTTTGAAGTTTTGTCGGGTAAAGTCAACAAAACGCACTGGAGACAACTCGCACCTTAGACAACTCGCACAACATACAACTCGCTTAACAGACAACTCGCTTTAAAGCACAACTCGCATAAGCTGACAACTCGCATATGAGACAACTCGCTTAAACGAGAACTCGCATAGGCAGATAACTCGCTTCCAAAGCAACTTACTCGAACGACAACTCGCTTAAGTGACAACTCGCTTTAAAGCACAACTCGCATAAGCTGACAACTCGCATATGAGGCAACTCGCTTAAACGACAACTCGCATAGGCAGATAACTCGCTTCCACAGCAACTTACTCAAGCGACAATTCGCTTAAGTCACAACTCGCTTTAGTGACAACTCGCTTCAATGAACCAGTTAACTCGCAACCAAGAATTGTACACCGAGACGCAACTCACTTCGTACTAATATTCAAAAATCACCACTTTTCAATTCAAAAATAGCCCAACCACGATGATTCAAGCCTTCCAAATCAAAACCTAAACACTTATGATGATAATCAAAATCCAAACTTTAACACTAGAAATGATCAAAATGATGCAAACTACTCTAAACTCATTCAAACCCAAAAACCTTATGAAAACCACTAGAAATCTAAGAACATGAAAGATGAGTGATCAAACCTTGGCTCTGATACCAATTGTTAAATATTGGTTTTCATAAACACACTATCAATCACTAGTATGGATCGAATGATATAGAGAGTTTAGAGAGAGAAAGTAGAATGGGAGCCTTTCTAGAGAGAGAAAGTAAACAAAAGAAAGAAGGTTAGATTGAGTGAAAGGTCCAACCCTATACCTTGGGAGGTAGAGGGTATTTATAGTTACAAACTACACGTCCTCCTTCGGACTGTGGATCAGGCATACAGTAGGTAAAGACCCGTCCTTCCTCCACGGTGTTACTTAAACTAATAACTAAGCTAATAACTACTAAATAACGTAAAGTCTATGAGCTAAGATATGCTAAACAATAATTGGGGTGACCGACACTTCCTTATGGAATTTCCAATTCCTAACATAGACATTACCCAACTTTCATCTATTATGGCTTCTTGTGTATTCTTAGGTTCTATGGTTGAAACAAAGCAAAATAAGCTACTTTGGTTTTGAACATGAGACCTTAATGTTATTTCGTTTAACTTTCCTATGACCTAATCTACGGGGTGATCTTTGGACTCTTTAATATTTATGACTTCATCATTTAAAGATTCTTCTTGTTCATTTATCTTTTTCTTTATTACTATAGCTTCACTTTCTACAATCTCATCATCGACAAGAGGTGGAGAGGGTTTGGGTGGACTTTCATCAAATTTTACATTTAATGACTCTTCTACCTTCATTGTTTCTTTATTTAGTATGTCGTAAGCTTTGCTATTAGGGGAGTAACCTAGAAAAATACCTTCGGTTGATTTAGGATCAAATTTTGTAAGGTAATCTTTAGTGTTAAGAAGAAAACATTTGCTACCAAAGACTCTAAAGTGATCTAACGTAGGCTTTTTGCCGCGGAGTAACTCGTATGAAGTTTTACCTAAGATTGGTCTAATTAAGACTCGATTAAGTATGTACGTTGAAGTATCAACGGCATTGCACCAAAACTTTTGAGGTATGGATTTCTCATTAAGCATGGTGCGACTCATTTCTTCTAAGGTTCTATTCTTTCTTTCAACTACCCCATTCGATTGTGGAGTGCGCGGAGCCGAGAAGTTGTGAGTAATACCATTAGCGTCACAAAAGGCTCCAAATTGCACTTCATTATCGAATTCCCTACCATGATCCATTCTAATAGACGTTATAGGACTTCCTAGTTGTCTTTGGATTTTCTTGCTTAATATTTCAAAATAGTTAAACATTTCCGTTTTGTTCTTTAAGAATTTTGTCCATGTGTACCTAGAGTAATCATCCACTATGACCAAAGTGTAGTAGTTGCCTCCATAACTTTGGATAGCGGATGGACCAAATAAATCCATGTGTAGTAATTCTAGACACTTAGTTGTAGACACCATGTTTTTAACTTTGTGACTAGAATGAACTTGTTTTCCTATATTACAAGGATCACAAAAGTGATGTTCATATTTTAACTTAGGTAGATCTCTTACTATATCTTTGGATGATAGCGATTGAAGAAGTCGCATATTGGCATGACCCAATCTTCGATGCCATAAGGTCGAAGTATCATCCTTAGAGGTAAGACAAAGTTTGTCTTTAGGTTCATTACCGATTTTAATGACATAGACTCCATGTTTCCTAATTCCTCTTCCTATGGTTATGCCATTTTTTAATATCTTACTACCGGTTTCGGTAAAAATTACATTGCACTTTTTATCACAAATTTGTCCTATACTTAAGAGATTGAAGTTTCGGTTTTCTACGTGACACACATAGTTAATGGTTAGAGATTTGTTAGAAATCATACCATTACCGATGATTTTACTTTTGCTATTTCCAAACACCACATTACCTCCATTGAAGGATTCATATGTGGAGAATAGATCTTTATTGCCGGTTATGTGCCTCGTGCACCCCCTATCCTTGACCCATTCATCTGGGTCTAGGTCGAACTTTAAGAACACCTCGTCATTTTCCATGAGACAAATTTCTTCGTCCTCCTCGTCGCTCATTCCCCACGTGCCGCTCACGAACGCCTTTTGATCATCCTGTTTGGGACACTTACTAATAAAGTGGTTTGGGTCCCCACATTTAAAGCAAGCACGATCATCCCTTAGCTTCTCGTCCTCTTTGCTTTTCCAAAATCCTTTCTTGTCGTCATGCGGTTGTTTGACGTATCTTCCCTTCCTTCTAAAGAACTTTTTAAAGTCCCTTACTGCCATAGCATACTCCTCGTCGTCACTATCCGAAGAGGAGTTCTCTTTATCGCTTGAAGACTTTTTGGCTTTAAGGGTAAGAGATTTGTGTTTCTCTTTCACCTTTGAGGCTTCGAAATCTTTAGCAAGGACAAGCTCTTAGACTTTTAAGTTCCCTATGAGTTCATCAAGGGTGAGGATTGTCAAATCTTTTGACTCTTTGATTGCTGTGACCTTGGATCTCTACTTGGATGGAAGTTCCTTTAGATATCTCCTAAAATGGTTACGGCTAGAAAAAGGTTCATCAAGTGCTTGTAAAGATGTAATAATAGTATTAAAATTAGCAAATGAATGATCTATAGTTTCCTCATCCGATATTGAAAATTGTTCATATTGTTGAACAAATAAATCAATTTTATTATTTTTAACTTGTTGATTACCTTGATGAGTTACAACTAAAGAATTCCAAATTTCTTTAGAGGTTTTAAGCATAGAAATTCTTTCGAATTCCTTTTTGGGTAAAGCATTGTACAAAACCATTTTAGCTTCACTATTTTTAGAAAGCTTTTTCTTCATTTCATCGTTTAGTTTATCATGAAGTATGTTAACTAAATTTCCTTTATCATCTTTTGAGATAGCCTCAAAATCGCCTTCAACAATAATGTACCGAAGATCAATATCTTTAGACTTCACATACGTTTCGAATCTATTTTTCCAATATATAAAACCATTAGTTTCAAGTAGTGGAGGTCATTGCATAGATTGCCCTTCCTTGTAATTTTCAGAACCCATAGTGATCGAAAAGTTTTTAAAATACGGTTTACTTTAAAACTTTTATAAACTTAGCACTTGATGCCAATTGTGGAAAACTAGAAGGGGGGGGGGGTGGAGTTGAATACTTTTGCCGATTTTAATTTAGTTTTAAAAACTTTAGATTCGATATTATGTGAAATCGTATGGATGTAGAGAATGTATAGATCTAATGATAAAGCAAGGGATAGAAATGACACAAACGATTTATAGTGGTTAGGCTGCAAGGACACCTTCCTTGCCCTACTCCACTCCCCGAGTCACCTACTTGACAGTTCAAGCACAATGTCAACAAACTCCTTCAACTTGGCGGATAAGCCTTCACAACGTTGCTTACACATTTTTCTGGTACAAAGCTAAATACCAAGTCCGTAACACGGTGAACCAAACCAACACGACTATTACACAAAAAATATGTGAAATATCAAATACAAGATCTTTGCTACAGAAATCTTGCGGAGGAACAAATCAATCAAGGACCCCTGGCTTGGATGACTTGTAGAATGCTCGTGATCTTGCCTTAGAGAAGGACCTATATGAGAATCACTAAAGAAAGAAAGAAAGAAGTACTCTCTAGATCAAGTGATCTTTTGTTAGAAGAGAATGAGAGTATATGAGAGAATTAGTAAGAAGTGGGGTGAGTTAGAATGAAGAAATGGCTCTCTATTTATAGGAAAAACTTGCCACTGTTCCCCGCATCCAACGGATCCCTCCCACAAGGGATCCGTCTAGTGTAATCCTAGGGATCCGCGGGAGGCTCCTCTTTGCCCATGGGTTTTTTGGTTATGGGTCATGGGTCATGGGTTATGGTCCATGGGTATTCTTTTAGATTCAACGTATCTAGTCAAGTGGGTATGGGTCAATACCATGGGTTGTGGATATTATCCATGGGTTGTGATTTTTACCCATCCTAATAAACTATTACAACAAATGATTTATTACAACAATTTGTATTAAATGGATATATGTAAGTGCTTTACAAAAATAACATGTATCCTTATAATTGTACTTATGATAACATTATATTTGTTATCAACAAAACACAAAGAGATCACAAAATATTAATAAACGTTTTTACAGTTTATTTGTATTAACAAAAAGATATGGGGTTCATCATCGATTCGCGACAGCTTATCATCCAAAACCAGTGGTCAAGTTGAAAACACCAACAGAGCTCTTAAAACAATACTCGAAAAAACAGTGAAGGATAATCCTTCAGTGTGGTCGAAGAAACTTGATGATGCTCTGTGGGCATTTTGTATGGCTTACAAAACTCCTATTGTCACAACTCCTTACAGACTCCTGTATGGAAAAACTTGTCATTTGCCATTCGAAGTTGAACATCATGCTTACTGGGCTCTAAGAAACTGTAACACCGATCTCAAAATAGCTGGAGAGAAGAGATTCTTGCAATTGCACCAACTCAACGAATTAAGACTCCGAGCTTATGAAAATTCGAAACTGTATAAGGCCAGAACCAAAGCTTATCACGACAAAAAGCTAAGAATTCGAAAAGAATTCAAATCCGGAGATAAAGTTCTTCTTTTCAACATGAAATTCAAATTCAAAGCTCCTAAATTACAACCAAGATGGTTTGGACCATATATCGTTAAACATGGATATCCATCCGGTTATGTTGAATTTTATGACAAACAGGGTGAATCCCACAAAATGTTCCTTGGAAACCATCTGCTGAGTTCATCTGGAGTGATATTGATGCTACTGGTGAAGAATTCATGTATGTCCCCGAACTTTTTAAAATATTCAAGGCTGCATCTGTGGGCATGTGAATTCGGGAAAAATTCGAGTCAGGTTGATGACTCGTTAATAAAACAAGCGCTTCTCGGGAGGCAACCCGTGTGTTTCAGATTTGATTTTCTGTGATCACACCCTAAAGTTTGAAACCTTTGGTTGAACTTAAGTTTGGGGGGTGCCACAACTTAATAAAACTCTTTTGTTTGTATATAAGATATTGTGCTGGTAATGATTAGTCCAGTGGACGCTAGGAAGAAAAATAAAATTAAGCTGACAAACTCATTGGAATATCTGGTTTCATCCCTATTTCCCTATTTCTATACATTGAAGTTCGTTTTTCACATTGAGGACAATGTTTAACTTAAGTGTGGGGGGGGGGGGTGAATAGGAAAATTAGAGTTTTTAAGCTTAAATTTAAAATTTTGTTTGCCCTTGTGATCTAGTTATTTTCCACGAATTTAGGATAATATAATAGAATAACTGGATCAAACCACTAGTAAAACTGGTAATATTTGAAACGTTGAGATGTGTTCCGATTAATATTGAAATCCATTCTGGGATCGATAAACATTTGCTAGCACAAATTATAGGCCTTACCACTAAAATTTTGAGGATTTGAGCCTGTTCTATATAAAGCATACATCTTTTATGCTTGAATCTTTTGCTATGAGTGTACCAGTGATTTTATTTATTCTAGCACTTGTGCTTGTAAATCATTACGAGGCCGCAGTGAGATCGCACTCGTACGATATAAGTAAATTCGTGTGATAAAGAGGCACCTTAGGATTTAACCCAAATGGCCTTCCATTTTTCATATTATGCTATATTAGCTAACCACAGCAGTTAGTTAACCACCTACATGGACCCATTTGTAGCACTCATCTTTAGCGCTAGATACCCCTAGTTACACCCTCTGAGCCATCCTTCTAGTTTTTGATAAACCCAGAAAAATACAAAAAGATTTCACACTTTAAACCTTAGCCTAAACTTTGTCAATGTCTAAACGGTTGGTTGCTAGTCACCCGGAATGAGAAGATTGTTCAAATAGTTATGAGTAACCGCACCTTGTTAGTTGTGTGAGCCATTTCAATTATGTTAAAAAAAATAATAAATAAATAAATAAATGATGAAAATGTGAATGTATTAGCCATTGTGCTATGTTCGAAGAAAAATTGTCATGGCAAATCAAAGCAAAGAGTTGTGGAAATCAGAAGAAAAGAAAATGGGGCTATAATCATTTATTGGTTTGCGGATTGTTTGGTAGCTAGCAACACGGGTATTAGACTTGATTCTATTTTTGTTTTAACACCAATTTCATCAATAATCCCATGCCTTATCCATACCCTTAACCCTAAGCCTTAACATTATAACCAGAATAAAAGTCCTCTTTAGATGTTTTTGCTTGGTGCTCACGCCACGTCGGTGGAGTTTTGTTTCTTGTACAAGCTTAAGGTAATAATCTAATCATGACTGAGCAATGAGTGTGATTTATCTTGTTACTCCACTAAAAATTGAGTGATAGAGTGAATTATATTTCGTTCCTTTTTCGTGAGGTGTTTTGAAATGTTAATCATGCAAGAAAATCATTGGATATTGTCAAACATCTTGAAAGTTTCACTCTTTAAAGCTTAACTGATGAATCTTCTCTCGTACTTGTACTTGGTAGATTTGCATCATATCTTTCGTAATCATAATTTTGTACCAGTGGATGTTTTTCCTAGATTTGCTTGAGGGCAAGCAAAGTTTAAGTATGGGGGAATTTGATAACGCTTAGATTGTACATGTTTTCAGTAGCGTTATGTGTGCTTTTGTATAGGTTATTTGGTTATATTTTTATGATTTCAGTGCTTAATCGCATCAAAAGATGTTTGTCTAGTGTTTATAACCAAGTGGAGGGAAACGGAAGGAAATGTTCAATCAATGGAAGATTCCCATTTCAGGGAAGCATGTCAAGCACAAATCAGTATTTCAAGTATCATAGAAGACCAAGATGATTGAAGAACCAAGCTCTACAAGTCAGAATAAAGTAAAGGTCGATTTTCCGTCACTCAGGAAGACCAACCGAATTGGTTGCAACTGCAACCGGATCGGTTGGAAGAAGAGCAAAAAGTGCCTATGAAGCCAGTCCAACCGTTCGGTTGCCACCCGCAACCAATACGGTTGGAACACTTGTAGAAGACCAACCGGATTGGTTGGTCATGTGACCGATCCGGTTGGAAGGACTGTTTCTGCTAAATCTTCATCACTAAGTTTTCCCTTTATATCCAAACGATTCTAGGTCCTTCCCTTGGTGTATTCTAGTCCCTTCCTAACTCATTGGAGGTCAAGTTCAGAAATTAATAACCTAGGCCTTGGAACTAGTATAAATAGAGACCTATTGTGAGCATATGAGACACACACTTCAATACAACTCTCTCTACTCATCAAACAAAGCTCTTAAGCTCTCAAATTCGTCCTTAGAAGTCCAAGAAAGTTTAGGGTTCCAGAACTACCACATTTGGAGGCCAAAACCCCAAGGAGTCTACCCCAATACTTTAGGAATCATTACTTCACCATTTGTAGTCTTATTCCAAGCATTGTAAGACTCTTAATCATGTTTTCTAATGTTCAAAGTTCTGAGTTTATCTTTATGTTTGCTATGAGTGGCTAGTTTCTTTATACACTGGCTTAAATGATGTTGATTATCATATGATTAGTTTGTGATTGTGTTAACATCTTTTAATTCAATTTCAAGTTGATTCTGAGATCCAATTGTGCAAAAGTTTCATAGTGACATTTGTTAATCAATTTTGACTAGTTGATAGTAATCATATAGGTCGAAAGAACTTATTGTTATTCAACTAGTTATAATAATTTTGTCTATGGATGATTCTTTTTACCCATTATTCTTGATTAAACAAAGGAACTAAGATGTGGTTGTAATAAGAACGCTTTTTGATTATCAAGTTGGATTGATTTGAAACATATAAAAGGTCGTAAGATTAGTTGTTGACAATCAATTGTAACCTTTTGTCTATAATCGGTTACCTTTTGTATTGACTGTGAGATATTGGATTTCATAAACACATCAAATAAGTTCAAAGTGGGCGTATGGTTTAGAGAGAGAAAGTAGAGAGAGAAGTGGAAACTTGATGAAACAAAGAAAAATGGTATTGAAGCTCCAACCCTCTACCTTGGGAGGTAGAGGGTATTTATAGTTTCTTACAAGACATGCCTCCTACGGGCTGTGGATCAGGCATACAGTGGGTAAAGACCCGTCCGTCCTCCACGGTGTTACATAACTAACTACTTATTAACACAACTTGACTACAACTACGAGCTTTCTATCAAATACATATACTTGAGGTGACCGACACTTTAACTAATGGATTTTCTAAATCCTAACATTGACCATTTCTTAAGCAATTTGATAAAGCAAATGGATGTTTTTGTGTTTAAGTTTGTGAAAATAAACTTATGAAACTTGAATTGATCTTGAATTGATTGGTTAAACTTAATGCTTGTTTTTATGAACTAAAATTTTGACAAAGGTTTAACTTGTAAGAACAATAGATTAGTACACCCACTAATTATCATAACCAAAATGTTAAAGGTTAACACAATCATACTAATCAAGGATAAGAAACTAGTTTAAGCAAGTGTAGTTTTTAATCATCTGAATTTCATTATATCTATTTTCGTTGTTATATGCTTTTGGATTGTCTTAGTTGATTCAAACTTGTTAATCAGATTCACTTAAATCCCTGCGAACGATCCCGACTTACCTTCATAATCTTGCTATAACGGACGAGTGCACTTGCTCGTATGTGTTATTGGTAAATTTGGTAAATCGTCTTTTATTAATTTAAAATTTGTACACTCCAAGCACATCAGGGATAAACCCCATGGGGGTAAGATTGAGCCTGAAAAAGAGGGTACATACCATGAGGAGGAAGATTTCCTCCCCCATTCATTTGAGATGGATTGCCTTCTACGCCGGATGCGTGAGAAGGCTGCAACGGAACCCTTGCTTCAGTTCTCCCCCTATGGGCTACCAAGAGTGGTGGCAAGTTAACCTCCGTAGTCTCCCTTCGGTGACTCCTCCCATTGGAACCCTCCATCGTTCCTTCCCTTCTCGTCGGAGCCATCTCCGGAACATCTTCGAAACCAACCGATCTTCCACTCGGCCTTCGACTACCCGGAGATTCTATCCTCTGCACTGAGCGTGTAGCCCCAGGAGCCAAGGGCCTAGTCTCCATTTCTATCTCTTCGTCATACTCATCAATAGAGTATTCCAACTCCCTCTGCATCTCTATGTTCCAACCTTGCCTCCTTCGAGCCCTTAGTAAAGACTCTAGCGCTTCGATGTTAGCTTCGACGAACGCAGGACTGATTACCGGTTCGGGGTTAGCTGATGTCGAAGCATGGTTGTTGGGAGTAATTTCAGGGTGAGATCGTGTGGTGAAAGTAGACGTGGTTATGTTGGGAAGGTTGTTAGGATCATGGAATGGGATTGGTGTCAAGGTCGAGAAACCGAAGGGGGAGTATCTTCTCTTCCTTGATTCATGCCGTAAAACTAGTGAGTGCGATTGACTAGTTATAAGTTTGGAATAACGAGACCAATTGTATTGGGTCCCACGGATGGCGCCATGGATTGTACAATAATTCGTACGATCAGGCCTTGGATGGTGATCGAAGGGTATGAGGGGTAATATGGTTGCGCCAAACTTCTAGCCAATCTGCAATAAGGAATAGTAGACACTTCGTTAAGTGATTGCGCAGGGGTTGGACCCTGCGAACCTCCTCCGGCGTGAGAGTAAGTATGTGATATGTGTTGTAAGTAATGTAGAGTATGTGAAATACTGTGTTGAGTCAACATACCATTGAACTGACTCGTCCAACCCATTTATAGATGGAGAAATAAGCTTCGAGAGTGTTTGCGCACGTTTCAGAGATCATGGGGGCATCCCATGATTTGTGTAACCGCTAGGGCTTTATCCCCACTCTCTCTGTCTTGGCGGGGAAGCTAAGAAGATAGTGGGAACGTGGGGGATGCCCAAGTCAATGTTCTCCTTTGTCTTAGTGCCTTTAAGAGAAGACTCCGAAGGGCATAGGCCTTCGGCTTGCGAATTCCCAACTGGTAACCATATCAAGGATGAATGGTTTTACGCCACCAATAACTTATGAAGAAAGACTTGGGTCTTCGTAATGTAAAGTCAAATGAGGTCGAAGAGGTGTCCTTCGACCAGATCAGAGGGTACGTCATCAGGCCACCAGTAGAGTAGGTTTAGATCATGATACATCTTATCAGATCCTAGATGTACGGAACATTTGGATTTATGGGATTGATGCATGATTAAGTCTCGTAGGCCACCATAAAGTGGTAACCAAATTCGTCCTTGGAAGCATAAAGTTCCGTCGGACCGGGTTTCAAATTTCTTCGGTATCATGCCGTCTAATTTCTCCCTCTCAATGTTTTGTTGTTTTACTGCTTCGGCTTGAGCGTTGTGTATTTGAGCAGGGAAATTTAAATTGATGGTTAGGACTAAAGCTCGAACTCGTAGAGGTTTAACCCTTTCCTTCTGGCTTAGGGCATCTGCTACTACGTTGGCTTTTCCTGGATGATAGCGAATGTTGCAATCATAATCACTCAACAGTTCCAACCATCGTCGTTGCATCATGTTTAATTCCTTTTGATCGAGAATGTGTTGGAGACATTTGTGGTCGGTAAACACAGTACATCTAGTACCGTATAGATAGTGTCTCCAGATTTTAATTGCAAAGACTACTGCTCATAACTCCAAGTCATGAGTATTGTAGTTTTCTACATGTTTCTTGAGTTGTCGTGAAGCATAAGCCATGACCTTTTCTCGTTGCATGAGTACGGCTTGGTACGAAGCATCGCAATACACTACAAAATCTTCGATCCCATCTGGCAATGCTAGAATAGGGGCACTACAAAGTTTTTGTTTTAGGATTTGGAAAGCTTCTTCTTCATCTTCGTTCCAAATGTACTTTTTGTTTTTCTAATTTAGCTTAGTCAAAGGTTTGGCTATTGAGGAAAACTCCTCAATAAACCTTCGATAATAACCGGACAAACCTAGAAATTGACGAATTTCTGTAGGTGTCGTAGGTGTTGGCCAATCCTTGATAGCTTCGATTTTAGCTAGATCAACATGTAACCCAGTATTGTTGATAATATGCCCAAGAAATTGTACTAACTGAATCCAGAATTCGCATTTAGAGAATTTTGCGTACAACTTCTCTTTCTTGAGCAAATCTAAAATTGTCCTCAAATGATCTTTATGTTCTTCTTCGCTTTTGGAGTATATAAGAATATCGTCAATGAATACGATCACGAACTTGTCCAAGTATGTGTTGGAATCACTCCTAACATTTATTTCAAGTGTTAGTAATCATCATGTAATAGGTTGCTTAATTAGGATTTTATGTTTGTATTAATGGCAAGGCTTATGTGGAAAGCCCATAAGCCTTGGCCCAAGTCCAATATGGAAGGAAGGGGACTTGTAGTGTTGCCCTAGTCCCTTCCCCTATAAATACCTTTGTAAACCTTCCTTGGAAGGTTGGTTGTTCATTTCACTTCAATACCTACGCATAACATTTCTATATCATCATACGTGTGTGTTTGTGTTTTGTTCAACCAATCTATCTTCATCTTATTTCTTACATATTGATTCCTGTATTACATTATGGTGACCTAACAGTGGTATCAATCGCCATCTAGTTGGGTGAAACACTTTGTTTTTGAAGTTTTATATCTTTACGCATGGGTTTTATTTGCATAAACTTTCATACGCTTAAAGCATTATTTTTTACACTTGTAAACTCAAGATTCTTGTGGTTTAAGGTTTATTTAGTGTTAAAGTTTAAGTTTTTTGCATCAAGTTTCAAACTTTACGTGTGTGGATTACTGTTTGCTTTGTTTTTTATTCGTGTGGTCTTGTCTACGCATAAGGGTGAACTTTGTTTTGGATCATCAAGTTTCAAACTTTCTTGTTATTTTGTTGATATTGAAGCAATTTCATCATTAAAATCAGGTTACAAAACATTTTTCTTAGGTTCCCATATTTGTAACACAAGCATCAATATGAAGAAATGAGATAGGAAAGTGATCGGATGAACACACTAACACACACACGAATATAAATGAAGAAAAGTTATGCGTAGGAGTGTATTAGAAATGAACAACCAACTCTCAAGTGAGAGTTACAAGACTATTTATAGGGGAAGGGAGCTAGGGCAACATATCTAGTCCCTTCCTTACCTTATTGGGCTTTTGCATAGGCTCATGGGCTTTCTACATGAGCCTAGCCTTAATTACTAACATAAAAGCCTTAATTAAGCTAACAATTACATATTGATTACTAACACTTGAGATATGGTTTAGCAGTGATTCCAAGAATCTCCCCCTAAGTGTTAGTAATTGATGACTTAAGTAATTTGAAACGTTGTTGGTGCAGATGTAATAGTAGCTTTGACGTCTTCTGACATTCTTCTTTCTTGTGAGAAGAAGTGCCTTGATTCGAACAATCTCCCCAGTGTAGGGATCTTGTTTCTTTTGAAGTATTCTGCTTTTGACGTCTTGATTTCTTTGTTCTTTAATTCTTTGTTCTTTGTGGTGGTTATGATAGTATGTTGTTGTCAGCTACAGGTCAGCTTCATTGCTCCGGCGTCTCCACGTCTTTCACCAACATGCTCACATGCTCGTTTGACAATGAATTCCAGATGTGAAGTAGTTCTCGAGTCTTTATAACTTTGTAGATTCTTTGATTTGATGACGAATCATTATAACTTTGTGTTGCCTTTGATTATGAGAGAACTTCTTTTGTGATGTTGTTGGTATGAGCATGTAGAGAATCAACACGATATGTTCCTCCCGCGAGCATCCATCAGCAGCAGCATCACCGGTACAGTCACAAACACCAATTGATCATTGTAATTTTTCCATATAGAATTGATTACTACAATTGTTCTACTGATGAATGTCTTGATTCCATTCACCTTGGTCGGGCGAATCAGCCGTCCGAATCCCGTAAGGGACAATTGGCATTACATTGAACAAGTTCAAGTAATTACCCACATATTCAGGACTCGATTCTTGAAGGAATCTCCTTAGCGGGATTTCCAGCACTTACAAGTTCGAACTTCGAGAGTATCAACAGCATAATGTGAAGACACATCACTAATTCTAACAAAGGCTGTTCCTGAAACCGGATGCCCTCAAGAAGGCTAACACGATATACCGAAGTACATCTACGGTTCAGGTGAGTCACTAAGGTACACCGAAGAATCACCCCACGACTGTAGACCGTTTGAGACAACACTAACTGTAACCCACAAGCAGTTACCGAAGTGACCTGCTGTCAGGGTTGTTAGATGTTGACCTTGGTAGGATTTTCCATTCAATCACTAAGGATCACAGTTGTGAACCCCTCATAAATGTTCTCGACAGATTGCTAAGATCTGTGAAGGACTCTAGAATGTATCACTTGCATCCTTATTGTTGAACAACAAGTGATGAAATGTCAAGTGTACCTAAGAGATCTTTTGATGAATCTCGTAGCTCTAGACTCAATAGTGCGCTTCGGTTTTCCTGAGCGGATACTTGGGAGAGGGTCTCCTTCTTCAATACCAGCAATCTCTAAGAGAAAGCCGATAGTTTACGTAGGGTTCCCTGTGAGAATGAAACAAGCTTCTGTTGGGAGAAACTTGAGTGGCTAAGAAGGTTTATTGCATGCGTCACTGGGTCCATGACGACTTTGATCTTCAATACCGGTGTCATCTAGTGACAACCAGTAGCATATGAGTTGAACCCGGTGTCTGCCCTAAGTTGAATAATCTGGAGGGCTATTTCTTTTCACCCTTTTCTCTACTTTTCTTTTTAATTCTTCAACTCCTTCTTTCTCCGATTCTCATTTTCTCCTTTTTATAATCATACCTAAGGACTTCTAAATTATAACTATTGGTGGTGTCCTTGGGTAGATCCCTCCGGCTCTGGCGAATCATAGGACGGTTATTCCTAACCTTAGTCACCTTATAACTCCATGACTAGCCCATGTTGCCGTAAACCATTTTCATGAAAAATCTATCAAAGTGGTTATGATTAAAAATATTTTGTACCACTGAAAGAGTTTTATATTTTGCAGAAATACTCCCCCTCCACACGTGCTTAAGTATTTTGACAGAAATTTGCACGGTGAGAGAAGAGCGTGCACTTTTGAATTGATCAACTCAAGATAGACAATTCCCTGCAAGACACGGTTACATCACTGACTAGGTCAGCTTGAAGTTGTAAACACTCCTTGGAGAGGAGGTTTGACCAGTCAAGGTTCATGTCTACCAAGAGTTTCTCGAATGGTACATTCTACTAGGACAAGTCCTTTGCGAGACACGTTTACATCGCTAGCGAACTAGCTTGAAATTATTACCCGTCCCGGACAAGTCTTTTCGAGTTACTAAAATTTAAGAGCTCGTCAATTCATTGGTTAAGTCTTTAGCACGACGATTCAATAGCAATTCACAACATATTTCTTATCACATAATTTTTCTCCCCCTAAAAAATGGCATATAAATGTTATTTTTGACAAAATTTTGATATCGAATATGTCCATTTCGAGCTTTGTGGGAAGATTTCCACGAAGAACAATTTGTGAACAAAGTTTTAAGCAAATACTCCCCCTCAACAAGTGATGTTAACTTTTGAGGTGTTGAAATTCATAAGGGGAAGTACTTGTTATTTTGAGCAAAATTTCGAAAGTGAAAGTTTTGATTCGTTTTACTCAAAAGTAAGAAGCTTTCGCTCCTCTTATAGGATTGTGGCACTGATGCGTACCACAGGGTCCTTTCATTACAAGTACGGGTTGTACACTGTTATGTGTGCACAAGCCATAGTTAAATATAAATCACACATCCAAAGAATGATAAGAGAAACAAATCAAGGAGAATCAGGAGTACCAGGAAGTCTGTCAATAACACCAGGAATTCTGTTTGGACGATGGTAGCCTGTTAGAGATATGCTCGGACGCCCACCAACAAAGCTTTCCAGTGTCCTGATCTGATCCTGTCTAAACAACCTTTCATCTATCCTGGTAATGATCTTCTTCACATCCCTTTTGTCCCTAGAATTTGATCTCTTTGGTGACCCTATGCCGTCATGTATCTCCTTTAACCGACAAGCTAATCCGTCCCGAACCTTCTTTAATGTGTGATCCCCAAACTTATGAAGCTCTTTGCACGCCATGAAGCAATTGTGGTGTAGTTCACTACGGTAAACTACCCCAAATGGTTTCCTCATAATGGTGTACTGAGCAAGATGGCACTGCTATGTTGTCGAGATGATATTCGACTTCAATGGCACTGTCTGAGTTGTCCTTAAGTAGGTGAAAGGCGTCGTTCTTGATTCGCCTGAACTCTGCTCTAGTCATTTTTTCACTTTGAACTTTTCTTGTATAAGCTTCACATGCTCCATTGTGCGACCATGTATCGGTTCTTGTCCTTCCGGTAACTGAGGTGTAGCATCAACAAGTTCAGAGAACCAGTCATACTCTTCAGTGTCAACTTCATCTAGCCATGACACAACATTGGCCTTTTTCTTCTTCTTTGGCTTTGATGATGACGCTGGTTTCTTTGTTGATGTAGAAGAAGTTGGTTGTTGTTGGGGCTCATGATTTTCTTCATCGTCACCACCAGTGTATTCAAAGTGATCACCGGTTTTTTCTATTTGTGGAGGTGAGTCAGAGTCCTGAGGTTTGTCTTTTGCAGGAGAATGTCACAATTCTTGTTGGAATCACTCCTAAACCTAAATCAAGTGTTAGTGATTCATATGTAATAGTTAGCTTAATTATGGCCTTTATGTTTATTATTAGCTTAAGTTTATGTTGAAGGCCCATGAGCTTAGGCCCATGTCCACTAAGGAAAGGAAGGGAGTAGGAGTGTTGCCCTAGCTCCCCTTCCTATAAATACCTTGTAATAACCCTCACTTGAGGGTTGGTTGTTCATTTTACTCTTTCATTTCCTACGCCTAACTGTTCTCTCATTTATCTGTGTGATGTTTAAGTGATTGTTCATCCGATCTTCTCTCTATCTCTTTCTATTGTGCTTATGTTGTAAAACTAGTGACCTAAAAGTGGTATCAATCGCCAAATAGTTGGGTGAATCGTTATTGTTTTTGAAGTGGGTTTTTGGTCCTACGCGTAAAACAACGGTTCGAACTTTGGCTCCCTTAAAAACTGATTTTTTACACTTTTTAATCCAAGATTCTTGTACTTTCAACGTTTTAAGGTGTTAAAATAACTGTTTTTGGCAAAAAGTTTCAAACTTTACGCGTGGATCATCGTTTTTAAACTAGTTTTTTTACGAGGTAGCTTTTCTACGCGTAACTGTTTTAGACACTTTGGATCATCAAGTTTCACACTTTTGTGTTATCTTGGTGATATTGAAGTTATTTCATCACAAAAATCTGGTTTAGTAACATCTTTGGGCAACAATCATTTTTACGAGTAAGTCTACGCGTATCAAAACCCTAAACTTACGCGTAACTTATTCCTTGGTTTGATCTTCAAGGTTGTGGTTTACTCCGTGTTTTCTTGCTTGGATAAGCCTGAAAATACGTCGATTTTGGATATCTTTAGCACTGTGATAGTGTAAAAGATCACTTGGGCTAAAAACCCTAAACTTACGCATAAGCTTAGGCTTACGCGTAGAACCTCTTACGCATAAGATTCATCTTACGCATACGCTCTGTCTTACCCATAAGGTAATCCTACGCCTAAGTTTTCTACGCCTAACTTACGGTTTACGCATAACTTTAGTGTTTTTCTCTTTACTTACGCGTAAGCTAAACCTAAGCGTAACTCTTGCTGTTACACGTAACTTTGGTGTTTTTACGCATAAGTGCTACTTGTTTTATTGTGATTTCTACGCCTAAGGATACTTCATCAACAAAGGTTCATTCGACTACAAAGATCCATCAACACAAGTTATCAAAAAAAAAAAAAAATTGGCGGGAAAATTCGAGTAAAATTTAATTTTTAGGGGAGACTAAACGTTCAATTTTTACGCGAGATTCAAATTTGGGTTTAACTGTGAAAATTTTGGTCAAAAATTCAAATTTTTGGGCCCAAATTCGAATTTTTCAGGTCAAATTTAGCGTCAAAATTGTCATAACTCAAATTTTTCTTACAACCTTAGAATTCAATTTTATAGTGAATTTCAAATTTTGAGAGTCAAAATTTTTTCAAAATTATTTTTGGAGGGAAATTTTGAAAATCACTATATCGGCCTTTCAAGTATGATGACTTCACAAATCTCATCACCTTCCATCTACTGCTTTAAACCTTCATCACCAAACCTTGCTACTGATGATTCTAGATATGAAAAGGCATTTGTGGAATTGTACGAAGGATGGATTGTTCTGAAAGAGAAGTTGATCTCAATGAAAAGGCAAGGTGAAAGAGTTGATGTACATGGAAGGAATGCTCAAAGGGATGTTGAGAATGTTATGATTACTGCATTTGTCGGTAATGCGGACAATGAGGTTGTTGCATTAGAAAAGCAGGATGACAGCAGCAGATCTGGAGAAGATATCATACTTAACTACGACACCGAGCCCAACTGTGACGAAGAACAAATGGTTGAGGAAGATATCTTACCCACCTATGACACTGACACAAAACAGATAGTCGAGGTACAATCTACTGTTGATCATATTCCTACTGCAAATGCGACACAACATACTGAGCAACCTGAATTTAGTAATGAAGGAGAGGTTGACCAGTGTGTTGCACAATGTCCAGACAACTATCTCATGTCTCAGCCCTTACTTGTAAACAATTCAACTGAAACGTCAAATCAAACTCTTGAATCTGAAAACATTCTTCTCAAAAAGACTATTGCTCAGTTTCAAAAAGATTTTTAAAAACTAGAGGCTCATTGCATCTCTCTTCAACTCAAAATGCAAAACAATTCTTTAAATTCTGAGCCAAATAGTAAATCTTTGAATGTACAAAGTAATCGTGTGGATACATTAGTAAAAGAAAATGAGCATTTAAAGGCTCAAATTCAAGCAAAGGGGCTTGCACATGTTGCTTTACAAAACAAACTGAGAAGATTAACTGACAAGAGTGTGGATACTAATTTTGCAAAACCAACAATCTTGGGGAAATCGTCTCTACAACCTTTCATAAAACAATCAGTAGTTAAACAACCAACTGCTTTTAAATCTGAACGTTCAAAATCTTCAAAACCACGGTTTGCCTCCCAAGTTGTTGAGAATAATCATTTGTCAAAACCAGTCACTCCACATTCCGGGCCAATGAATAATGCTTCTGTTTCTATTAAATTTGTTTTTGTTATACCTGCTTCTGTTATATGTCAACAAGTGGCTGCTCCCGGCCAATCTAGGACTAGTTCGAACACTGTGTCTAAACCAAGCATTAAAATTAAAAATTCATATGATTCACATGACACGTGCAAGAACTATGATCTAGAAAATGCTAGGAAAAGGGCACTACTCTAAAAGGATGGAATCTTAGGTTCACGACATAGTGTATCACCTTCTCGTGTACTACTGAACACTACTTGTAGTAGCAAACCAAATCCTAAGTTTAATCAACAAACAGTTAGAAATAAACCCGTCGATCTAAACGTAACATTTCAGAAACCTAATATGTGGATCATATAGGACGCAGATTCTTCCCTAAAGAAGTTTCTACATCCCCTAGATCTAACCTTAGATGGATACCAACGGGTAGAGTTTTAAAAACTGTTGTTCTTAGGTGGATTCCTACAGGCAAGATACTAAGTAGTTGCACCATAACAAGTGTGAAACCCTCTATATCCATCCCTGAGGTAGGACAGGAAATCATCAAAATAGCATGTTCCGGTGTCAAGAAGATAATTGACACTACATCTTTATGCCTCTAACATCTGGAACCCAGTTACACTTGGGGATCCATATTTCTTCTTTCTTGTCCCCCTCCTATTTTTTCTATACAGGTACAACAGCATTGGCTTCTACTGCAATACAGCGTAGGACCCGTTTCTCACCGTCTAAAACTTAATGATCCATTAGCTGCACCATCAGTATACTTAATCATCAAAAATTGGGAACATTGCTTGCTCCTCTAGTTAAAGATTCTGTCAAAAGTTGTGCTTCAGATGTATCGAATGTTTCCGCTGCACAACCTGATAATACTCTAATTTCTGATACACCTGAATCTTCAACAACAACCGTTGCTGTAACTGCACCTCCAATCGAATCTTCGGTAACAGAAGATCAAACTGTTTCCAACAACAATGACACAGCTGATGATCAACAAAATGTTTAAACAAAGCAGTTTTATCAGCAGTTGATTCTCACAAGATATTTATGGTACTTCACACTTGGTCGATTAATTGAACATACATGGTTTCGCTGTCTCCTTATACATGGTTTCGCTGTCTTCAATTCATCATCAACATACGTGGTGTATGATTCTGAATCATTGAAAACATCGAGGGGGAGAGAGTGTGTAGGTGGTCATTGCTTCCTTGTTCTTCTACATGCTTCTTTGGGAAAACCCAATGCCTTCTTGAATTTCTTCAATTAGGGGGAAGAAATAAGACGATCTGTGGCTCAAACGTCTCACTTTGGTGTTATCGTCTCAATTTCACGGGTGATCTTGTGTGAACTTACACAAATATGATGTTATGATGCCTCACACACGGTCTTGGTATCGAGTTATTGCATATTCACTGGTGATTAGTATTCCGAAAGACCACAACATTCAGGGGAAAGTCATTACATTTCGTCTTTCGTGGTTTGTTTGGTGTGATGCGTCTACATACGTGAGAAGATCTTGTTGATTTCCGGCATGTTACCCTCTAACTGATTTCCGCAATAAGTCAGATTTACATTGTGTGGTTTACTGCTCATCTACAAATTCCGTTGCATACTGAAACCTTCAAAACTTAGAGGAAATGTAGACTTCATCAAAGTTTTAAATCTGCTAAAGACAGTTGTCAGTTTGGGGGGAAGCTGATTTTGAAACTTCTTCATAATGGCTTCTAAGTATAACAGCTTGGAACCCGGTCACAACCGCTTAAACTTCCCTCGAACCCCATCATTAGCTGAACAAAGCCCCCAGCTCAGTCGTCAACAAATGGAAAGGTTATTTGCTCCGCTGTTCAGTGACGATATTGATGAACGTGCTCCAGGTGTATCCGCTGTTTCCGCTACTCAACCTGATACTACTCTTATACCTGATACACCTGCTACAACAACTACTGTTGAAGAAGCACCACCAGTTGACTCCACCACAACAGTTGAACAAACCGCTTCCAATAATGATGAACCGGCTGATGATATTCTTAATTAAATACCCCCACCTGCAGATTTTGATCCAAATGCATTCTTTAACCCGTTTGCTAATGAAACTGTTGCACCTGATGTCACGGAATCATCAACAAACCATTTGAATCCTCAGAATCTACACAATGTATACCAACATCAACCCTCTACACATCGATGGACAAAAGACCTTCCTCTGGAAAATATTATTGGCAACCCGAATCAGCCAGTCGTTACAAGACAACGTCTTCACACAGATGGTGAACATTGCATTTATGCTCTCACTATCTGCCAATCTGAGCCTAAAAACATTGAAGACACAATGACAAAAGACAACTGGATTGAATCCATGCAGGAAGAACTCAACCAATTCAAACGTCTTGAAGTATGGGAACTGGTTGAAAGACCAACAGGGGTGTACGTCATTGGTCTTAAATGGATTTGGAAGAACAAATTGGATGCTGAAGGGAACGCAATCAGAAACAAGTCACGTCTGGTAGCTAAGGGTTATAGACAGGAAGAGGGTATTGATTTTGAAGAATCATTTGCTCTGGTTGCTCGTCTTGAGGCTGTTCGGATATTTCTCGCGTTCGCGACTCATATGAATATGACGGTCTTTCAGATGGATGTCAAAACTGCGTTTCTAAATGGACAACTGAAAGAAACGGTTTATGCCAGCCAACCAGAAGGATTCATTGATCCTGAGTTCCTGAACCATGTCTAGAAACTGAACAAAGCTCTGCATGGTCTCAAACAAGCTCCTCGGGCATGGTACGATAAGCTATCATCTTTCCTCATTGCTAATAATTTCACCAAAGGTTCGGTCGACCCTACTCTTTTTATACAATATCACGGGGCACATATATTAATTGTTCAAATTTACGTGGATGACATCATTTTTGGGTCTACACATAAAAAGTACTCAATCGCTTTTGCAAAACTAATGAAGAAAAATTTTGAAATGTCAATGATGGGTGAACTTACGTTCTTTCTAGGACTGCAAGTTCATCAATCACCCCGTGGTATTTTCTTGAGTCAGTTCAAATATGCCCTTGAATTGTTAAACAAATTTGGAATGAAAACCTGTGACACTTATGCCACACCAATGACTCATACCAAGAAGCTAGATGCTGATTTACATGGGAAATTAGTGGACCCTACCAAATACCGAAGTATTATTGGGTCTCTCATGTATCTAACAGCTAGCAGACCTGACATTGTCTTTGCTATTTATCTCTGCTCCCGTTATCAGTCAAGACCAACTGAAACCCACCTCTCTGAGGCTTAAACAATCCTCCGATACATCAAGGGAACCATTAACTTGGGGATCTGGTATCCAAAGGATTCTGGTTTTGAACTAATCGCTTTTTCAGATGCTGATCACGCAGGATGTTTAGATTCACGAAAAAGTACTTCAGGAGCACTACAATTTCTTGGTGATAAACTGGTGTCTTGGCAATCGAAGAAGCAGGATTGTACATCGCTGTCATCAATCGAAGCAGAATATTTAGCCATGTCAGCGTGTTGTGCTCAAGTCATCTGGATGAGAACACAACTCAAAGACTATGGTTACGTATTTGACAGAATCCCGATGTACTGCGACAATCGGAGTGCCATTGCGATCTCGTGCAACTCAGTTCAGCACCTGAAATCAAAGCACATCGATCTTTGCTATCATTTCATCAAGGACCATGTGGAACTGGGTACAGTTGTGTCACACCCCCAAAATATCGCAGCGGAACGATAGTGTCATTGGGGTATAACGTCATAGCACAAAGTATGGATACAGAAAACGACCTCTATAATGAGACGTTTTGAAAAGTTTACCATTCGATAAATAAGTTAAAGTTTACAACACAAAAGCAATCCCAAAGTTTGATAATACACAAGAGTTTACAAAACATGTAGAATGGTAATTGTTAAAAACACAAGACTTCCATGTATGCCATGCGACCCAAAAGCTCCATGAAATGCTATCACCTAAAGACCTGAGATAAACATGCTAAAAAGTGTCAACACAATGGTTGGTGAGTTCATAAGTTTGTTGAAAATGAATTGAAAAAGTCTATAAGAAATGTTGATGCAGCAAAGGCCGTGCAAATCCACTCAGTTCCAAGTTCCGCCCATACAAAACTTGCAACCTGTGTGTTTACAATCCATTGCTAAAGTATGAAATTGTCAATCTTGTTTGTAAGTAGGACATAGGTGCATACGATATATACATAAACTTAATGCAAAGAATCACAGCCAACTGAACCTCACGACGAAGTCTAACTTGTTTGTTGTGTTACATTGAATCACTTGAATAACAGATTATATTCACCCAAGGTCTCGTCTATCAAGGACACAAGGGTGGGGGCGTCAGCCCGATAGTACTATCAATACCTCTCTGCCGGCTCCCGCAGGAGTTAACCAGTTGCTAAAGTTTGTATGTTGTTGCACAATTGAAAACTAGTTTAGCACATTAAGGCACATATCGCAATAAACCACACATAATGTCCAAAGTGTATAAGAAGTATATTGTAACAAAATTGTATAAATGGTTTGAGTATTCGCAAGAGTGAAACAAGTATTTAAGCATGTATCTCCCCCCAAATAGTTTGTAAGAATTTAAACGAGTAAAAGTGGGGTATGAACTCACCTGATGTGGTTGATATGCTAACAAAATGAAATGCACGAAAGTGAGGCCCGAAACTATCCGCGACCTAAAATGAATGTTATGACTCGAGTTATGATATGTTGTCGTGAATGCATGATTTGAAAACGTATCACCCAATATGCTACTTGAAAACTAGTTATATAAAAATATTGTTACTTGAATGTGTGACGGTTTCATGTCGAAAAATAAATACTTTTGAGTTAATGGTGAAAATGTAGTTAAAACTACGTAACGGTTTTAATAATTGAAAAATCGGTTTACATCGGACTTAACGTAATATATACATAGGAAAACTAACTCGTTTTTAACGTCCATTTCCCCCGAAACGTCCGTTTAGGCCCTCAAAATCTTGATTAAAAATCCTGACAGCTTACAAAAGCTGTGAATAGTGTTTTCAGCACGTTTTTGACTCAAAGTTCGGTTAACCATAACTCACTCGTTTTAAGTCCGTTTTTCAAGTTCTTTATATCCACGCGAAGGTAATGAAGAGTACTAATATATTTTTAAACTTCGGAGACTTCACAGAAATTTTAAGGCCACTGTTTGGGTCAGTTAAAATTCGGACTGCATGAATATTTTCCGGAAAATTATAGTTTTTAAATCGTAACTTGGAAACCACGTATATTTTTCGTTATAACTCCGTTTTAGTCCGTTCAAAAGGCCACGTTCATAACTAAAAATCTATTTTCTAAAACTTTAATAAAACTTATAAAAATGACTAACTTTTCGGAAAAATTATAAATTTCGACAGCGCTTCCGCGCTTATTTTAAAATTACCATTTTTCTACTTGTTTAACCACAACTTCACCACAAAAAAAAAAAATCCCTTAATCTACTCATCACCAATCCTACTAGAAATAAAATGCTATTCGAACCATAATAGATAAAAAGACCATTTTTGAGGTTTATGTGACTACTTATAACATATAATTAAGCATGAACCACATCAAACCTTTACTAGCAAAAGATCAAAACTTACTTTGATAAACCATTTTTCAAACTACTCATTTTTATAAACTTCTAACTAGTAAATACTTGTTATAAAAATTTATAGAGCACATATGGGTGATAACATTTGATAAACTACAACTTGAGCAAATATGATCATATGGACTTCAAGAAAATGTATAAAAATATGTATGAAAAGATAAAAGTTAAAGTTTCATGCTTACAAGTGCTTGATGAGGTTTAGTGAACCAAGGATTGATCCTAAACACCCTAGGTTTTTATTTCAAAACCTAAACAAAGAGTGTATCTAGATTGTGTAGAGCTTGACAAGAAAAATTTTGATGATCACCCTTGATGCTCCTATGGTTGGCCGAAAGTTTGAGGGAAGAAGAAGAAAGGAGATCTTGACTTATCACACTTGAATTATTATTGAATGTGTAGTGTTGAGTAAAGTCTTGGAGTGTGTAAGACTTTATAATCAATGATCTTGAAAATCTAGTAGATGCATGTATGCATTTAATAATACATACATATATGTATCTATATATATATTTTTATTATGTAAGTAAATGTGTAAGTAAAGATAGTTAAGTAATAATAAGTTGTAACTTGTAGTATTGTGAAATAAGATTTGTAAGTTGTATACACATTTGAATATTTAAGGTAGCGTTAGATAAAATAAATTTCACGGGTCAAGATAAAATATATTTAGGTCATAAAAATTATAAAAATACATTTCTTGAAAGAGTAGAGTGAATAATTATTTATCGGGTTGAATTTAAGAAAATCGTCGTAATTTATGTAAATATAACAATTTATATACGAAATAGATTTAAAACACTGGGTAAACTAATAATAACATTATTAAAATCTTAATATGAGTATTAAAATATATAGGGATAATTTTTGGAAGTATCGGGTCAAATGTTCAAAAATAATGTTTACGCGATAACGTTTATTTAATAAGAAAATAACGTTTAAAGAAAAATGCAAAACCATGCACGAATCGTTAAGAAATGAGGAATATGAAATATGAGAGATGACCGGAAATTGCGAATTGTGACATTCTTCCCCTGATAGAAGAATCGCGTCCTCGCGATTCAATCGATGATACTTAAAGTTCTACCCTTAGTTTTAGAGAAATCAGAATGTATGGTCAAAGTATTTATGTCAAAACTTACGCGTCTAGGTTTCTTATCTAATGAGACTCACTAAATCTGAATAATACTGTGGATCACTTAATGGTCTAGGAAAAACGTACCAGTTACGCATTGCGGGCTTCCTCGGTCCCTATATAAAATGCTCGACCTCGAGGTGGACTAATATTGAGTACAGGGTTCGGGTTATTTCCTTCAATTGCCATAGCTAGATGAGCTTGTATCGGTGGCTTATTCAACTGAGGACAATTTTTCCGGATGTGATTCGGGCTGTTACATTCAAAGCAAGTCCTTTGATTATTCCTTTTACACTGCTCCTTAAAATGGCCGTATCGATTGCAATTTGTACACAAGCGGCAGGGCTTGGTATTCGGGTGATGATAAGCACATTTAGCACATTTGGGATGTGTGCCCGCATACTCTCTTTGTTCAGTACCAGTTGCCACAAAAACTCTTGCCCTTTTGTTGTCTGCTACCACGTCCATCTGCTTATTTGACCCACTCGCTTCCTTCCTCTTGTCACTGCTCTTCAACGTACCATTTCTAACCATCTCCTCTGTCAGGGTTCCTGCCCTCAGTATTGCACTTTGTATTGTAGACGGCTCAGTTGTTTTCACAGTTCCACGGATTTCGGGGACAAGACCATATATGTACCTCGAGATTCTCTTGGATTCAGGGGTAACCATATGAGGAACTAGTCTGGCTAATTCATGGAATCGATCGGTGTAGGCTGCGTGACCAGCCCCTATCATGGAGTGGTGATAAAATTCATCCTCTAGTTTCTGCATTTCATTGTCCGGGCAGTACTCCTCTTTCAATAACGCCTTAAATTCGTCCCATGTCATGCCTATAGCTGCTTCTCTGCCCCTAGCCTGTAGCTGTGTGTTCCACCATGTCAATGCCTTTCCTGATAACAAGCAAGCAGCATACTTCACTCTCTGATGTGTGGCACAATTGCTGATGTCGATCACTGCCTCTGTCTTTTCTACCCATCGAGTATACGCCAAAGCACCTCCTATACCATCAAACTCCACAGGTTTGCATGCCGAAAATTCCTTATATGTGCATCCAATTCTGTTGTTGTTGTTGGTGTTGTTGTTGTTGTTACTGCCAGCTACATTGTTGGTGTCGCCATTCCCGTTCCCGTGGTTTCCCGAGTTATTCATATGATTTCCAACTTGTGTGACAATAGTGGGAAGTAAGATTTGAAGTTGTTGAGCGATGATGGCGGCAAAGTCAGGGTTTCCGCCAGCGTTGTTGTCATTGTTACCCATGTCGCTACCACCTTCTCTACCTCCACGCCCACCTGTCATTCCACCCCTTGGTACCGCACCACCTCGGCCAGTACTGCGTGTTACTCTCTTTGGTGCCATTATCTCTGCAAGGGAAAGAACTGTTGAATTCCCAATGTCTATACTTAACGTCCTCAAACATAATATCACGCCACAAATTGGTTCCTAAGGTGTCCACACCGATCTACGTATGCGTGGTCGCATATGTCCACGTGAGTTGTGACACATTTATAATTATGTTGGCCACCATAATTATAATTGCCTCATTTCACACGTGTACATACCACCAAGCATACATGTCCCGGCGATTGGTGTTACTTAAGTAGGTAGCCAGTCTATCATCCGATTCTAAACAGTGAAGGAGGGATTTAGGGTAGGTATCTAGGAAGAGTCGCACTTGGTGTATAGGAAATTCCGTTAGGTGCTAAAGTCACGATGTGGTTTAGTCGCCAGCAGTTCCCAAAGTATCCTCAAGAGAACTCCCATCCTCGGGCAAAATCATCAAATCTATCCAGCTTTATAGTAACACTTATTTAGCTCGATCTCGCATCTCATCAAACAAGAACTGTCACGAGATCAAGTTAGATAAGTGCTCATTACTGAGCTCCATATCTTTGATGACTCAACTAGATTTTGGGACTCCCCTATTGGTACAAGGAAACTACTTTATATAATGAGGTGGTTCTAGAAGGAATACTTAAGAAAACATATGCGCACGAAAAGTGAGTAAGGCAATAGGAAACGAAAGGATCGACGTGAGAGTGGTTATAGTCTAGGAACTAAAATGCAACCTAGTTCTCTATAACCAAGGCTCTGGTACCAATCTGTCACACCCCCAAAATATCGCAGCGGAACGATAGTGTCATTGGGGTATAACGTCATAGCACAAAGTATGGATACAGAAAACGACCTCTATAATGAGACGTTTTGAAAAGTTTACCATTCGATAAATAAGTTAAAGTTTACAACACAAAAGCAATCCCAAAGTTTGATAATACACAAGAGTTTACAAAACATGTCGAATGGTAATTGTTAAAAACACAAGACTTCCATGTATGCCATGCGACCCAAAAGCTCCATGAAATGCTATCACCTTAAGACCTGAGATAAACATGCTAAAAAGTGTCAACACAATGGTTGGTGAGTTCATAAGTTTGTTGAAAATGAATTGAAAAAGTCTATAAGAAATGTTGATGCAGCAAAGGCCGTGCAAATCCACTCAGTTCCAAGTTCCGCCCATACAAAACTTGCAACCTGTGTGTTTACAATCCATTGCTCAAGTATGAAATTGTCAATCTTGTTTGTAAGTAGGACATAGGTGCATACGATATATACATAAACTTAATGCAAAGAATCACAGCCAACTGAACCTCACGACGAAGTCTAACTTGTTTGTTGTGTTACATTGAATCACTTGAATAACAGATTATATTCACCCAAGGTCTCGTCTATCAAGGACACAAGGGTGGGGGCGTCAGCCCGATAGTACTATCAATACCTCTCTGCCGGCTCCCGCAGGAGTTAACCAGTTGCTAAAGTTTGTATGTTGTTGCACAATTGAAAACTAGTTTAGCATATTAAGGCACATATCGCAATAAACCACACATAATGTCCAAAGTGTATAAGAAGTATATTGTAACAAAATTGTATAAATGGTTTGAGTATTCGCAAGAGTGAAACAAGTATTTAAGCATGTATCTCCCCCAAATAGTTTGTAAGAATTTAAACGAGTAAAAGTGGGGTATGAACTCACCTGATGTGGTTGATATGCTAACAAAATGAAATGCACGAAAGTGAGGCCCGAAACTATCCGCGACCTAAAATGAATGTTATGACTCGAGTTATGATATGTTGTCGTGAATGCATGATTTGAAAACGTATCACCCAATATGCTACTTGAAAACTAGTTATATAAAAATATTGTTACTTGAATGTGTGACGGTTTCATGTCGAAAAATAAATACTTTTGAGTTAATGGTGAAAATGTAGTTAAAACTACGTAACGGTTTTAATAATTGAAAAATCGGTTTACATCGGACTTAACGTAATATATACATAGGAAAACTAACTCGTTTTTAACGTCCATTTCCCCCGAAACGTCCGTTTAGGCCCTCAAAATCTTGATTAAAAATCCTGACAGCTTACAAAAGCTGTGAATAGTGTTTTCAGCACGTTTTTGACTCAAAGTTCGGTTAACCATAACTCACTCGTTTTAAGTCCGTTTTTCAAGTTCTTTATATCCACGCGAAGGTAATGAAGAGTACTAATATATTTTTAAACTTCGGAGACTTCACAGAAATTTTAAGGCCACTGTTTGGGTCAGTTAAAATTCGGACTGCATGAATATTTTCCGGAAAATTATAGTTTTTAAATCGTAACTTGGAAACCACGTATATTTTTCGTTATAACTCCGTTTTAGTCCGTTCAAAAGGCCACGTTCATAACTAAAAATCTATTTTCTAAAACTTTAATAAAACTTATAAAAATGACTAACTTTTCGGAAAAATTATAAATTTCGACAGCGCTTCCGCGCTTATTTTAAAATTACCATTTTTCTACTTGTTTAACCACAACTTCACCACAAAAAAAAAAAAATCCCTTAATCTACTCATCACCAATCCTACTAGAAATAAAATGCTATTCGAACCATAATAGATAAAAAGACCATTTTTGAGGTTTATGTGACTACTTATAACATATAATTAAGCATGAACCACATCAAACCTTTACTAGCAAAAGATCAAAACTTACTTTGATAAACCATTTTTCAAACTACTCATTTTTATAAACTTCTAACTAGTAAATACTTGTTATAAAAATTTATAGAGCACATATGGGTGATAACATTTGATAAACTACAACTTGAGCAAATATGATCATATGGACTTCAAGAAAATGTATAAAAATATGTATGAAAAGATAAAAGTTAAAGTTTCATGCTTACAAGTGCTTGATGAGGTTTAGTGAACCAAGGATTGATCCTAAACACCCTAGGTTTTTATTTCAAAACCTAAACAAAGAGTGTATCTAGATTGTGTAGAGCTTGACAAGAAAAATTTTGATGATCACCCTTGATGCTCCTATGGTTGGCCGAAAGTTTGAGGGAAGAAGAAGAAAGGAGATCTTGACTTATCACACTTGAATTATTGTTGAATGTGTAGTGTTGAGTAAAGTCTTGGAGTGTGTAAGACTTTATAATCAATGATCTTGAAAATCTAGTAGATGCATGTATGCATTTAATAATACATACATATATGTATCTATATATATATTTTTATTATGTAAGTAAATGTGTAAGTAAAGATAGTTAAGTAATAATAAGTTGTAACTTGTAGTATTGTGAAATAAGATTTGTAAGTTGTATACACATTTGAATATTTAAGGTAGCGTTAGATAAAATAAATTTCACGGGTCAAGATAAAATATATTTAGGTCATAAAAATTATAAAAATACATTTCTTGAAAGAGTAGAGTGAATAATTATTTATCGGGTTGAATTTAAGAAAATCGTCGTAATTTATGTAAATATAACAATTTATATACGAAATAGATTTAAAACACTGGGTAAACTAATAATAACATTATTAAAATCTTAATATGAGTATTAAAATATATAGGGATAATTTTTGGAAGTATCGGGTCAAATGTTCAAAAATAATGTTTACGCGATAACGTTTATTTAATAAGAAAATAACGTTTAAAGAAAAATGCAAAACCATGCACGAATCTTTAAGAAATGAGGAATATGAAATATGAGAGATGACCGGAAATTGCGAATTGTGACAAGTTGAATTATACTTCGTGGGTACAGAATACCAATTGGCAGATCTACTCACCAAAGCCTTGCCTCCCGCTAGGTTTAATGAGTTGGTCCACCGGATTGGTATGCGGTGTTTGACTCAAGAGGAATTGGATAAACTCTTAAAACAGTCTTAAAAACCAGTCAAACACCAAAATCTCTTTTGTAAATATTTTTCAAAAACAAAATACAAAAATATAAAACCTGATAAAACAACAAAAATATTCTTCCATCTATTTTTCTTTCAACATGGCAAGTACATTTCTTCTGTCAACACTCAATCTTTCAAAATTCAGTATTTTTCCGATCAAGTGTTGAGGGGGAGAAAATACATTCTTAAGTGTTTTTAAAATAACCATGTACTTGCATGTTACCTTATCCCGGTTGTCTTTTTAAAATGGTGGTCACATTTCTGGTTCACTGACACTCCTCGGTCTAAAATTTATAACCTTTTATTATTTCTTAAGTCGAGGGGGAGTGTCGTCAAGTTTCTTTCTTAAAATATTTCGTTTGGTAACCAACATGGAAGTTAAAAGGCTTTGGATGAAAATGGAAAAGGTGGAGGGACTAAAACTGTCAAAATCTCAAAGTTATTTTTAATAAAGCAACCACCTAATTCATTTACTCACCACATTTAATATCCCACCAACCAAATCCTATGCCTATAAATCGTTTCATAAATCCGAAGTTTTGATCATCAATCTGTAAGTGATTTTGTGTTTGTAACACGTTTTTATACAATGGTTTTGAATCTTTCTTTAATCCAACAGTCAAAACGTGAGAATTAGTGATTCTTGTGTTCTACGCATATGCGTAAGAACACATGATCATGTTTGTGTGTTTGAGGTTAAAAGGATAGTGTCAAAACTGTGGAAAACTAGAAGGGGGGTTGAATAGTTTTACCAATTAAAACTTCCTTTTAAACTATTTAGATCAACTTATGTCAATCTATTTGGTTGTGTGTGTTGGATGTTGATAAACAAGCATATAAAGATATGTAATGAAAAGATAAGAGTAAGAAGCACAAAACCACAACGCGAGTATTTATAGTGGTTCGGCTACAAGGACACCTTCCTTGCCCTACTCCACTCCCCGAGTCACCTACTCGAGAGTTTGTAAACACTACACCAATCTCCTTATGGCGGAGAAGCCTTCACAACGTCGCTTAACCTTTTTCCGGTACAAAGCTAAATACCAAGTTCTTTCACACCAAGGCGAACCACACCTAACACAACGTCGCCTACCCTTTATACGGTGCTAGGCTAACAACCGAGTTCTTTCACACCTTAGGTGAACTACACCTTCACAACGTCGCCTACCCTTTATTAGGTACTAGGCTAAGCACCTAGTTCCATTGCAATGGAGGAACTACTACCACACTACACCAACGACTAATCCCAAAGGAGATGTACTCCTTTACAACATCATCAAGGACATCAATATCCTTGGATCTAATTCTAGTCTATCTAGTACATCGAAACACACCATATCGAATGTACATCTAAGGCACCTTTCACTAATGCCTTTGACTAGATCTACAAGACACCTTTCACTAATGTCTTGTGTCTTCACTTCGAAGCACCTTTCACTAATTCTTCAAGTCTTGACTTCTAAGCACCTTTCACTAATGCTTCGTGTCTTGACTTCTAAGCACCTTTCACAAGTGCTTATCCTATAGAAGATTGATACCCTTCACTAGTATCTTCGTCTTGACACTTGAGACATCTTTCACTAATGTCTTCAACACTACACTTCTTTGAAGAAAGAAAGAGATCATCAACAAGAGGACTTCAATAGCCTTGATGATGAGGAAGCAAGGAAACTCATGGACTTGAGCTTGCTCGACTTCAAAGGTGGTGATCTTGCCTTTAAGAGGAACCTAAAAGATCACACAAAAACAAAACAACAAACATAGATCTCTTGGATCTAAGGTTAGTGAGATTTAACTCAGGGGAGAAAGTATATTGAAAGGGGGTGAGGAATAATGAAGAAATGGCTCACTATTTATAGAGGAAAAATCCTACTGTTTCCCCGGATCCCACGGATCCCTTCCACTTGGGATTCGGCTAGCACAAAGCCAGGGATCCGTGGAACGCTCCTCTTTGCCCATGGGTATTTTTGGTTATGGATCATGGGTCATGGGTTATGGTTTGATCCATGGTTTTCTTTCTAGATACAATGTATCTTAAGTATACAATGAACTTGGTCAAGTGGTATATATAAAACCATGGGTTATGGGTTAAAACCATTTGCTAGTATTTACCCATTTAGTATATACTTGTATTTACCCAATTTAGTATACACTTAGTTTTTACCCATTTTAGTTTACTTAGTTTAAGTATATGTTATCCCAATATGTAAACACTAGTTGTTGTACATATGTATATCTTAAGCATAAAATCACTTATACTAGTTTTAGTGTTTTATGTGAAAGCGTAAATGTGTTAGAAAACTATTAGTTCAAACCATTTACGTATTTTATTTGTTTCGTTAAAATGATCTTACTTTTGTTATCGACAAAACATTAGAAGATCGTAAAATATAAATAAACGTTTTTACGGCTTATTTGTATTAACAAAAACGTTTCTTTAACATCACTAATACCATTTTTCTACTCAAAACGCACCCAGAATCACGTATTGATTGAATTTGAAAAACTAGGGTTTATGCGTGGGTTTGGGTATTTTCAAATGTGAATGTTTTTGGTCAAAAAGATAGTTGTGTGATGTTGTTATCATGGTGAATTGATGATATCTAGGCTTTAAAACAACCCAGAAACACTAATTGACTGAGAATTAGAGATTAGGGTTTAATGTTCTTGAGATTTGTGTATTTTTGATTCACTGCGAATTGGATGTTAATACTTGGTTATATCACTCACATGACTTCTTAGAACTACCAGAAAAACTTTGGTGCAAATTCCATGGCTAGATTTCTTACGCGAAATTCATGAACTTTAGGGTTTTAGTTTACGCATAAGGTTCTTTACGCGTAACTATTTGAATGAGTGTTTGTGAGTAAATCTGTTATACAATGAATGTGGATGTTAATATTGATGTTGTGATGAATTTAGTTCAGGTTTGCTACTCGTAAAAATCAGAATCAAGGTTGTTATCCATCTACGCATAAGGATCACCTTACGCGTAGCATATTATGCGTAAGAGAAATCTTACGCGTAAGGTTCTACATAAGGGACTACGCGTATCCTGTGAAGGATATGCGTAAACAGTGACCTCTACGCATAAGGTCTACTCTTACGAGTAAGCCTTACGCGTAAGGTTTTATATGCGCTTACGCGTAAGCTCTACGCATAAGGTCCCCCTGTTCCTACGCGTAATATTTCTTACGCGTAAGTCATGGTCCTACGCATAAGCTTGCGCCTTTACGCGTATAACTCCTGTTTACGCATAAGCTACCATTTCTACACCTAAGCCTTGATCAAACCTTCATTATGAATTGTTACGCGTGCGAACTTGTAAATCATAACGTCACGAAACCAATAATGTCACTAATAAGCTTAAATGTGTAATATGTTGTGAAAAATATGAGATAACATAAACTTTAAAACCTAAAGTTAACTAACTCTCAAAACTTATCACGACGTCATTGGATTATTGAACAAACAAGTGATTTTGGACTCGTAACAATCATTGACATATCTCATTAAAATTATTAGACAATAAAACCATCTGTTGACTAACATAATGTCTTTCGATATGTTGGTTCTTTTGGCTAAATGTATTTTAGATCATGACATGGACGCTCAAATGAATGTGGATGCACCAAATGTTCTCACCATCGCTGATATCTTCCCTCATGGCTATCCAATGAAGATTGGAAAGAACAACCTTCGTGTTGACTTTGAAACCCTCATCTGCTCAGAGTCCTCTTGCTTGATTGTTGTGGATATTCTGAAGAACCATCCTTATCAGAACATGCTCTCTCATTCTGCTACTGTTCCAGAGATCTACATTCAACAGTTTTGGACTACAATGCAAAAGATCAAAAGACAGAATGCTGTGACGGTGACACTCAATCACAAGCAAATCACCATCACTCCTGCAGATTTAAGAGCCGTTCTCCTCATTCCTGACATCATACCAACTGAATACTCTGCTGCACCAACTGAAGAGACTGTTCTGCAATTCTTGATTGATATTGGGTACGACGAAGCTTCAGGAGTAATCAATAAGCATTCACACGTGGATCTCAAGAATATTCCTCAGCCTTGGAGAACCCTTTACATCATCATCATAAAATCTGTTTCTGGTCGTGACAGCGGCTATGAGCATCCCAAGCTCGTGGAACTGCAAATCTTTTGGGCTCTGATCAACATGAAACACATAGAAATTGAAGCTCTGATATGGGATGACATGATCACATTCCTCAAAAAGCTTGGCTAAAAGATTCCTTATATCAGATATACAAAACTGTTGATCCAAAGAGCACTTGGATACAACCCTGATATCCCGAAAAGAATCAATGACCCCGACAATCTTGACGTGTTGTCCGAACCCACTCTAACAGTCAGATTTAAGGAGTCAACTACCAAGAAACAAGGTGCTGTGTTGCCTGATCTCCTTCTCTCAGATGAACTCAAACAGCTCTACTCTTATAAAAGATATTTGGTAGCTGTGAAAGAGAACAAAGTTGGTTTTTCTTGATGATAAATCTTCTGGTACACCTACAAGGAAAACCAGAAGAGGGAGTACATGAAGTGCTGCAAGCACTGAGAGTCAGAGGAAGTTCCCCAAGAGGAATCCTTTTTATAAAAGGACTGTTCCTTCTAAGGAAGCTGTTCCCATTCCCGTGCCAAAGCCTGAACCGCCAAGAAAGCTAGTGGACGAAAGCTCTGAAGATACACAATCAGACGAAGAGATCTTCTACTCTGAAACGGCAACCAATATTACTTCATCAGTAGCTAGACCTCCCAGTCCACCAGCAGATATAGAAAAAGGGAAAACTCCATGGATTGAGCATGATAAGGAGAGCTCATAAGAAGAACCCATTGATGAGCAAAAGGAATATCAAAGGAAGTTGAAGCAACTTAGACATAAACATCTTGCCGAAGCATTTGTAAAAGATCAAACTCGTGGCCCCGGAGGTTCGAGTGGTGGTACTCAAGCCACACCAGTTCTTGATGTGGTTAATCAACCCGATAAGGGAACTGGTGCTACCACCACCCACGAACACCAACAACGGCAGACTGAGGACCCCATCAACTTTGTTACTGAGGAACCAGAAACTGATAAGACTAAGAAAACTCCTGCTGATGATTCTAAGGCTGATGATAAGACTATGTCTGGAAATGAAGAAGAAACCGCTTATGATAAATTTCTTCTAGACAGTCCCACTCGTTCTAAGGAGGAAACTTCTGAACCACCGAAGGACCCCGAGTCTCCTCATGTCTCATCATCATCAGATTCGTCTTCTCACTCCTCACCACCACCATCAAAAAGATCAACCAAATCAACATCCAAATCAGTGAAGAAGCCAACTGCATCTTGGATCACTCAAGCTAAGACACGAATCGTTAAAGCTGTCAAACAGGTCAAAAAGAAAGACGTGCTCTACAAGAAAATGAATTTCTTCACTGATCAGATACAGTATCTTCATGATGAGAACGACAAGATGCAAATTGAAAGGGAATATGTCCAGAAGCTCATGAAAGATGATCTTCAAGGGAAAATGGACGAGATGATCAAAGGATACACTCACAAGTTCCTTATTGACATCTTTCCTGGAATTACAAAGGAGATGTTCACCAAACAACTCTATCCGAATCTCTTACATCTGGCCAAACAGACTATGAAATCAACTCCAATGCATGTGAACATCAATCCAATTGATCCCATAATCTTCTCAGATGCTGAATTGGTCAACCGGCTGGTAGCTCAAATGTCGAAACGATCCGCAACATTTGCCTCCTACGAAGGTAAATTGTTTGAAGCATTGCTGGAATACCAACTAAAATCAGCATGCAGAGAAGAAGCTGAAAGGCCTAAGCGTCCACGCGACGATGAAGATAAGGATCAGGATAAGAATGACAAGCCTAAACGCCCGAAGAAGTCTGGTGAATCATCTTCTATGCAACCTCCACCCCAATGGACTCCAGCTCAACAAAGGTCTCCTCCTCGCTCTTCTACTGAAAAACCTCAGGATTCTTCTGAGTTACCACCCCAGACTCAGAAAACCGGTGATCACTTTGAGTATACGGGTGGTGACGATGAGGAATTCCATGAGCCCCAACAACAACCCGCCTCTCCCGACAAAGTTAAGAAACCAGAATCTTCATCTAGGCCTAAGAAAAAGAAGAAGAAGGCGCCTAAGGCTGACGTCGTATCATGGCTAGACGAAGATGACACAGAGGAATACGACTGGTTTTCTACACTTGTTAATTCTACTCCCTACCCAACTGAAGGTCAAGATCTGGAAGACGGTAGTACATTGGAGCATGCAAAGATACTGCAAGAAAAATTCCGTGTAAAGAAGATGACGAAATCAGAGTTGAAACGAATCAAGAATGAAGCTTTTCAACTGCTAAAAGACAGCTCAGAAAGTGCCATCCAGGTTGTGTATCACCTTGAAAAATTTGCTCGAGCCATGTCCAACAACATTGATTGACTCAACCCTGAAGCAAACATCGACTTTACCAGAAGAGATAATGCTCCTTACTACACCGATTGGTCAAAACCTCTACCTACAATTGGCCAACCAGATCAGCCTAAGATTCTATTTCGCTACTTCTTCAACAAAGACTTGGAATTTCTTCTACACGGTGGTGATGATTCAAGGAAATACGCTACATCACTTACGATTCCGTTCCAGGCAGCCATATACTCTAACTGCATAGCCATCGAGGAAAAGGCTACCCACATGTTTTCCAACAATGTGGAGTTGTATGACCGTGATGCAATGTATGGGATTCACCATTGGCCAGAACGCCGAAGAATCTACTACAGAAGCTGCCAGGTTCAGAAGTCTCAACATGAAGTGTTCAGTACTAAAGGAATCATTGCTGTTATGCATGTAGCTCTTTCGTCTAAATGGGACTACACTTTGCTCAAGAAAATTGTGGTCAAAAGACAAGACGAAAAAGACTATGAATTCTGTGAAGCGGACTTTCAGAACTTGTCTCTCAACGACATTGAAGATCTGTATCTTGCCAAAGTACAGGGACGCATGAGACAATTCTCGACTGAAATTCAACGTGAATACATCAAGTCCTTGCTCTTATTCATCAGAAGCATAGTGATACAAGAACGTGTAGAAGATCTACAACTTGCTGTTGAGTCGTATCAAACCCGTGTCAACTTCACCAGACCTCAGCTAGAACTTCCCGACATCAACCAGCTTCCACAATACACCCTAGTCAGCAAACCATTCGGCGTAGTTTACCGTAGTAAACTACAACGAAACTGCTTGATGGCGTGTCGAGATCTTCACAAGTTTGGGGATCACCCATTGAAGAAGGTTAGGGATGGCTTGGCTTGGTTGAAGGCGATATACGAAGGCATTGGGTCTCAAAAGCGATGGAACTCTTAGGAAAGACGGGATGTTCAGAGGATTATCACCAGGATTGATGAAAGGTTGTACAGAAGGGACCAGTTCAGAACACTGGAGAGCTTTGTAGGTGGTCGTCCCAGGATTGCTCTCGCCGGCTATCAACGCCCTGTTCGCATTCCTGGCAAGATTGATGGACTTCCTGGTAACCCTTAAACTGCTTCTACTTCATAATATTTTGGATGTGTGATTTAATTATGACTATGGCTTGTGCACGCATATCAGTGTACAACCCGTTCTTGTCAAGAAAAGACCCTGTGGTACGCTTCAGTGCCACAATCCTTATAAAAGGAGCGAAAGCTTCTTACTTTTGAGTAAAACCTATCAAACCTTTCATTTTTCAAAGGTTTTGCTCAAAAGAACAAGTACTTCCCCTTATGATTTTTAAAACCTCAACCGTTTATATCACTTGTTGAGGGGGAGTATTTTTGTTCACTGTGGTCATCTTCCCATAAAACTCAAAATGGTCATATTTATTCTCAACATTTCTTCAAAAATAACATTTATATACCATTTTTTAGGGGGAGAAAATTATGTGATAAGAAATATGTTGTGATATTGCTATTGAATCATCGTGTGAAAAGACTTCAACCCATGAATTGACGGGATCTGAACAGTCTTACATTGAAAAGATTTGTCTTCCAGAGACTTATCCAAGTAAATTGTACCTATTCGAGAAGCTCTTGATAGACATAAACTTTGACGGGTTTGACAACCTTTCGAGGTTTGTCCACACCTTCAAGGTAGTTATTAGAGCTAGTTGTCACCTAAAAGCTGACAATGTATCTCTTTAACCATGCAACGTAACTGTGTCCCTTGGGGAATTGTCTATCTTGAGTCGATCAATTCAAAAGTGCGAGCTCTTTCCTCACTGTGTAGATTTCTGTTAAAACTCTCAAGCACATGTGGAGGGGGAGTATTTATGAAAATCTAAAACTCTTGAAGTGTTCAAACATGTTTTTTCATTCACAAACACTTCGAGAGATTTTCATGAAAATGGTTTTATGGCAATGGAGTTATAAGGTGATTAAGGTTAGGAATAACCGTCCTATGATCCGCCAGAGCCGGAGGGATCTACCCAAGGACACTACAAATAGTTAGAATTTAGAAGTCCTTAGGTATGATTATAAAAAGGAGAAAATGAGAATCGGAGAAAGAAGGAGTTGAAGAATTAAAAAGAAATGCAAAGAAAAGGGTGAAAAGAAATAGCCCTCCAGATTTTTCAACTTAGGGCAGACACTGGGTTCAATTCATATGCTACTGGTTGACACTTAGTGACACCGGTATTGAAGATTAAAAGTCGTCATGGACCCAGTGACGCATGCACTAAACCTTCTTTGCCACTCAAGTTTCTCTCAAAAGAAGCTTGTTTCATTCTCACAGGGAACCCTACATAATCTATCGGCTTTCTCTTAGAGATTGCTGATATTGAAGAAGGAGACCCTCTCCCTAGTCTCCGCTCAGGAAAACCAAAACGCACTATTGAATCTTGAGCCACGAGATTCATCAAAAGATCTCTTAGGTACACTTGACATTTCATCACTTGATGTTCAACAATAAGAACATCAGTGGTACGTTATCGAGTCCTTCACAGATCTTAGCAATCTGTCGAGAAAATTTATGAGAGATTCACAATTTTGATCCTCAGTGATTGAATGGAAACTCCTGCCAGGGTCAACATCAAACAGCCCTGACAGCAGGTCACTTCGGTAACTCCCCGCGGATTACGTTTAGTGTGTCTCAAACGGTCTACAGTCGTGAGGTGATGCTTCGGTGTACCTCAGCGACTCATCTAAATTGTAGGTGTACTTCGGTACATCGCGTTATCTCACTTGTGGGACTCCAGTTCAGGAACGGCCTTTGTGAGAATTAGAGTTGTGTTTTCACACTATGCTGTTAACACTCTCGAAGTTCAAACTTGTAAGCGCCAGGATCCGCTTATTACTAACCGTTTTCATGTTTTCTTCTTATGGAAGCTCTGGAGCGGAATGATCGTGCAGATTCTTTACGTGCTCATGCCAACATCATCACTAATGGAAGTTCTATCTAAAAGAAACACAAAAGTCAGAATGACTCTTCGTCAAACCAAAGAATCTACAAAGTTAAAGACTTAAAGAACTTCATCAGTACTGAAATCAAATGTCAAAGAGCGTGTGAGCATGTTGAAGAATGACGTGGAGACACTGGAGCAGCGAAGCAGACCATAGGCAGACTTGATGCAGACAACAACAACATACTATCACTACCATCACAAAGAACAATGATCAAAGAAAAAAGTTAAAGATGACGTCAAAGCAAAACTGTTTAAAGAAAACAATTTCTCTACACTGGGGAGATTGTTCAAGTCAAGGCAATTCTTCTCACAAGAAAGAAGAATGTCAGAAGATGTCAAGTGTTAGTGATTCATATGTAATAGTTAGCTTAATTATGGCCTTTATGTTTGTTATTAGCTTATGCTTATGTAGAAGGCCCACGAGCTTAGGCCCATGTCCAATAAGGAAAGGAAAGGAATCGGAGTGTTGCCCTATCTCCCCTTCCTATAAATACCTTGTAATAACCCTCACTTGAGGGTTGGTTGTTCAATTTACTCTTTCATTTCCTACGCCTAACTCTTCTCTCATTTATACGTGTGATGTTTGAGTGATTGTTCATCCGATTTTCTCTCTATCTCTTTCTATTGTGCTTGTGTTGTAAAACTAGTGACCTAACAATTCTCAATTTCCGGTCATTTTTCAAATTTACTATTCATCTTGGGAATTTACTATTCATCGGTTACTATTCATCATATTACTATTCATCGTTGTTGAAGTCGAGTTGATATTTTGAGAAGTTATTTCAAAATTTTACTATTCATAAAACACTGTTCATCCCCGGGAAAAAATTTATATTTACGACCATTATCTGCATATTAGTTCATGCATGGGTTTGCATATTTCAGTAACGTATACTTTTCATATTAAATAAACGCTAACGTACGATCATTTATTTTGAATAATTGATCCGACACTTCCAAAAATTATCCTGATATATTTTTATACTCATTCTAAGACTATAAAATTATATTATTAGTTTACCCGATGATTTGATTTATTTTGTATATAAATTGTTATATATATATATTTACGACGGTTTTCGTAAACTCAACTCGATAATTATTTATTCACTCAATTCTTGCGAGAAATGTATTTTTATAATTATTATGACTTTGATATATTTTATTTTGTTCCGTCAAAATCGATTTCTAGTTAACGCTACATTAAATACCTAATTATATCTACTTAATATACATAATACTTACACTTAAATGTAATTAATTCACAAAACTCATCAAATCTTTTACCCATTTACCTTTTGGTCGACCTTCCCCCCTAGTCATCAACTTTTCATAAATATCTAGATTAAATGTACACTTATTAACTTCTATGACTAGGCTTTGGATAATATACAAGATATTTATTTTCTTTAACACATAGAATACATATTTAAAAGGTGAAACCAAGCAAACTTCTCTCCCTTTTCTTTGTTGAAACCGGCTAAGACAAGAAAGCAAGGAAGAAATTATAAATTTTGCAAGATCAAGTATATTCAATATCCTTGAAGTTTAATTAAGTTTTTATTCACCAATTCCTCATAATTACTCAAGTAAGTTTCTAAATATTTTTTTCATAATCTTACAACACCTATTATTGATCTATTTCATATTTCTAGTACAAAATCATGCAAGTATTATGTGATTCATACCACTTTTAAGTGTTTTTATTACTTATTATTAGTTTTATTCATCCTATAATTAATCCTTTGAAACATATCATTGTTGATGATGTTTAGGAACCCATGACACCCTAAGAAGGTGTATGGTAGGTTTAGAATAGATTTGGTCTTGATTTGATGTGATTGAAACAAGAGTTACGCTAGAAAAATCATTTTCGACAACTTAATATTGTGGTCTGATCGTTTTTGTAAAATCTGGAAAATTCAGCAAGTCATGAATTATTTTGAGTTATATTTCCAGAAAATATACTTTAAAACAAAACCGTGGTCGCTTGAACGGGTTAAAACGGATTTATAACGAAGGAGATACGCTATTTTCAAGTTTAGCGGCAAAAACTATATTTTCAGAAAAATGCTTGCTGTCAAGGGTTATTTAAGGGGCAAAAATGAGTTTTAAACCTTATTTAAATGAGTCGATTTACCAAAACGATATTAGTACATACTATCAAGATTCCGAGGATATATAGAACGTATAAAACCGAGCTATATTGACAAAGTTACAAGCGTTTTAATTACGGCTATCGTAACTATTATTTTTCACAAATATTAACACTTATATATTTCTATTAGGCCAAAGTGGTCATCGCTAGTGACCATGTTTGGAGTCATTTTTCATATCGATAAAGTACTTTTGAGAAAACAATATCTTCTAGTAAAAGTGAGTTCGCCTATTCTATTTTCCAAAATGTTTAACCGTTTGTCAAACGAACCAATAACGAATAATTTACGATCACTCAAAATTGGTCATTTTCATGAATTGTCAAGTGTATTATTTTGCGACGAAAAACTATAACTTCATAATAAATCACTATATGACTATCGTAGGATATCATTTCAACGTAAGTACTTGTAAAGTATTTTATAACATGACGAGATGTCATAAACGTGTATTTCGACGATAAACTTCATTTTCAAAAATGTACAAGTGGTATGGATATCATATGAGTTTGCATGGACGACATTGTTTCATGACTTACATTAGGACATATCATTCATATTAGGTTGCGGATAGAGGTGGCACCTCATTTAAGTGTATCTACTTTTGTCATCATAATCATTGCATCAGGTGAGTTCGTAGCCCCACTTTTACTCGTTTAATTGTTTTATAAACTCTTTGGGGGAGATACATGCTCAACTACTTGCTTTTACTTTACCTTTATATGAACTTAAATAACTATTGTTTCACTACTTATGCTAGTAAGTCGATTGTGCCCGAACTAAATTGATGGCTATGTTATGAACACTATTATTTGAACCACTTTCCTTGATTTTGAGCCCTTTGACATATATATTTGAACTCTTTTAACTTGATAGGAACATATTGGCATAGATTTGAACACTTTAACTTGATTTAATTCCTTTGACATATAATTAATCTCTTTTAACTTGATTTAATTCTTTTGACATATAATTAATCTCTTTTAACTTGATTTAATTCTTTTGACATATAATTAATCTCATTTAACTTGATTTAAAACATTTTGACATATAATTAATCTCTTTTAACTTGATTTAAAGCATTTTGACATATAATTAATCTCTTTTAACTTAATATTGAACCTTTTGACTATTTTGAACTTGTTTGACTTTTTATTGAACCCTTTGACTATTTTGAACTTGTTTGACATAATATTGAACCCTTTGACTATTTTGAACCTTTTGATATGTTTTGAGCTCTTTGACTGTTTTAAACTTTTGAACTCGACTTAAACTCTTGAACTTAATTACGAACTTTTGAATGGAACACTTGAACTTAATTACGAACTTTTGAATGGAACCCTTGAACTTAAATACGAACTTATGACTTGTTTGAACTTATTGAATCGTACGTGCTATGACCTTGACCTAAAGTCTCCCATGATCGGAGCATCACTACAAAGTCTCCCATGATCGGAGCATCACTATAAAGTCTCCCATGTTCAGAGCATCACTATAAAGTCTCCCTATGTGAACGGAGCAATACTAAGTCTCCCATGTACGGAGCAGTGAAAATTCTCCCATGTTCGGAGTGTTATTAATTGTATATAATAGTTGTATGATGTACCGTTCGTACATTCGCATTGTTCGTCTCCTATTAGTAGGTAGTATGGATAGCGCTATTAGAGGTCGGCCAATCTCTCGTTCACTATGTTACGGAACGCATATTATTTATTCTAGTGGCTTTGCCTAGCATACATTATTATATACATGGAGCTATATTGTGAACTATTATGACAGCGTATACTCGACCACTAGACACACTATATTTTGTGCAATGGGTTGTGAACACACAGGTTGCAAGTTTTGTATGGGCGGAACTTGGAACTGAGTGGATTTGCAATGCCTTTGATTTGTGAACTATTATGATAACGTGTACTTGACTTCTAGTCATACTACTTTTGGCAGTTGGTTGTGAATACACAGGTTGCATGTTTTGTATGGGCGGAACTTGGAACTGAGTGGATTTACAATGCCTTTGCTCTGTGGACTATTCTAAATGACTAAGAACTTCGCCTTTGCCGCATGAACGTTCTTTAAAAGTTTTACATGTTTAACAAACTCTACGAACTCACTCAACAATTGTGTTGACACTTTTAGCATGTTTTATCTCAGGTATATAAGGCATGAACGTGGACTTATCATAGTGTCGCGATGTCGACGCGTCTCACATATATTTTATGCACTTAACTATCGTTTGATTGTAACAAATTCATTTTTGGTACATTAGAAATCTATTGGGACCTATTCTTTATAAACTCTGATTGTTTTACTTAATCAAACGATATTTTCAAAACGACACTTTAGGTCGTTCGATATAACTGTAACTTTGATGCTATGACAGTCATCCCCCAGGTATTCCATTCCGCTGCGAAATAGGTAATTTGGGGGTGTTACAGACTGGTATCAGAGCATCGGTTATAGAGAACTAGGTTGCATCATTGACCCTAGACTATAACTACATCATCATAGCATCTCATCATATCATTATAAGTGCATACTCATTATACATGCGGGTTCATGACTCAACACCAAACATCATATGAGTCGATTAGTCCAAGCATTGCATAGTTACTCCTAAATTATACATAGCCTGATCACCTATGTCTAATTTAGGAAGAATCATGCAATGAAGGGTGTATCAGTCTTATATGTGTAAGCAATTCCATTATTGAGCCAAATTTTTATAAGACTTTCTTCAAAACCACTTGTTTCTAGTTTGATCCGAGTGACATTTCATGTTTGATGAGTTGCAAAGATCAAGCAAGAATCAAGTTGTTACTTAAACAGATTTAGCCTAATCGCATGACAGTTCTTGTTTGATGAGTTGTGGGATTAAGTAAAAATCGGTTACCTAAAAGTCTTTTGAGGGTTTTGCTCGAGAATGGGAAAGCTTGCCTCATCAAACCCAAACCATAGGAGAGCATGTCTTTAGAATGGGAAATGGTCACGATAGCACAAGAACGTACCTAGTTGGACAAGGAACCCATATGCATGAGCATTGACATAACCGCTTAGACTATTCACATGAGCATAAACTTTTAGAACCCTTGTCGCGGTTCGAACTATAGTTATCAATAATTGAATCACGAGGACGTGATTCCTCTAACAAGGGAAGAATGTCACAATTCTCAATTTCCGGTCATTTTTAAAATTTACTATTCGTTTCGGGGAATTTACTATTCATCGGTTACTATTCATCATATTACTATTCATCGTTTTTTATGTCAAGTTGATATTTTGAGAAGTTATTTCAAAATTTTACTATTTACAAAATACTATTCATCCCCGGGGAAAAATTTATATTTACGACCATTATCTGCATATTAGTTCATGCATGGGTTTGCATATTTCAGTAACGTATACTTTTCTTATTAAATAAACGCTAACGTATGATCATTTATTTTGAATAATTGATCCGAAACTTCCAAAAATTATCCTGATATATTTTTATACTCATTCCAAGACTATAAAAATTATATTATTAGTTTACCCGATGATTTGGATTTATTTTGTATATAAATTGTTATATATATATATATATTTACGACGGTTTTCGTACACTCAACTCGATAATTATTTATTCACTCAATTCTTGCGAGAAATGTATTTTTATAATTTTTATGACTTTGATATATTTTATTTTATTCTGTTAAAATCGATTTCTAATTAACGCTACATTAAATACCTAATTATATCTACTTAATATACATAATACTTACACTTAAATGCAATTAATTCACAAAACTCATCAAATCTTTTACCCAATTACCTTGGTCGACCTTCCCCCCATAGTCATCAACTTTTCATAAATATCTAGATTAAATGTACACTAATTAACTTCTATGACTAGGCTTTGGATAATATACAAGATATTTATTTTCTTTAACACATACAACACATATTCAAAAGGTGAAACCAAGCAAACTTCTCTCCCTTTTCTTTGTTGAAACCGGCCAAGACAAGAAACCAAGGAAGAAATTATAAATTTTGCAAGATCAAGTATATTCAATATCCATATGAGTACTAGTTAAGGTTTAGGATTAAAACTTTGAAGTTTAATTAAGTTTTTAATCACCAATTCCTCATAATTACTCAAGTAAGTTTCTAAATATTTTTTTCATAATCTTACAATACCTATTATTGATCTATTTCATATTTCTAGTACAAAATCATGCAAGTATTATGTGATTCATACCACTTTTAAGTGTTTTTATTACTTATTATGAGTTTTATTCATCCTATAATTAATCCCTTGAAACATATCATTGTTGATGATGTTTAGGAACCCATGACACCCTAAGAAGGTGTATGGTAAGTTTAGAATAGATTTGATATTGATTTGAAGTGATTGAAACAAGAGTTGCGCTAGAAAAATCATTTTCGACAACTTAATATTGTGGTCTGATCGTTTTTGTAAAATCTGGAAAATTCAGCAAGTCATGAATTATTTTGGGTTATATTTCCAGAAAATATACTTTAAAACGAAACCGTGGTCGCTTGAACGGGTTAAAACGGATTTATAACGAAGGAGATACGCTATTTTCAAGTTTAGCGGCAAAAACTATATTTTCAGAAAAATGCTTGCTGTCAAGGGTTATTTAAGGGGCAAAAATGAGTTTTAAACCTTATCTAAATGAGTCTATTTACCCAAAATATATTAGTACATACAATCACGATTCCGAGGATATATAGAACGTAGAAAACCGAGCTATATTGACTAAGTTACAAGCGTTTTAATTACGGCTATCGTAACTATTTGTTAGGAATTGGAAAATCCATAGTGAAGAGTCGGTCACCCCAAATCTAGTCTAGCATATGTTAGCTCGTAGACATTACATTATTTACTAGTTATTTAGTTAGTTATTTAGTTTAGTGTAACACCGTGGAGGACGAACGGGTCTTTACCCACTGTATGCCTGATCCACAGTCCGAAGGAGGACGTGTAGTATGTAACTATAAATACCCTCTACCTCCCAAGGTAGAGGGTTGGACCTTTCATTCTAATCTAACCTTCCATATTTTCTTTCACTTTCTCTCTATAGAAAGGCTCCCACCCTACTTTCTCTCTCTAAAACCTCTAAACTATACGCCCCATTTGATATGTTATGATGTGTTTATGAAATCCAATATGTTACAAATGGTATCAAGAGCCATGGTTTGATCATTCATCTTTCATGTTTTTGGATTTCTAGTGGTTTTATATGACTTTTGGGGTTGAAAAAGTTTAGTGGTATTTGCATCATTGGACCATTCCTAGTGTTAAAGTTTGAATTTTGATTGTACTTTTGTGTTTAGAATCATTATAAGTGCTTAGGTTTTGATTTGGAAGGCTTGAATTAGTGTGGTTGGATTGTTTTATGATTGAAAAGTGGTGTTTTTTTTGAATATTTCTACCTAGCAACTTGTGGTCATGTTCTTCGTAGAGACTTGTGGTTATGTTCTTCGTAGAGACTTGTAGTTATGATTCGTAGAGACTTGTAGTTTATGTTCTTCGTAGAGACTTGTGGTTATGATTCGTAGAGACCTGTGGTTATAATTCGTAGAGACTTGTGGTTATGATTCGTAGAGACTTGTCTAACATGTGTCCAGATTCAATGTATCTGTCTAGAGACTTGTAGCCTATTTTGGTAGAGACTTGACGCCTATTTTCAGTAGAGACTTGTAGCCCATTTTGTTAGAGACTTGACACTTATTTTTGGTAGAGACTTGTAGCCTATTTTCGTAGAGACTTGGCGCCAATTTTTGGTAGAGACTTGTCTTTACAATTTCTAGCAACTTTTCTTTGTTGTTACTAGCGAGTTGCTCTTTAGCGACTTGGCTACTTAGCGAGTTGCTCTTTAGCGACTTGGTTCATAGCGACTTGTGTTTAGCGACTTGGTTCATAGCGACTTGTGTGTAGCGACTTGGTTCATAGCGACTTGTGTGTAGCGACTTGGTTCATAGCGAGTTGTCTCTAGCGACTTGAGCATCTAGCGACTTGTAACTAGCGAGTTGTCTTCATAGAGGATTGTTAGAAGCGGGGTGACCATTTCATCAGTGCGTTTTGTTGACTTTTTCCGACAAAACTTCAAATGGCTATAACTTTGATCTGTAACTCTGTTTTCAGATTTCTACCCATCAAAACGACCGTGAGAACGAGGAGAATGGCACGAACTATAGTTCATTCGGGTCAACCCTCAAGGCCTAAATCCGCTCCGAACAGAAGTTATTGAGGTTTTTGTGTTTTTAGACCTAAATTTCTCTGTAAAATCGTGCAACAACCTACCATGATCACAACAAAACAACATCTCTGCTAATCCTACAAACAATCATAAGTCCTAACACACAATTGTCTATCATTGTGACAATCCAACGGTCATCTTAACACGTTCCATTGGTCATTGCTTAACTGTTTGGTCTTGATTTTAGTAAAATCTCGCGAAAGATTCTATTTCTCGGTTTAAATCATAGACCTGTAAAATCCCGTGAATTCATCAACATCATGTCTTACAGTCCGGATTCAGTGATTTCAGAAGTACTCAAACTGTATGATGTTGTAGACAACCATGAGAATATTAGCTATAATAAACGGTTACAGATGATGGAATCAATCAATGATGATTTGAGTTCTTCATGCTCCGAGTCCAACGAGAAAGATTTGCACCTATTCAGGCTACAGAATGCCATGCAAAAGGAAAGCAGCATTGAACCTTATCAACAACTTCACTCTCACCTCATGTTACTTCTACCCACATCAATGGAACGAACATGTATTGCCCTCTTCCGTCAGGACTTATCCACATTAACAGGAACGTTGCTGTTAAACCTAGAGCAATTGGAGCTACAACTTGACAAAGAGAAGGTTCATAAGGATAGTTACAGTGATGCACTTCAAGTGATCTACAAACACTTTCAGTCATTCATTAGAAGGGAATTATCATCAGATTATGATCAAGACATGACTGAAATGTCCTTCAAGAGACAAACTGGAATGGAAATTAGCGCGTTCATAGAGACACTGATCCATCTCATGGATAATGTGGAGAAGTATATTGAGGAAGTTACTCAGAAAGATGAAAAAGTATATGAGAGTCGGGTACAGTTGAGAGATATTTGTGATAAGTCGGGTAATGTATCAGAAAGGTCGGGTGTTGCTGAATGCAAAATATCAAAAACAACAAAGAATGATGTAACCAGCTGCTCAGTAACTCCTGGCACACAAAAAGTGGATGCTGTGATCAGAAAGGTGAATGAATGTCGGGTACAATCAATAGATTGTAGTATTGAGACCAGTAAGGCATCGAATGATGGATCATTTGATACTGAATACAGAGGCTCAGAGACAGTTAAGCTTGAAACAACCAGTAGTTCAGTGACTCTTGTTACACATGATGTGGATGCAGATATCAGACCAGAAATTGAGCAGGTGTCATGTAATGAGGTACCCTTTACTTTCAACATAGTGCATTTGATAAAGTACTTAATCAAACTGATCATGATGCTGAACATGACTTTGATAAATGTTATGTAACTGAGGCTGAGTTTGAGATTAAGTGTTTCAAAACAAACAATAAGGTTGATAAAAAGGCTTTTGATGAACTTTCAAACAAATTCTCAAATCTTGAAAAACATTGCATTTCACTTGAAATTGCGATACAAAGTAAAGAAGAAAGTTGCCAAATTAACAAACCATGTAAAAATCCGGAACTTCCAGAATTCCGTGAACTTTTTGAAATGAACGCTTTGAAAGCTCAGCTTCAAGACAAAGACTCAACCATCAACAATTTGAAGAAACATATTTCTGGTATGCATGTGAAAAGTAATTTGGTTACAAGTAATTCTGATGTTAATGCTATTGATGATATTCCAATGAGAAATGATGAATTAGCGGTTTGTGTGGCCAAATTACTAAAGGAAAATAAGTCTTTGAGAAAGAATCACATAGAACTAAGTTGTAAGCTATTGGATTTCACATACACAACAAACCATGAACACAAGGTGGCGTATAACATGATGTTTAGAGAGAGAAAGTTAGAGGTTTGGGAACTTTAGTGAGAGAAAGAAAAATCTTATTATGAGCTCCAACTCTCTACCTTGGAAGGTAGAGAGTATATATAGTTTTACAATAAAACGCCACACAACGGGCTGTGGATCAGGCATACAGTGGGTAAAGACCCGTCCGTCCTCCACGGTGTTACTAAACTAAATACTACTTAACTTAAAATAACTACGACTACGAGCTTTCTAACGATTACATATACTTGAGGTGACCGACTCTTTAATACCTGGAATTTCTAATTCCTAACAATCTCCCCCTAAGGGAGGTCACCTCAATCATGTACTAAAATTACATAGAATACAAACCGATATTACATTAAAGAATGTTCTTGCATTCATGATGTAGTACATTGCTCCGAAGCTCGTAGTCATTGAATCTTCTCATTGCATGTTTGGTTAATCCAAGTGGACGTCTTTTACTGATCTACGTGATAATAATTTTGAGCCAGCTTTTGAGATCATCAGCTATCAAAAATCTCTGAGACATCCATTGTGGTGTTGGAATTTTGTGATGTTGTGACTTTCGGACCGACATGCTCACATTCTGGATCATGATATCTTCTCATCAGAGTAGCGGAAGCTTTCGTTGATTCATGATATTGGCAGCAGCGTAGCAGAAGCATGGAGTGAAAATATCAGAGTCATTGATGCACTAATCATGATTTCTTTAGAGATGAATGTGTAGAGTGAGCATGCGGCTATGGATTGACCGCATCATTCAGATCAGCTGCAGACGTCGGGTGTACCTGCATACAACAGTTAGCAGTAAAGTGCACGAAAGTGTCTTTGAACACTTTCATTGAATTGAGGTACACGGCCCACGGTTCCACGTTGATCAGTACAAGTACTGCCTGTGAACAGGTAAGATTCAAAATAATTTCCTTGACAGGGTTTCGCAGCTACTCTAGCTGTTCTCAAACCGGAACGTCTCAAAGAAGACAACACGGAGTGAGTGAACCAGCGAATAGAGATTCACTGATTGATGAAAAAAGATTTAGAAAAACAATCGTGCATTGCTCAATAGAAATTGTTTTTGCAATACAACGAAGGTTTTAATGAAAAATCAATTATCAATCATAAAACACCTTTTGATTTGAAATAATTGTACAAGGAAAAGAGTTTTTAAAGCACAATGACCGGTTTTTCAAAGGAATCCGTCAATCCATAACCTGAACCAGGATTGATTCAAGAGTTTGAATCGCCCCATTGTTTCTGTTCAATTGTCACATGGTTGATCTATATAATAGATCTCACATGCCACCTACCAAGAGCTTGTTTGATGTTGGCTCCAGAAGGCTTTCCATCTTCATTGTGAATATGTTCACATATCACTCGGATGTTCTGGCAATACCAAAAGGATAATGCGTAGGACTCAAGATATAATTTCTCTTTCCACATTGTGTGAAATAGAGAGTCTTCATTGAAAGTGTCATAATGAGATTTATTGATGATCTCGTGGCTCTAGACTCAATTTTGTGCATATTTGGATCCTATATCGGAGACAAGGGAGAGGGTCTCCTTCTTCAATATCAACAATCTCTAAGAGAAAGTCGATAGATAATGTCGGTTCCCCGTGAGAATGAAACAAGTCCTTTTAAGAGGAACTTGAGTGGTTTGGAAAGTTGAAGTGCAGTGCGTCACTGGGTCCATGACGTCTTGTCTTCAATACCGATGTTACCATCAGTAGCATATGAATTGAACCCGGTTTCTGCTCTAAAGTTGAATATATGGAGGGGTATTTGTTTTCACCCTTTTCTCATTCAATTCTTTTTCATTCTTCAACCCCTTCAGTGCTTACCGAGACTTCACTGCAAGAACCTTGTTGGGTTTGTTCCAGTACTAGCTCAGTCTCAGTCCGCACCCTTCCCATATCTCATTTTTCTCCTTTTATCATCATACCTAAGAACTCTACACTAAGTAGTGGATAGTCCCTGGGTAGATCCCTCCGGTTCTGGCGGATCATGGGAACAAATACCTAACCTTATCAACCTTATATCACCATACATTAAGTAAAGTTGGTCGGTCTATTTGGTATTGTTCATCTGCCACTGGAACCAATTGAAAACCATTTGAAAATCAATCCAGATACTTGTGATATATTATCAAAGTATTTTGTACCTGAATTGTTTTTGATATTTTTAGAACAAGAGCTCCCCCTCAACATGTGCATCAAGTGATTTAAATCGTTTTGCACACGGAGGCAAGAGAGAGATTTAACTTCTTTGAATTCTATTTTCTAAAAGATATCAATCATCACTTCCCTAATCAAAACAAGTAGATAAAGCATTTTCGGGAAGGATGAGGTTTTCACAATTTTGCTCCCCCTCAATATGTGCATCAAGGTTTGAAGAGATTTTTGCACATACTAGAAGGAACATGCACATTGATATAAATTGATCACGTATAGGATCTTTGTGGTTTAAGATAAATGCTCCCCCTCAACATGTGCATGGAAAATTTGAAAATTTTGAAATCGTTTGGCACATGTGGGAAGGAGAGCTTTTACATCCTTATAAAACAATTTACCGAATTATCAGTTTAAATCCAATATAAATCACAAATTCTCCCCCGATCACAATTATCAAATCATTTGAGATTTGTGATCTCTTGTAGATTTAAATTGATTTTGAAAGCTTTTAAGGAGAATTGTGACTTGATTATGAAAGTGTTTTCACTGATAAGGATCGGATATTAAGACTTTAAAACTCCATTGATTAAACATGCATGAATATCTTTTGAAAACAATTGAATGACAAATAACTTTTTAATTTAATTGAAATCATTCTCTCCCTCAAACAATGACATAGGTTGTTGTTTGAGAGATTGATATTTTGACAAATAAGTCCAGATGATTATCAAAAATAGAGTCCGAGTTATTTTTCAAAAACAGTTAGTTTTCAGCAGATAAATGTTTAAAGAATCAGAGCATGGAATTTTAAAAACATGATAAAGTATGGCTCTGTTCTTTCTTTGAAAAGCGGGTTACTGCCTGAAATGACAATAAACCATTAGTTTCTCTTTCTCTCAATTTTTTTTTTTTTTTTTTTTTTTTAAATTCGAACAACATCTAAAGTCTCGTATCATTCTTTGAATGACAGCATCAAGACCGTAGATATTATCGAATCGAGAAAATCATGACAAAATGAATTTTTTTTTTCTTTTTTTTTTTAGATTTTGAAAGTTTTATATTTTTCTATTTGATTTTTGAAGGTATTATAATTTTGTATTTTGATTTTCTAATAGATATATACAAGAGATAGATGAAGGAAACCTTTTACTCATCTTCTTCCTCTTGAAGACGTTTGAGTGTTTCTGGTTGAAGGCTTTTAAGGCCAAGTCGTGGAAGAATAAACTCAAAACGTTCTCTAGGAAGAGCTTTGGTGAAGATGTCTGCTAACTGGTATTCAATCCTCACAAAGTAAAGTTCCACCACACCGTTTTCCACTTGTTCCCTGATGAAATGATGTCGAATGTCGATATGCTTTGCTCTTGAGTGTTGTACGTTGTTGCATGATAGAGCAATAGCACTTTTATTATCACAGTACAGAGGGATTTTGTTAAATTCAAAGCCATAGTCAGATAATTGAGATCTCATCCATAGGATTTGAGCACAACAAGATGACATGGCTATGTATTCAGCCTCTGTAGAGGAAATAGAAGTACTCATTTGCTTCTTTGAAGACCAGCTCACAAGCTTATCACCCAAAAACTGTGCACCTCCAGACGTACTTCGACGAGTATCTTGACATCCTGCATGATCAGCATCTGCATAGGCTATTAGTGACATACCGGTGTCCTTCGGGTACCAAAGTCCCATATTGATGGTTCCTTGGATATACCGAAAGACCCGTTTAACCACTTCAAGGTGCTTTTTAGTAGGCTTAGCCTGGTATCTAGCACACATGCAAACAGCGAACAAGATGTTTGGTCTACTAGCTGTGAGGTACATCAGGGATCCAATCATACTACGATATTATATTTGGTCTACCATGATCCCTGAGTGGTCCTCATCTAGTTTGGTACGTTCAATCATCGGAGTGTCAACAGGGTCACTTGAATCAAATCCAAATTTCTTTAAAATCTCATTTGCATATTTAGATTGATTTATAAAAATGCCTCCGGGACTTTGTGAAATTTGTAGTCCTAAGAAAAATGACATTTGTCCCATCATTAACATTTGAAATTTAGAACCCATTTCATTTGAAAAACGGTCACACTCATTGGGGTCAGTCGAGGCAAAGATGATATCATCAACATAAATTTGAACATGAATTAAATGTTTGCCTGACTTCCTGGTGAACAATGTTGGATCAACTGCTCCTTTGCTAAATCCGGTAGATAGAAGAAACTTTTATAGCATATCATACCATGCCCTTGGAGCTTGCTTTAAACCGTAAAGAGCCTTCTTCAAACGATAAAGGTGAGTAGGATGCTCTTGATTCACAAATCCTTCCGGTTGGCTGACGTAGACGACTTCTTTAAGATCTCCGTTCATAAATGCCGTCTTTAAATCCATCTGATAGACTACCATGTTCTTACTAGCAGCATTATCCAAAAAGATTCTGATTGCCTCGATTCGAGCAACAGGAGCAAAAGATTCTTCAAAGTCAATACCCTCCTCTTGACGGTATCTTTTAGCAACTAATCGAGCCTTGTTCTTCAACACATCACCATGCTCATCAGGTTTCACTTTGAAGATCCATTTTAGAGCAATAATCATAGCACAATCTGGAGCAGGTACTAACTCCCATACATCAAGTCGATCAAACTCATGAATTTCATCTTGCATAGCATTAAACCAGCTGTCTTCGTTCATGGCAGTTTTAACATCCTTTGGTTCGATCTTAGAGAGTACGGAGTTGAAGAAGAACCATAAGGAATCGGTTGCAAGTTGTTTCCGTGTTGATACAGGACGAGAGGGATTTCCAATGATGTTGTCTAATGGATGATCGTGAGTCCATTTTCTAAGGTGTTCATGTGGCAGTTGTTGAGGGACTGAGGTAGCAGAGTCGATGTCTCCTGAAGAAGATGGTTCTGATGATGATTCAGGAGCAAATATGTTTTCAAATGGAGCATCTTCAGGAGTAGCAAAGGGATTAACTTCATCATTGATGCCAGAAGCAGTTCCATGATGTACATTCGAAGATTGATGATTTGTTGATGAGACTGAGTTATCAGCAGCAGGCTCTTCTGGACTTAATGACATTGAGACTGAAGGATTGACTTCATTATTAGGGATATGAGCAGCCTCTATTGTGGGAGTTGACAGTTCAATAACACTTGGCTCATAGAGTTCATCAAACATAGGATCAAACAATTTCTTCAAATCATCTTCAGTTGGAGGTACATATGGAATAGCTGGAGAGGAGTTTGGTACAAGGGATGAACCAATGAGACTGTTTTGAAGAGCGGGTCCTGAATTGGATTGTCCAGGAGCCATTTGACCGGTCAGCTCATCAAACGTAACGTGAATTGTTTCCATGATATCTCGGGTTCTCTTATTGTAGATTCGGTAACCTTTTCTGTTTGGTGCATAGCCTACAAATACTCCAATGTCTGCTTTGGCTCTCAGTTTTCCTAAATCTTGACCATCATTAGTTGGATAACATATTGCACCAAACACACGAAGGTATGATAGATCAGGTTTTTGATTGTGAACAAGTTCGTATGGAGTCTTTCCATGAGATGTGTGAATTAGAGATCTATTTTGAGTGTAACAAGCAGTGGCAATAGCTTCAGCCCATAGAAACATTGGAACCTTTAAGTAGATCAGCATTGTCCTTGCAGCTTCTACAAGAGTTCGGTTTCGTCTTTCAACTACACCGGTCTGTTGAGGAGTTCGAGGAACACTTCTTTGAGGACTAATTCCAACATTTTCATAAAATTCATTGAGTACTTTATTAACAAACTCAGTTCCATTGTCAGTTCGGACGATTCAAACTGTTTTGTTGAGTCTGATCTGAAGTTGTTTAATGAGTTTAATGATGACATCTGGAGTTTCGTCCTTTGTCCTCAAAAACTTAACCCAAGTGAATCGGGAGTAGTCATCAACCACTACTAACACATATCTCTTCCTATTAATAGTTTGCACTCTCATTGGACCGCACAAATCCATATGAAGGGTATGAAGAACTTCCATTACAGAGTTTGTGGGTTTTGGTTTGTGGGCATATTTCGTGCTTTTTCCCAATTGATAAGCTGAGCAAAGATGATCTTTTTCATATTTTAATCTGGGTAAGCCTCTGACTAGATCCTTTCTGGAAAGGTTGTTTATGGTACCAAAGTTCAAGTGATTGAGACGACGATGCCATAACCAAGACTTTGTTTTAGAAGCCTTTGACAGCAAGCAGATTGGAGAGGACTTCATCATGTCATCGATAGAGATGGTGTATAGGTTTGAACCTCGGGTACCTCTTTACAATTCTACACCATCAAGTTCTCTAACGAAACAAGTATGTTTTCTAAAAGCTACTTCTAGATCGGAATCACAGAATTGACCAACAGAGAACAAATTATGACCTAGTCCTTCCACATAATATACCCTGGAAATTACACTTTTACCAACCACATAATCTCCATAACCCATAATAGCTCCAAAATGGTTGTTCCCGAATCTAACTGTCCCGATGAATTTACTCACGAAGTTCATGAGCCGCGACCGGTCGCCAGTCATATGCTTGGAACAACCTGAGTCCAGGTACCACAAAACGATTTGAACGATCTGCAGTTGAACACAGACAAGAATGGATAACTGGATAATTGGGATCCCCATGCAATAATGGGTTCCATTTGGTTAGTAACAATGGTTGGACCACCCACATCAGAAATAGAAGCATTCATATCAGAAATTAAGGCAATGGAATCATTATGAATAGATGCAGTACTAGTGTCTGTATTAGCCCTATTCAAAGTTTGCTCACTTCTTAAGGGAATAGTTCTACCAGTAGGCGTCCATTTTCTAGTGGGCATTGTCTGATTAGTCTTATGACCAACAGGTATCCAATGATATCCTATCTTACTAAATGTTCTTCCTGTGGGTTTCCATTGTTTTCTAACTTTCTTTCGCCTTTGCCTTTTTGCCTTCTTAGCATGATATTTTTCATTGACAAGATTAACTGGGGATTTGACAGTATTAGACAAAGTATTCATACCACATTCATAATTAGCAACAGAATTCAAGCAGACATCATTACAAGGTTTGCAAATAGTATCAGAATTCGAATTAATTACAGTACGCCTATGGCTAATACTAGAATCAACACGATTCGTTTTATTTGGCTCAAACTTAAAGTTCCTAGATTGGTCTTCTACTCTCTTCCAATGCACATTCTTAGCTTGCGAGGTCCTGTCATTTCTTGTATTTTCTTGAGACTTTGACCTGCTCGCTTTAATTTCACTGATTACTCCTGTAGATGGAATGGGAACATTAGTTGGTTTTGCTACTCTTTGCTTCTCCTGTTTAGATGTGCTGGGATCTGAACTACATGCAGGCACACTAAGGTTCACTTTCTTAATACTAGAAGTGCTGGGATTTGTACTTCTGTAAGGCACACTAGAGTTCGCTTTCTTAGCATTAACAGATCTGGAATCTGAACTACTTGAAGGCACACTACGGTTCACATTCAAAACATTGGGCATTGAAAGAATATCATACTTGGCACTAGGCATAGAACATGGAATCAAAGGATTAACTCTCTCACCTAAGGACTTTGGGCATATTGTAATTAAGGATTCGAGAATTTCTTGAGATCGTTTGGGATATAAGCATGCACCCCAATTGCATTGTCAAGTGGTTTCTCTAATTTATCCTCTTCAACAATCTCACGTAGACATTCTAGACAATCCTTAAAGGATGAGAAATATGTTTGAATAGCAAGTTTGTTATTCCTGAGATGAGGGGGAACATATTTGACAGACAAAGCATATTTGTTACTAGAGTGAACCTTTGATACACCATTCTTTCCATTGGTCATTGGCATTTTCCCTTTTACCTGGCTCTTCAGATTCTCAATTTCCTTTTGCAATGAAGCTATTTGTTCGTTGTTTTTGTTACGAGTGACCTTTATTGATTCAAATAACTCATTGAAATGACGTTTAACCTTTTCATTTTCTTCTAGAAAACATTCGTTTTCCTTTTGTAATGCATTTACTAAGTTTTGAAGATGAAACGTTTGAGAATTCTGAGAATCTAAAGGAGGAGGAATTTGGGAGCCTGTCACATCGTTCTTTTGACCCTTTAATTGAGAGATTTGGGCTTTCAACTTTCTGATCGTGTTACAATGAGCTTGAATTTGTTCATCATGTTTGTTAATTTGAAAAACTGCATCAAACTCTGGAGCATCTGAGGATTTCTTGATATTTGAAGTTTTGATATTTTCTTTAAGATGTTGATATTTTAGTTGTAAATTAAAATGCTCAACCTCTAGTTTAGAAAAATGTTTAACCAAATTGTCGTGATCATCCAGTTCAATTTTCTCATTTAGTTTTGAATTAGTCTTTTTGAAGCTCAATGACACGATCATGGGAGACTTTCAGGGCAACAGATAATTCATGAAATTGAGAAGCGTTAATGGAACAATTTGTAGCAGTGAAAAACACATCTTGAGCAACACATTCAGAAATAAGAGTCTCATTCAATGTATGCAAGTTCTTCCTCTCAATCTCATTATATTTTAGTGCACACTCATAGTCACTAACCTCAACTATCATTGCATCAAATTCCTTTTCCATTTCTTTAATGTCTAAATTCATTCCCTTTTTAAGACTTTCAAAATGATCTTTTAGTTGTTTAAAGAAAGGTATGACTTCAGTTAAATAACATTCTTTTGTTTGCTCAAAACCCCTTTCCCCTTCAGTTATACCAGTGGGTGTGATCCTTTTCTTACAAGTTTTCTTAAAATCAACAAATAGTTGAAAAATAACATATTGACTGATTAAGGTCTTGCTTTTAGTGGCAATAGTCCTAGGAACTAGATGCATTGGTGTATTAGGAGGATACACAGTCGCTTTAGGCATTTTCCTAAGGGGAGAGTTTGTTTCAACAATATTTTCCGCTTTCTGCTTATCTAAGTCCATTTTCCAGAACACTTGTTCGGGAGTCAACAATGTTTGAGGCTTAAACATGTTCAAGGAGATCCAATTCTCCTTTATGTAGTCATGGGGTGTGATAATTATTTTCTTCTCTTTACATTTAGGATCATCTAGTTTCTTGTTCATCTTATCCCTAGTGACTTCATCTGATTTCTTATCTTCCTCTGTGCACTCAAAGCAACTAGGTTTTTGTCTAGGTTTAAGAATCTCATTGCCATCATAGATTACACTTTGAGCTGCTTTCGCTATCTTCCCGTACTCAGGGTCGGGTTTATCTATAATGGGAACACTATGCTTATCGCTTAAAACTCTATGCTTAGTGACCATGTGATCAGTTTAAATGGTGTTCCCTTGTACGTACAACTTATTTTCAAGCTTGTTTTTCAAGGTTTTTAGATTAGAAAAATCATACAAAAGTTTTGATTCCTTAGCACTGAATTCTTGCTTAAGCATTTTAACATTTTCTTGAAGTTCTTGTTTTTGCTTAGCAGTTTTAGAAAGTTTTTCTTGTAAGGAGTTTAACTCTTGTTTTAATACTTCTTCTCTAAACCTACTTTTTCTAATAGTTGTACGCATTTGGTCATCCATTTCCTGCTCACGGGTGGTTAATTCAAACTTAGCTCGTTTTTCATAAATAGCAACACTTTCTTTATAAGCATTAAGTTCAGAAATAACAGAATCATCAGGGGCACGTGTAGTGTATTCGTCAAAAACATAATCATCATTGACTGCATGAGATACATCACTTGGTACAATCTCACTTTCACTTTGTTTCACATATTGATCATATGGGACAACATTGATATTACCCATACTTTTAATATCTGACTCAATAATTACAGTTGATTGTGCTTTGTTACGTATCTTTTGCTCATCAACTTCATCGTATAATTTTAATACCTCAGAAACGATTTTGTCTTTGGATGGACCAGCTTGTGGTGATGAAGAGACTTTAGGAGAGACCATTGGAGAAATGCTAGCCATGAAAATGGTTTGTGCAGTAGGTTCTTCATCAACATCAGAGTCGTATGCATCACAATCAGCTACTTGAAAGGCATTCTGATGATTATGGCCTATCTCCTGAATTGGTTGCTCATCCACATCTGCATCATATGTCTTGGTATTTCCCTCAGCCAAGAACAACAACTCCTCTTCATCCAAAGCTACACCATTATCCTGAGCTTGCACAAGCAACATCTTATCCCTGAAGTACTCGGCATTCTGAGGGCGTTTTGGCGATGTGCAGTTCCTTGCAATGTGTCCCTCACCTCCACAATTGTAACATTTGATTGGCTTTGCTTGACCCTGGTTTCCATTCCTTCTCCTATTCTGATTTGCAGCATAACCTCTACCAGCTCCACCTCTTGCTTGTTCGTACTGTCTTTCCTGAACTGGCTGCACCATAACCTTCCCATCTCTAACAGTGGCTTGATTGTGTGGATTGGATGCACTTCTGAGATTGTTGTTGGTGTGTGGAAGAGAGTTCATGTTTTGACTAATCAGGAGAGCCAGTTGATTAATGAAGTTTCCCACTTGTGCATCAGCATCAGCTTGTTTGAACATATGATCAGGAATGAGTTTGTGATTACCATTACCCATGGGTATGACTTGTGAGGCATTGGTTGTGATTCCGATGTTTGAGTAGAAGGCAGTTGAATCATTTGATGAGCTTGTCTCTCCCTGGTTGGTTTTGAACTGATTAAGAATCCTTTTTTCAAACATAGCATGTCTCTCATTCTGAAGGAGGAAGGCATAGAGTTGCTCATAGTTTGTATTCTTCAATCCTTTGGTTAGCTTTACAGAGGTGACAAACTTGTGCCATTCGGGATTCATGTTGTTCACAAATTTTGAGTTCAGCTGAATGTTTGGCAAAGTCATTCTGATGTTCCTCATATCATTAACAAGCTTGTGTAATCTCACATAGTACTCATAAACACTCTCATCTAGTTTCATCTTGAAGTGTTCAAATTCATCATAGAGTTGTGATTCTCTGTCTTCCATAGTTAATTCAGAACCTGAGAGAAGCATCTTGACATTATCCCACACTGGCTTTGCTTCGGTGTTGTGATTGATCAGCTTGTAGATATCTTTTGTAAGACCTTGAAGTACGATGTTAGAAGCCCTGATATCAGCATCAAATCTCTTTTTCTCCTTATCATCGAGCTCATCATACATCTTTGGTCTGTCCATTCAGTAAATCAAAGTACCATCTTCAGCAGTATCAAGTACATCTCTAGTAGTCTCAACTCGGTAAGGTCCTTCATCAATGGATTCGAGAATGTTAACCCCATTTTCTTTTCCAAGACAGTACAATCTGATTCGTTGAGCCCAAGAGTCATAGTCAGTTCTGTCAAGCATGGGTGGACGAGTATCTGAGCCAGCAGCTTGAACATCCTCGGCAACAGTGGAGATGATAGTAGGAACGTTGGTAGACATGTTAACAGATTACACGGGATTTTATAACTCTATGATTAAACCGGGAAATAGATTCTTTCACGGGATTTTACTAAATCAAGAGAAAACCGTATTAAAAAAAATTACCCATGTCGCTAGGAAATCTTGAACCAAGTCGCTAACTACTAAGTCGCTATAATCCCAAGTCGCTAACACACAGTCAAGTCGCTATATAACAACTCGCTAAGATTCAAGTCGCTAGCAAATTTTTGACAGCAATTCGCTAAGATCGAAGTCGCAAAAATGTCAAGTCACTAAATAGCAACTCGCTATGCACCAAATCGCTAACACCAAGTCGCTAACAAACAAAAGTACAAGTCGCTAACATCCACCAAGTCGCTACCCGTAGTGGAGAATCCACTAAGTGTACTGTTTGTCGGCTTGTCTCACTAGACAAGTCGCTAAGCCTAAATCGCTAGCAACACAAACTGCAACTCGCTACCAAATTGTAAAGCAAGTCGCTAACATGAAAAGCACTCCGTGGGTCAAGTCGCTAGCTAGAAAAACTCACAAACATCACTTTTCAATCCAAAAACAATCCAACCATGATGATTCAAGCTTACCAAATCAAAACCTAACCACTTGTGATGATTCTAAACACAAAAGTACTAACAAAATCCAATCTTTAACACAAGAAATCACCCAAATGATGCAAAAACCACTAAACTTTTTCAAACTAAAAAACCACCTAAAAACCACTAGAAATCCAAAGATATGTAAGAGATGATCTAACCATGTCTCTGATACCAATTGTAAGCTATTGGATTTCACATACACAACAAACCATGAACACAAGGTGGCGTATAAGATGATGTTTAGAGAGAGAAAGTTAGAGGTTTGGGAACTTTAGTGAGAGAAAGAAAAATCTTATTATGAGCTCCAACTCTCTACCTTGGAAGGTAGAGAGTATATATAGTTTTACAATAAAACGCCACACAACGGGCTGTGGATCAGGCATACAGTGGGTAAAGACCCGTCCGTCCTCCACGGTGTTACTAAACTAAATACTACTTAACTTAAAATAACTACGACTACGAGCTTTCTAACGATTACATATACTTGAGGTGACCGACTCTTTAATACCTGGAATTTCTAATTCCTAACATAAGTGACTCTGTCAAAGAAGCTAGAACTAAGTCAATGGAAACAAAGTCTTTGATAGCAAAAATTGATGATCTCAAAGCTCAACTTCAGGAAAAGAGTTTCGCTATTGTTGCTTTAAAAAATGAGCTCAGAAAAACAACAGGGAATAGTGTAAACACTAAGTTTTCAAAACCATCAAACTTGGGGAAACCAGTTATTAGACAACCGAATGCGTTTAGATCTGAATGACCAAAATTTTCAAAAACGCGGTTTGCCTCCCAAGTTGATGCGAAACAAGTTTTGACAAAACCAGTCACTTCACCTCACTTGCCTAGGAAAATTGATATGAATGACTTGTATAAGAACTCTTATCTAGAAATGGCTAGAAAGAAGGCACAGAATCGCAAAGACGGAATTTTAGGTGCAAGACCTAGGGTGATGAATTCTTCGAGATTTCAAGGCACTGCTAGTAGTTCTAAACCATTACCTAGGAACACTAATCTAAAGACTAGGGATGGGCTTACACCTAAGAGTAGTTGCGTTTTGATTAAAGCTATTCCCATAGCAGATCACTTTAAGAATTCTATATCTATTTCTGAATCCAAGCAAGCTGTTTGCTCAAAGTGTCTGAAATGTATCTTTAATGCTAATCATGATAAATGTTTCACAAAATCCCTGAAGAAAGTAAATGCTCATGCAATGGTACAACATGTTAAGTATAGGATTTACACTAAGTCATCCACAGTGCATATGAAGCAAATGAAACCAAAAGCCTCACCTAGATGGTTACCAACTGCTAAATCTTTGGAAACTAGGAATAACGATAAGTCTCCCACTATGCATAAGAAGCCTAAGAATCCAAGACCTTGCCATAAGTGGATACCATCTGGTAGAATTTTTAAGGATGCTGGACTTAGGTGGATACCTACAGGAAAGATGTTTACCAATGGCAATCTCAAAGTTGACCGTGAAAGCCCAAAGGGTTTGGATACTGATGTCACTAACCAAAATATATGCAATCAAGTTTGTAATATTAGTGCAGGTAGTCCTTACTCAGTTACAGATACTTCGATCCTTCAATACATGGACTCGCTTAAAGTATGGATTACAAATGGATTGATATCTTATAACTCACGGGTTCAAGTAACTCAATCTTGATTTTCATTCGGCTATGACGTCTGTTCACATCAGTTCAGGCCTCGTACTTCACCATTATGGCGTCTGCAGATAACACTTCAGGCCCCGTTCCTCAAAGAAAAGAAAGGTGTACGCTTCAGTGCGCTTTATCTTTAGAAGAAGAGAAATCTTCATATTTATGACCATTCTCATCGACATTCTTCATCAACATACTTCATGTTTCTCCCATGCTCATTCAGTCATCAAGTGGATCTACGTTCATTGGTATTCACTTGTTAAGTCAAAAATGGCAACTTCGGATGCAATTTTTGAGGGGGAGAATAGTGAATATACTACATGATGATGGATGTTTGAATAATGGTCATACGACTTACTTTTTGATTTTTTATGACTCTCCTCCAACGACTTAATTTTTGATGACGATGACTCCCCTCCAACGCATAATGCTTCTCTTACTAAGGATAACTGGGATACATTGTTTGGGATTCATTGTTTTTCAAAGATCTGTTTGATGAGTACTTGCAACCTCTGACGAATGTTGATCATCCAGCTTCTGAAGCTCATGCTCCGGTTTCTACTGACTCAACTGGTTCACCATCTAAGAAGTACTTCTCAGAATTCTCAAGAAACCTTATCTCCAGTTACTTCACAAGGCGTTGATAATGACTATCATGATATTGTAGTTGCACTACTGAATAATGATCCGCTCTTTGGTATTCCTTTGCCAAATCTTCACGGATTATTCTTCATGAATAATGATCCGCTCTTTGGTATTCCTTTGCCAAATCTTCACGGATTATTGTTCCTCTCATTGTGCACGCTATAAATCAACCACATGAACATTAAGGAAAATGACTACCTCATCCGCTAGAAGACATTTTTGGTAAATCTTCCAGATCAGCTTCTACTTGTATACCTTAAGGAAGAATGCATTGATGTTGAGGAATCAATTGCGCCGGTTCATTCAGTGGGTCAATGTTCATCCGATTGTATGTTTATTCACATGTTGGACATTTGACACAAGTTGATTACTTTGAAGTTACTCATTTATCACTTATTTGAGGTTGAAGTTGACATTCACAAAGGCGTGTTCTTATTTGATAACTTGCTCGGGCTTAAGAATTTGAGTTGAAGTCTTGGGTTATCTAGTTACCAGTAGTCGAGGTGGATGGTTGAAGACCTGGTTAACTATCACTATTAGGAGTTACTTTGTTTTACTCAGTGTCACACGCATATGACGGTGTGGATAATCGCAAGAGGTGTTTATGTCTCATACTTTGCTTGAGTAGTGAGTACTTAGAAATTTGCTTGAAGCATAAATTCTTGACACCGTTCTTCCATCATTAAGTGCAAGCTTAAGATACAAATGTGGAAAATTCTACTTCAGTTTCAAGTTTGGTATATCGGGTTTGATTCATCACTGGTCACTTCAATTTGTCCACATATGGGTTGGTAAAGATAGTCAGGGAGAGTTTCCATTGCAGTTGATTCTCACAGGATTCATTTGGGCTATTTGAGTTCTTCTCACAAGATTCCGAGTTTTTGGGTATATTATGTTTTGCTGAATCTGAGGTATCAAAACCAGCAAGGGGGAAGGAGACATATATCTAAAAGCACAACAAGTACACATGCTGAACTTAACACTTCTACCTGATTGAAGTTATCCCGGAAAGACAATGTTCATAACCGTAGAGAAACTCAGTATTTATCTCGTAGCCTTTGGTGTATTAAATGGTCTCCGGAGACTTTTGGTATGTGTTACTTCAGCGTTCAGTTGGAAGAAATGTGAGAAGAATATTTGGTACGTGAGATGATATTGCTTATCGACATCTTCAATATGACTTATGATAAGATTCCGATGAAATCGCAACCATCAGGGGAGAGATATGTGTACATCAGGGTCGCAAAACATATTCACATGATCGAGCTTAATCAGTTATTCCGAAGTTGACATCTGCAGAGAAGATCAGTGATTCAACCAGTTACGGTGATGTCGTTGTCTCTACTCTGGTTGGGTACTTGTGTACATTATGGGCTGACTGGTTATATGGAAGTTATCTAGAATGCACTAGGTAAAATGAAGATGTTGATGTATTGTTCCCCTGAATTGACAACTGGTCAATCTCGAAGAGTAATGTGTACATCGGGGACGCACAACAGGTTCATCTAATCGGACTTCATCAGTTATTCCGGATTTGATAACCACTGAGACGATCAATGTTTCAACTTGTTACTTTGGTGTTCTCGTGTTCTTCAGGGTGCAGAGCTTCATTCAATGAGACTGTTTTCATTCATTTATACTTTGTGGGGAAATGGTCTTTACTCTTAGTTTATCGGTTTGAGGGGAAGCTACCAAAGATTCACTCTTTGAAGGCTCAAGTTCTTGCGACGATTTAAGAGCCTCGAATGCTTTGGTGGTGAAAGTTTAAGAGATGATGACTTCTATCTTCTACAAAGTGCTGAACGATTTCCTTATCTCGGTACTCATATCATCATCTTCTTAAACTATTTCTCTATCGTTGTATATATTTTTCAAAAAGCAAAATACAAAAATATAAAACCAACAAAAACAAAATAGAAAAATATAAAATCAACAAAAGCCCATAAAAATCAGAAAATTGAAAATTTCCAAAAATATGTTTTCTCAAGACATGTCTTCTGGTATCGATAACATCTACGGTCTTAGAAATGTCATTCAATAATGGCACGGGACTTTAGATGAAGTTCGAGCAGGAGGTGTAAATATTTCTTTCTAAACATGTCTCAAAACAATGGCTTGCAGTTATTTCAGACTCTAACCCGTGCTTAAACTATGGCTTGCTATTATTTTCGATAGCAACCCGTTCTTCAAGGAAGGAAAGTGTTGCGCTAAACCAATTTTCAAATATTTCGTGCACTTATCCTAAAACTATTTGAGGAAAGTATGTCGAAGGACTGCTGTTCCTACTCAAATATTTTTCCTTCTAAAATTCTTCAGAAAAATATTTGTTGTTTTTCAAAAATGGTGGTAATTGAGTTGCTTATTATTCAATCAGTTTTTGAATTTTCGTAAAAAATTAAAAACTCAATCAATGACTTCAGCGCTTTTAAACTTTTCAAAAAAATAAGTCATTGATTGAGGGGGAGAATGTTTTCAAATCTATATCATTTAACGGGCTTTCTTAATTATCCTATGTGCTTAACTGAAATATGATGTTAACCTACGTTGAAGGACTAGGTGCCTAGGATATGATTGTTAGAATTAGATGATTAGAGTTTGATGAACACATAAATCCCATGCCTTATATGAGCTGATTGATATGTTGGATTGACTTGTATTAGTCGATTGTTGTTTGGGTTTTTTCGACCACCATATATCTGTATGTGTGTTCACTAACGTATGCAGGTATATTGGTATATAAGAATGTTCCCGATCCGGATCCCAAAATTAAAGATTATTGGATGCCGAAAGGAAAGGGTAACTGTATCTTGGGTTGACAAATGAAGAAACGGAGCTTAATTGGACTTCTATGGAATGTTGGCATGGAAAAATGCAACGTAAGAGGTCTCACTGCATCAGCAGATGGTTTTATTCTAAGTGATTGAAGAAACGGAGCTTAATTTGACCTCAGTTGGCATTAACATGCAACGTAAGAAGTCTCACTGCATCAGCAGATGGTTTTCTTCCTGCCCAACAGCAACAACAGAAGCTTCTCAACCACCTAACGTATTTTGTGCAAGAAAATAGTGATGATACCATTTTTCTAAAACTTTGAAAAATTGTTTTGAAAATGGTAAAATATTGTTTTGAAAATTAATTGGACTTAATTTTGAAAATCACCGGACTTTATTCTGTCAAATCTTAAGTGATTTCAATTTAAATATTTTCAAATGATATTTCATCTATCAAGTCCGTTTGTACGTTAAAATGTGGTGATCTAAAGATTTAATGTTATGTCATGGTATGATTTTCTTTAAAACTCAAAGATCTTACAAAATGAAATTATTTTATGTTCTTGTTTGATTGTGAAAATGTTTTATTTTACCTAAAAGATCTCTTAAAATATTATCATACCTGACACTAACAATCTTTTAATGTCTAAATTTGTTCCACTATCAGAATTAAATTAATCTGAACACAGTTTTCTCCCATGTTTTCTAAACCTATTTAAATCACTTGGGATCCAAAATCTCAAAGGATTTGATATTTTTGATCGGGGGAGAAAATGTGATTTAAATATGAAATCTGATAACAAGTGATCGTTTTGACTCAAAGTGCAGACAGCTCTCTCATATGTGCTAAACGCTTTCGAATCTCGATGCACATATTGAGGGGGAGCATTTCAAAAGAAAATAATCTATCGAGGTGCAAATGCTTTTATATTTTTACATTAAGTACCTTGATTGAGTTTTAAATGGTTTCTTAATGGATTTTGTGATCGTGGATGTACTTCAAATGAACTGTTTCCTCGATGTGATATAATGATTTCAAATATCTTACGCACATATTGAGGGGGAGAATTTACCAAGAAAATCAAATGGCTTTTTCTATGAAAATTGTGATCAAAGAAAATATTTCAAAGTCCTCTTGCCTCCATGTGCTAAACAATTTCTAAATCATATGCACATGTTGAGGGGGAGGTTTTCTAAATGATCAAAACAATTAAGGTACAAAATGCTTTGATCTCGTATCAAAAGTACCTTGATTGGTTTTTCAAATGATTTTTCAATTGGTTTCACGGAAGAATGAACAATACCAAAAGACCGACCAATTTACTTTATGCATGGTGTTATAAGGAGGGTTAGGTTAGGTATTCGTTCCCACAATCCCGCCAGAGCCGGAGGGATCTACCCAGGGACAATCCACTAGATAGTGTAGAGTCCTTAGGTTTGATGAAAAAAGGAGAAAAATGAGAAATGGGAAGAGTGCGGACTGAGACTGAGCTAGTACTGGAATAAATCAAACAAGGTTCTAGTAATGAAGTCTCGGTAAGCACTGAAGGGGTTGAAGAATGAAAAAGAAATGAATGAGAAAAAGGGTGAAAAGAAATAGCCCTCCAATAATTCAACCTTAGGGCAGTAACCGGGTTCAATTCATATGCTACTGGTGGTTACTAAGGTAACACTGGTATTGAAGACAATACGTCATCGACCCAGTGACGCACTGCACTAAACTTCCCAAGCTACTCAAGTTCCTCTTAAAAGGACTTGTTTCATTCTCACGCGGAACCTACATAATCTATCGACTTTCTCTTAGAGATTGTTGATATTGAAGAAGGAGACCCTCTCCCTAGTCTCCGGCATAGGAAACCAAATGTGCACTATTGAGGCTAGAGCCAATAGATCATCCACAACATCTCATTAGGACACAAAATTAATGAAGACTTGCTGTTTCACACAATGTGGAAAGTAAGTATATATTGAGAGTCCTACGCATTATCCTTGTGGTATTGCCAGAACATCCGAGTGATATGTAAAAGTATTCACGATGAAGATTGAAATCCTTCTAGAGCCAACATCAAACAAGCTCTTGGTGGGTGACATGTGAGATCTTTTCTAAAGATCAAGCTTGCGACAACTGGATAGAAACGATGGGGCGATTCACTCTTGAATCAACCTTGGTCTAGGAAATGGATTTACGAATACCTTTGAAAAACCGGTTGGTGTGCTCAAACTCTTTTCTATTGCACAACGACTGTGTATTAAGTTTTCAAAATGAAAAGGGTATTTATGATTGAAATTTGATTGTTCTTATAAAACCTTCGGCGTATTGCAAAACTCTTTCTTCAAGCAATACGCGATTGTTTTCAAATCATTTTTAATCAATCAGTAAATCTCAATTTGCTGGTTCACTCACTCCGTGTTGTCTTCTTTGAGACTTCCGGTTTGAGAACACCTAGAACAGCTGCGAAACCCTGTCAAGGAGATTCTTCGGAATTATACCTGATCACAGGCAGTACTTGTACTGATCAACGGGGAGCCGTGGGCCGCGTACCTCAATTCAACGAAAGTGATCAAAGACACTTTCTTGTGTTTTATTGCTAACTGTTGTTTGCAGGTACATTTGGACGGTTGCAGCTTATCAGAATTGAGGAGTCAATCCATAGCCGCATGCTAACACATCGCTTTCACAATCTAAAGAAATCATGATAAGTGCATATCTTCATCAACTGACTCTGATAGTTTCAATCCATGCTTCTGCTACACTGCTGGAAATATTATGAATCAACAAAAGCTTCCGCTACTCTGATGAGAAGATATCATGATCCAAAATGTGAGCATGTCGGTCCAAAAGTTACAACTTCACATAATGGCGATGCTATAATGGATGAGCCAGAGATTTGCTGTGGCTGATGATCTCTAACCTGGCTTAATGAATCACCAAACGTGGATCAGCACAAAGACCTCCACTAAAAGTACAAAGCACTTGGACTTTGAAGAATCACTGCTAAAACACAAAGACTGCAGACATTGAAGAATTGAAGTCTACGAGCTCGAGCATTAGACAAAGACAGAATGCTAGGATTCAAAATGTAAATCATGGGGTGACCTCCCTTAGGGGGAGATTGTTAGTAATTGGAAAATCTATAGTGAAGAGTCGGTCACCCCAACTCTAGTCTAGCATATGTTAGCTCGTAGACATTACGTTATTTACTAGTTATTTTGTTAGTTATTTAGTTTAGTGTAACACCGTGGAGGACGGACGGGTCTTTACCCACTGTATGCCTGATCCACAGTTCGAAGGAGGACGTGTAGTATGTAACTATAAATACCCTCTACCTCCCAAGGTAGAGGGTTGTACCTTTCATTCTAATCTAACCTTCCATGTTTTCTTTCACTTTCTCTCTCTAAAACCTATAAACTATACGCCCCATTTTATATGTTATGATGTGTTTATGAAATCCAATATGTTACACTATTATTTTTCACAAATATTAACACTTATGTATTTCTATTAGGCCAAAGTCGTCATCGCTAGTGACCATGTTTGGAGTCATTTTTCATATCGATAAAGTACTTTTGAGAAAACGATGTCTTCTAGTAAAAGTGAGTTTGCCTATTCTATTTTCCAAAATGTTTAACCGTTTGTCAAACGAAGCTATAACGAATAATTTACGATCACTCAAAATTGGTCATTTTCATGAATTGTCAAGTGTATTATTTTGCGACGAAAAACTATAACTTCATAATAAATCACTATATGACTATCGTACGATATCATTTCAACGTAAGTATTTGTAAAGTATTTTATAACATGACGAGATGTCATAAACGTGCATTTCGACGATAAACTTCATTTTAAATAATGTACAAGTGGTATGGATATCATATGAGTTTGCATGAACGACATTGTTTCATGACTTACATTAGGACATATCATTCATATTAGGTTGCGGATAGAGGTCGCACCTCATTTCAGTGTATCTACTTTTGTCATCAAAATCATTGCATCAGGTGAATTCGTAGCCCTACTTTTACTCGTTTAATTGTTTTATAAACTCTTTGGGGGAGATACATACTCAACTACTTGCTTTCACTTTACCTTTATATGAACTTAAATAACTGTTGTTTCACTACTTATGCTAGTAAGTAGATTGTGCCCGAACTAAATTGATCACTATGTTATGAACACTATTATTTGAACCACTTTCCTTGATTTTGAGCCCTTCGACATATATATTTGAAATCTTTTAACTTGATAGGAACATATTGGCATAGATTTGAACACTTTAACTTGATTTAATTCTTTTGACATATAATTAATCTCTTTTAACTTGATTTAATTCTTTTGACATATAATTAATCTCTTTTAACTTGATTTAATTCTTTTGACATATAATTAATCTCTTTTAACTTGATTTAATTCTTTGGACATATAATTATTCTCATTTAACTTGATTTAAAACATTTTGACATATAATTAATCTCTTTTAACTTGATTTAATACATTTTGACATATAATTAATCTCTTTTAACTTAATAGTGAACATTTTGACTATTTTGAACTTGTTTGACTTTATATTGAACCCTTTGACTATTTTGAACTTGTTTGACATAATATTGAACCCTTTGACTATTTTGAACCTTTTGATATGTTTTGAGCTCTTTGACTATTTTGAACTTTTGAACTCGACTTAAACTCTTGAACTTAATTACGAACTTTTGAATGGAACACTTGAACTTAATTACGAACTTTTGAATGGAACCCTTGAACTTAAAAACGAACTTATAACTTGTTTGAACTTATTGAACCATACGTGCTATGACCTTGACCTAAAGTCTCCCATGATCGGAGCATCACTATAAAGTCTCCCATCATCGGAGCATCACTATAAAGTCTCCCATGTTCGGAGCATCACTATAAAGTCTCCCATGTTCGGAGCATCACTATAAAGTCTCCGTATGTGAACGAAGCAATACTAAGTCTCCCATGTACGGAGCAGTGCAAGTTCTCCCATGTTCGGAGTGTTCTTAATTGTATATAATAGTTGTATGATGTACCGTTCGTACATTCGCATTGTTAGTCTCCTATTAGTAGGTAGTATAGATAGCGCTATTAGAGGTCGGCCAACCTCTCGTTCACTATGTTACGGAACGCATATTATTTATTCTAGGGGTTTGCCTGGCATACATTATTATATACGTGGTGCTATATTGTGAACTATTATGACAGCATATACTCGACCACTAGACACACTATATTTTGTGCAATGGGTTGTGAACACACAGGTTGCAAGTTTTGTATGGGCGGAACTTGGAACTGAGTGGATTTACAATGCCTTTGCTTTGTGAACTATTATGATAACGTTTACTTGACTTCTAGACATACTACTTTTGGCAGTGGGTTGTGAACACACAGGTTGCAAGTTTTGTATGGGCGAAACTTGGAACTGAGTGGATTTACAATGCCTTTGCTTTGTGGACTATTCTAAATGACTAAGAACTTCGCGTTTGCTGCATGAACGTTCTTTAAAAGTTTTACATGTTTAACAAACTCTATGAACTCACTCAACCATTATGTTGACACTTTTAGCATGTTTTATCTCAGGTATCTAAGGCATTCACTTCATGGCATGCACGTGGACTTATCATAGAGTCGCGATGTCGACGCGTCTCACATATATTTTATGCACTTAACTAACATTTGATTGTATCAAATTCATTTTTGGTACATTAGAAATCTATTGGGACCTATTCTTTGTAAACTCTGATTATTTTACTTAATCAAACAATATTTTCAAAATGACACTTTAGGTAGTTCGATATAACTGTAACTGGAGTGACAAGAGAGTCATCCCCCAAGTATTCCATTCCGCTGCAAAACAGGTAATTTGGAGGTGTGACAGAGAACGTGGTGGAGATCTTCTAGCGGTGGAGGTCGTTTGGGGTGGTGGAGGCATAGAGGATGAATCATCATTTTTCTTCTTTTGTTTTGGTTTAGAATCCTTATCCGCATCATCATCGTCTCTTGGACGCTTGGCCTTCTCAACTATTTGTTTGCATGAGGTTTTGAGTTGATATTCCAGCAATGCCTCAAATAGTTTAGCTTCGTCAGAAGTAAACGTTGCAGATCATTTAGACATTTGTAACACCAGCTTGGAAATCAACTCTGCATCTGAGACAACTGCAGGCTCAATTTGGATGATCTTCATTGTTACCGGAGTAGATTCCATTGTTTGCTTGACCAATTGCATGAGATTTGGATAGAGTTGTCTGGTGAACATCTCTCTTGTCACTCCAGGGACAGTTTCGAGGAGAAACTTGTGAGTGTATTCTCTGATCGTCTTATCCATTTCCCCCTGAATATCTCTGTTTAGAAACTGTTGAATCTGATCCCTTTCTTCCGAAACCTCATTTATCACAATATGAAGAAGATTGATTATGTCCGCAAGTTGATTCAGTTTCTTATTGACCACATCTTTCTTCCTTACTTGCCTGACAACTTTGACAATCGTTGTCTTTGCACGTGATATCCAAGTATCGGTCGGTTTCTTTACCGATTTGGATGTGGATCTGGTGGTGGCTTTGGATGGTGGTGGTGATGAATGAGAAGATGAGTCTGACGATGATGAGTCATGAGGAGGCTCATGGTCCTTTGGTGGCTCAGAAGTTTGTTCCTTGCTACGTGCGGGACTATCTAGAAGATAACCATAGCTTCTTCATCTGCTTAAGCTTTAGCTTCTTCTTCTGCTTTTTCTTTAGCAGCAGCCTCAACATCTTCATCAGTAATTTTCTCAGTCTTATCCTTATTCTTTTCAGGTTCCTCAAAGTCAAAGATAATCTCATCCTCTAGTTGCTATTGTTCTGATTCGTGGGTGGTGGTACCAGTTCCCTTATCGGGTTGATTAACCACATCGGAAACTGGTGTGGTGAGTGCACCACCACTTGACCCTCCAGGGCCACGAGTTTGTTGTAGGTTGAACTCCTTAGTAACATGTTATAATATGAGATTCTTCAATTTCTTTCGATAATCTTTGTCTTCATCCTGTGGCTCTTCATCTGAGCTCTCTTCTTCCTCTTGCTCAGCAACTGGAGTTTTTCCCTTGTCAGTTTTGGGACTGAGAGGTTTTGCAACTGTTAGTGTATCATCTGTTGCAGTTTCTGAGTAGATAACCTCTGCATCTATTTCAGTGTCCTCCGAGTCCTCGTCGTTTTGGTTCTGGTTTGGGAATGGGGATGGAACCCTTTGATGGAACTCTCTTTTTGAGTGTGTGAGTCCTCTTTGGATACTTACGTGTACTCTCAGTGCTTGCAACACTTCCAGTACTGCCTGATCTCCTTGTCTTCTTGACAGGTACACCAGAAGACTTTTCATCTATGAACCCCACTTTGCCTGATGCAACTACTTCCAGATAACGTTTGTACGATTGAAGTTCCTTGATATCAACAGTAAGAATGCAATCTGGCAAAACAACACCTTGTTTCTTCATTGTTGAGTCTTTGAATCTGACAACATTGAGTGTAGGATCCAACAACACGGAGTGATGGTTGGGGTCATCAAGTCTCAAAGGATTATCAAGATTATTCCCGAGTATCTCTGGATCAACAGTTTTGTGTATCTGATGTAAGGGATTTTGGTGCCAGGTTTTCTGAAATATGACATCATGTCATCCCAAATTAGACTTGTGAAATTGATGTGCATCATGTTTACCATGCCCCAAAATACTTGTAGTTCCATGAGCTTGGGATGCTCATAACCACTATCACGTCCAGATACAGATTTGGTGATCATGATGAAGAGGGTTCTCCAGAAACTGGATTGTTTGGTGATAATCCCAGCAGCTTCATCATAGCCAATGTCGACCATGAACTGGAGAGTGACCTCTTCTGAAGGAGTAGCAATGTAACTAGCAGGCTGGATGGTAGGAAGAAGGATAATAGCCCTTAAGTCTGCTGGAGTGATGGTGACTTGTTTGTCGTTGAGTGTCACTATCACAACATCTTGACCTTTGACCTTCTGCATGGTGTACCAGAATTGGTGAACATAAATCTCCGACACAGTTGCAGAATTAGTGAGCATATTCTTGTAAGGATGAGTCTTCAGAATATCCACAGCAATTTGACAAGAAGACTCAGAACAAGTGAAGTTATCAAAATCGACTCTGAGATTGTTCTTCCCAATCTTCATTATGTAACCGGTGGGGAAGATGTCTTCCATTGTGAGAACATTTGGTGTATCAACGTATTCCATTGTGATGTCCATGTTGTGATCTGAAAGATATTGAGCCAAAAGAACCAACATATCGAAAGACATTACGTTAGTCAAAAGTTGATTTTATTGTCCAATTATTGAATATGTTATGTTGATGAATGTTACGAGTCCAACGTCACTTGTTTGTCCAATAGTGCAAAGTAGTCGTGATAAGTTTCGTGAGTTAAATAATTTTGAATATTAAAGTCCTAATTTTCACTCATTTACACAACCTATTAACCATTGTAGCTTATTAGTGACGTTTTGGTTTTGTGACGTTATGATTTATTTATTTACAAGTTAGTATGCGTAACAATTTATTATTATGGTTAAAGTAAGGCTTAAGCGTAGAAATTGCAAGCTTATGCGTAAGCAGAAGACCATACTCGTAAGCATAAGCTTATGCGTAGGAACTCTTCTTACGCGTAAGAGATGTTACGCGTTGGAAAGGAACCCTTGGCATAAGGCTTACGCGTAAGCGTATGTTGGAGCTTATGCGTAAGATTTACTCGTAAGAGTGAACCTTATGCGTAAGACTCAAGTTTACGCATTTCCTTCACAGGATTTGCGTAGTCCCCATGTAGAACCTTACGCGTAAAGGTTACGCGTAAGATTTCTCTTATGAATAACATTTTACGCGTAAAGTGATCCTTATGCGTAGAAATCCAATGGTTAACCTTGATTCTGAATTTTCACGCGTAAAACCGGAAATAAATTCATCATAACATGTCCATTAACACATTAGTCAATCCCTTTCAATTTTCACATGAACTCATAGTCTTAAACAGTTACGCGTAAAGATTGCTTATGCGTAAAAGTTAAACCTTAGGGTTTCAATTTTTACGAATAAGAAATCTAACAATGGAAATGACACCAAATTGTTTCTGGGATGTCTTAGGGTCAATGTAAATGTGTTGCAACAAGTATTAACATCCAGAACCTCATGAATCGAAAGTACCTCATTCGTATGAGACTTAAACCCTAAATCTTAGATCCTTACAATTATATGTTTCTGGGTAACAATCAATGGTGGTTTTGGTCAATTAAACATGTAACAATCATTATTCAACCATCTAATTATCTAGAAACACTCACACAAGAAAACCCCTAAATCCACGCATAAACCCTATTTCTTGAAGAATGATTAAAAACGATTTCTGGGTAGGATTTCGTGACAAAAATGATTTTAAGACATGATATAAACAATGAAATCACAACTCATTTCATTAAAATCAACCAAACGTGATCATGTGTTCATATGCTTATGCGTAGAACACATAATTACGCCTAGAGAGAAATCTAACCGTTGGAATTTTATACAATTGAAAACCTTTCTTTAAACTCACTCAATGATGCTAAAAACACTTAAAAATTGGAGGTTTAAAGCACGGATTTGAAGAATGATTCTTAGGCGTGAGATGAGGTAGATGAAAGTATTAAATATTTTTAAATAAATGAATGATAAAGTTAGGTGGAGGTGTTTTGTAAAAAATGAGTTTAAGCTTTTGATAACTTTGGCCCCTCGACCTTAACCATTTTCATCTAGAGCCCATAACTTCCATTTTGGTTACATAAAGCACGATATTTGGAAAGAAACTTGACGACATTCCCCCTCGACTTTTCAAATAGAGAAATTTTGCAAATTTGGGTCCGGGGAGTGTCAATAAACCAGAAACGTGACCACCATTATCAAAGATACATCTGAAATAAGGTAACATGCAAGTACAAGGTTTTATGAAACAGAAAAATATTTACTTTCTCCCCCTCAATACTTGTTCGGGAAAATGTGAAAAATTGGATAGAACAAAGTGTTGACTGAAGTTTTGTACTTGCCATGTTTGAAAGAAATTAGATAGAAGAATATTTTTGAATTTTATCAGATTTTATATTTTTGTATTTTGTTTTTGAGAAATTTATTTACAAAAGAGGTTTTGGTGTTTGACTGGTTTTAAGATTGTTTTAAAAGTTCGTCCAGTTCCTCTGGAGTCAAACACCTCATACCAATTCGGTGGACCAACTCAGTAAACCTAGCAGGAGCTAAGGCTTTGGTGAGAAGATCTGCCAATTGGTATTCAGTACCCACAAAATATAATTCAATGGTACCCTTTTCCACATGCTCCTTGATGAAATGATATCGAAGATCGATGTTCTTTGATTTTGAATATTGAACAGAGTTGCACGAGATCACAATAGCACTTCGTTTGTCGCAGTACATCGGGATTCTGTCAAATACGTAACCATAGTCTTTGAGTTGTGTTCTCATCCAAATGACTTAAGCACAACACGCCGACATGGCTACATATTCTGCTTCTGTTGAGGACAACGATGTACAATCTTGCTTCTTCGATTGCCATGACACCAGTTTATCACCAAGAAATTGTAAAGCTCCTGAAGTACTTTTCTGAGAATCTAAGCAACCTGCGTGATCAGCATCTGAAAAGGCTATTAGTTCAAAACCAGAATCCTTCGGATAACAGATTCCCAAGTTAATGGTTCCCTTGATGTATCAGAGGATTCTTTTAGCCTCAGATATGTGAGTTTCAGTTGGTCGCGACTGATAACGGGAGCAAAGATATACAGCAAAGACAATATCAGGTCTACTGGCTGTTAGATACATGAGAGTCCCAATGATACTACGGTATTTGGTAGGGTCAACTAATTTCCCATGCAAATCAGCGTCCAGTTTCTTGGTATGTGCCATTGGTGTGGCATAGGTGTCACAGTTTTGCATTCCATTTTTGTTTAAAATTTCTAGAGCACATTTGGACTGACTCAAGAAAATACCACGGGGTGATTGATGAACTTGCAGTCTTAGAAAGAACGTAAGTTCACCCTTCATGGACATTTTAAAATGTTTTTTCATAAGTTTTGAAAAAGCGTTTGAGTACTTTAGATGTGTTGACCCAAAAATGATGTCATCCACATAAATTTGAATGATTAAAATGTGTGCCCTGTGATATTGTATGAATAGTGTAGGGTCGACCGATCCTTTGACGAAATTATTAGCGATAAGAAAGGATGACAACTTATCATACCACGCCCGAGGGGCTTGTTTGAGACAGTAGAGAGCCTTGTTCAGTTTGTAGACATGATTAGGGAACTCTGGATCAACAAATCCTTCTGGCTGACTAACATAGACCGTTTCTTTCAGTTTTCCATTTAGAAAAGCGGTTTTGACATCCATCTGAAAGACCGTGATGTTCATATGAGCCACGAATGCCAGAAAGATTCGAATAGCCTCAAGTCTAGTAACCAGTGCGAATGGTTCCTCGTAATCAAACACTTCTTCTTGTCGGTAACCCTTAGCCACCAGACGTGACTTGTTTCTGATAACCGTACCTTCAGCATCTAGCTTGTTTTTCCAAATCCATTTGAGACCAATAACATAGATCCCAGTTGGTTTTTCAACCAATTCCCATACATCAAGACGTTTAAACTGATTAAGTTCTTCTTGCATGGATTCAATCCAGTTGTCATATGTCATGGCGTCCTAAATATTTTTGGGTTCAGCTTGCCAGACGGTAAGTGCATAAATGCAATGTTCACCGTCAGTCTGAAGGCGTTGTCTAGTTACGACTGGTTGATTCGGGTTTCCAATAATGTTCACAAGAGGATGGTCTTTCGTCTAACGATGTGTGGAGGGTTGATGTTGATATACATTCTGCAGCTTGGGAGGATTCAAATGGCTTGTAAATGATTCTACAACATCAGGTGTGGTAGTTTCATTAGCAAACTGATTGAAGAACGCATTTGGATCATAATCTGCCAGTGGGGGTACTTCATTGTTCAGAAGATCATCAGCTGGTTCAACGTCATTGGATGCGGTTTGTTCGACTGTTGTTGTAGAATCAATTGGTGGTGCTTCCTCAATAGTAGTTGTTGTTACACGTGTATTAGGTATTGGATTATTATCAGGTTGAGCAGCGGAAACATTTGATACATCTGGAGCACGTTGATCAATATCATCACTAAACAGAGGAGCAAATAGCTGTTCCATTTGTTGACGAGTAAGTTGTAGGCTTGGTTCAGCTGATGATGGGGTTTGGGGGAAGTTTAGACGGTTATGTCCGGGTTCCAAGCTGTTATACTCAGAAGCCATTTTTGTAAGCTCATCGAAATTTGCATGAATCGTTTTTGTAATTTCCCTTGTACGACGATTCCAGATCCGATAACCCTTAGAGTTTTCATAATATCCAACAAAGACTCCAATGTCAGCTTTGGCTTTGAGCTTACCAAAGTCATCACGATCATTATTCAGGTAACAAAGGGATCCAAATACATGAAAGTGTTTGAGATTCGGTTTACGGTTGTGGATAAGCTCATAAGGTGTTTTGTTGTGGCGTTTGGTAATCATTGAACGATTCTGAGTGTAGCATGCAGTTGACACAGCTTCAGCCCATAAGTAATCTGGAAGTTTTTCATTTATCAACATCGTTCTTGCAGCTTCCACTAACGTACGGTTTCGTCTTTCAACAACTTTGTTTGGTTCCAATGTTCGTGCAATTGATGTTTGATGCTCAATTCCCACTTTCTCATAATATGCACGAAGAGTTTGATTCACAAATTCAGTTCCTTTTTCTGTTCTGATTTGTCTGACTGTGTTCCGAAGCTGAACTTGAATTTTCGTGAGAAAGGTGATAATCATCTGTGGAGCTTGATCTTTACTTTGAAGAAAATAAACCCAAGTCCATCTTGAGTAGTCATCCACAATTACCAAGATGTAGCGTTTGCCATTAATCGTCTGCACGCGCGTCGGGCCACACAAATCCATGTGAAGAAGATGAAGCACATGCTGTGAGCTGTGTTCCACCTTTGAAGAAAAGTGAGCACGAGTGCTTTTCCCTTGTTCACAAGCTGAGCATAGGTGATCTTTAGAATACCGAAATCTTGGGAGACTTTTAACAAGTTTGTATCGTGCAAGATTGGTTATGGTTTGAAAGTTTAAGTGTGAGAGTCGACGGTGCCATAGCTAAGATTTTATAGATGTTTCCTTTGAGAGTAGACAGATGGGAGATGAAGCAATCATGTATTGCATTGAGATTGTATAAAGACTGGATGTGCGGGTACCAGACATAAGATCGTTTCCTTGTAGATCACGAATGAAACAAGTTTTATCCCAAAAAGCAACTTCCAAATCTCCATCACAAAATTGACCAACTGAGAAGAGATTGTGATCGAGACCTTCCACAAAATAAACCCTGCTAATTTCGATGTTACCATTGATGTAATCTCCGTATCCCATGATAGCTGTGAAGTGATCATTCCCGAACCTGACAGTGCCAATGAACTTTGAGACAAAGTTGGATAATAGTTTGAGATTTCTTGTCATGTGTCGGGAACATCCGCTATCAACAATCCAGAGGATGATCTGTATCACCTTCATTACACAGAGATGACACAGATGGAATAGAAGTAGATGTGGAACCCGAAGAGTTAGAGGGTTCCGATGCAGTTATAATTGAAACACACATGTTTATGATTTTAGGTATCCATTTAAAGCTATGTGTATTATGTAACCATTTCTTCCATCTCCAACTAGTCTTAGCTTTGGTCTTAGTAAATGCACTAGGTGATAAGTTCTTCCTAGGAGATGAAGGGGATTCTATGGGTACATCAATGATCGTAGCCGGAACACTAGATGGAGGTTTACCTATCACAGACTTAGAAGCAGTAGTGGGCCTAGAGGTATTCCGTTTTCTATTATTCCGTTTACGAGATAAGATAGCCTTAGCAACACATTTATCATGATAACCAGAAAACATGATTTTATGAGAACCAACACAAGAAGCTTCAAACATAACATTTAGAGTACTTAAAGATTCATCTTTCGTTACATCACTTTGTTCATTACATTTGTCAGACGCAATATCTAAAGTGGGTGCAACTTGAGTTTTATTCAAAGTCCTAAGGTGTTCTTCTACTTCAGAGATCTTTATTGTTATTTTCTTACGTCGCAACTTCCTATTCTTCCTTGTATTGCTCCTAGGCTGTGAAGTGCAGGCATTAGGAAAAGAGGCAACTATTCCTGTTTCAGTAAAAGGAAGCACATTAGTTTCTTGTGGTTTGTCATTAGATGTTCTAGAGTCAATTTGAGTCTTTCTAGGTGCAGTTACTGCTGTGTTACTATCCCTATCTTGCTTAAGTTTAACCAAATCTGCTTTTATATCATGGATATTGTGTAACAAATCTTGATTCTTAGAACGAGTGAGTCCATTTCGTCGTAAAATATCTTTGGTATATGCAAGATGATCATCAACATCTTTTGACGCTTGAGCACGAGTCTTTTTGAGTAAATCAAATATGACACCATATTCCTTTTTAACTTTTGAAACTTCTTGTTCATAGTTTGAAATTAGACACTTCAAAGACACGTTTTCATCATCCAGTTGCTCAAGATTTGGATTAAGAGTTTTTGTATGCAACTGATTGATTTTGTTTTGCAAAGCGAGTTCTCGATTTTGACAATCTTTTTGACACCATTGAAGACGACGTTTTGCATTTGAAAGCTCATTTGACAATTGCTCATTTTCAACTTTTAAAGATTTGATTTGTGACACAGCATCAGTATTCTCAACAGTTTCAACAGAATCAACAGAATCAGCAGAGATATAATCAAATGCATATGCAACAGAATGTAATAACACAACATTTATGGTATCAGCACAGATAACATCTTCCAAGAGTCGATCAACATCTTTTTTTAACATTTTATTTTTATGTTTTGTATTTGAAATCGATGTTTCTGTTGGCTTAAATACTCTTTTCATAAGTCCAAGTTCCTTGTGAAAATCCCTTTCCGAATATATTGCACACATTTTCAAATTCCGGACATGAGGTAAAATTATTTTCTGAAAAATATCTCTTTGTTGTCTCGCAGGAGGTGATTGAAAATGTTCAAATTTTATTTCAGAATTGGTTTCTATTTCACGTTCCAAAAGTTTGATGTCCGATATGAATGTTTCAAAATATTTAAGAATTAGACATTGTTCGGGTAATGTTTTGACTTCACTGAGTGAGGGTAAAGGACCATTAATTTATACAGTATTGGGTTGAGGACCAACATTAGAAGACTCAGAAATAGGCGTGATAACCCAAGGTGTGTTAGAATTATCTTGTTGTGCGACGAAAGTTACGGCTTTTGAATAGTTAAATGGTTTGTTATAAACAACATTTTCTAATTTTGACCGACTCTCGTCTTCTGCATCTAATTCCTCCATCCGATTATATTCAACAACACTCATAATGGAATCATCAATTCTATGTTCTGCACTGTAAACTTGAGGATTTGGTTTGAATGCTCTAATAGAAAATTTTGGTTTGTAATCAGCAAGATTAGGTCCATATCCATTTTGATTTGGTTTAAAAGTAAACTTTTGAATAGTTGTGATTGACTCACCATGTTTATAAACAACATTTCGAAACTCTTTGATTTTGTTTTGTAAGTCAACAATTTCTTCAAGATAGTCATCTATTCGTTTCTTTGAATGCTTTTTGTACTCACAGAACTATTTTTGACAAGTTAACAACTCAAACTTGGATTTTTGAGTTTCCGAAGTGAGAGCGTTAAGTTGTTGTTTATGATCATATTTCAGTTGTTCTATTTGAGAAAACAAAGGATTCTTAGATGCAAATAAATCACATATCTGTTTTTCCAAAGATTTTTCGTATTGGTAAGATTTAGCAAAAGCGACTTCAAAACCTTTTTCACATTTTTCTTGTTTTTGAAAAATGTTGAGTTGAAATTTTAAGCATTCATTGTCCTTAGTTAGCAGTGCATTTTTATCCTTTAATTGCTGATTGATGTCAAGGCATGTTTGCATTCGAGATTTTTGGTCCTTAAGAAAGGTCATGAGGTCAATATCTGGATTAGACAAAAGTTCAGCTTGTTCAACGTGAGTCTCATCATGATCATTATTTAGATCCTAAAATATAACCACGGAGTCAACTTGATTATCAGTATTAACCATAAGGTCATCTTGATCGTCAAATATAACTACGGGATCTATTTGATTATCATCGGAATGAGATGAAGACGGCTCATGTTGAACACTCTAATCCTTGTCGGATGCAGATGTTGGCGGGGATATCAGATCAATAATGAATATAGTTTGATCTGGTACCTGAGACAAGCCGTCAGTGTCATACACTGGGCTTGTGTCACTCATGTGGAGTTCGTGCATGTTAGCCATTAGCATCACAGCTGCATTAGCCTGCAAGTCCTCCATGTCATCATCAGAATCTGCATTTGCCATGAAGCTCTGTTCCTTGTTAGTAAGAGTTCCACGAGCTTCATACCTAAGAGCCAAGAGTAAAGCCTCTTTGTGATAAGCGTTGCCTCTTGTCCTCGGCTTAGGGCATGCATTAGCCAGATGAGCCTTCTCATTACAGTTATAACAACGAATACCATTAATCCCAGTCTGAGCATTTCCCTGATCAACCACGTGAGGTCGTTGTTGTGGAGCACCCATGTTATTCCTTCCAATAGCATTAAACCCTTGACCACTGCCCATCTGACGAACATTACCACGATTCTGAACTTCAACACGTCCATTGTTAACAACATCCTGATTCTTTGTGTTAGATGAGGTACGAATGAGATTGTTGGATTTGTTTGAGTATCGGCCGAAGGCTCTAGCAATTATGAGAAACCCTTGTTGCAATGCATCGAAAGCTTCTGTATCCTCATTAGATTAACTGTAAAGTGCTTGATCATAGTTGTTGTTGTATGGAACCAATTGAGTTTCTTGAGATTGGTGTTGTGACAGATCATATGGTGTAATTTTTGCAGTTGGTTGTGGAGGATTTGTGAAGACAGTTTGTAAAGTAGGGAATTGAGGATAACACGTTTGAGCCCACAAAGCTAGAGTTTGATTATCCGGAAGTGAAGGTGAAACAGGGAGTCCACGGATAACCCTTTCTTTGTCAACTTCCTTTTGGTGGGGCTTCAAATAGTCATACAACAATCCGTATGTAGCATGATGAAGATTCTTTGCTTGGAGGATGAAAATGACATACTTTTCCCAATCAGGACCAAGACTACTCAGGAGCTTAGTGTTGACTGCAATTCTTGGCATAATGATGTTATGTTTTTCCAAGTCATTGATGATGTCTGAGAATCGATGATGATATGACTCTAATGTCTCCCCTGGTTCAATCATGAAGTGTTCATATGCTAAGTAGATTTTGGATTCCATGTCATTTTGATTAAGTTTTGTGCCTTCCATGAGAAGATGAATATGCTTCCACATTGCTTTAGCAGTCTTATGAGCATCCACACTACGAAGTATCGGATTGGGTAATCCCAAAAGGATATATTGCATTGCAAGTTCATCAGCTTCCAAGTGTAGAAGTTGGTCAGCAGTGAGTTGAGCAAGACCGACAACGTTGGTGACATCATCTCTTGGTGGATTAGCATTTGGATCTCCAGGTACAGTGACAGTAGGCATCTGAAAAGGACCTTCAAGGATGACCTTCTTCAAGAACTTTCCATGTGGCTTCTTTAGATCACAAAACCGAAAGAACCTTATCACCCGTTGATTGTAGTTTCCGGGAGTAAGCATTGGAGGTCTATCAAGTGATCCAACCTCATGAATGGATTGTTGGCTACTTAAAGCTTCACACATCTTTGCAAACCAAGACGGTTCCTTCATAGCATACTTGGATGGATGCTGATTTTGAAAGTTTGTGTAAGGTTGTACTTGAAGACTAGGGGGTGGTTGAATCATTTGTGGTTGAATTGCTCCTAGAGGAAATTGATGTTGTTGTTGATAGAGTTGTTGTTGTTGATAGAGGTGTTGTTGTTGTTGTTGTTGTTGAGGATACGTATGAGGAAAGTAGCTAGAGTATGGTGGTTGAGACATCTTGAAACTTGTGTTGATAATGGATCTTTGTAGTCGAATGAAACTTTGTTGATGAAGTATCCTTATGCGTAGAAAACTAGCTTAGGCGTAGAGAAAACCTTATGCATAAAACCAATCCTTACGCGTAAAAAATGAAGTTACGCGTAGTGATAGCTTAAGCGTAAACTTGAGGAAAACTTAGCTTATGCGTAAAAAAAGGCTTAGAAGTAGAATTCTTATGCGTAAGATTAGCTTATGCGTAAGACTGTGCTTAGGTGTAATAAATTGCTTAGGCAGACAGAATGCTACGCGTAAGAGCTTTACTTAAGCGTAAAACTAGGGTTTTGCCCAAAAATCCTTTACACTTATCCCACTGTAAAAGATATCCAAAGTCGAAGTGTTTTCAGGCTTATCCAAGCAAGAAAACACTAAGTAAACCAAGAGCACTGAAGATCAAACCTTTTGGAGCTTACACGTAGACTTAGGGTTTTGCTATGCGTAGAAACTACCAAAACTGATTATTCTGACCACAAGTATTTCTAAACCAGATTTTTATGATGAAAAAGCTTCAATATCACCAAAATAACACAAAAGTGTGAAACTTGATGATTCAACACTTGTTTTTACCTTATGCATAGGAATGACCACACGATTAAAACCAAGCTCAAAAACAATAAAATACACGTAAAGTTTCAAACTTTTTGCCAAAAACTTAAACCTTATCACCAAATAACCTTTAAAGTACAAGAATCTTGAGTTTTAAAGTGTAAAAAGTAAAGTTTTTAAGCGTATGAAAGTTGTAACACAAGAAACCCATGCGTATACTAAAAACTTCAAAAACAAAATTGTTTCACCCAACTATTTGGCGAATGATACCACTGTTAGGTTCCCATATTTGTAACACAAGCATCAATATGAAGAAATGAGATAGGAAAGTGATCGGATGAACACACTAACACACACACGAATATAAATGAAGAAAAGTTATGCGTAGGAGTGTATTAGAAATGAACAACCAACTCTCAAGTGAGAGTTACAAGACTATTTATAGGGGAAGGGAGCTAGGGCAACATATCTAGTCCCTTCCTTTCCTTTTTGGGCTTTTGCATAGGCTCATGGGCTTTCTACATGAGCCTAGCCTTAATTACTAATATAAAAGCCTTAATTAAGCTAACAATTACATATTGATTACTAACACTTGAGAAATGGTTTAGGAGTGATTCCAACAACTTTTGGGCATAAAAATCAGTTTTGGTGATAGTTTGTACTTTCTGCTCGTAGTAAAACCCTATTTTTACTCGTAAGCTCAAAGTCTACGCCTAAGCAGCAGTTACGCGTAAGAATTTCATCACTTGATCTTCAGAGCTGTTGGTTTACTCAGTGTTTTCTTGCTTGGATAAGCCTGAAAACACTTTGACTTTGGATATCTTTTTCACTGGTTTAAGTGTAAAGGATTTTTGGGTAAAACCCTAGTTTTACGCCTAAGCTTAAAACTTACGCGTAGAAACTTCTTTGGTTTACGCCTAAGCTAATTTTTTTCTCAAGTCTACGCGTAAGAAGTCACTACGCGTAAACTCTTGTCTACGCGTAAGTTGGGTGATTTGATAAAAATGAATAATAAAGAAGTGTGTAGTATGTGGGGTAACTCAAACGTATTAGGTTTGAGTACCGAGATCGTTCCGAACGAGGGTTTAATGGAATTTCCAACTCACGTCTCGATTATCGGGATTCGAATAAGAGAAGGGGATAATATGATGTTTTCTAAACTACGGGATAAGGAAAGTAAATGGAAATAAAACCTAAGGGGAAAACCTAAGAATTAAGGCAAACTACTCAAATCTATACTAAAACGCAAATACGGAATTAAAACGAAACGCGAATAAAATGCAAGTATGTCTAATCTAAATCCTAAAAATAACCTAAAATTACTTTTATACTAAAATTGATATTTGAAAACTATTTATGAATTAAAACTAATATTTAGGATTTTTCTGGATTTTATTAAAATTAAAAACTAATTTTTAACTATTAAAACAAAATTAAAATATTAAAAATTATGAAAATTAAGGGGAAAATTATGAAACTATTTTTATAAAATCTAAAATACCATAAGAGAATTTTCAAAACTATTTTTTATTTTTCTGATTATTTTTCTATTTTCTACTAATTTAAAACTATTTAATCTAATTTAAATTGTGAAAAATACCAAATAAAAGGGGAAAAATAGGGAAAAATATTTTTTATGCTTTTTATATTTTTCTTAAACTGGGAAAATTGAAAAATTATTTTTTTGAACTTTTTCTTAATTATTTGCAATAAAAGCTATTTAAAAGTACCTAAAAACTATTTTAAATTGAGAAAAATAGCAAACAGTGACCAAAAATTATGAAAATCTCAGGAAAGTTCTAAAATATTAATCTAAATCTATGAAAAATATAAAATGTGATGCTTATGTGGGGAATTTAAGAGCTGATGTGCAAACTGTTTCTAAATAAGCAATTGAAGATAAGCTAATAAGCACTATAATGCACCAATCTAATACAGAAGCTAGATTATATAATAAATACTCTAAAGCAACTTATTACAGCTACTCTTAACACCTAATAAGCAGTTTACCTAGATATTAAGCTAACTGATTTCTAAAGCAAAACAGCAAACTGGTCCTATGTTTGAGCTTATTCACAAGCCTCTCAGAAAAGCTTGTGTGAAAAACAGTTATGTGGTCTTCAAGACCACCTAGCAGACTATCACTAAACCAAAAATCAGACCCTGACCATTTGAAATAAACACTGTGCAAGGTCTGCACTTTTTGAAGAAAACTGCTGTTGACACCATTTTGACTTTTGAAAACAGTGAGGAAGTTTGACTAAAATGAGATTTAAGATCAAATGATTGACTGATTAAGCTGAGAGTGGATGTAATAAGACCCAAGTAAGCTAAATTAACAGATTATACACCTACATGTAAAATTCCAACAACTGATTCCAACAGAATAGAGATGAAGGGCAGTTATGTTGTGATTTTGACTTTGAGTGCAAATGGCAGCAAAATAAGGACAGAAATGAATGCAAATAACTATGACAAGCCTCAAACAACTGATCTATTCCAAAATGTTAACCTCTAGCTCAGTTTTAGTACTAATCCAAACACTCCTTAAAACCAATAAGATGCAAATGAAATCTGAGTTTAATAAAATTTGACTAAAACTAAATCTCAAATCATCAAAATACAACTAATCTCAGCTTTTTAACACATTTAAACTAGAATCTAACTAGAAATTGATTTGACTTTGAAATCTTGACTTTTGATGACTGATGTAAAATCTGAGTTTGAGAAAAGGTTTGGAGAAATTTCAAACTCACAGAAGCTTAGTTAGGCTTCTGTGAGTCTAAACAACTGAAAACAACAAGCTTAAATCAAGATTGTTAATCAAATGAGCATTTGCAGAAAATCAAGTAACAAGATGAAAAGTAAATTTGCATTAACAAAAGGCTGTTTACATTTTAAAATGAAATTACAACTACTCAAAATATAAGAACAGGACAGAAATATAAATGGTCAAAATTTCTCTAAAGCGTAAGAAATTGGACGATTTCAATGTGAGCCAAGAGGGTCTTTTTATAGCCATCAAGAGGTCTTGGGATCCTCTTTGGAAGAGCCTAGAAGGCTTATCCACAGCCACATGATCATTCCTTGTCACCATAGCCAATCAGAGTGCTCCAATTCACCCATTGAGGTGTTTCGGCCACTAGGATAGCTCCAATTGTCCACGTATGCAACCTTATCTGACAAGTCAGCTTCTAGAAGCCTTGGGAAAGATGCTAGTACGAGGTGGGTAATTGGGATGGGTAAATGGTGGTAAAAGGGTGGTTGGTTGCGTTTGGGAGGAAGGGGAAGAAAAGGTACTGTAGCGCGCGTTTGGTTTTGTTTATTATTAATCAAATTGGTTGACCGGGTATACTTGGGTTGACTTGGGTAAAGTGGCGGGGAAATGGGTATACGGGTTAGTATAAAAGGGTGGCCGGGTAGAGTTGTGGATTGGGTCATGTGTTTTGGGCCGAAGGTCTTTTTGGGTTGGATAATGGATTAGTATATCTTGGACTTGAATTGTGATTATTTAGTATACCAAGGACCAAACATGTAAAAGCTGAAACTCCAAGGATCAAACATGTAAATCTGAAAATCTCTTTTAAGGGCTACACTTGTCATTCTTCAAATAATCCAGGGGCTGATTTGCAACTTTTGAATCTTCAAGGGCCACTTTTGCCAAATGCTGAAACTTGAAGGGCCAGTTTTGCCAATTCTTCAAACTTGATTAAAACTTCCAAAAATCATCCTCGGAGAATAAAATCTTCATAAATGCTCAATTTTGATCTTCCGGCTCAGCTTAAGCTCTCACAATCTCTCGTGCTCGGATTTACGTCTGATTTGGTTCCTTTTTGTGTGTTTTTACATATTCGTACCTGCACAAGCACAAACTCAAGAAAACCATAAATATTAGCAATAAACGGCTCTTTCTTGGTTATTTTGGGTCAGTTTTGATAATGAAAAGGTATGTGTTTAAGCACATACCAAAATACCCCAGACGAGACCATTGTCGTGTCCTCACGCAATGCAATCAACTCACGCTTCTAAAACCAAGGATTTCAATCTCTTTCTACTAAACCTATGAAGAAGTAGCAAAGATTCCTCAAAAGAGATTAAGAAAGCCTTAATTCTAAAAACGCCCCGTTTACCTTTTAAATTCACATATATAGATATTACGATTAAGCACTTTCCGGTTATGAATGACGGTTTTGTTGAACTTTCATGTCGATCAATAACTCCAACATTTTTCAAAAGACATGTTAGGATCACGGAGTAGAAAACACAACACAGCGTGAAGTGACCATACGGATAGAATACATCGTCCCTGATTTTTCACAAGTCCCAAACTAAGCGTAAAACCGAAATCATTGTTAAATTTGATTCTAGATGCTAACACTACCCATGGAAGTTACTTGTGTAATTACCTTTTGCTCCCATTTTCCTATTTTTCTCTAGATTTTTTTATTTTTGTGAGAAATGAATTTCTTCAAATTTCTCGTTTCGATAACTTTTATTACGATAAAGATACAAAGCTAAGTCGATAATTAGTTATTCATCTTCCCTCAAGAACCATTGTCCCAAAAATGAGGTCCACATCAAGGAATTTTTATTCACTTATATTTTTGACTTTTTCATTTTTTTCATATCATCTTTTTTTTTTTTTTTTTTTTTTTTTTTTTTTTTTTTTTTTGCACTTATTTTTTTACTTATATGAGCTATGAACTACGGAGCTTCACGGGGTAATTCCAAGACTGTAGGCTTCATGAAATGAGGATCCCGGCTGGCTAGGCTAAGACCTCACTCAATCCCGGCTAAAGATCCAAGGGTCCGATCTCGACACCGCAGCTCATAACTTTACTTATTACTTTTCACTTATCACTTATTGCTTATTTATTACGGATCCTTGATGTGTACCCAATTTTTAAAACAAAGATTCTTTTAAGAAGATAAAGAACTAACTATCGCCAAAAACTCAACATCTCTAATTATTCATTAGACAGATATGGGGTGAAACAATTTTGTGGGAACAAAAAGCCATAAGTACCTTCGATGGGCTCTAAGGAGAAACAACTACTCCACGCTTAGCATCTAAACTCATAAGTAACTCTATCATTTCTCGATCTCTGAAAATTTAAAATCCCAAATAATGAGATCCGCAGATGCTTAGCCGATAATTTTTTAGATTACCTATGGTTAAGGGAACAAGCTAGGGCTCAACACGCCCGGTCAAGTCAGAATTCTATTCCTACTCTCACCAGCGGAAAGTCAACAAGGTGTCAAAACATATATTAACTTAGCAAATGCTTCGTCTAATGAAATAAAGTTATGCATATTTAAAGTTACTCAGGGAAACTTGCAAAATCTTGGCCTTGTGAGCTAGAATTCGCATTTTATAGCTTCTTGTCTAAGAGACTAGCAAAACTTTTCAATCAAAAAGACTTAACAAAAGCTTACAAAAATTTTTAAATTTTGCTCATTTTTGCACAATTTTTTATTTTCTAAGGGAAAACGGGGTTACGAGAGAAACACGGCAGAGAATAAAGCAAGTGCGGTCAAATCAAATCGAAGATTACCCTACCCCAGACTAGAACGAAACATTGTCCTCAATGTTTAAAGCAAGGGTATCACGAAAATCTAAAAGCCGTTTATTAAGTATGCTAGAAGATAAAAGTTAGTCGATAAGATTTCGGATATCGGATTTCCATCAGCATCGATCATGAAACTCGAGTGGAGAAAAGACAAACTTCGAGCACGAGAGTCTTCATATCGGGAACATCCTACACACAACATCACAAACAACCAAACACGAGAAATCGAAGAGGCTGACCCCTTCGCGTCACTTATTAGAAAATAGAAAGAAAATAGAGATAAGCATGGGGTGCCTCCCATGCAGCGCTACTGTTTTTGATCACCGAGTCGCTAGCCTGACTCGATCCCCGAATTCAGTTGTCCTTGGGGAAGAAAATGGTAGAGATACCAGGGTCAAAAACAGTGTCCTCATTCCCGAAGGAATGAGACTGGGTGGGTTGGGAGGGAAAGAAAATGTCGGGCTTCAGCACATATGGGATAACTTCTCCCAAACTCACATGAGGTTTTTCAAGAAAGAGTGATCCATCATCCGGTGGTTTTGCGGGCGGACGAAGGGATGACGGATCACAATAAGAATACTCCATAGAAGAAAGGAGTCCATGGTATAGAAAAGTGTTACTTGAAGGTTCATCAACGAAGGCATCCAAGAGAGGATCCTTTTTCCGGTTAACTTTTGTTTTATGAATGTCCTCTCCGAAGAGTATCCCGGGGTTAAAAATCTTGTTCTCGGAGAGGAAGGAAATCAAAGTATCATCTACGTGAAAATCCTCACGAGGAGAGGAATCACTCTCGGATAAAAAATAATGTTGGACCTCAGGATCAACAAGTTCATCTGTCGAAAACTTCACTTCCTTTTCTTTCTTTGGGAAAAACGGATCATCGTACTCATTTTCTTTATTCTGAGAGAAAATCGAGTCGGTAGGAGCAAGTTCATCGGTGAACTCCTCACTTTCTTCGTCAAAGAGTTGATTCTCAAAAATTTGATTATATTCAGAATCGAATTCAAACAAGGGATTTGTGAATGTCGTTTTGAAAGATTCTGGATTGAAAGAATGCTCAGAAGAAGTTTCCATAATTTCAGAAGAAGGAGTGGGATTGCCACTCAAAGGAAGGTTGATTTTCTTAGAAATCGGAGGTGGGACAGGTGGTGTGCTCTTAGAGCTACCAGTTTCCACCACTACCGTTGTAGACTCCTTTTCTTGTTTCTTTGTCCGTTCAGCTTGTATTGTCGACATACTCTTAATCGTAAACCTTGAAAGATCAATTCGAGACGGTTTAGGTTTAACTTTCTCCACATCATCCGGTTCATCCGGATGGGGCTAAGAAGATGGCTCGTTAGATAACAATTTTTCAAGAAAAAGAATGTCCCCCTCCGGGTCAAAAGTAGCATCATCAATCTCAACGGGAACTGAATCATCATTAAGAAAGGCCTCGATCTCTTCCCGAATAGGGTCACTTTCTGTAGTGAGAGACGGGAAAGAGTCGGCCATAATTGGATTAGACGGTAAAGTGGGATTGCCACTTTCTTCAGAGAAATCAATCACACCGATGCTATGAATCGAATGATCATCGGGCGGAGGTTTTGAAGTTTGCTCGGCATAAAACATTATATTTTCATTTCCTTTTCTGATCGTTAACGTTCCTTGGTAATGATCCACAAGGACTTTCGCGGTTCTCAAGAATGGTCTTCCTCTATATCAACGACGGCGAAATCCACGGGAAAATGGAATTTATCCACTCGTACCATAACATCGTTGACTACACCAACCGTGTGAGCAATTGTTCGATTAGCTAATTCGATAGTCATACAAGTCGGTATAAGAGTCTTCAATCCAAGCTTATGATATATCGCAAGAGGCATGAGACTTATGCTTGCACCTGAATCGGTCAAGGCATTACATTCCTCAGTATCATTCAAAGAGCAAGGAAGGAGAAATTTCCCGGGATCACCAAGCTTCTCGGGAGCTTGGTTTGAGGAAGAATTAAACGGTGTAGGCTCAAGTGAAATTTTTGAAATTTGTTCCAATTTCTTTTCATAAATCATGTCAGCAGCTTTTATCATATCAGTCGTGAGTTTAAACTTTGTTCCAGAAACAACTTTCATATTGTCTAATCGTGATTGAATCGATTTGCACGGTGTAAGATTAGAACTTGGTGTTATGACGGAGATAGAAGGAACTTGGGCAACCAGAGGTTGGACGTATTTGGCTTTCCCATTATCAAGAGGAATTACCGGGTCCTTTGTCACCTCGGTCTCTCGTGCTACATTCCTCACCGGAGAAGAAGTAGTCATTGAGGGCCCATCATCTCGAATGGTTACGGATTTCATTTGTAACACCCTAGGCAAATCCCACATCGGCTGTGGCCGGGAGAGATGCTGGGCTCATAAGATAACATTCGCCTTACAATGACACAACGCGTTTTGTGGTCTACTGCGAGTGGAGTTCTGAAGAACTGGCAGTTAAGCGTGCTCATGTGAGAGTTGTACTGGCTTGGGTGACCTGCCGGGAAGTCTTCAAATGAGGCCACAAAAACAAATCCGTGAGCCTACGGGCAAAGCGGACAATATTGTGGTCAGATAAGGCGGGGTGTTACAAGTGGTATCAGAGCCACTCCTGAGCCATTCGGGATGGTGGGGCAAACCTCATCGAGGACGATGAGTCCCTAAGGGGGGGGGGGTGATTGTAACACCCTAGGCAAATCCCACATCGTCTGTGGCCTGGAGAGATGCTGGGCTCATAAGATAACATTCGCCTTACAATGACACAACGCGTTTTGTGGTCTACTGCGGGTGGAGTTTTTAGGAACTGGTAGTTAAGCGTGCTCATGTGAGAGTAGTACTGGCTTGGGTGACCTGCCGGGAAGTCTTCAAATGAGGCCACAAAAACAAATCCGTGAGCCTACGGGCAAAGCGGACAATATTGTGGTCAGATAAGGCGGGGTGTTACAAGTGGTATCAGAGCCACTCCTGAGCCGTTCGGGATGGTGGGGCAAACCTCATCGAGGACGATGAGTCCCTAAGGGGGGGTGATTGTAACACCCTAGGCAAATCCCACATCGGCTGTGGCCGGGAGAGATGCTGGGCTCATAAGATAACATTCGCCTTACAATGACACAACGCGTTTTGTGGTCTACTGCGAGTGGAGTTCTGAGGAACTGGCAGTTAAGCGTGCTCATGTGAGAGTAGTACTGGCTTGGGTGACCTGCCGGGAAGTCTTCAAATGAGGCCACAAAAACAAATCTGTGAGCCTACGGGCAAAGCGGACAATATTGTGGTCAGATAAGGCGGGGTGTTACAAACAAATCCGTGAGTCCCTAAGGGGGGGTGATTGTAACACCCTAGGCAAATCCCACATCGTCTGTGGCCTGGAGAGATGATGGGCTCATAAGATAACATTCGCCTTACAATGACACAACGCGTTTTGTGGTCTACTGCGGGTGGAGTTCTTAGGAACTGGTGGTTAAGCGTGCTCATGTGAGAGTAGTACTGGCTTGGGTGACCTATCGGGAAGTCTTCAAATGAGGCCACAAAAACAAATCCGTGAGCCTACGGGCAAAGCGGACAATATTGTGGTCAGATAAGGCGGGGTGTTACATCATTTCTCCCTTCGGGTTTGGAATCGTGTTATTTGGGAGAGAACCGGAACCCGAGGGTTGACTCATTTGGCACAAAACAGCATTCAACATACTTTCAAGTTTATTCTGCGAAGCATCCAATTTGTTGTTCTGAAGTCGAATTTCGTTCTTAAACTCATTGCTTTGTCTAGTTAACGAAGATTGAAACTCGTTTCTCAAACTTGAAATCTGGGTTCTCATGGTTTGGATGGTAGCATTATTGTTCTGAACGTAATTCGAGAATTCATTAGGAGGCAAAGGTGAAGCTTGATAGCTTGGATTTGGATATCCTTGATTGTAGTTAACTCCTTGGTTTGGGTATTGATTTGTTGGGGCTTTGAATTGGTTTTGAACATTTGGTCCACGAACTTGATTCTGATTAAAACGATTCTGATTATTTGATGGGGAAAATCCCGGAGGTCCCATTTGATTACTAACACGAGGGTTTGTTTCAACTTGAGGACGGTATTGGTTACCTCCGGTTACGGCATTAGCTTCGAAAGGATTGCCATCGGTGGCGGTACAATTGTAGTAGGCATGCGGGCCACCACAAGTAGTACAAGTCGTTTCCACCGCTTTGACTTGAGCGGGTAGAGAAGAATTAACCTTAGCCGTCTTAATCTTAACCAAGGCCTGGATCATATCAGTAAGCTTATCAATCTTAGCATCGGTGCTAGACGTATTTCCGTGAGACGAGGACGATGGTGTAACATTCACTCGAGCAGCAACCGATTTGCTACGTGAAGTACGAACTTTAGATTTGTTCTCAATAATCGACAAGGCATCTCTCGTTGATCGGGTCAACAAATTACCACCCGCGGCGGCATTGAGAGAGTCTTGATCAGTCTCATTCAAACCGTTATAAAACGTATCAAGTTGGTGCAACTCAGAAAAACCATGATGGGGACATTGCCTAAGCAAATCTTTGAATCGGTCCCATGCCTCACTAAATGATTCATCAAATCTTTGTGTGAATTTTGTTATTTCATTTTTTAGGCTTGTTGTTTTAGACGGTGGGAAGAATTCGTTCATGAATTTTGAAACTAAATCCTCCCATGTGGTTATCGATCGAGGGGGTAGTTTTTCGAGCCAAATCCGGGCGGCCCCCTCGAGTGAAAATGGAAAGAGGAGTAGCTTGATAGCCTCTTCCGGAACGTTACGGTACTTGATCATAGACGTGAGCTTGTTAAACCGTCGGATATGAGAGTGAGGATCGTCCCTCTCAAATCCGTAAAATTGGCTCGATGATACCAAGTTGATCAAGCCGTGTTTAAGCTCAAAGTTATCGGCAACGATTGACGGGACGACGATGGCTTCTCCATAACCCTCGGTGGGTGCCTGGAGTTGTTCTAGCATGGATCGGTTGTCCTCCGCCATTTCGATGATGGGCGGGATCTGATTAGTTCGAATCTCGGGTTCGACTAATGGAGCACGTCTATTTCGCCTTCTCGGAATTGTAGCGGTTTCAAGTATCGGTCTGTAGTTATTAGAACGAGTGCGCATGCACTTTCAAAAACCAAGGCAATTAAAAGAGAACGGTATTCGAAAACACAGTGAACTTAACCAATAATCCCAAGTGAATAAATCACCTCTACAAGACAAACGCACAAGCGAGCGGAGAAGCTTTGTAGGTCAGCGCGAAGCTTATTAAAAACCCGCTTCTTTTCAGCCGCAATTTAATGTCAGGCCGTCCTTATACCCACCACACAGTTTGTTTATCCGATAGAGATAAATAAATTCACAAGCGACACAAAGGCAAGTTTTTGATCTTTGGTTCGGGAACTTATTAATGATAACACCTCCGTTGAGAATGTTATATAATTGGTGTCTTCTATTTATTAGCAAAAACACAAGAGAAAATCTTTTTGTATTTTTAATCTGATATATATATATATACAAAAGAAAAAGGAAAATATTTTTTACTTTTTTATTTTATAGAAAAATAGTAACTTCACGAATGAAGGATCTCGAGTCACTAATCGTCAAACCTCAAACGATATTGTCGTGACACAACCTCCCCGGCAGCGGCGCCAAAATTTGATTTCAGAAAAATCAATAATAAAGAAGTGTGTAGTATGTGGGGTAACTCAAACGTATTAGGTTTGAGTACCGAGATCGTTCCGAACGAGGGTTGAATGGAATTTCCAACTCACGTCTCGATTATCGGGATTCGAATAAGAGAAGGGGATAATATGATGTTTTCTAAACTACGGGATAAGGAAAGTAAATGGAAATAAAACCTAAGGGGAAAACCTAAGAATTAAGGCAAACTACTCAAATCTATACTAAAACGCAAATACGGAATTAAAACGAAACGCGAATAAAATGCAAGTATGTCTAATCTAAATCCTAAAAATAACCTAAAATTACTTTTATACTAAAAATGATATTTGAAAACTATTTATGAATTAAAACTAATATTTAGGATTTTTCTGGATTTTATTAAAATTAAAAACTAATTTTTAACTATTAAAACTAAATTAAAATATTAAAAATTATGAAAATTAAGGGGAAAATTATGAAACTATTTTTATAAAATCTAAAATACCATAAGAGAATTTGCAAAACTATTTTTTTATTTTTCTGATTATTTTTCTATTTTCTACTAATTTAAAACTATTTAATCTAATTTAAATTGTGAAAAATACCAAATAAAAGGGGAAAAATAGGGAAAAATATTTTTTATGCTTTTTATATTTTTCTTAAACTGGGAAAATTGAAAAATTATTTTTTTGAACTTTTTCTTAATTATTTGCAATAAAAGCTATTTAAAAGTACCTAAAAACTATTTTAAATTGAGAAAAATAGCAAACAGTGACCAAAAATTATGAAAATCTCAGGAAAGTTCTAAAATATTAATCTAAATCTATGAAATATATAAAATGTGATGCTTATGTGGGGAATTTAAGAGCTGATGTGCAAACTGTTTTTAAATAAGCAATTGAAGATAAGCTAATAAGCACTATAATGCACCAATCTAATACAGAAGCTAGATTATATAATAAATACTCTAAAGCAACTTATTACAGCTACTCCTAACACCTAATAAGCAGTTTACCTAGATATTAAGCTAACTGATTTCTAAAGCAAAACAGCAAACTGGTCCTATGTTTGAGCTTATTCACAAGCCTCTCAGAAAAGCTTGTGTGAAAAACAGTTATGTGGTCTTCAAGACCACCTACCAGACTATCACTAAACCAAAAATCAGACCTTGACCATTTGAAATAAACACTGTGCAAGGTCTGCACTTTTTGAAGAAAACTGCTGTTGACACCATTTTGACTTTTGAAAACAGTGAGGAAGTTTGACTAAAATGAGATTTAAGATCAAATGATTGACTGATTAAGCTGAGAGTGGATGTAATAAGACCCAAGTAAGCTAAATTAACATATTCTACACCTACATGTAAAATTCCAACAACTGATTCCAACAGAATAGAGATCAAGGGCAGTTATGTTGTGATTTTGACTTTGAGTGCAAATGGCAGCAAAATAAGGACAGAAATGAATGCAAATAACTATGACAAGCCTCAAACAACTGATCTATTCCAAAATGTTAACCTCTAGCTCAGTTTTAGTACTAATCCAAACACTCCTTAAAACCAATAAGATGCAAATGAAATCTGAGTTTAATAAAATTTGACTAAAACTAAATCTCAAATCATCAAAATACAACTAATCTCAGCTTTTTAACACATTTAAACTAGAATCTAACTAGAAATTGATTTGACTTTGAAATCTTGACTTTTGATGACTGATGTAAAATCTGAGTTTGAGAAAAGGTTTGGAGAAATTTCAAACTCACAGAAGCTTAGTTAGGCTTCTGTGAGTCTAAACAACTGAAAACAACAAGCTTAAATCAAGATTGTTAATCAAATGAGCATTTGCAGAAAATCAAGTAACAAGATGAAAAGTAAATTTGCATTAACAAAAGGCTGTTTACATTTTAAAATGAAATTACAACTACTCAAAATATAAGAACAGGACAGAAATATAAATGGTCAAAATTTCTCTAAAGCGTAAGAAATTGGACGATTTCAATGTGAGCCAAGAGGGTCTTTTTATAGCCATCAAGAGGTCTTGGGATCCTCTTTGGAAGAGCCTAGAAGGCTTATCCACAGCCACATGATCATTCCTTGTCACCATAGCCAATCAGAGTGCTCCAATTCACCCATTGAGGTGTTTCGGCCACTAGGATAGCTCCAATTGTCCACGTATGCAACCTTATCTGACAAGTCAGCTTCTAGAAGCCTTGGGAAAGATGCTAGTACGAGGTGGGTAATTGGGATGGGTAAATGGTGGTAAAAGGGTGGTTGGTTGCGTTTGGGAGGAAGGGGAAGAAAAGGTACTGTAGCGCGCGTTTGGTTTTGTTTATTATTAATCAAATTGGTTGACCGGGTATACTTGGGTTGACTTGGGTAAAGTGGCGGGGAAATGGGTATACGGGTTAGTATAAAAGGGTGGCCGGGTAGAGTTGTGGATTGGGTCATGTGTTTTGGGCCGAAGGTCTTTTTGGGTTGGATAATGGATTAGTATATCTTGGACTTGAATTGTGATTATTTAGTATACCAAGGACCAAACATGTAAAAGCTGAAACTCCAAGGATCAAACATGTAAATCTGAAAATCTCTTTTAAGGGCTACACTTGTCATTCTTCAAAAAATCCAGGGGCTGATTTGCAACTTTTGAATCTTCAAGGGCCACTTTTGCCAAATGCTGAAACTTGAAGGGCCAGTTTTGCCAATTCTTCAAACTTGATTAAAACTTCAAAAAATCATCCTCGGAGAATAAAATCTTCATAAATGCTCAATTTTGATCTTCCGGCTCAGCTTAAGCTCTCTCAATCTCTCGTGCTCGGATTTACGTCTGATTTGGTTCCTTTTTGTGTGTTTTTACATATCCGTACCTGCACAAGCACAAACTCAAGAAAACCATAAATATTAGCAATAAACGGCTCTTTCTTGGTTATTTTGGGTCAGTTTTGATAATGAAAAGGTATGTGTTTTAGCACATACCATTGGGTATTACGCGTAACGTTATTTCTACGCCTAAGCTGGTTTCTACGCATAATGTTACTTCATCTACTAACTCTAAGTTTCATTCGATTACAAAGATCCATCATCAACACAAGTTTCAAGATGTCTCAACCACCATACTCTAGCTACTTTCCTCATGAGTATCCTCAACAACAACAACAACAATTCTATCAACAATATTCTCCACCATCTCCATAACAATTGCAACAATTTCAACAACAATTTCAACACTTTCCTCAAGGAGCAAATCCTCTTCCACCACAAATGGTTCCACCAAACCCTCGTCAACAAGTACAACATTATACCTACTTTCAAAATCAATATCCCGCCAAGTATGCTATGAATGTTACAACACCAAAGGAACCCTCTTGGTTTGCAAAGATGTGTGAAGCTTTAAGTTGCCAACAATCCATTCATGAAGCTGGATCCCTTGACAGACCTCCAATGCTCACTCCCAAAAACTACGATTAATGGGTGAGAAGGTTCTTTAGGTTTTGTGATCTAAAGAAGCCACATGGTAAGTTTTTGAAGAAGGTCATCCTTGATGGTCCTTATCAGGTGCGTACTCTCATTGTACCCGGAGATCCAAATGCTAATCCACCAAGAGATGATGTTACCAACGTTGTCGGTCTTGATCAACTTACTACTGACCAACTTCTTCACTTAGAAGCTGATGAAATTGCAATGCAATATATCCTTTTGGGATTACCCAATCTGATACTTCGTAGTGTTGATGCTCAAAAGACTGATAAAGCGATGTGGGAACACATTCATCTTCTAATGGAAGGCACTGAACTCAATCAAGAGGACATGGAATAAAAAATCTACTTAGCATATGAACACTTCATGATTGAACCAGGGGAGACATTAGAGTCATATCATCATCGGTTCTCAGACATTATCAATGACTTGGATAAACATAATATCATTATGCCAAGGATTGCAATCAATACAAAGTTCCTAATCTGTCTTGGTCCTGATTGGGAAAAGTATGTTACATTTATCCGTCAAGCGAAGAATCTTCATCAAGCTACATACGGATTGTTGTATGACTATTTGAAGCATCACCAAAAGGAAGTTGACAAAGAAAGAATCATCCATGGAGTCCCTGCTTCGCCTTCACTCTCGGATAATCAAACTCTTGCTTTGTGGGCTCAAGCATGTTATCCTCAATTCCTGACCTTGCCAACAACCTTCACAAATGCTCCACAACCAACTGCTCAGATCAAACCATATGATCCATCACAGCAATAATCAAAAGAAACTCAATTGGTTCCATACAACAACAACAATGATCGAGCACTCTACAGTTAATTAAATGAGGATGCAGAAGCCTTCGATGCATTGAATTAAGGATTTGTTATGATTGTAAGAGCCTTCGGACGTTTTGATAACAAATCCAATAACCGCATTCGCACCACGTCAAATACAAGGAATCAAGTTGTTGTTAACAATGGAAGGGTTGATGTTCAGAATTGTGGAAATGGTCGTCAGATGAGTAGTGGTCAAGGGTTTAATGTTAATGGAAGGAATAACATGGGTCCTTCACAACAACGGGTTCAAGTGGTTGATTAGGGAAATGCTCAAACTGGGGTTAATGGTCTCCGATGCTATAACTGCAATAACAAGGGTCATCTGGCTAATGCATGCCCAAAGCCGAGAACAAGAGGTTGCGCTTATCACAAAGAAGCTTTACTCTTGGCTCTCAAGGATGAAGCTGGTGGAACTCTTACCAACAAGGAACAGAGCTTCATGGCTAATGCAGATTCTGATGATGACATGGAAGACTTGCAGGTTGATGCTACTGTGATGTTAATGGCAAACATGCAAGAACTCCATATGAGTAACAAAGGCCCAGTGTATGACATTGACGGCTTGTCTCAGGTACCGGATCAAAACATACTCATTAATGATCTGATATCTCCGCCAACATCTGCATCCGACGAGGCTCAGAGTGTTCAACATGAATCTTCTACATCTCATTCCAATAATAATTAAATGGATCCCGTAGTTATATTTGACGATCAAGATGACCTTATGGTTAATATTGATAATCAAGCTGACTCTGTGGTCATATTTGAGGATCTAAATAATGATCATGTTGAGATTCAAGTTGAACAAGATGAACCTTTTTCTAATCCAGATCTTGAGCTCATGACCAACTTAATTAAGACCAACCAATCTCAACTGGAAAAGTGCAATGACATCAATAAGAAATTGCAAGATAAAATTGCACTGTTGAATAAGGATAATGAATGCTATAAGTTCTAACTCAACATTTTTCAAACTAAAGAGAAACGTGAAAAAGGTTTTGAAGTCGCATTTGCTAAATCTTACCAAAATGAAAAATCTTTGGAAAAACAGATATGTGATCTAGTTGCATCCAAGAATGCTTTGTGGTCCTAAATAGAACAATTGAAATTTGATCATAAACAACAACTTAACGCTCTTACTTCGGAAACTCAAAAGCCAAATCTGAGTTGTTAACTTGTCAAAAACATTTTTGTGAGTACAAAAAGCATTCTAGGAAACAAATAGATGACTATCTTGAAGAAATTGTCGACTTACAAAACAAAATCAAAGAGTTTTGAAATGTTGTTTACAAACATGGTGAGTCAATCACAACAATTCAAAAGTTTTCTTTTAAACCAAATCCTGATGGATATGGACCAATTCTTGCTGATTACAAACCACGTTTTTCACATAGAGCATTCAAACCAAATCCTCAAGTTTACAGTGCAGAACATAGAATTGATGACTCCATTATGAGTGTTGTTGAATATAATCATTTGGAGGAATTAGATGCAGAAGACGAGAGTCGGTCAAAAATGGAAAATGTTGTTTATAACAAACCATTTAAGTATTCAAAAGCCATAACTTTCATCACACAACAGGATAATTGTAACACACCTTGGGCTATTACGCTTACTCCTGAGTCCTCTTCTAATGATGGTCCCCGACACAATGTTGCACAAATTAATGGTCCTTTACCTTCTTTTAGTGAAATAAATCCATTAGCTAAACGATGTCAGGTTCTAAAATACGTTGACACTTTCATGTGTGACATCAAACTTTTGGAACATGCAATTGAAGTTAATTCCGAAATAAAAGCTGAACATTTTCAATCGGCATTTGCACGACAACAAACGGATATTTTTCAGAAAGGGCTTTTACCACATGTTCGAAATTTAAAAATGTGTGCAATCTATTGGGAACGGGAACTTCAGAAGGAGATTGGGCTTATGAAAACAGTTTTCGAGAAAACAGAAACATCGATTTCAAATACTAAACGTAAAAAGAAAATGTTAAGAAATCATGTTGACCGACTCTTGGAAGATGATATATGTGCTGATACCATAAATGTTGTGTTACTACATTTAGTTGCATATGCATTTGATTATATTGCTGTTGATTCTGTTGAAAATATTGAGAATACCGATAATGTGTCACAAATCAAGTCTTTAAAAAATGAAAATGAGTGATTGTTAAATGAGCATTCCAATGCAAAACGTCGTCTTCAATGGTGTCAAAAAGATTGTCAAAATCGTGAACTTGCTTTGCAAAACAAGATTAACCAGTTGCGTTCAAAATCTCTTGATCCTAAAATAGAACAACTGGATGATGAAAACGTGTCTTTAAAATGTCAAATTTCAAAATATGAACACGAAATTACCAAATTCAAAACTGAATATGGTGTCATATTTGATTTGCTCAAAAAGACTCGTGCTCAAGCGTCAAAAGATGCTGGTGATCATCTTGCATATACCAAAGAAGTTTTATATGGAAACACTCGCTCTGAAAAACAACATTTGTTACACACTATCCTGGACTTGAAAGCGGAGTTGGTAAAACTTAAGAAAGATAATATTAGTAACACTAATGCCATTGCCCCATGAATGTTTAAAATTAACACTAGAATGCCTAATGACAAACCACAAGATACTAATGTGCTTCCTTCTACTGAAACAGGACTAGTTGCCTCTTTTCCCAACGTTAGCACTACACAGCTTAAGAGCAAAACAAGGAAGAATAGGAAGTTGCGACGTTAGAAAAGATCAATAAAGACCTCTGAAGTAGAAGAACACCTTAGGACTTTGAATAAAACTCAAGTTGCACCCACGTTAGACATTGCGTTATGTTAGGATTTAGAAAATCCATAATGAAGTGTCGGTCACCCCAACTATAGTCTAGCACAAGTTAGCTCGTAGACATATCGTTATTTACTGTTTATTAGTTTAGTTATTATCTTAGTGCAACACCGTGGAGGAAGGACGGGTCTTTACCCACTGTATGCCTGATCCACAGTCCGACAGGAGGACGTTGTCTTTGTAACTATAAATACCCCTTCCATCCTTGGAAGGGGTGGTGCTTTCTCTTAATCTAACCTTCTCTTTTTGTTTATCTCTCTAGAATCACCCTCTCCTTTCTTCATCTCTCTAGAACCATGTCTTTCTTGTATCATCACCATCCAAGGCCACCCGAATCATCTATAACACAATATATGTAAGATCCTACAAATGGTATCAAAGCCAGGTTGTTGTGTTATCTTTGATTTGTGTGGTTTCGTACCATGGTTATTGTGTTATATTGATTTATGTTGGTTTGAATCTTGTTTTCAAAACTGTTTTTGTATCACTTTTTGGTCGAAAAAAATTCTTTCTTTCTTATTATTGTGGTTAACCAGTTTTTAAACAAGTTTTATGTATCCTATTTTGGTCTAAAAAGTCATCTTGTCTATCACAGGTTACAGGTCTTGTGTCAATTCTGTCCATAATAGATTTATGTACTATCATTTTTATGTCTTTTTAATACCATATTCGTGAATTTTATGTGGTCAAACTGGGTCAAAGAAGCAGTTTTTATGCAAGTTTTTTTGGGTTTTCTATGAAGATGATCGGAAAACATGGTCGGAAACATCGCCGTAAAAAGTCAAATATTCAAAACCCTCATTTTCTACGCATAACCCATCTTCAGAGATATTTACGCATAACTGTGAAGTTATGCGTAAGGACTATTACGCGTAAGGTTTTAACGCGTAAGCATATGCTTACGCGTAACCTTGACCAGGCTTACGCATATGCCTTTGCTTACGCATAAGAATGGTTACGCGTAAGAGACCATGACTTTACACATAAGCTAAATGACCTGTTTAAGCATAAGCTAAATGACCAGTTTTATGCATAAGGTTTCGAGGTAAAACAAAGTTACGCGTAAGAATTTAAATGAGCAGAAAAAGAAAGAAACTTTATGCATAAACAAATGACCTAGACCATATACCAAGTACCAAACGCCGACTCATCAAGACCTCAGGTCGACACCATCATTAGTCCAAACGACTGAAAACCAACAACAAATCTAACTTCGCCAACATCCAATCTCTAATCTATCCCAACTCTTACTCCATCTCTATCAAGACTCAAAAAGATAAATATTTGATTAATCTCATATTTGATTCAATTTTTTTTTAATCTTTTAAAGATTTTTTCTTGAATCATCATCATCATCGACATCATCTTGATAATATCCGAACACTCAAAGAGACAAGATAACAATTATGTTATTTGTTCTATTTGGTTCGTTCAAACATCAAATTTAAAAACGAAAAAACAACTCAATTCAACCTTACCCGAGACCTTGGTTGTTACAAGATCTTGAAGCCTTGAAATATGGTTTCTTGATTGTTCTGGAGCAGTAAAAGAAAAAAAATTAAAAACAAGGTACGGTGGTTGCTCTTGCAAGGAGTTTGATTCATGGTCGTGAGATTCATGGTAATGATGTAAAAGGTTGAGTTGCGTTTGACTGATAAGAAATCAGTTTGATGAAAGAAATTGTTTGTGATGTAGGTGGATTGTTACAAGATGTGATAAGTTCTTTGTGTTAGATCTGATTTGGGATGAGTATGTTGTGGGAGGCGTATTATGTGTGAAGAGTGGGTTTGGGGTTAATGATATGACCTAAAAATTAGGGTACCAATCTCTTATATCCGTTTTTAACAAAGCTGAACATGGATCGGGTATATTGCCATTTGGAACGGGCTGGTGTTTGGTGGATGTGTTATTGGTGATTGGGCCAGGAATAACCAACTAGCTATTGGGCTTCAGTTTATTATTTAATGAATGGTGGTTTGGGCTATGAGTTGTGTTTACACATATGGTATAAATGGTCTCTCAAAATGGTTATCCGAATTATTTTGGATATACAGATTTTTGATAACATTTGACGTACAAAGTGGTATTTTGGTATGATAAATTTTCACGGAAGGACACAAATTCACGGCTTGAGCGATAATCAAAAATGATCACGGGGTTTTTTGTATGGTATTACTTACGAGATATTAGCCGTATCGGGTTATTCCCATATGTGGTCATTACTATTAGCCGATGAATCAATGGAGGTTCAATTTCAGCAATTCCCATAAGATATTTGACGCCACATAATGTCAATGATACTTCATAGTCTAAGAAAAATCTTTCAAGAATCTTCAGCGTCAGTTATGATTTTTCAAGATGTTTGCTTATGGCAAGAACTTCTTGTGCAAATGGTCGTACACGTTATGATGCTTCCGAAAGTTCGAAACCATCATGGGGGAGAAACGTGAACTTTGATGTGTTACGGTTAACCTTGAGGGAAAAGGAGTTTAATACTACTTGACTTAGTATGGTTTGTGAAGTTGTCTACATATGGGTAAGGAATTGTTGATGATGAGAATGAACCGTTGTGAAAACCGCTGCATGTTCCCCTAAAACAGACATTCACCGAAACCAAAGTTGTCATAACACTTTCAAACTGACATTGTTTACGGTTTAGTCTTGATTTTGTAAAATCCCGTGAAAGAAATTATTTCTCGGTTTAAATCATAGATTTGTAAAATCCCGTAACAATGGAAACATCCTGGTAAAAGTAAAGTGCATTTCCGGATCTATCTCTTGGTTTATTCTTGGTTTTGTAAAATCCCGCGAATGAAACTATTTCTCGGTTTAAACCATAGAATTGTAAAATCCTGTGATGATGGAACCATCCTGGAGAAAGGAAAGTGTATTTCGAGGTCTTATCTGATACTGTTGCTACAGTTTCTACTTCGAAGAAGGGATAAAAGGGTGTACTTCATGAATTGGATGTGTGTATGGATATTCGTCATGGCAGTTTGGTTATTACATGGTTTTATGGGGTTATGTGCTTCTAACCATGGTCGGGATGAAACCATTATCATAATTCACTTAAAACGTCAAAGGAGGCTAGATTTAAGCTTTTAACCAGAAGATGTGACAACAGCGTTAATTTAGTATTATTTATTTGAGGTTGAAGTGAAATATCACGGGCGAGTGTACTTAGTATCTGAAGGTATCGGGGATGGTTGGATGAAGATTCTTCGAGATCCTTTTTTGAGCTTTTTCAAAAATGAAGACTTGGAAATCTAGTTATTGTTGGGTGTCTTTTCCTTTTCTTTTACCACTTGGGGGAATTGGGCTCTTACCACCACAAAATAACTATCACTTTAAGGAGTTATGTTGTAGTGCTTAGTGTCACATTCAATTGTGGATTTTCAAGAGGTGATGCACGTCTTATACTTGATGGTTGGTTGGATGAAGAGTATAGAGTACTAAGAGATTCAATGGAGGATGAAGTCTCAGCACCGCTCTTTGTTACATATGTGCAAGTTTAAGTCACGAGTTCGGGTTAGTTTACTTCAAGGTCAAATTCATCATATTGGATTTTCTCCATCATCTGTCATGACAAAGAGCCTACTGAATAATAATGGGGTTGATTATAAGTTTGCCTAGAGTAGATGAAAAGAGAGAGATTATGACATTTGAACACAACAGTTCAAGCCTCGTACTCTAAAGAAAAGAAATGTGTACGTTTCAGTGCCCATTATCTTCTGAAGAAGAGAAATCTTTTCTATTATGACCATTCTCATCAACATGCTTCATGCTTTCTCCATGCGCTTTGTAGGATCGATATACTTTAATCAAACTAAACTAGCTTGTTAAGGTTTAATAACCTTGGATAAATCCTAAGTTATTAACAAAGAAACACTGAGCAATCTTTATTAAGTACGCGGAATTTACTTAACAAAGCTAAAAAGAAACTTTATTAATAAAACTCTAAATCTGCTTATTATGCAGATACTCTAATACAACTCTAAGATATTCGAACTTTTCTCTAAACTCTTAATTCGTAAACTCTAAAACTCTTTTTCTGAAATCGTACCTCTAATGCCAATCTAGGAGTCCTTTTATAGGCTCAAGGATATCCTAGTTGGTTTACAATTGATAACCTTGTACGACAAGTAATCTAAACATGGAATACAATACTTTCCATAAACAAATATAACAGATCTTCTGTCCTAGCAGTACTTTGACTTCACCTTGCAGTACTTTGACTTTATCTTTAGCAGTACGTTGACTATTTGACTTCGTCCAGTACTTTGCAGCTTACAGTACTTTCATATCTTCAGTACTTTGATATCTTCAGCACTTTCATATCCCAACAATCCTCCCCTAACTTGAATTCTACTTGCTTGACTTCAAGTTCCTTTGTGAATATATCTTTAACAGCTTCATCTTTTAAAATGGATTGTTCTTTAGTCTTTAGATTATATCTCTGTAGAATCTTGTGCTCTTGTCAAAGTATCTCTTAGAATTGTTTTCATCACAGCAGCATTCAGCAATCTCCATCTTTTCAGCAACACAGCAACATATGACAATGTGTACAATAATTTAAGTTTAAGTTGCATACTATTCTCATCACATCTAAGTGAATCATTGAAAATTCAATGGATTTAGAACTCTTTACCAAAGCCATTATCTTTGGAGTAGCCAAATGTTTTGGTGTGTAAGACCATGGTACATTGATAACCATATGATTTTTAGCAAACCACCAGCTATCAACAGATTTGTTTTGTCTTTACCAAAAGCTGTACCCTTCTGGACTAGTTAGTTCTTTTATCTAATGGTGAACTAATTACCAATAATGGTTTTTCCACTGCCTTTACCACAAGCCATTTCTTGTGGGCTAGCCAACTCTTCACATTACTGATATGGTGAGTTGATAACCATCCAACTTATTAGCAAGTTGTCAACTAAAAACGGATTTGATATATCTTTACCAGAGCCGTTTGCTCATGGATTAGTCAATCCTTTTGTAACCATGGTGGATTGATAACCTATTGATGTTATCATCACAAAAACCATTTATTCAACCTTTATATCAAAAAATATTTATTATTTAGCAAAAGGTTTCTTCTAAAATTCATTTAACTGGTTTAATACAGCAAACAGTACTTTGATGAAAGTACTGTCTGACTAGCAGTACTTTGAATAAAAGCACTGTTATATCAAAAAGTAATTATTCAAAAATTCATACCAGTTAAAGATCATTCTCAGCAATGGTAGTCCAGTCTATAAGCAAATTTATAACCATGCAAGAAATTTCATCAGCCTCTTCTACTTCCAATCCATGCTCTAGCATTCTTCTCATGAGCTCAACAGTAAGAGGATATCTTCTTTCTGCAAACATGTGAATTATTGTTCCATTTTCTAGCTCCAAAACATGAACTCCAGATTCTCCAAAGAATCTCCAGCAAACTATCTCCCAGTTTTCTTGATCCTTCCAAATATCATCAGTACTCTTTTCATCAGTTTCCCACATAGTTATGAGATCCCCATGTAAAACCAATCCAATCCCTTCTAACGGATTATCTTCAAAATAAGTCTTCACAGCATGATATAAGTAGAATAGATCTACTCTGTCTATAATATGCAGCAAATCCCATAGCCTTTTAAAAACTCTGAAACTTTTATCTTCTTTGTGAAAAACCATGTAATCTCCATTCTTAGATTTCTCAACTTTGAAAGCACTGATCTTTGATCTGTTCATCTTCATGTCATTATCTTCATCAGTATAATCAAAATCTACCACTCTGAGATAATTCTTCAATTCATCACTAGTCTCAGATCTTAATTCAACCTTCTCTTTCTTTGAAAACTGAACATCTATAACTTCAGTTTTTCTTTTCCTCTTTAAGCTTTTCTTCCTTTCAGCTTTAGTCCAAAAAGCTTCATCTCTAAAATCTTTAATGCCTGCAACATCTTTCTTATAAGCTTCTCTCTCAGCATCATATAATCTCTTCATATCCACATAATTTAGCTTCTGTAATCCTTTAAATCCTCTACTTTTGAGATATGCCATCATTGCATTCCTTTCTTTAGCTAAATTAGGTCTTCTTGACATGAATCTAACAGGTGTTGGAGACTGTAAAGGTTCAGCAGTTTCAGCATCCAATTCATCTTGCACTTTTTGAGCTGCTTTTCTATCCAAAGCTTCTTGAGCTTCTCGTTCTTCTCTATCTTTAGTATTTATTTCTTCTTGAACTCTTCTAGCTGCAGCTTCATTCCTTGCAACTTCAAATGCTCTAATTTCTGCTAAAGTAAGCTTCTTTTTCTTAACTTCAACCAAAATACCTTTTCCCTTGTCTTTTGGATCAATTGCAGGTTGATCAGTTTTTGGTTGTTCTTCTTCTTGTGCTTCTCTAATAGTAACACCTCCTCTTGGTTGTGACAGATCAAGAATTGTAGCAACTAATTCATCATCACTTGGTGAATGAATGGGTTTAAATCTAGGTTCCTCCTCTTCCTCTATAACAACTATAGAAGGACCAGCTTCTTCTTCAAAATTCAAAACCCTTGGAGTTATTACTTCTTGTCTGAAGGTTTCATGAAAAGCAGTACTTTCATGTTCAGTACCTTGATCTTCAATAATTAGTTCTTCAGTACTTTGAGGTTTAATCTTTTCTTCAGAACTTTCAATATGAACCAATTCTTCAGTACTTTGAGATCCACTCTCCTTGTTATCATCTTTCTTCTTATCATGTTCTTTCTCCTTATCATCTTCTTTCTCCTTATCATCTTCTTTCAATTTCTGTTCTTTAAATTTCCTCCCCAAATGGACAGAAGATGACTTAGGAACTTTCTTACGTTGTAATTCTTTACGAAGTGCTTTTCGACGTTTGTTCTCCTCTTTAACCCATAAATTGAAGCCTTGAATATAGGGTTTAACAAAATTTCTCAACCAGAAGTAATTTCGCTTTAACTTCCTAATAGTTTTAGCTTGTCGCTCAACAGTCTTGTTCAACCTAGCAAGCGCCTTTGTCAAAGCATAGTTGTCCATAGTTAAACCTTCACGAGGTATAGAATGAGCATCACCTTGAACTTGCGAATGTTCCTCTGAACCAGAAACAAATGGTGGAGGAGATGGAGTAGGTGTTCTTTCAATCTCTGCTTGGACCTCAGGACTTGGAGAAACATAACCCTGTAGAGATGCAGTACCTTCACGAGAAGGAGTACTTGTAGATGCAGTACCTTGTGAGGCAGCACTTTGTGAAGCAGTACCCTGTGCAGAAGCATTACCTTCACTTTCTTCATCCTCTTCAGCACGTACAGCTTGAACAACTTCCATCATGGAAGTAGTTAAGGGAATATCTCCACCTCTGAATAAATCACTGCGCCTAGCCATGAAAGTATAGATTTTGGCTTGTTGCACAATAACAGGTAGTAAAGCAGTAGGTTTGGGAACATCAGCCAATTGCTTGTTTAGAAAAACCTGTATGAATCTTGGGTACATCAACCAAGGTGCTCCAGATGATATATGCGATAGCATCCCATTCAAAATAAGCCGTGAAAAATTAAATACTCTGTCCGTAGATAAACCAACCACTGCAGATGCAATATTTGAACCAAACTGCTCCCAAGAAGTGCTTTTAGAACTTATGCAGTGGAGCAAGACATGGATCAAAAACTTCCATTGAGGACAGAATAAGGCCTTCTTAAAAGTCTGTTCAGTCAAAGAACCTTCATAACCCAGATTGCTAAAAGTATCCTAAATCAATTGCTTGTCAAATCTAATAGCCCCATCTTCATCTTCAAATAATAAATCTGCACGAATAGAGGCTTCTGTGATCTTGATAGTGCGACCAGCAACAGTGGATCTAATATAGTATTCATCCTCCTCCATATTATCTCTAGCATTAGCCCAAAATTCTTGAATCCATGGTTCAATTATATCCGGCACCACTAAAAGAGCATAACTAATAGGCGACCCAGTAAGATAATCAATGATATCATAAAACGCCACATTTGCCTCAGTCTTATCCAAATTAGCCACCATATTGTGCTTCGAAACAGTTAAACGATTCACCATCTTTGAAAGAGTGAGCACAATAGAAAGATTGTATCGAATAATAAAGAGATGGTAATTGGAAGTTATGTATGGAAAAGATATGTAGTAATAATATGAGAGGGAAAATCGGAAAGAAGTTATTTATAGGTGAGATTTGAAAAATAACAGCCTAAATAACAAAGTTACCGTTATTACCAATTACCCATCAATATTACCGTTGGAACAGTACTTTAATACGACAAACAGTACTTTCCACATAAGCAGTACTTTCCTAAGCAGTACTTTCCCAAGCAGTACTTTCAGGAAATACAGTACTTTGCCAAATGCCTTCACAAAAACTAAGTATAAACTAACATCCTCCCCTCAAACAATACAGAAGACTATATCTAACACCTTATAGTCCTCCCCTTAAACATAGCTTAGTAGTTAATCATTCCAATGCTCACAACCAAGTGATTGAATCGTGACACATCAAAACCTTTGGTGAGTAGATCAGCTACATTGTCATCCGTGTGAACTTTAACCACATTAATAAGCCTATGCTCATAACAGTCTCTGATAAAGTGATGCCTAATCTGAATATGCTTTGTCTTGGAATGATACACAGGATTCTTCACAATACAAATAGTACTCTCATTATCAATATTGATAGGAGTATTCTTAAAGTTGAACCCATAATCCAATAGTTGATTCTGCATCCATAAAACTTGACCACAACAACTTGCAGCAGCTACATATTCAGCTTCAGTAGATGATGTTGCTGCAATTGTTTGCTTCTTGCATTGCCATGAGACTAACCTTCTTCCAAGATATTGGCATCCACCAGTTGTGGATCTTCTATCATAGTTATCACCTGCATAGTCACTATCTGAAAAAGCTTCTAAGTGAAAAGGTGACTCTTTAGGATACCACAACCCCAACTTAGGTTGTTGTTTCAAATAACAGAATATTCTCTTGACAGCATTCAGGTGAGAGATCTTTGGTGAAACTTGATATCTGGCACATAAACAACTGCAAACATGATATCAGGCCTTGATGCAGTAAGATACATAAGAGAGCCAATCATAGATCTGTATAACTGGACTTCAACAGGCTGACCATCTTCATCTTTTCCCAATGAATTGATAGATTTAATCGGTGTAGTAACAGCCTTCATATCATCAAAATTAAATTTCTTAAGTATGTCTGTAACATACTTGTCTTGACTAATGAATATTCCTTCCTTGGACTGCTTAACCTGAAGTCCTAAAAAAAATGTTAACTCTCCCATTGAACTCATTTGAAATTCCTTCTGCATCAGCTGCTCAAACTCCTTAACCATAGACTGTTTGGTAGCCCCAAAAATAATATCATCAACATACACCTGAACTAACATGATATCCTTCTTGTCTCTCTTGATAAACAAAGTCTTGTCTATAGCTCCCCTCCTGTATCCATGTTGTAATAAGAATGTAGAGAGCCTCTCATACCAAGCTCTAGGTGCCTGATGAAAACCATATAAAGCCTTAACCACCTTATAGACTTTGTTTGGATGCTTAGGATCTTCAAAACCTGGAGGTTGTTTCACATACACCTCTTCTGTAATAGTGCCATAAAGAAATGCACTCTTGACATCCATCTGGTATACCTGAAAACCCATATAAGAAGCAAAAGCAAGAAAGATTCGAATTGCTTCAATCCTTGCCACAGGAGCAAAAACCTCATCATAATCTACTCCTTCTTCCTGTCTATAACCCTGAGCAACTAACCTTGCCTTGTTCTTGATAACATTGCCTCTTTCATCTCTTTTGACTCTAAAAACCCATCTTGTTCCAATAACTCTCTTCCCATCTGGAAGATCACATAAAACCCAAACCTCTTGAAGTTTAAATTGAAGAAGTTCTTCCTGCATAGCTTCGACCCAGCTCTCTTTAGTCAAAGCTTGAGCAATATTCTTGGGTTCCTCTTGAGAGATGAAACAAGTAAATAAGCAGGTTTGATGATCCTTATGATTTAGCCTGTTTTGTTTATACACAAAGCTAAGTAAAGCATTATGAGGTTTTGTGAAACCCTTAGCTTTGTGTCTTGTCATAACTCCAGAAGTAGAAGGACCAATGATTTGATCAGTTGGATGATTCTTATGAATTCGTAAGATTGGAGACTGTGGAACTTCATATGTATCATCTAAGTTAGTATAATCAGCACCTTTATTGGAGATTTTGAAAATACCTTCATCTTCAAGCTCATCATCAGTTTCTTCTAACTCAGGCATGGTAGGATCATCCAAATCATCTAAAGTACTGACAACTGGTGCAGCAGTACTTTGGTTGAAAGTACTGTCCAAAGTACTGTAAGAGTACTCGACAGTCTTGTTCTTCTTCTTTGCCTCTTCATAAGCTCTCCTTTGTTCATCAGTGTAAGAATGTGCTAATACATCTTGAAGAAGCATCTGATTAAGTTCCTCTTGAATAGATTGATCCTCAGCAGATAATGAGGATTGTGGTGCATCAGTACTTTGTTTTGGAGAAACAGTACTTTTCTTAGGAACATCAGTACTTTGGTTTGAACTCATAGGATCTTTATCAGGAACAGCATCAGGTCTAATATGAATATCATGAACAACATACTGAATATCTTCTTCAATGTGTAAAGGTTGATTTTCTTCTCTAACAGGTACATAATTCATTGAAGGAGATAAAATCTCAAGATCAAACATCCAATCAGGACCCTTCCCTTTCTCATTGTCTTGATCTTCTAAAAACTCAACATGAAGACAATCTTGAATCTTCTTAGTAACTCTGTTGTAGACTCTAAAGCCTTTACTGTTAGTACAATATCCCAATAAGTAACCTTCTTCAGACTTGCCATCAAACTTCCCTAGATTATCAATGGTGTTCAAAATAGTAAGAGGGCATCCAAAAGGCTTCATAAAATGAATGTTGGGTTTATTGCCCATCAGCAATTCATAGGGTGTCTTCATCTGTGGTTTTGTGACAGAAATCCTGTTGAGTACATAACATGCAGTACTTACAGCTTCTGCCCAAAATTGAATAGGGAGATGAGAATCAGCTAACATGGTCCTTGCAGCTTCAATCAAGGTTCTATTTTTCCTCTCTGCAACACCATTTTGCTGTGGTGTTCTAGCGATACTAAACTCCCTTTTTATGCCTTTATTTGCACAAAAATCATCCATAGGTTTGTTCTTGAATTCAGTTCCATTGTCACATCTAATACCTCTAACCTTGAGTCTTAATTGGTTTTCTAGTGCTATTATAAGAGTTTGAATAGCATCAAAGGTATCATCCTTAAAGCCCAAAAAGAAAACCCAACTGAATCTACTACAATCATTAGTAACAACCAAGCAGTACTTCTTCTTATTTAAACTTGCCACAGAGACAGGTCCAAATAAATCCATGTGTAATAGCTCCAATGGTTCTCTGATATTTCTTTCATCAAGCTTCTTGCAGGAAGCTTTGTGTTGTTTACCCTTCTTGCATGCCAAACATGATTGATCATTCCTGTAAGTCTTTGAAGGTAAACCTCTAACTAAATTTCCTTTGACCAATTTGTTGATGTTCTTGAAATTTACATGGCCTAATCTTCTGTGCCATTGATGTGCCTCTTCAGAGGTTGCTTTAGCCACCAAACATGTGGCTCTTCCATAAGAATGTAGACTCTTCATGTCTAAACTATACACATCATTTGTCCTTGGTACTCTAAGTACTACCAAGTCATCATCAACAGGTTTGAAGTCAGAAGAAAGGATAAGACATTCTGTGTCAGTGAATAACACAGGATGCTTTTTATCACAAATCTGAGAGACTGACAACAAGTTGAATTTCAGCTCCTTCACATATCTGACATTCTCAAAATCAATTCTCCCAGCTTTAATTGTTCCTTTCCCTGTAATCCTTCCTCCATTGGGATCATTCCCAAATGCAACTTTTCCTCCACTAATACTTCTAAAATCAGAAAGGATTTCTTTATCGCCTGTCATACTTCCAGAGCAACCACTATCCACAATAAGATGATCTTTAAGCTCTTCTTCTGGGTTGCCCTCAGAGATAGGAGACTGAGTTGGTGAAGTAGCCACCATAGCAAGAAGAACAGGATCATCTTCACTTTCTTTGCTCCAATCAAATCCTCCAAAGCCATCAACAGATTTCAAAACAGCATGTTCAGATTCTTCATCAAAAGCAGTGCTCCAGTCCAATGCTTCCACTGTGTCTTCAACTGCATCTTCCACTGCTACCATACAGTAAGTCACCGGTTCATCATCAAACTCTTCACTCCAGTCAACCTCTGATAAATTCTCTTGAGCAACCAAAGCCTTTGTTTCAGTTATTGGAATTTCCTTGAGCTCAAGTTTAGGCTTCTCAGATGTTCTGTTTGCTTGATACTTAGCAAACCTGCACTCCCTTGCAAAGTGACCAGTCTTTTGACAATTGAAGCATTCAATTTTAGATTTGTCAAAAGTTATTCCTTGTTTTGGTTTAAAATCAATATTTTTGCCTGTCTTCTTCATGTACTTTTTGATTCTTGCAGTGATCAAAGCAACTTGCCACCTGATATCAATTTCCTCAAGTGCATCTTCTTCAATCTGTGCTAGATCCTCTTCATAAGTGACAGGTAAGCTTGCTTGTTGTGCAAAGAAGGAGCACACAACTTCATCTGAGTTCAAAGTGGTTGATGGTGGGGCCTGCTGAGTATATGATGAGGGATTGTAAACAGCAGTACTTTGAGAAACAGTACTTTGAGGAGAAGCAGTACTTTTGGAAGTACTGCTCTTCTTTTCAGATGATAGAAAAGCAATACTGTGAGATTTAGAATTTGGTTGACCACTCATCTCATGTTCATACACCTTCAATTGATGATAAAGATCATCAAAGTCCATAACCTCCAGTCCTTGTTGTCCTCTGATCATAGTAGCAATCACATGCCATGTAGATGGCAAACTCCTTAGAAACTTTAAATTAGCATCCTCAACTGATACTTCTGCCTTGTATAACTCCAACATGTTGAGGAGATTCTGAAACCTATCATATGCAGCATCAAGACTCTCTCTTTCTCCTACTGTGAATGTTTCAAACTGCTGTTTCAGCAAGTTTCTGTGCATCTTCTTAGAGGCTTCATTCCCTCCAAATCTGGTCTTGAGAGCAGCCCAGAGCTGCTTAGCATCTTTAGCATCGTGAAATTTAAGAAGATGACCATCTGGAATGGCAGATAAGAGAATGTTAAGAGCCTTCTCTTGATTCCTTAGGGTTGCTTGTGGTAAAACTGCTTTTGGTGCCAAAGGTTGTCCAGGAACTTGAACAGGTTCTGGAACAACTTCATTCCCATTGACAATTACATTCCACAAAGCATGGTCTATAATGGCAATATACTGCCTCATCTTCATGCACCAGAGATCATATTCTCCCTTCTTAATGACTGGAATTCTGAGTGAGGTGATTGAAAATATTGTTTTGAAAATAAATTGGACTTAATTTTGGAAATAATCGGACTTCATTTTATCAAAACTTAAGTCACTCAATCATCGACTACGGTCATCGATTAAGGGGGAGAGTGATTTAAAATAAAATATTTTCAAACGATATTTCATCTATCAAGTCCGTTTGTGCTATATAAGTGGTGATCTAAAGATTTAATGTTATGTCATGGTATGATTGTCTTTAAAACTCAAAGATCTGTCAAAATAAATTTTTTTCTGTTCTTGTTTGATTTTGAAATTGTTTTATTTTACTTAAAGATCTCTTAAAAAACTATCATACCTGACACTAACAATCTTTAATGCCAAAAAACTGTTCCTTATCAATCAATTTTCAAAAGTAAATCAGGCCACGTCTTTCCCCTAAAATTTTCTAAATAATTTAAATCAATTGGGATCACAAATCTCAAGAGGTTTGAAATTTTTGATCGGGGGAGAGATAGTGATTTAAATCTCAAATCTATTTTAGTCCTTCAAAGGCACTCCTGCCTCCATGTGCCAAACGATTTCAAATAAATGATGCACATGATTGAGGATGAGCATTTAACCAAATACCAGAAGAGTATTTAAACAAGGCCACGTTTTCTCCCATGTTTTCTAAACCCTATTAAATCACTTGGGATCCAAAATCTCAAAGGGTTTGATACTTTTGATCGGGGGAGAATTTGTGATTTAATTATGAATTATGATAAAATGTGATCTTTTGATTCAATTGTGCAAGTTGCTCTCCCATATGTGCTAAACACTTTCGAATCTGAAAGCATATATTGAGGGGGAGCATTTCAAAAGAAAATAAACTATCAAGGTACAAAGATTTCTATGTTTCAACATAAAGTAACTTTATTGATTATCTAATGGTTTTCTGTATGGCAATGCAATCGTGAAAAGTACTTCAAAAACCTCATGCCTCTATGTGCAAAATGATTTTCAAATATCCAACGCACATATTGAGGGGGAGAATTTACCAAAGAAATTCAAATGGTTTTTTCTAAGGAAATTGTGATCAAGAAGTCATTTCAAAGAACTCTTGCCTCCATGTGCTAAATAATTTGAAAATCATATGCACATGTTGAGGGGGAGCGTTTCTAAAAGATTAAAAATAATTAAGGTACAAAATGCTTTGATTTTATATTATAAGTACCTTGATTGATTTTCCAAATGATTTTTCAATTGGTTTCATGAAGGAAAGAACAATACCAAAAGACCGACCAATTTACTTTATGCATGGTGTTATAAGGATGGTTAGGTTAGGTATTCGTTCCCACGATCCCGCCAGAGCCAGAGGAATCTACCCAGGGACAATCTACTAGATAGTGTAGAGTCCTTAGGTATGATGAAAAAAGGAGAAAAATGAGAATATGGGAAGAGTGCGGACTGAGACTGAGCTAGTACTGGAATAAACCCAACAAGGTTCTAGTTATGAAGTCTCGGTAAGCACTGAAGGGGTTGAAGAATGAAAAAGAATTGAATGTGAAAAGGGTGATAAGAAATAGCCCTCCAACAATTCAACCTTAGGGCAGAAACCGAGTTTAATACATATGATATTGGTGATTACTTAGGTAACACTGGTATTGAAGACAAGACATCATGGACCCAGTGATGCACTGCACTAAACTTGCCAAGCTACTCAAGTTCCTCTTAAAAGGACTTGTTTCATTCTCACGGGGAACCTTCATAATCTATTGACTTTCTCTTAGAGATTGTTGAAATTAAAGAAGGAGACCCTCTCCCTAGTCTTCGGCATAGGAAACCAAAGTGCACAATTGAGTCTAGAGCCAAGAGATCATCCACAATATCTCATTAGGACACATAATTAATGAAGACTTGCTGTTTCACACAATATGGAAAGTAAGTATATATTAAGAGTCCTACGCATTATCCTTGTGGTATTGCCAGAACATCTGAGTGATATGTTAAATATTCACGATGAAGATGGAAATCCTTCTAGAGCCATCATCAAACAAGCTCTTGGTGGGTGACATGTGAGATCTTGCAAAAGATCAAGCTTGTGACAACTGGATAGAAACAATGGGGTGATTCAATCTTGAATCAACCTTGGTCCAGGAAATGAATTGACGGATACCTTTGAAAAACCGGTCGTTGTGCTTAAATATTCTTTTCCATAGCACATCAATTGTGTATGAATGTTTCAAAATTGAAGGGTATTTATGATTGATAATTGATTTTCCATAAAACCTTCGTTGTATTGCAAAACACTTTCTATTAAGCAATACATGATTGTTTTCAAATCATTTTCATTAATTAGTTAATCTCAATTCGCTGATTCACTCACTCCGTGTTGTCTTCTTTGGGACGCTCCGGTTTGAGAACGGATTGATCAAGCTGTGAAACCCTGTCAAGGAGATTCTTCAGAATTCTACCTGATCACAGGCAGTATTTATACTGATCAACGGGGAACCGTGGTTCTTGCAACTATATTCAACGAAAGTGAACAAAGACACTTTCTTGAGTTTTAGTGCTAACTGTTGTTTGCAGGAACATTGGACGGTTGCAGCTGATCGATATTGAGAAGTCAATTCACAGCCGCATGCTTACAGCATACACGCTTAAATGAAGAACATCATGACAAGTTCATATCTACATAACCTGGCTCTGGTAGCTGCTAATATTATGAACCAGTAACGCTTCCGCTACTCTGATGAAAAGATTTCATGATCCAAAAAGTGTGAGCATGCCGGTCCAAAAGTCACAACCTCACATGAAGGCAACACAATAAAGGGAGATCCAGAGATTTACTGTGGCTGATGATCTCGATGAAAGCTTGAAGATCATCATGATGTGGATCAGTTCAAAGACCTCCACTGAAAGTACATAATAATTGGACTATAAAAAGTCACTACTAAGGCACAAAGATTGCGAAAGTGAAGAATTGAAGTCTAGGATAAAATAGAATGCTAGGATTCAAAATGTAAATCATGGGGTGACCTCCCTTAGGGGGAGATTGTTAGGATTTAAAAAATCCATAGTGAAGTGTCGGTCACCCCAACTATAGTCTAGCACAAGTTAGCTCGTAGACATATCGTTATTTACTGTTTATTAGTTTAGTTATTAGCTTAGTGCAACACCGTGGAGTAAGGACGGGTCTTTACCCACAGTATGCCTGATCCACAGTCCGACAGGAAGACGTTGTCTTTGTAACTATAATTACCCCTTCCATCCTTGGAAGGGGTGGTGCTTTCTCTTAATCTAACCTTCTCTTTTTGTTTATCTCTCTAGAATCACCCTCTCCTTTCTTCATCTCTCTAAAACCATGGCTTTCTTGTATCATCACCATCCAATGCCACCAGAATCATCTATAACACAATATATGTAAGGTCCTACACGTTAGACAAATGTAATAGTAAAAGTGATGTAATGAATGCTGAACCTTTAAGTACTATGAATGTTTTGTTTGAAGCATCTTGTGTTGGTTGTCGTTAAAGCATGTATTCTGGTTTTCATGATAAATTTGTTGCTAATGCTATCTTATCTCATAAGCGGAACAATAGAAAACGGAATACCTCTAGGCCCACTAATGTTTCTAAGTTTGTGCTAGGTAAACCGCTTACTAATGTTTCTGCTACGACCATTGATGTACCCATAGAACCCACTTCACCTCCTAGGAAGAGAATATCACCTAGTGCATTCACTAAGACCAAAGCTAAGACTAGTTGGACTTGGCAGAGATGGTTACAAAACATACCAGGCTTTAAATGGGTTCCCAAGATCATCAACATGTGTGTGTCTAATGTAAATGTATCGGAACCCTCTAACTCTTCGGGTTCCACCTCTACTTCTATTCCACCTGTGTCGTCTGTGTGTAATGCAGGTGATACATATCATGTGACAACCCGAACTTTCAGGTCATTTCTTGACACAATTTATGCCTCATTATTTCAACACTTATTGTAAACTTGGTTTACTTGTTCCAAATTCGCGTAACCTTTATGGTTTAGCGGCGAATTCATGATCATAACATCACGTACATTTCATATGGACTAAGATTAGTCTACATTTCATTGACATCATTTGCATCATGATAATTCATTCACGACATTTCATTTCACATTCAACGCGTAATTTTTATATTTAATAATCGTTATCGCGTGAGTTATTATTTTAAACATTTAACCCGTTACTTTCAAAAATGATCCCGATGTATTTTTAAACTTACATTTAGTTCATAAAAACTATATTTTTAGTTTTCCTAGTGTTTCAAATTTATTTGGTATATTAATCGTTAAAGTTTAATTATTACGACGTTTTTCTTAAAAATTACTCGATAATTATTTTATCACTCAATTTTCACAAGGAAGGTATTTTTACAATTTTTATGATCTCATTATACTTTATTTTGATCTATTAAAAATTACTTTTACCTAAAATTTCCTTAAATACATTAATGTATATTAAACCTTACAAGTTACATATAAACCACTTTTCACTTACACTTTTCAACACATATTATACATTATAAAGAATAAAGAAGAAAAAAAAAATATTTGAGGAACATAATCCCCCCATATCCGGCCTATGGGGGGGATGAGTCAAGATATGGTAGATTTTAATGTTGAATAAGATGCGTACTCAAGTTCTTCCAATTATTTTCATTCATCTCATTTTTCTCATTATTCACCTAGTAGCAAAAAAATTTCTCTTCTCTCTTGGTTTTATCCTCCAAAACCGGCCATCTTCAAGAGTAGCAAGGGATCACAAAGTTTTTCAAGTCCAAGTGTTTTTACAATCTAGATAACACTCTTTATTAGGTTTTGAAATAAAAACCAAGAGTGTTTAGGATTTACCTTGTTACTTTCACCTCATCATTTTCATTTGTAAGCATATTTCTTTCATTTTCATGTTTTCTTATCATTTCATATTCATCTTTTCATTTTTGGAGCAAGTATGCATGATATGTGATTTATACCATTTTTCATGATTTTAGAGTATATATATATACATATTTGGTCATCCTATAAATATTCCCATGGTATTCTTTGGTCTTGATGTTGATTAGGAACCCATGACACCCTAAGAAGGTGTATGGTAGGATTAGATTAGTTTTGGAGTTGATTTGAAGGGATTAGAATAGGTTTTGTCCGAGAAAAACTATTTTCGATAACTATATAAATAGGTTCTGTCCTTGTTTCATTTTTCTGGAAAATCCGACAGTTGGTACGAAAATTTGGCCTTGATATTTAGAAAATATACTTTAAAACGAATCCGTGGCCGCTTGAACGGAATAAAACGGACTTATAACGAAGAAGTTATGGATTTTACAAGTTTGACGACAAAATAAATAGTTTTCTGAAATTTCAGCTTTGCTGTTTTTACTTTGTTCGGGTAAAAAACGAGCCTTAAGTTTCACAAATTATTTCGACTTGTCAAAAATATATTAGTTTACTTTGATACGAAGCTAAGGACGTATTATACGTAGAAAACGGATTTGAAACGACAAAGATATGCCCGTTTTTATAAACTTGCCGTAACTATTATTTTCTGAAAAATCTATATTATTTTTACGATACAAGTAATTTAGTAGCTGTAACGTCACTGTTGAGGGCTGTTTTTAACGAGGTTGTGAAACTTTTTGGAACAAAATGTCTTCTAGTAAAATCAAGTTCACCGGCCATATTTTTCAAAACAACAAGCTGTTTGTAAAGCGGAGTTGTAGTAAATTAATTACGGATGTTCAAACTTGGCCGAAACTCATTTTCTGCACAACAATTAGCCAAAACCACCAACTTTAACCTTTATTATCTTTATGATCGAGACCTTTTGGACGAAAACTCCTGAACTGAAACTTCTAGATATCGATACAAACTTTCCAAAACCGTCGAGTTCGTTCTCTAACGATCGACGTACACCATTTTACGACTAGTTTTCCAAAGCCATTTTTGTTAATTTCATGATAATTCCGACGACATTGTTTTGCGACGAAAAGTGGTAATTTCACCAAAAATCATTATAAAACCATTGTAGGATGACATTTTGACGTAAAAACTTGTAAAGTGATTTTTGATTGGTCAAGACGTCAAACGAGTATTTATCGACGAAAAGTAATATTTTCAAAACCCGCAAATGGTATAAATAACATACGAAATGCATGCATAACATTACATTGCAACTCATGACATATCATATCATTCGTAATAGGTCCCGGTTAACGCATCACATTATACCTCGGTGTACTTACTTTTGCCATTATTCCAGTTTACCAAGTGAGTTCCATAGCCCCTACTTTTACTTGTTTTCATAACTGTTTTGGGGGAGATACATGCTCAACTATTTTTATGACTATCTTGATTATTTGAAACTACATGCTTAACTGAACTTAATGAGTAGTCATATCCTATACCATAAATCATTGATCTGAATGTCTTGGGATTATCATTGGGCTGAATGTCTTGGGATTATCATTGGGCTGAATGTCTTGGGATTATCATTGAGCTGAATGTCTTGGGATTACCATTGGGCTGAATGTCTTGGGAACATCATTGAACTGAATGTCTTGGGATTTTCATTGAACTGAATGTCTTGGTATAATTATGTCAAGTAAACATTGATACATTAAGTCATGCACTATTATGTGAATTCATTTGACATCATGCGCTTGAACATAAACTATATACATTTTGGCAATGGGTTGTGAATACACAGGTTGCAAGTTTTGTATGGGCGGAACTTGGAACTGAGTGGATTTACGATGCCTTTGCTGCATAAACGATTTTGAAAGGCTTTACATTTCAATTCAAACTCTATGAACTCACTCAACCTTTGTGTTGACACTTTTAGCATGTTTTATCTCAGGTATCTAAGGCATTCACTTCATGGCATGCATTTGGACACATCATGGAGTCGTGGTGACGACGCGTCTCACTTGGGTTTTACATACTTTAAAACATCGTTTGAATTGTAACAAACTTATTTCCGCACAATTTGATTTTCAATTGGGACCTATACTTTGTGAACTCTGATTATTTTATTAAATCAAACGATGTATTTTCCAAACGACACTTTAGGTAGTTCAATATAACTGTGATTGTGATGCTATGACAGTCAATCCCCAGGAATTCCATTCCGCTGCAAAACAGGTAATTTGGGGGTGTGACAGATTGGCATCAGAGCTTCGGTTATAGAGAACTAGGTTGCATCATTGACCCTAGACTATAACTACATTATCATAGCATCTCATCATTTCATCATAAGTGCACGTTCACTTTACATGCGGTTTATACGTACATTTTTTGAGTTATTTACTTTCATTTCAAAACGATTGTCACATGGATGCCCTTAAATACCCATCCCATTATCCTTTCCTCATACTCCAATGTGGAGAATGCCCTGTCATTCCCTATCACAATTTTTACACCGGTTGACTTAACACCAAACATCATATGAGTCGATTAGTCCAAGCACTGCATAGTTACTCCTAAATTATACATAGCCTGATCACCTATGTCTAATTCAGGAAGAATCATGCAATGAAGGGAGTAGTAGTCTTATATGAGTAAGCAATTCCGTAATCGAGCCAAATTTTCAAAAGATTTTCTTCAAACCACTTGTTTCCAGTTTGATCCGCGTGACAGTTCTTGTTTGATGAGTTGCAAAGATCAAACTAGAAACAAGTTGTTACCTAAACCGATTTAGCCTAATCTCATAACAGTTCTTGTTTGATGAGTTGTGAGATTAAGTAAAAATCGGTTACCAAAAAGTCTTTTGAGGGTTTTGCTCGAGAAGGGGAAGGCTTGCCTCATCAAACCCTAACCCGATAGACTAACGCGAACTGAATTCAGGGACTGAATTCCTTTTTGGATGGGCGAATGTGACAACCCGAACTTTCAGGTCATTTCTTGACACAATTTATGCCTCATTATTTCAACACTTATTGTAAACTTGGTTTACTTGTTCCAAATTCGCGTAACCTTTATGGTTTAGCGGCGAATTCATGATCATAACATCACGTACATTTCATATGGACTAAGATTAGTCTACATTTCATTGACATCATTTGCATCATGATAATTCATTCACGACATTTCATTTCACATTCAACGCGTAATTTTTATATTTAATAATCGTTATCGCGTGAGTTATTATTTTAAACATTTAACCCGTTACTTTCAAAAATGATCCCGATGTATTTTTAAACTTACATTTAGTTCATAAAAACTATATTTTTAGTTTTCCTAGTGTTTCAAATTTATTTGGTATATTAATCGTTAAAGTTTAATTATTACGACGTTTTTCTTAAAAATTACTCGATAATTATTTTATCACTCAATTTTCACAAGGAAGGTATTTTTACAATTTTTATGATCTCATTATACTTTATTTTGATCTATTAAAAATTACTTTTACCTAAAATTTCCTTAAATACATTAATGTATATTAAACCTTACAAGTTACATATAAACCACTTTTCACTTACACTTTTCAACACATATTATACATTATAAAGAATAAAGAAGAAAAAAAAAAAATTTGAGGAACATAATCCCCCCATATCCGGCCTATGGGGGGGATGAGTCAAGATATGGTAGATTTTAATGTTGAATAAGATGTGTACTCAAGTTCTTCCAATTATTTTCATTCATCTCATTTTTCTCATTATTCACCTAGTAGCAAAAAAATTTATCTTCTCTCTTGGTTTTATCCTCCAAAACCGGCCATCTTCAAGAGTAGCAAGGGATCACAAAGTTTTTCAAGTCCAAGTGTTTTTACAATCTAGATAACACTCTTTATTAGGTTTTGAAATAAAAACCAAGAGTGTTTAGGATTTACCTTGTTACTTTCACCTCATCATTTTCATTTGTAAGCATATTTCTTTCATTTTCATGTTTTCTTATCATTTCATATTCATCTTTTCATTTTTGGAGCAAGTATGCATGATATGTGATTTATACCATTTTTCATGATTTTAGAGTATATATATATACATATTTGGTCATCCTATAAATATTCCCATGGTATTCTTTGGTCTTGATGTTGATTAGGAACCCATGACACCCTAAGAAGGTGTATGGTAGGATTAGATTAGTTTTGGAGTTGATTTGAAGGGATTAGAATAGGTTTTGTCCGAGAAAAACTATTTTCGATAACTATATAAATAGGTTCTGTCCTTGTTTCATTTTTCTGGAAAATCCGACAGTTGGTACGAAAATTTGGCCTTGATATTTAGAAAATATACTTTAAAACGAATCCGTGGCCGCTTGAACGGAATAAAACGGACTTATAACGAAGAAGTTATGGATTTTACAAGTTTGACGACAAAATAAATAGTTTTCTGAAATTTCAGCTTTGCTGTTTTCACTTTGTTCGGGTCAAAAACGAGCCTTAAGCTTCACAAATTATTTCGACTTGTCAAAAATATATTAGTTTACTTTGATACGAAGCTAAGGACGTATTATACGTAGAAAACGGATTTGAAACGACAAAGATATGCCCGTTTTTATAAACTTGCCGTAACTATTATTTTCTGAAAAATCTATAATATTTTTACGATACAAGTAATTTAGTAGCTGTAACGTCACTGTTGAGGGCTGTTTTTAACGAGGTTGTGAAACTTTTTGGAACAAAATGTCTTCTAGTAAAATCAAGTTCACCGGCCATATTTTTCAAAACAACAAGCTGTTTGTAAAGCGGAGTTGTAGTAAATTAATTACGGATGTTCAAACTTGGCCGAAACTCATTTTCTGCACAACAATTAGCCAAAACCACCAACTTTAACCTTTATTATCTTTATGATCGAGACCTTTTGGACGAAAACTCCTGAACTGAAACTTCTAGATATCGATACAAACTTTCCAAAACCGTCGAGTTCGTTCTCTAACGATCGACGTACACCATTTTACGACTAGTTTTCCAAAGCCATTTTTGTTAATTTCATGATAATTCCGACGACATTGTTTTGCGACGAAAAGTGGTAATTTCACCAAAAATCATTATAAAACCATTGTAGGATGACATTTTGACGTAAAAACTTGTAAAGTGATTTTTGATTGGTCAAGACGTCAAACGAGTATTTATCGACGAAAAGTAATATTTTCAAAACCCGCAAATGGTATAAATAACATACGAAATGCATGCATAACATTACATTGCAACTCATGACATATCATATCATTCGTAATAGGTCCCGGTTAACGCATCACATTATACCTCGGTGTACTTACTTTTGCCATTATTCCAGTTTACCAAGTGAGTTCCATAGCCCCTACTTTTACTTGTTTTCATAACTGTTTTGGGGGAGATACATGCTCAACTATTTTTATGACTATCTTGATTATTTGAAACTACATGCTTAACTGAACTTAATGAGTAGTCATATCCTATACCATAAATCATTGATCTGAATGTCTTGGGATTATCATTGGGCTGAATGTCTTGGGATTATCATTGGGCTGAATGTCTTGGGATTATCATTGAGCTGAATGTCTTGGGATTACCATTGGGCTGAATGTCTTGGGAACATCATTGAACTGAATGTCTTGGGATTTTCATTGAACTGAATGTCTTGGTATAATTATGTCAAGTAAACATTGATACATTAAGTCATGCACTATTATGTGAATTCATTTGACATCATGCGCTTGAACATAAACTATATACATTTTGGCAATGGGTTGTGAATACACAGGTTGCAAGTTTTGTATGGGCGGAACTTGGAACTGAGTGGATTTACGATGCCTTTGCTGCATAAACGATTTTGAAAGGCTTTACATTTCAATTCAAACTCTATGAACTCACTCAACCTTTGTGTTGACACTTTTAGCATGTTTTATCTCAGGTATCTAAGGCATTCACTTCATGGCATGCATTTGGACACATCATGGAGTCGTGGTGACAACGCGTCTCACTTGGGTTTTACATACTTTAAAACATCGTTTGAATTGTAACAAACTTATTTCCGCACAATTTGATTTTCAATTGGGACCTATACTTTGTGAACTCTGATTATTTTATTAAATCAAACGATGTATTTTCCAAACGACACTTTAGGTAGTTCAATATAACTGTGATTGTGATGCTATGACAGTCAATCCCCAGGAATTCCATTCCGCTGCAAAACAGGTAATTTGGGGGTGTGACAGATTGGCATCAGAGCTTCGGTTATAGAGAACTAGGTTGCATCATTGACCCTAGACTATAACTACATTATCATAGCATCTCATCATTTCATCATAAGTGCACGTTCACTTTACATGCGGTTTATACGTACATTTTTTGAGTTATTTACTTTCATTTCAAAACGATTGTCACATGGATGCCCTTAAATACCCATCCCATTATCCTTTCCTCATACTCCAATGTGGAGAATGCCCTGTCATTCCCTATCACAATTTTTACACCGGTTGACTTAACACCAAACATCATATGAGTCGATTAGTCCAAGCACTGCATAGTTACTCCTAAATTATACATAGCCTGATCACCTATGTCTAATTCAGGAAGAATCATGCAATGAAGGGAGTAGTAGTCTTATATGAGTAAGCAATTCCGTAATCGAGCCAAATTTTCAAAAGATTTTCTTCAAACCACTTGTTTCCAGTTTGATCCGCGTGACAGTTCTTGTTTGATGAGTTGCAAAGATCAAACTAGAAACAAGTTGTTACCTAAACCGATTTAGCCTAATCTCATGACAGTTCTTGTTTGATGAGTTGTGAGATTAAGTAAAAATCGGTTACCAAAAAGTCTTTTGAGGTTTTGCTCGAGAAGGGGAAGGCTTGCCTCATCAAACCCTAACCCGATAGACTAACGCGAACTGAATTCAGGGACTGAATTCCTTTTTGGATGGGCGAATGTGACAACCCGAACTTTCAGGTCATTTCTTGACACAATTTATGCCTCATTATTTCAACACTTATTGTAAACTTGGTTTACTTGTTCCAAATTCGCGTAACCTTTATGGTTTAGCGGCGAATTCATGATCATAACATCACGTACATTTCATATGGACTAAGATTAGTCTACATTTCATTGACATCATTTGCATCATGATAATTCATTCACGACATTTCATTTCACATTCAACGCGTAATTTTTATATTTAATAATCGTTATCGCGTGAGTTATTATTTTAAACATTTAACCCGTTACTTTCAAAAATGATCCCGATGTATTTTTAAACTTACATTTAGTTCATAAAAACTATATTTTTAGTTTTCCTAGTGTTTCAAATTTATTTGGTATATTAATCGTTAAAGTTTAATTATTACGACGTTTTTCTTAAAAATTACTCGATAATTATTTTATCACTCAATTTTCACAAGGAAGGTATTTTTACAATTTTTATGATCTCATTATACTTTATTTTGATCTATTAAAAATTACTTTTACCTAAAATTTCCTTAAATACATTAATGTATATTAAACCTTACAAGTTACATATAAACCACTTTTCACTTACACTTTTCAACACATATTATACATTATAAAGAATAAAGAAGAAAAAAAAAAATATTTGAGGAACATAATCCCCCCATATCCGGCCTATGGGGGGGATGAGTCAAGATATGGTAGATTTTAATGTTGAATAAGATGTGTACTCAAGTTCTTCCAATTATTTTCATTCATCTCATTTTTCTCATTATTCACCTAGTAGCAAAAAAATTTATCTTCTCTCTTGGTTTTATCCTCCAAAACCGGCCATCTTCAAGAGTAGCAAGGGATCACAAAGTTTTTCAAGTCCAAGTGTTTTTACAATCTAGATAACACTCTTTATTAGGTTTTGAAATAAAAACCAAGAGTGTTTAGGATTTACCTTGTTACTTTCACCTCATCATTTTCATTTGTAAGCATATTTCTTTCATTTTCATGTTTTCTTATCATTTCATATTCATCTTTTCATTTTTGGAGCAAGTATGCATGATATGTGATTTATACCATTTTTCATGATTTTAGAGTATATATATATACATATTTGGTCATCCTATAAATATTCCCATGGTATTCTTTGGTCTTGATGTTGATTAGGAACCCATGACACCCTAAGAAGGTGTATGGTAGGATTAGATTAGTTTTGGAGTTGATTTGAAGGGATTAGAATAGGTTTTGTCCGAGAAAAACTATTTTCGATAACTATATAAATAGGTTCTGTCCTTGTTTCATTTTTCTGGAAAATCCGACAGTTGGTACGAAAATTTGGCCTTGATATTTAGAAAATATACTTTAAAACGAATCCGTGGCCGCTTGAACGGAATAAAACGGACTTATAACGAAGAAGTTATGGATTTTACAAGTTTGACGACGAAATAAATAGTTTTCTGAAATTTCAGCTTTGCTGTTTTTACTTTGTTCGGGTCAAAAACGAGCCTTACGCTTCACAAATTATTTCGACTTGTCAAAAATATATTAGTTTACTTTGATACGAATCTAAGGACGTATTATACGTAGAAAACGGATTTGAAACGACAAAGATATGCCCGTTTTTATAAACTTGCCGTAACTATTATTTTCTGAAAAATCTATATTATTTTTACGATACAAGTAATTTAGTAGCTGTAACGTCACTGTTGAGGGCTGTTTTTAACGAGGTTGTGAAACTTTTTGGAACAAAATGTCTTCTAGTAAAATCAAGTTCACCGGCCATATTTTTCAAAACAACAAGCTGTTTGTAAAGCGGAGTTGTAGTAAATTAATTACGGATGTTCAAACTTGGCCGAAACTCATTTTCTGCACAACAATTAGCCAAAACCACCAACTTTAACCTTTATTATCTTTATGATCGAGACCTTTTGGACGAAAACTCCTGAACTGAAACTTCTAGATATCGATACAAACTTTCCAAAACCGTCGAGTTCGTTCTCTAACGATCGACGTACACCATTTTACGACTAGTTTTCCAAAGCCATTTTTGTTAATTTCATGATAATTCCGACGACATTGTTTTGCGACGAAAAGTGGTAATTTCACCAAAAATCATTATAAAACCATTGTAGGATGACATTTTGACGTAAAAACTTGTAAAGTGATTTTTGATTGGTCAAGACGTCAAACGAGTATTTATCGACGAAAAGTAATATTTTCAAAACCCGCAAATGGTATAAATAACATACGAAATGCATGCATAACATTACATTGCAACTCATGACATATCATATCATTCGTAATAGGTCCCGGTTAACGCATCACATTATACCTCGGTGTACTTACTTTTGCCATTATTCCAGTTTACCAAGTGAGTTCCATAGCCCCTACTTTTACTTGTTTTCATAACTGTTTTGGGGGAGATACATGCTCAACTATTTTTATGACTATCTTGATTATTTGAAACTACATGCTTAACTGAACTTAATGAGTAGTCATATCCTATACCATAAATCATTGATCTGAATGTCTTGGGATTATCATTGGGCTGAATGTCTTGGGATTATCATTGGGCTGAATGTCTTGGGATTATCATTGAGCTGAATGTCTTGGGATTACCATTGGGCTGAATGTCTTGGGAACATCATTGAACTGAATGTCTTGGGATTTTCATTGAACTGAATGTCTTGGTATAATTATGTCAAGTAAACATTGATACATTAAGTCATGCACTATTATGTGAATTCATTTGACATCATGCGCTTGAACATAAACTATATACATTTTGGCAATGGGTTGTGAATACACAGGTTGCAAGTTTTGTATGGGCGGAACTTGGAACTGAGTGGATTTACGATGCCTTTGCTGCATAAACGATTTTGAAAGGCTTTACATTTCAATTCAAACTCTATGAACTCACTCAACCTTTGTGTTGACACTTTTAGCATGTTTTATCTCAGGTATCTAAGGCATTCACTTCATGGCATGCATTTGGACACATCATGGAGTCGTGGTGACGACGCGTCTCACTTGGGTTTTACATACTTTAAAACATCGTTTGAATTGTAACAAACTTATTTCCGCACAATTTGATTTTCAATTGGGACCTATACTTTGTGAACTCTGATTATTTTATTAAATCAAACGATGTATTTTCCAAACGACACTTTAGGTAGTTCAATATAACTGTGATTGTGATGCTATGACAGTCAATCCCCAGGAATTCCATTCCGCTGCAAAACAGGTAATTTGGGGGTGTGACAGATTGGCATCAGAGCTTCGGTTATAGAGAACTAGGTTGCATCATTGACCCTAGACTATAACTACATTATCATAGCATCTCATCATTTCATCATAAGTGCACGTTCACTTTACATGCGGTTTATACGTACATTTTTTGAGTTATTTATTTTCATTTCAAAACGATTGTCACATGGATGCCCTTAAATACCCATCCCATTATCCTTTCCTCATACTCCAATGTGGAGAATGCCCTGTCATTCCCTATCACAATTTTTACACCGGTTGACTTAACACCAAACATCATATGAGTCGATTAGTCCAAGCACTGCATAGTTACTCCTAAATTATACATAGCCTGATCACCTATGTCTAATTCAGGAAGAATCATGCAATGAAGGGAGTAGTAGTCTTATATGAGTAAGCAATTCCGTAATCGAGCCAAATTTTCAAAAGATTTTCTTCAAACCACTTGTTTCCAGTTTGATCCGCGTGACAGTTCTTGTTTGATGAGTTGCAAAGATCAAACTAGAAACAAGTTGTTACCTAAACCGATTTAGCCTAATCTCATGACAGTTCTTGTTTGATGAGTTGTGAGATTAAGTAAAAATCGGTTACCAAAAAGTCTTTTGAGGGTTTTGCTCGAGAAGGGGAAGGCTTGCCTCATCAAACCCTAACCCGATAGACTAACGCGAACTGAATTCAGGGACTGAATTCCTTTTTGGATGGGCGAATGTGACAACCCGAACTTTCAGGTCATTTCTTGACACAATTTATGCCTCATTATTTCAACACTTATTGTAAACTTGGTTTACTTGTTCCAAATTCGCGTAACCTTTATGGTTTAGCGGCGAATTCATGATCATAACATCACGTACATTTCATATGGACTAAGATTAGTCTACATTTCATTGACATCATTTGCATCATGATAATTCATTCATGACATTTCATTTCACATTCAACGCGTAATTTTTATATTTAATAATCGTTATCGCGTGAGTTATTATTTTAAACATTTAACCCGTTACTTTCAAAAATGATCCCGATGTATTTTTAAACTTACATTTAGTTCATAAAAACTATATTTTTAGTTTTCCTAGTGTTTCAAATTTATTTGGTATATTAATCGTTAAAGTTTAATTATTACGACGTTTTTCTTAAAAATTACTCGATAATTATTTTATCACTCAATTTTCACAAGGAAGGTATTTTTACAATTTTTATGATCTCATTATACTTTATTTTGATCTATTAAAAATTACTTTTACCTAAAATTTCCTTAAATACATTAATGTATATTAAACCTTACAAGTTACATATAAACCACTTTTCACTTACACTTTTCAACACATATTATACATTATAAAGAATAAAGAAGAAAAAAAAAATATTTGAGGAACATAATCCCCCCATATCCGGCCTATGGGGGGGATGAGTCAAGATATGGTAGATTTTAATGTTGAATAAGATGTGTACTCAAGTTCTTCCAATTATTTTCATTCATCTCATTTTTCTCATTATTCACCTAGTAGCAAAAAATTTATCTTCTCTCTTGGTTTTATCCTCCAAAACCGGCCATCTTCAAGAGTAGCAAGGGATCACAAAGTTTTTCAAGTCCAAGTGTTTTTACAATCTAGATAACACTCTTTATTAGGTTTTGAAATAAAAACCAAGAGTGTTTAGGATTTACCTTGTTACTTTCACCTCATCATTTTCATTTGTAAGCATATTTCTTTCATTTTCATGTTTTCTTATCATTTCATATTCATCTTTTCATTTTTGGAGCAAGTATGCATGATATGTGATTTATACCATTTTTCATGATTTTAGAGTATATATATATACATATTTGGTCATCCTATAAATATTCCCATGGTATTCTTTGGTCTTGATGTTGATTAGGAACCCATGACACCCTAAGAAGGTGTATGGTAGGATTAGATTAGTTTTGGAGTTGATTTGAAGGGATTAGAATAGGTTTTGTCCGAGAAAAACTATTTTCGATAACTATATAAATAGGTTCTGTCCTTGTTTCATTTTTCTGGAAAATCCGACAGTTGGTACGAAAATTTGGCCTTGATATTTAGAAAATATACTTTAAAACGAATCCGTGGCCGCTTGAACGGAATAAAACGGACTTATAACGAAGAAGTTATGGATTTTACAAGTTTGACGACGAAATAAATAGTTTTCTGAAATTTCAGCTTTGCTGTTTTTACTTTGTTCGGGTCAAAAACGAGCCTTACGCTTCACAAATTATTTCGACTTGTCAAAAATATATTAGTTTACTTTGATACGAATCTAAGGACGTATTATACGTAGAAAACGGATTTGAAACGACAAAGATATGCCCGTTTTTATAAACTTGCCGTAACTATTATTTTCTGAAAAATCTATATTATTTTTACGATACAAGTAATTTAGTAGCTGTAACGTCCCTGTTGAGGGCTGTTTTTAACGAGGTTGTGAAACTTTTTGGAACAAAATGTCTTCTAGTAAAATCAAGTTCACCGGCCATATTTTTCAAAACAACAAGCTGTTTGTAAAGCGGAGTTGTAGTAAATTAATTACGGATGTTCAAACTTGGCCGAAACTCATTTTCTGCACAACAATTAGCCAAAACCACCAACTTTAACCTTTATTATCTTTATGATCGAGACCTTTTGGACGAAAACTCCTGAACTGAAACTTCTAGATATCGATACAAACTTTCCAAAACCGTCGAGTTCGTTCTCTAACGATCGACGTACACCATTTTACGACTAGTTTTCCAAAGCCATTTTTGTTAATTTCATGATAATTCCGACGACATTGTTTTGCGACGAAAAGTGGTAATTTCACCAAAAATCATTATAAAACCATTGTAGGATGACATTTTGACGTAAAAACTTGTAAAGTGATTTTTGATTGGTCAAGACGTCAAACGAGTATTTATCGACGAAAAGTAATATTTTCAAAACCCGCAAATGGTATAAATAACATACGAAATGCATGCATAACATTACATTGCAACTCATGACATATCATATCATTCGTAATAGGTCCCGGTTAACGCATCACATTATACCTCGGTGTACTTACTTTTGCCATTATTCCAGTTTACCAAGTGAGTTCCATAGCCCCTACTTTTACTTGTTTTCATAACTGTTTTGGGTGAGATACATGCTCAACTATTTTTATGACTATCTTGATTATTTGAAACTACATGCTTGACTGAACTTAATGAGTAGTCATATCCTATACCATAAATCATTGATCTGAATGTCTTGGGATTATCATTGGGCTGAATGTCTTGGGATTATCATTGGGCTGAATGTCTTGGGATTATCATTGAGCTGAATGTCTTGGGATTACCATTGGGCTGAATGTCTTGGGAACATCATTGAACTGAATGTCTTGGGATTTTCATTGAACTGAATGTCTTGGTATAATTATGTCAAGTAAACATTGATACATTAAGTCATGCACTATTATGTGAATTCATTTGACATCATGCGCTTGAACATAAACTATATACATTTTGGCAATGGGTTGTGAATACACAGGTTGCAAGTTTTGTATGGGCGGAACTTGGAACTGAGTGGATTTACGATGCCTTTGCTGCATAAACGATTTTGAAAGGCTTTACATTTCAATTCAAACTCTATGAACTCACTCAACCTTTGTGTTGACACTTTTAGCATGTTTTATCTCAGGTATCTAAGGCATTCACTTCATGGCATGCATTTGGACACATCATGGAGTCGTGGTGACGACGCGTCTCACTTGGGTTTTACATACTTTAAAACATCGTTTGAATTGTAACAAACTTATTTCCGCACAATTTGATTTTCAATTGGGACCTATACTTTGTGAACTCTGATTATTTTATTAAATCAAACGATGTATTTTCCAAACGACACTTTACGTAGTTCAATATAACTGTGATTGTGATGCTATGACAGTCAATCCCCAGGAATTCCATTCCGCTGCAAAACAGGTAATTTGGGGGTGTGACATATCATTCTATGGATTGTTGATAACGGATGTTCCTAACACATGACAGGCAATCTCAAACTGTTATCAAACTTTGTTTCAAAGTTCATTGGCACTGTCAGGTTCGGGAATGATCACTTCGCAGCTATCATGGGCTACGAAGATTCCATCATTGGGAACATTGAAATTAGCAGAGTTTATTATGTGGAAGGTCTCGTTCACAATCTCTTTTCAGTCGGTCAATTTTGTGATGGAGATTTGGAAGTTGCTTTTCGAAAGAAAACTTGTTTCATTCGTGATCTACAAGGAAACGACCTTATCTCTGGAAACCGCATTTCAAGTCGTTACACAATCTCAATGCAAGGCATGATTGCTTCATCTCCCATCTGTCTAATTTCTAAGGCAACATCTACCAAATCCTTGCTATGGCACCGTCGTCTTTCACACTTAAACTTTTAAACCATAACCAATCTTGCACGTTACAAACTTGTTGAAGGTCTCCCATGATTTCGGTATTCTAAAGATCATCTATGCTCCGCTTATGAACAATGGAAAAGAACTTGTGCTCACTTCCCTTCAAAGGTGGAATACAGCTCTCAGCATGTGCTTCATCTTCTTCACACGGATTTTTATGGCTCGATGCGTGTGCAGACGATTAATGGCAAATGCTACATTTTGGTAATTGTCGATGACTACTCAAGATGAACTTGGGTTTATTTTCTTCGAAGTAAAGATCAAGCTCCACAAATGATCATCAACTTTCTCACGAAAATTCAAGTTCACCTCCAGAACACAGTCAGACAAATCTAAACAGACAAAGGAACTGAATTTGTAAATCAAACTCTTCGTGCATACTATGAGAAAGTGGGAATTGAGCATCAAACATTAGTTGCACGAACACCAGAACAAAATGAAGTTGTTGAAAGACGAAACCGTACGTTAGTGGAAGCTGCAAGAACGATGTTAATAAATTCAAAACTTTCAGATTACTTGTGGGCTGAAGCCATGTCAACTGCATGCTACACTTAGAACCGTTCAATGATTACTAAACACCACAACAAAACACCTTATGAGCTTATCCATAACCACAAACCGAATCTAAAACACTTCCATGTCTTTGGTTCTCTTTGTTACCCAAATAATGATCGTGATGACTTTGGTAAGCTCAAGGCTAAAGCTGACATTAGATTCTTCATTGGATAATGTGAAAATTCTAAAGGATACCGGATATGGAATCGTCGTACAAGGGAGATTATGGAAACGATTCATTCCAATTTCGATGAGCTTACAGAAATGGCTTTTGAGCAAAACAACTTGAAACCTGGACATAACCGTCTAAACATTCCCCAAACCCCATCATCAGCTGAACCAAGCCTACAACTTACTCGTCGTCAAATGGAACAACTATTTGCTCCTCTGTTTAGTGATGATATTGATCAACGTGCTCCAGATGTATCAAATGTTTCCGTTGCTCAACCTGATAATACTTCAATCCCTGATACACCTGAAACAACAACAACTTTTGACGAAGCACCTCCAATTGATTCTACAACAACAGCCGAACAAACCACATCCAATAACGCTGAACCAGCTGATGATCTTCTGAACCAATAAGTACCTACACTTGCAAATTATGATCCGGATGCATTCTTCAATCCTTTTGCTAATGAAACTGCCAATTAGAATGTTGTGGAATCATCTACAAGCCATTTGAATCCTCCTAATATGCACAATGTATATCAACGTTAACCCTCCATACATCGTTGGACTAAAGACCATCCTCTTGTGAACATTATTGGAAACCCGAATCAACCAGTCGTAACTAGAAAACGCCTTCAGAATGATGGTGAACCCAAACATATTAAAGAGGCAATGACATATGACAACTGGATTGAATCCATGCAAGAAGAACTTAATCAGTTTAAACGTCTTGAATAATGGGAATTGGTTGCAAAACCAACAGGGGTCTATGTTATTGGTCTGAAATGGATTTGGAAAAACAAGTTGGATGCTGAAGGTACGGTTATCAGAAATAAGTCACGTCTGGTGGCTAAGGGTTATAGACAAGAAGAGGGGATTGACTTCGAGGAATATTTCGCACCGGTTGCTAGACTTGAGGCTGTACGGATTTTTCTGGCATTCGCGGCTCACATGAACATCACGGTCTTTCAAATGGATGTCAAAACCGCTTTCCTGAATGGTAAACTGAAGGAAACAATCTATGTTAGTCAGCCAGAAGGATTTGTTGATCCAGAATTCCCTAATCACGTCTACAAACTGAACAAGGCTCTCTACGGTCTTAAACAAGCCCCTCGGGCGTGGTACGATGAGTTGTCATCCTTTCTCATATCTCATAATTTTGTCCTAGGGAACACATTTTAATCATTCAAATTTATGTGGATGACATCATTTTTGGGTCAACACATCTAAAGTACTCAAACGCTTTTTCAAAACTTATGAAAACACATTTTGAAATATCCATGATGGGTGAACTTACATTCTTTCTAGGACTGCAAGTTCATCAATCACCCCGTGGTATTTTCCTAAGTGAGTCCAAATATGCTCTTGAAATTTTAAACAAACATGGAATGCAAAGCTGTGATACCTATGCCACACCAATGGCACATACCAAAAAATTGGACGCTGATTTGCATGTGATATTGGTTGACCCTACCAAATACCAAAGTATTATTGGGTCTCTCATGTATCTAACAGCCAGTAGACCTGATATTGTATTTGTTGTATATCTTTGCTCCCGTTATCAGTCGCGACCAACTAAAACTCACCTCTCTGAGGCTAAAAGAATCCTCCGATACATCAAGGGAACCATTAATTTGGGGATCTGGTATCCGAAGGATTCTGGTTTTGAACTAATAGCTTTTTCAGAAGCTGATCACACAGGTTGCTTAGATTCTTGGAAAAGTACTTCAGGTGCTTTGCAATTCCTTAGTGATAAATTGGTATCATGACAATCGAAGAAACAGGATTGTACATCGCTGTCCTTAACCAAAGCAGAATATGTAGCCATGTCAGCGTGTTGTGCTCAAGTCATTTGGATGAGAACACAACTCAAAGACTATGGTTACATATTTGACAGAATCCCGATGTACTGCGACAATCGAAGTGCTATTGCGATCTCGTGCAACTCTGTCCAACATTCGAAGTCAAACCACATCGATCTTCGATATCATTTCATACAGGAGCATGTGTAAAAGGGTACCGTTGAATTATATTTTGTGGGTACTGAACACCAACTGGTAGATCTTCTCACCAAAGCCTTAGCTCCTGCTAGGTTTACTGAGTTGATCCACCGGATTGGTATGAGGTGTTTGACTCCAGATGAACTGGATGAACTTTTAACACATTCTTAAAACTAGTCAAACACCAAAACCTCTTTTGTAAATACTTTATCAAAAACAAAAATAAAAAAATATAAAATCTCATAAAATACAAAAATATTCTTCTATCTAAATTTCTTCCAACATTGCAAGTACAAATCTTCCGGCAACACTTTGCTCTTTCAAACATTTCATTATTTTTCTCGGACAAGTGTTGAGGGGAGAATGCAAATATTTCTCAGTTTCATAAAATCTTATACTTGCATGTTACCCAATATTGGTTGTATATTTTGATAACGGTGGATACGTTTCTTCTTTTAAAACACTCCTCGGACTCAAATTTGTAAAATTTCACCATTTCTAAAGTCGAGGAGGAGTGTCATCAAGTTTCTTTCCAAACTTTCATGTCTTGCTTAACCAAAATGGAAGTTATGGGTTGTGGTTGAAAATGGTTGAGGTGGAGGGGCTATACTTGTCAAAAGTTAAAACTTATTTTTACAAAAACTCCACCTAATTTTTCTTCAACATTTATTTCAAACATTAACTACTCAACAACCATATCCCACGCCTTAAAATCAATCTCTAATCCGTGCTTCAAAAATCGAATTTGTAAGTTGTTTTAGCTTCTAATCATCATTACAAACATTGGTTGTTAATCTTAAACAATTTCAACGGTTTGATTTTTCACACGAACGATTTATGTATTCATGTCTTACGCGTATAAAATGATTTTGGGTAAAGTGATGTTTTGATGAAATGGTTTAAGTTAAAAAGGTTAAAAACATGTTCTATAATCATTTCTATCAAGGTTTTCAACCCAGAATTAATTTTTAATCATATTCGTGAATTAGGGTTTATGCGTAGAAATTGGAGGTTTTCATGTGTGAGTGTTTGAGGCTAATTAGATGCTTGGGATAGGTTTGTTACATGTTTAATTAACCAAAAGTACCTTTGAATCTTACCCAGAAACATTAAATTTTCAAAATCAGAATTTAGGGTTTATGTACTCGTTGGTTTGGGTATTTTTGATTCATGAGGTTTTTTATGTTAAAACTTGTTATAAACAACTCATATTGCCTCTAAGATGTCCCAGAAATCATTTGGTGGATTTCCCATGGTTAAATTTCTTACGAGTAGGACTTGATTACTAGGGTTTATGTTTACAACTAGTTCTATCCTACGCGTAACTAATATTGATGCCATGTGAGGTTGAAAGAGTTTGAATAAATTGTTAATGGAAGTGTTATGATTGATCTATTTCAGGTTTTATGCGTTCCAATTCAGAATCAAGGGTAAAATGGCATTTACGCTTAAGGATCACCTTATGTGTAGACGTTACGCATAAGAGCTATCTTACGCGTAACTTATACGCATAAGGTTCTACAGTGGGACTACGCGTATCCTGTGAAGGATATGCGTAAACTTGGACTCCTACGCCTAAGGCTTACTCTTATGAGTAAACCTTACGCGTAAGTCACGAACCTACGCCTACACGTAAGCTTTATGCCAAGAGTCCATTCCTATTCGTAAGAGTGAATCCTACGCATAAGCTTAATCCTACGCGTATTTTTACACTATTTACGCATAAGCTTACAATCCTACGCTTAAGCCAAAATTATTACTTACCTTATGAAATGTTATGCGTACAAACTTGTAATAAGTTACTCATAACGTCACAAGACCAAAATGTCACTAATAAGCAATAATAGTTAAAATGTTGTGTGAATGAGTGAAAAGTTGGACTTTAAAATTCTAAATTAAAATACCTACGTAATTTATCACGTCAACTTTGGACTATTGGACAACATGTGACTTTGGACTCGTAACATTCATTAACATAACAAATTCAATAAATTGGTCAATAAAATCAACTTTTGACTAATATAATGTCTTTCGATATGTTGGTTCTTTTGTCTCAATATCTTTCAGATCCCAATATGGACGTTATCATGGAAAATATCAACGCACCAAATGAGCTCAGAATGGAAGATATCTTCCCAACTAATTACAGCAAGACAATGGGAAAGAACAACCTCAGGGTCGATTTTTAGAACTTCACCTGCTCTGAATCTTCATGCCGAATTGCTGTGGACATTCTCAAGACTGATCCTTACAACAACATGCTGACGAACTCTGCAACTGTGTCAGAAATCTACATTCATCAATTTTGGCACACGATGAAAAAGGTGGATGGTCAAGATGCTGTAACCGTGACTCTCAATGACAAGGAAGTCACTGTTAATGTTGCAGATCTTCGATCAATCCTTCTTCTACCTGCTATCGAGGCTGCTATCTGTGTGGCAACTCTAAGTGAAGAGGATATCATTAAATTCATGATCGACAGTGGTCATGATGAAGCTGCCAGTGTCATCACCGGACATTCATCCGTGAATCTAAAGAATATTCCTCAACCATGGAGAACACTGTATATTATGATCGCCAAGTCTGTGTCTGGAAGAGACAGAGGTCACGAGCATCCCAAACTAATTTATCTGCAAACCTTTTGAGGCATGGTCAACAAAAAGCACATCGACTTTTCTAGTCTGATATGGGAGGACATGATGTCCCATCCCGGAAAAAAGGTTCCTTTTATCAGATACACTAAGCTGTTGATCCAGAACATTCTCGGGAAAAATCGGGACATTCCCTTGAGACTTGACGACCCCAACAATCATTCCGTGTTGTATGAGCCCACATTAAACATTGTCAGATTCAAGGACTCCTCAACAAAGAAGCAAGGTGCAGTGCTCCTGGATTGCCTTCTCACCGATGATATCAAAAGTCTACCAATGTATCATCGATACATTGAAGATGTGAGCAAAGGCAAATTAGGTTTTATGGATGAAAAGACCTCTACTACTCCTACCAGGAAGACATGAAGGTCAGGCAGCGCTAGAAGTGTAGAAAGCAGTGGGAGTGCCCTCAAATACCCTAAGAGGAATCCTCCTCGCAAAAGAAAAGTCCCATCTAAGGGTGCCATTCCTAATACTAAACCGGAACTTAAACTAAAGGACGAAGACTCTGAGGATACTATGTCTGAAGAGGTGGTTCGTTATTCCGAAACTGCTACAGCAGATACAACCTCGCTGAGGTTAGATGAAAAACCACCCAGCCCCAAATCAGACAGGGGAAAAACACCAGTTGCTATGGAATAAGAAGAAAGCTCTGATGATGAAATTCCACCAAAGGATGACGATAAAGCTTACCACAAAACAGTTAAGCATCTGAGGATTCAACATATAGAATTTAATCTTCAACAAACCAGAGGCCCTGGAGGTTCCAGTGGTGGTGCACTAACCACACCAGTTCTTGATGGGGTTAATCTACCCGATAAGGGAACTGGTACCACCACTCTGGAATCAACAGAACAACAGCAGCAAGAGGATGAAATCATTTTCGACTTTAAAGAAGAAGAAAATGAGAATAATGAGAAGATAACCGATGAAGATGTTGAGCAAGCAGCTAGGGAAAAGGCTGAAGAAGAGGATAGGGAAAAGGCTGAGGAAGAGGCTGAAGCTCAAGAAGAAGCTGACAATTATGTTCAAAATAATCCTGAACACAACTCTGATGAAACTTTTGAGCCACCTAAAGACCCAGAGCCATCTCATGACTCATCCTCATCAGACTCGTCATCTCATTCATCACCACCACCAACCAAAGATGCTACCACCAGATCATCCTCCAAATCAGTCAAGAAACCCACCAACACTTGGGCATCACGTGCCAAGACCAAAATTGTCAAGGCTATCAGGCAAGCAAGGAAACGAAACGTGGTCAACAAGAAATTGAATCAACTTGCTGACAGAGTGAATTTACATGGAAATGTGATGAATGAATTCTCAGCAGAAAGAGAACAGATCAATCAATTACTAAACAGGGATATATTGGGTGAGATGGAAAAAACGATTAGGGACTACACTCATCAGTTTCTTCTTGAAACCGTCCCTGGAGTCACAAAAGAGATGTTCCCCAGACAACTCTACCCTTATCTAATATCATTGGTCAAGCATACACTGTCAAATACACCTGCGGTCATTAAAATCAAACCAGTTCCGCGTCCTGTTGTCACTGATGCAGACTTGATCTCTAAGCTGATTATGCAAATGTCTCAACGATCTGCAATTTTCACTTCAGATGAAGCAAAACTTTTTGAGGCATTGTTGGCATATCAACTCAAGACATCTTTCAAGGAAGCGGCTGGTCAAAAAAAGCGACCAAGAGATGATGACGCTGCGAACAAGGATTCTGAGCCTAAACGTCGAAAGAAAACAGGCGAATCCTCATCAATGCCTCCACCACCCCAAAAGACCACCACCACCACAAGAATTGCTCAACGTCCCCCTACTTTTGATAAACCTCAGGACTCTGAGTCTCCACCACCATCAGAGAAAACTGGTGATCATTTCCAATACACCGGTGGTGCAGATGAAGAGATTCCTAAGCCTCAACAACAGCCCCCCTCTCTGACATCAACCAAGCAGCCTAAAGAATCATCCTCTAAGGCTAAGTATAAAAGATCAACATCAGTTGTATCATGGCTAGATGAAGATGAAACTGCAGCATATGAATGGTTTTCTAATTTTGTTGATGCCACTCCTCAATTACCGGAAGGCTATGAACCGGTAGATGGCCGTACTATGGAGCAAGTTAAGATCATTCAAGATAAGTTCAAAGTGAAGAACATGATGAAAAATGAATTATGTCGAATCAAGAATGATGCATTTCAACTTCTAAAGGACAGCATTGGTAGTACCATTGAAGTCGAATATCACCTCGACAACATCGCACGGGCCATGTCCAATAACATTGATTGGCTCAACCCTGAATCAAACATCGACTTCACAAGACAAGATAAGAATCCATACTTCACTGACTGAACAAAGCCACTGCCAACCATTGGTCGACCGGATCAACCTAGAATTCCCTACCAATTCTTTTTCAATAACGCCCTTGAATTTCTTCAACACGGTAGCAAAGTCAGCAAGAAGTATGCTACGTCACTCACCTTTAACATTCCAGCAGCAGTCTTCTCCAACAATATCGCCATCGAAGAAGAAGCCACAAGAATGTTTGTTGAAAATGTGGTGAAGTATGATCTCGATGCACAATATGGCATACATCATTGGCCTGAAAGAGGACGACTCTACTACAGAAGCTGCCAAGTTCAGAAATCCAACAAAGTGGTGTTCAATGACAAACGGATCATTGCTATAATGAATGCCAGTCTGGCAACAAAGTGGGATTACTCATTCCTCGAGGAAATCAAAGTTAAAAGCTAAGACGATCAGGAATATGATTTTACCGAAGCTGATTTTCCGAGATTGTCGCTCAATGACATTGAAGACATGTATCTTGCTAAGGTACAAGGATGAATACGACACTTCTCTACCTATATCCAGCTCTAGTATATCACAGCCTTGTTGATATTCATCAGAATCAAAGTGATCTAGGAACGTGTTGAAGACCTTCAACTTGCGGTTGAATCTTACTAAAAGAAAGTCAATCTCACCAAACCGTTGCTACACTTTCCCGAGATCAACCAACTCTCTCAGTACACCATTGTGAAGAAACCAACGTTTGGAGTTGTTTACCATAGTGAACTTCACCACAACTGTCTTATGGTGTGCGACGAGCTTCATAAGTTCTGTGATCACACTCTGAAGAAGGTTCGTGATGGGTTAGCGTATAGGTTGAAGGAGATTCACGAAGGAATTGGGTCGAAGAAGAGGTGGAATTCTAAGGAAAGGAGGGTTGTGAGGAAGATTATCAAGAGGACCGATGAAAGGCTGTTTCATCGTGATCAGATGAGGAATCTTGAGAGCTTTGTGGGTGGTTGCCAGAGCTTCTCTCTTACTGGTTATCAACGAAAAGAAAGAACTCCCGGTCTCATTGAAGGATTGATTGGTACTCCTCAAATTTTCTTTGATTGATATTTGGATATTATGATCTTTATATTTGACAATGTCTTGTGCACACATAACAGTGTACAACCCGTTCTTGTAATGAAAGGACCCTGTGGTATGCATCAGTGCCACAGTCCTATAAAAGGAACGAAAGCTTCTAACTTTTGAGTAAAACTTATCAAAACTTTCATTTTTCAAAGTTTTGCTCAAAAGAACATGTACTTCCCCTTATGTTTTCAAAACCTCAAAAGTTAATATTACTTGTTGAGGGGGAGTATTTGATTAAAATCTTTGTTCACAAATTGTTCTTCCTGGAAATCTTCCAACAAAACTCAAAATGGACATATTCGATATCAAAATTTCATCAAAAATAACATATATGCCATTTTTTAGGGGGAGAAAAATTGTGTGATATAAATATGTTGGAAATGTGATTGAATCTTTGTGTGACTAAGACTTAACCCATGAATTGACGAGAACTGAACTGTCATACACCAAAAAGATTTATCTTCCAAGACTTATCCGAGTAGATTGTACCTATTCGAGAAACTCCTGATAGACATGAACTTTGACGGGTTTGACAACCTTTCAAAGTTTGTCCACAACTTCAAGGTAGTTATTAGAGCTAGTTGTCACCTAAAAGCTGACAATGCAACTCTTTAACTATGAAACATAACCGTGTCTCGCGGGGAATTGTCTATCTTCAGTCGATCAATTCAAAAGTGCGAGCTCTACCCTCACTGTGCAGATTTCTGTCAAAACACTTGAGCACATGTGGAGGGGGAGTATTTCTGAAAATACAAAACTCTTGAAGTGTTACAAAATGTTTTCACTTATAAACACTTTGAGAGATTTTTCAAGAAAATGGTTTTATGGCAACATAGGTTAGTCCTGGAGTTATAAGGTGACTAAGGTTAGGACTAACCTTCCTATGATCTGCCAGAGCCGGAGGGATCTACCCAAGGACACCACCAATAGTTAGTATTTAGAAGTCCTTAGGTATGATTATGAAAAAAGGAGAATATGAGAAATGGAGAAAGAAGGAGTTGAAGAATTAAAAAGAAAAGTAAAGAAAAGGGTGAAAAGAAATAGCCCTCCAGATTATTCAACTTAGGGCAGACACCGGGTTCAATTCATATGCTATTGGCTGTCACCAGATGAAACCGGTATTGAAGATTAAAATCGCCATAGACCCAGTGACGCATGCACTAAACCTTCTTAGCCACTCAAGCTTCTCTCAATAGAAGCTTGTTTCATTCTCATAGGGAACCCTACGTAAACTATCGGCTTTCTCTTAGAGATTGTTGGTTTTGAAGAAGGAGACCCTCTCCCAATTCTCCTAATAAGGTTTTAAAATGTACCTTTTTGAGGGGTCGTTTAAGCCCTTATTTGATCACTTTTGTATCCGTTATTACTTAATATCGTTCCTTTTCACTTTTTAGGTCTCTCGAAGGCAAATTGCTGGAATGGCAGTTATTTGGACGAAAAGGCGCGGATATACGAAGAAAATGGTCAAAGTCAAGAATCAAGGCACTCAGACTGCTGAAATACAAGGGGACGGCGTCAGGTGTTACCTGCGACGCCGTCGGAGCACATGTTGTGACGATACAGTAGCTAAATTGCTTATTTTCAAGTGACGGTGTCATGCTTTAAAAGAGTAGGTCGTCGCACTCAGACGGCCTAGATTTGATCCAGACGGCGTCAGAGGCTGAAGAGGACGGCGTCACAAGCATAAGGTGACGCCGTCGCAAGACTAACGTGGCCAAGACGAAACCCTAATGACGGCGACCCGACGGCTTCACAAATCATAAGGTGACGCCGTCACGATTGTAATCTTATATATAGAATCCGAATTTTTTAGTTTTCAGTGTGTAGTCTTTTGGAGTAAAAACCTAAACCGAACCAAGGCTGTCTTGTACAGTATTTTAGGGTTCCAAACCCTATCTTACATCAAGATAAGTGTTTTACTTCATTAATTCAATTATGTCTCCAATTACTTGTGTGTATGCTTGCATGTTCTCCATGTCCGGCTAATTTACTTTTGTGTTTGCTTAGGGAATATGAAACTTAATTATTGAATATTGATAGGTTGTCTCTTATCTTAATTGTTAATGATCTAGTAATGTGATAGGTCATTCGTTGTGTAGTTAATGCTTGATTAATCTTTGTGAACCTTAGACTATAACGCCTAGAGTAGTTGTAGGCTAAACCATCCAAAGAGTACCTTAGAGTTAGAGTTTATAATTCATAGAGATATTGTAGACGAGACCCTTTGGTAGTTTCAAAGAGTTAGGGACAAACGCATACCCTACAACTTTAGACACACAACGCGATTAAGAATAAGGACGTGACAATTCAACCATCAATAGGAGATAATTAAGGAGTAATAAAACCTAAGTAAACACATCTTTAAACTATCATACGAGCACACAATAATTAGACATAGACTACATACACCTTAGATTAGATAAATAGATAAGTAGAGTAATCGGTAGAAATACCAACCCCCAAATCCAAACCCCGAGATTCGTACCTTTTCAATTTCTAAAAAAACATAAAAAGATAAAAAATAATCTTCCTCAACCCCAACCTTCGCGTAGTAACTTCTCACTAGCATTCCTATTCCCCTAGAGAACGATATCAATACCCGTGGCTTACCCTAATACTACACTACAACGATTAGGTTCACTGCCTAGGGTGTTATAAAACTTGCTCGAAGAAAAGGAAGTTCCTTTGACCCCGAACGCGCTGTGTAAGCGTATCAAGTTTTTGGTGCCGCTGCCGGGGAATAGAATAGATAGTTAGTAGTCCACCTCGTTTAGGTTTCTTTGCTTGATTCCTATCGAGTAAAATTTTTTCTCATTTTTAGCTTCCTTGTAGTCTATCCCCCTTCTTTGTGTTTGTGTTCGTAAAACCCATTTCATTAGTTGCTGTGGCAAGTGAAGTTGCATTTGAATCATTAACAAATGAGGAACAATTGAATTTCGCAAATTGGATTGGTTTTTATTGTTCTAATGAATTTGTGAGTGAACTTAGAGATATCTAAAAGGAGAAGGGTGTAAGGTTGGATGGATTTGAAAAATTTTGTGCTTGTGTGACTTCTATTCAACGATCATTGTCAGGATCAACTCCTTTTAGTGAGACCCTCTGGAAAATTTTTGAGAAAAGCCTCCTAAGCATAAATCATCAGCTGTTACAACTTGAAGAAATGGATAAGGAGGATTTATCTAACCTTAGGCATCATGATCAAAAAGACCTAGTTTTTAAGAACATGGAACCTAAACCCGAACAAGATTGTGAGATGGTTATAGTTGAACTGCCTAGTTGCATGCGTGGGATAGATTTCAAAACATATGACACGCGTGAGGAATCCTTTAGGCAAATAGAACATAGTGATCAAATTTTTGAGAATGATTCTTATAAATCGGACCAAGAATTTGAAATGGCTAAAGAAGGATTTGAAATGCTTAGGAGTGTATTTGGGTCAGATCATACTAAACATTTAGGAGATCTGGATATAATGAAGAATGAGGAGGAAACTCCAAGCCCACAAGCCCGACCATCACTTGAGGAACACACATCGCCTATAACTTACCCGGAAGAAATAGAAGAGACTATAGGAACCCCGATTGATATAGAACCTTTGGACCAAATGCCACTAGAGAATGTAGGTTTAGATGCTTGTTGTCATGACCTCTCTCTTAGTCCTAGGGAAGTCCCTAATTTTGATGAATCGGAGCCTCAACCAAAAACCTTTCCCAATTTTTCGTCTTTAGATGTGAATCTTGGAATTGAATTAGGCCCCAATCCACCCATCAAAATAGATAGTCCGGGTAGTTGCTTGATAAAGGTGGTAGACTCTAGGCCATGTAGAGTGGAAGCTAATATAGGAGTAACCCATGACCTTACACACTTATATCACCCATTCATGGTTGATAACAAGAAACATTATGGGTTTAAACCGGGTTTATTAGGTCAAGATGGATCCTTAACTAAGAATCTTTTGAAGTTGATAGAAGATGATCCATTTTTAGGAGAGAGATTTGATTCACCCGCTACACGAATAGAATTAGGTAACGTTATAATGAATGGAGCACACTCCTTTGAGCATATAAATCACCCATCACCCTCTCCTCACGTAGCAAATTTCCACCCTAAGGGTGTGTATCGCTACTATCACCCGCGCTTAAGCTTAAGTGTAGGGAAAACCTCCCCTTTATCCGTTAAATAAGGGTAGAGTCAGGCTCGTGACACGAACAAAAACAAGCGCTTCTTGGGAGGCAACCCATGTGTATTTGTTTTTCATTTTCATTTGTTTGTGTCATATATCTTTTATTGATTGTCTATTCTCATGTTTAAATTTGTAAAAATGCTTTATTTTGTTTTTAACCTCGTCTTAATTGCATATAAAGGTATTTTACATAAAGGATAAGTGTAGGGAGGATTACACACGTTTTCAAAAGAAACGTGAACATGAGAATTTCAATTAATTAAAAGATATATATGTGTGTTTGTTCGAGTCAAATGCTTGTATCGAGTCATAATGGATGTTTTGCAGAAATTTTTCCAGATTCTAAAGATGTAAATTTTCCAGAATTTTTTCTAGAAAATCGCAAACCAGTTTTTGTCAGGATAACCTGACGGCATCAGGAAGGAGTAAAAACAACAGATTACTTTTATCTTGTTTTCTGAGCTACTTATGAATTTGTGGAATTTTCCAGGTCTTAATTTTCTAAAAATTCTGTAAACATTCATTCCACAAGCATTATATCCTAGTTTAGTAGAGTCTTATATATATTATTACCGCCGATTTTACGCGAAGGTTTCGTTGGTTTTCTTCAAGTGTGCAGGTTTAATTTATTAAGAAGAAGATACATAAGATTGGAAGGAGCTTTTCACGCATGCATTCTTCTTGGAAAGGATTTAACCACTACTTCACACGGATCCTACCGAGCTAATCAGGGGAGTATTAGTTTCTTTTGTTTTTAATTACCTTCTATTATCATAACTTTGATACTTTCGGGGAACATTGAGGACAATGTTTAGTTTAAGTGTAGGGAGGGAAAATAAAACGAAAACTTTGAAACTATGCTTATCCTTGATTATTTGTTTTGTCCAATTGTATTTGTGTAATAAACCATGAGAAAATGTCGGTTAGGGTAATTTTGGCACCAAATTTAAAATTTTTCATGACATATAGGAGTGGGCCATTAGTCTTAACAAAAGCGTCTCACGGATAGGAAGTTATATGACTAGCACAAAAACCCCTTACCACCTAAATTCCACCAAAAATGTGAGGATCACCCTTAGATTAGTAGGAATTAAAGCATTCATCTTTAATGCTTAGTGTGTGAACCGGTAGTATAATAGATTCTAGAACTTGTTTTGTGATGCATCCCGAGATCGCTAGTAAGACTAAACTTGTGTAGTTAGGAATAACTAAATGATAAGAGGCATTAGGATAACCCTTGTTTGATACCCGTAATATAATTACTTCTTCCACATCGGTTGAGTAATTCCCTCACACCCTTTGCGTTGTACTCATTTTTAGTACACGATACCCCTAGTTAACCCCTCAGAGCCTATCCTTTTCGCGGTTCTCGTGATGTTTCGGTTTTTCCAGAATATCAATGAAGAGCATTGTTTACACCCCACCCCCAAATGTACACCCAAATCGCCTTAGCCTACCTTGTATGCACTCACTTTTAGTGCATTATTGTTATCACACTAAACCCTTAGTTCAATTATCTAGTTGCTTGCATGAGTTTCTAAGTCGAGTCATATCCTTTGTACACAGTTTTGGGACGATTGGGACTCATGAGGAAAGTTAAAGTCTATGAAATGAAGGGAAGGAAACGTTAAATTCAAATTCCCTTTATTTGCGTTATAATGTACTCCAAGTGTTTTGATCTTTTCAATTCGGGTCAAATTAGTGTTAGAGTGATAAAAACTCAAGTGTAGGGATGTGCCTATAAATCCCTATCATTTTGATGTTACCGTAGAGGATGGTAGAGTAAAAGTGTATGAAAAAAAAAATCGAAAAAAAAATTAATATAGAAAAAGAAAAAAGAAAAAAAAAATACAGTGTTCAAAAAAAAAAAACAAAAAAAAACGAGCTACCATCCTACATCTATCTTTAAATTTATGTTTGTTTATTTCAGAGTTTAGAGTGTCGAGTCTTGGCTTAACAACGCCATTCTTCGTATGCTTGTAACATAGAGATTTTTGACTTACCACCACTAAATAGCCTATCCCACCATACCCTTTGTTTCCCTACCATAAGCCTAACATTACAACCCTTTAAAGACCTCTTTGATAGTCTTTCCTAGGTGCTTACGCCAAAGCGATGAAGGTTTGATCTATTCTCAAGCCTATGGTAATCTATGTACTAGGACCGGTTAATGAGTGTTTATCTTTCATTTTCAACTTGTTATATTTCATATACACCCGAGAGATGTGAGTATCCAAACACCCCATGTGAGGTGCTAGTATGTAATTTCCGTGCTTGTTATGACTTTTGCGGGGCTTATATGTGTTGTGGATTGTTTTAAACCAATGCTTCATGACCCCTAACTTATAAATTAATTGGCTAAAAGCACATTTGCTTGAGGACAAGCAAATACCAAGTGTAGAGATATTTGATAAGGTTTTAAAATGTACCTTTTTGAGGGGTCGTTTAAGCCCTTATTTGATCACTTTTGTATCCGTTATTACTTAATATCGTTCCTTTTCACTTTTTAGGTCTCTCGAAGGCAAATTGCTAGAATGGCACTTATTTGGACAAAAAGGCGCGGATATACGAAGAAAATGGTCAAAGTCAAGAATCAAGCCACTCAGACTGCTGAAATACAAGGGGACGGCGTCATGTGTTACCTGAGACGCCGTCGGAGCACATGTTGTGACGATACAGTAGCCAAATTGCTTATTTTCAAGTGACGGTGTCATGCTTTAAAAGAGTAGGTCGTCGCACTCAGACGGCCTAGATTTGATACAGACAGCGTCAGAAGCTGAAGAGGACGGCGTCACAAGCATAAGGTGACGCCGTCGCAAGACTAACATGGCCAAGACGAAACCCTAATGACGGCGACCCGACGGCGTCACAAATCATAAGGTGACGCCGTCACGATTGTAATCTTATATATAGAATCCGAATTTTTCAGTTTTCAGTGTGTAGTCTTTTGGAGTAAAAACCTAAACCGAACCAAGGCTGTCTTGTACAGTATTTTAGGGTTCCAAACCCTATCTTACATCAAGATAAGTGTTTTACTTCATTAATTCAATTATGTCTCCAATTACTTGTGTGTATGCTTGCATGTTCTCCATGTCCAGCTAATTTACTTTTGTGTTTGCTTAGGGAATATGAAACTTAATTATTGAATATTGATTGGTTGTCTCTTATCTTAATTGTTAATGATCTAGTAATGCGATAGGTCATTCGTTGTGTAGTTAATGCTTGATTAATCTTTGTGAACCTTAGACTATAACGCCTAAAGTAGTTGTAGGCTAAACCATCCAAAGAGTACCTTAGAGTTAGAGTTTATAATTCCTAGAGATATTGTAGATGAGACCCTTTGGTAGTTTCAAAGAGTTAGGGACAAACGCATACCCTACGACTTTAGACACACAACGCGATTAAGAATAAAGACGTGACAATTCAACCATCAATAGAAGATAATTAAGGAGTAATAAAACCTAAGTAAACACATCTTTAAACTATCATACGAGCACACAATAATTAGACATAGACTACATACACCTTAGATTAGATAATTAGATAAGTAGAGTAATCGGTAGAAATACCAACCCCCAAATCCAAACCCCGAGATTCGTACCTTTTCAATTTCTAAAAAAACATAAAAAGATAAAAAATAATCTTCCTCAACCCCAACCTTAGCGTAGTAACTTCTCACTAGCATTCCTATTACCCTAGAGAACGATATCAATACATGTGGCTTACCCTAATACTACACTACAACGATTAGGTTCACTTCCTAGGGTGTTATAAAACTTGCTCGAAGAAAAGGAAGTTCCTTTTACCCCGAACGCGCTGTGTAAGCGTACCATCTCCGCTTAGGAAAACCAAAGGGCACCATTGAGTCTAGAGCCATGAGATTCATCAAAAGATCTCTTAGGAACACTTGACATTTCATCACTTGTCGTTCAACATTAAGGACGCAAGTGATACTACTCTAGAGTCCTACACAGATCTTCGCAATCTATCGAGAACATTTGTGAGGGGTTCACAACTGTGATCCTCAGTGATTGAATTGAAACTCCTGCCAGGGTCAACATCAAACAGCCCTGACAGCAAGTCTCTTCGGTAACTCCTTGTGGGTTACGCTTAGTGGTGTCTCAAACGTTCTACAGTCGTGGGGTGATGCTTCGATGTACCTCAGCGACTCACCTGAACTGTAGGTGTACTTAGGTACATCGTGTTATCCTACTTGAGGGACTCCAGTTCAGGAACAGCCTTTGCTAGAATTAGAGATGTGTTTTCACACTATGCTGTTAACACGCTTGAATTCGAACTTGTAAGTGCTGGAAATCCCGCTAAGGAGATTCCTTTCAAGAATCGAGTCCTGAAGATGTGGATCATTACTTGAACTTGTTCAATGTAATGCCAACTGTCCCTTATGGGATTCGGACGGCTGATTCGCCCGACCAAGGTGAACGGAATCAAGATATTCATCAGAAGAACAATCATAGTGGTCAACTCTCTAAGAAATGATCACAATGATCGATTGGTGTTTATCACTAACCCATTATTATGTTTTCTTCTTATGGATGCTCCTAGGAGATGATCGTGCTGATTCTCCACATGCTCATACCAACAACAACAACAACTAATTGAAGTTCTCTCGAAAGGCAACACAAAAGTCAGAATGATTCTTCTTCAAAGCCAAAGAATCTACAAAGTTTAAAGACTAAGAGAACTACATCAATACTGAAATCCAATGTCAAAGAGCGTGTGAGCATGTTAGAGAAGGACGTGGAGACACCTGAGCAACGAAGCGGACCTGATGCAGATTACAACAACATAACATCACAATATCCACACCAGAACAAAGAACTATAATTTTGAAGACGTCAAAGCTGAAAACTTCAAAGAAAAACAAGATCCTCACACTGGGGAGATTGTTAGAATCAAGGCACTTCTTCTCACAAGAAAGTAGAATGTCAGAAGACGTCGAAGCAACTGCTATTACATCAACACTAACAACTTTTCAAGATTGCTGGAGTCACTTTTAATTAACAACACTTAGAGGGAGATTGTTGGAATCACTCCTAACATGTATTTCAAGTGTTAGTAATCATCATGTAATAGGTTGCTTAATTAGGCTTTTATGTTTGTTTTAATGGCAAGGCTTATGTAGAAAGCCCATAAGCCTTAGCCCAAGTCCAATATGGAAGGAAGGGGACTTGTAGTGTTTCCCTAGTCCCTTCCCCAATAAATACCTTTTTAAACCTTCCTTGGAAGATTGGTTGTTCATTTCACTTCAATACCTACGCATAACATTTCTATATCATCATACGTGTGTGTTTGTGTTTTGTTCAACCAATCTATCTTCATCTTATTTCTTACATATTGATGCATGTATTACATTATGGTGACCTAACAGTATGGCTTACACACCCGATTCATGAGATCTATGAATATTGCTGGTGCATTTGTCAAGCCAAACGACATTACTTGGAACTCGTGGTGACCATAGCGAGTCCGGAATGCCATTTTTGGAATGTCTTCCTCTCGAACCTTAAGTTGGTGATATGCTGACCCTAGATCAAACTTTGAGTAGTGTATTGAACCTTGTAATTGATCGAATAAATCATCAATTCTTGGCAAAGGGTATCGGTTCTTTATGGTTAATTTGTTTAGTTCATGATAGTCGATACACATTCGTAACGATCCATCGTTCTTCTTCATGAACAGGACGGGAGCTCCCCAAGGTGAGGAACTGGGTCGGATAAACCTCTTGTCCGAAAGTTCCTGTAGTTGATTGGCCAGTTCTTGCATCTCAGATTGTGCTAGTCTGTAGGGTGCGCGGGCCACTGGCGCCGCTCCTGGCACTAAATCAATTTGAAACTCTACTTGGCGTGATGGTGGGAGTCCAGGTAAGTCTTCAGGGAAAACTTCAGGAAATTCACGAGTGATAGGAACGTCTTCAAGACGTTTTTCTTCGGATTCTTTCTCGGTAACGTGGGCTAAAACGCGTAACATCCTTTCTCAATGTACTTCATGGTTTTCATACATGAGATGATGTTTAAGTGAGTCCCACTTCGATCACCACAGATGACCAAAGTTTCATTGTTACAAGGAATGTGAACAACTCTTTCGCTACATATGATGTTGGCTCGATGTTTTGACAACCAATCCATGCCAATGACAACATCGAATCTTCCAAGTTCGATTGGCATGAGATTGATGCTGAATGGATGATCTAAAAGGTTGAGGGTACAGTTTAGGAGTACAGTATTGGTGTTTACTAAGTTTTCGTTAGCTAATTCAATACTATAGTGGGTATCCATAGTGGTTGGTGTAATATTAAGTAAAGGCGCAATTGTGGAAGATATAAAGCTCATATCAGCACCGGAATCGAATAAGACCTTAACAAGATGGTTATTGAGTGAAAACATACCAGTGACTACGTTTGGGTCTTGTTGAGGTTCACCGTTGCCCATAACATAAGCTCTGGCACTAGCACCTCCGCCTTGTTGGCCACGCCTTTGAGGACATTTTCTCTTGATATGTCCTTTTTCCCCACACCCGTAAAATGTAGTTATTGCTTGGAGGTTAACTCCAGTAGCCACGAGATTGCTTCTACAGTCTTTAGTAGGATGTCTTGGTTTTTGACACTTTCGGCACTTGACTGGGCAGGGACCCGTATGATGATAGTTGCATTTATTACACGGTGTATAGGTTCCTACATAATTTCCTCCAGCTGGTGCTGCAACATAAGCCGTTGAGGCTTCTTGTCTTTTGTTTTGTTGCTGATGGTGATGGGTGTTGCGGTTTTGGTTGTTGGGAGTGTTTCTTTGGTTGTTATCCCATTGTCGTTTGTTGTTGTTGATTCTGTTGTTATTTTTGTTGGTATTGTTGTTGTTATTACAGTAGTTGGTGTTGTTGGTGGTAGTGTTGTTGTTGAGATTTTGTCTTTGGGTAGCTCTTGTTTGCATCACATGATCCATGAAATTTTGAGACATTCGCATAGCATCATCAAGTTACTTTGGATCAAACGAAGTCACATTTCCCTGGATGATAGACATAAGTCCCCATATATATCTTTCTAACATCTTTTCAGTTGTTGGAACCATTGATGGACATAGTATCACCAATTCTTGAAATCGGCGGTTGTAGGTTATGATGTCAACACCTTTGAGAACGTGGTTCCAGAACTCCACTTCCAACTTCTGTATTTCACTATGAGGGCAATAATCCTTGATTATTAAAACCTTTAGATCAACCCAAGAAATCTTATAAGCACTCATGATGCCTATTGGTTGAGCAACTGCATTCCACAATGATAATGCCTGATCCAGCAGTGTACAAGTGGCATATTGAACTTTGTCACTTTCAGTGCATTTCTTGATCGAGAACACAGACTCGGTTCTTTCAACCCAGCAACTCAAACCCATGGCTCCTTCTGAACCCTTGAAATTTGTGGGTTTGCAACTCATAAATTCTTTATATGAGCAACCTTTAGTTGCTGGATTAGTAGTTATCATTGGAGGGCCAGTTGGTCCTCCACCAGTTGCGGTAAGTCTAGCAGCTTCAGCGGCTGCGACGGTTTTAGCGGCGGCTTCAGCGGCTATGGCTGCTCGTTCAGCAATAATCGCTGCATTCACTCGAGTAGTAATCATTCGCTCAATGGCAGATGGAGTCATTGCTTGAGGTGCTTTCGCTTTCTTTGGCGCCATGATTCTATCAATTATATAAAAGATATATCATGAGTCATAAAACGATCATGATTTTTGGTGGGAAAAGTTAGAAATAACAACGTTGGAGTTTTGCACCATAACACATGATAGAATAAAACAAGAGTTTTATTTATATAATGTTGATTGATTTACAAAATCGAAACTTATTACAAGCTTCTTCAAAATTTACTAACTGATACTTTCAGTTTAGTAATTGCAACGCTTTACTACTGCTAACTATTTCATGGATTACATAGAGTTTTCTAACTGAGTCTAATCAGTTTAGTAGTACATAAGACAACTAGTATTATCACACTAGTCTAATGTTGGTTGGAGGGTTTGGACAAATCGATGTTTCCATAGTTGGCTAGTACATCAATGCTATCATTTGAGCGGTTTTCTCCGACTTCCCTCTGATATAACTTTTGTTGCATGACATGCATATAAGAATGCATATAATACAACTCATTCTAAAGACGATATCAGTCAAAGTTAGCAACGTACAATCGAATCCCCTCTGTGTTTAAGCGATATTGTAGTTTTTGAATTTGTGTCCCGTCTTGGTCTTGGATTCTTTCCACCCTTGACAGTCTACTTTTGATGTCTTCCCATCAGGTTAGTAGATCTAAGACTGTATCTTCAACATGAGTCAAGTTTGCCTTCACATAACTCATATCTAAGATGAACAAATCAAGGCGTTGGCGAGCATGAATGGCCTCAGTTTTGGCTGAATTGACAATTGATTCATGTTTATTCATTTGCCATGCCATACTTTGAACTTTATGCTGAGTTAGGTCAAGGTGTTGTTTCAAGTGATATAATTGTATTGAGCAGAATTTATGAAAGCAGGTATTATTGTGGATGATCCGCCGACTTCATAAGTGGAATTTAGATTTCGGGTTGGAGTAGTATGATTTGATTCGGGAGAGGTTACGGCGATAGGTGGTGGTGATGTTACTAGAAATGATGGTGGTGGAGAAACAGCGGGTTCCAGATCATCTTCTGATTCAACCCAATCTTGTACATAGTAAAATGGAGAGTCTGGTATATCATCAGCTGGTATTGGTTCCTCTTCCTCGTCCTTTAAATCCTCTTGGTCACTGACCATGTCCTCATAAGGTTCTTCCTCATCGTCATAGTCAAGTGCTTCAAGATAGGGATCATCGAAAGCAAGAAGAATTGGTAAGTGAGCGGGCATAGCGAGAAGGTGATCAGGAGATGGAGGTATCGACATGATGTCTATAATAAGAAACTATAATGTTAAAACAATTCTAATGTTTATGGGGAATGCTCAAATATTTCAAGTGTATATATCAATATACCAAATTGTTCATGCTATTATAAAATGTTTTAAAAGGCCATGATGGTCTGGAGGATGGAAGGCACGGAGAACGGAAGGCTATAAAATGTTTTTGTTTGTAAAATTAGTTATAGTTTAGGTCTCAATTTAGACAAGTTTCTCTATAACCGTGGCTCTAGTACCAATCTGTAAAAGCCCCAATTTCATGATATGCAGTGGAATTCAAACTGGGTGTTACTCAATGGCACAACAGTCATAATAATAGAAAACGATCTCTAAAGGAGTCGTTTAAAAAGGATTTATCATTCAAATTATTAAAATATATTAGAGTTTACAAGATAGGTCCCAGTTGGTTCTATTGTTTACAAAATACGTCAATATAAAGTCTTTTATGTTTTGTGAATGATAAAATAATTATAGCCTTCTTGATTTAGTCCTTGCCCCTCCGTGCCAGCTTCCGACATCATGGACCTAAAATACATGCTTAAAACTGTCAACACAAAGGTTGAGTGAAATTCATAGAGTTTTTTGATGGTTGAACACATTATATTGGTACTGTGAGTTAATTAGACTCACACCAATGGTTTGAAAACAAAACAGTTATTATTACACTAAGCATCATGCAACCAAGGCGTTAACGTGTTCTAATAATAATTGGTGAAATGGTTGGTACCAGCCCTAATAGGTAAAATTGCCGCTTTTACCTAATGTTTCTCAAATATAGTGCGCTTGTTTGCCTTTAACAGGGCCAACACAAACGGGATTCGTCAATCCCAATAGATCTATTCACAATATTCGTGCTCACTCTCTCTAGTGATTGATTGTTCATGATTTAGGGACTTATGTTTGGCAAATGCAGTAACTTAGTGCTAATAAAACAATCAGATAAGCATACAGTTTCAAAGCAATGTGTTCGGTTTAAAAATAGCATGTATCTCCCCCAAGGGTTTGTAAAACAATTAAGTAACAGAAAGTGGGGCTCTGAACTCACCGTGAGTTTGATGATGTTTAGTGCTTTTACGAATATGATGGATAAGCTGGGAAACCTCTACGTGCAACCTAAAAATGGAATATTGCGACTTAGGTTTGGAATAATGATTAGGAAAACATAAACCAGCCTATATACGTCTTTATGTTGATCATGATGTAGTCATTTATAATTTGTTGCTAACAGTAACAGTTTAGTATGTGAAAACGTATTTAGTTCATAGATATCGTACTACTGTTCAGGCCATCATAATTCAGAGGTCATGTAGTAAACGTTCGAGGATCTAGTACACTTTAAATCGTAAATCCAGCAACTCGTCGATACGTTTTACTCAAATAAAACCTCTCAAATGAAGCTCCCTAGTATTGTAGCACTTAGTAGATAAAACATATGTTTTGAAAATACAAGTTACAAGTTTATCATGTCTGTAGTAAATATCTAGTTTTTACAAGTTCTCGTCGATTACCAGTGATCATAACTTATTAAAATGGTCAAAAATGAAGTTTGGTTAAAATCGGCGAAAAAGGGTAAAATGGTCATTTTTTCGTTACTTGCGAAAATACTATTCCGAAGGTTGAATGAAGTTTGTTAATTTAATATGTAACTAGTTATGATAATAACATGGTTTCTACATTCTTAACTTGTGAAAATCCAAACTTTTGCCGATAAAAACTGTTTTCAAATTTAGGGTGAAAATGTTATCGTTTGGCCTTTTTAGGCCGAGTTACTAAGCGGTAGATGTAAAACATCGTTCCGGAAAACTTTCGAGTTTTAACTTTTTGATGATTCAGACCAGAAGTGCCACTTATTTTTAAGCAGATTCGGCAGTAAGCTTATTTCGGCGTTTCTAGGTTTTGCTAACTTCTCTTTACCATAACTTTTGATTCGTTTGTCCATTTCGGGTGATCAAAGTTGCTATGTTTTCCTTTTTATCTTTTTTACAATATATGTAAATTACCAAGTCTATATATAGTTGGTTTTAATGACCACAAATGAGTAGAATATGACTAGTTTTACTAGTTTCTTAATTTATGACAATATGTGAATCAAAACATATGATTGAGTATATGTACATCATCAATCGACATAGTAACCATATATATAGCATGTAGTTGACAGGATTAGAAATAATAAACATGAGATAATGGAGTGATGGTGGTGATTAGTTGCTTACAACTTTTGGCTTTCAATCAAGAAAGGAATAACTAGTAAGGATTAGGACTTTGATTGAGCAAGATTTCCGCACCTTGGCACCCTTTTACACTACTTGTATTCTTTAAAGATTGGTGATGAAGTTTTAAGTTACTTGAGTGGATCAAAACTCAAGAGAAATCACTTAAGCAGCTAAGGTTTTGATGTAGTAAACTTCTTACTTGAACTTTTTAGCTAACTTGGAATACTTATCTTTTGGAAAATCAACAATGGAAGGTGTGTCTTGGGGTGGATATGGACGAACTATGGAGGGGGGGGCTATTTATATGGTTTTGAGGAGGTTAGGAACTCTTGACTTTTTAAAGCTTTTTTGATAATTTTTACACATGTAAACATCTAAGACTTCAAAGCATGAGATCAAGACACATCCAAGGTGAATCACACCCCCTAGAGGCGGTCACAATGGGATAGGTGGCTAGGTGACGAGTCTTGGTATTATATTGGTTGTAGAGTGTCTTTTGGTTCCGTTAAATACCAATCGTAAAGTGGTTAAGCCATAAAACGTAAAACCGGGTATCGTAAAAATAGAAAACTTGCAGGAATGATGAAACTCGTCATTATACTCCATATAAAAATAAAAAATGAGTGATAAGTTTCATTGGGTGCTAAAACGTTGTTTAAAGCTGGAAACGTGGGTCAAAAACGCGTAATTCGCGTAAATCGCAGAACTAGAAAACGTAAAATTCCAAAACTTGTGGAATTGTTGTAAAATGGTAGAATTACATATTTCTAATGTTTATAGTGTTTTATGGACATATAGGGATGTCTGAATGACGTTTAAACCCTTAAGTAATTCTCATACACGGTTTTGTGAAATCGCATTTGTATGGATTCAACGTACGTCGTCAGGATAACTAGTTGAGTTTCATTTATCTTGTCATGATAGTAAAATAAAAAAAATGGGATGAATAGTGAAAGTGAATAGTAAAAGTGAATTGTAAATTTTCAAAAATGAAAAGGTAACCTGAAAATGCAGGTGGTTACATCGACGGCATTGCACCAAAATTTTTGAAGAATAGATTGCTCATTAATCATGGTGTGACTCATTTCTTGTAGGGTTCCATTTTTCCTTTCAACTACCCCATTTGATTGTGGAGTACGAGGAGGTGAGAAATTGTGAGTAATACCATTAGCATCACAAAAAGCTCCAAATTGCACTTCATTATAAAATTCCCTACCATGATCCGTTCTAATTGACATAATAGGACTTCCTAGTTGTCTTTGAATTTTCTTACGGATTATTTCAAAGTAATTGAACGTTTCAGTTTTATTCTTTAAAAATTGAGTCCATGTATACCTAGAATAATCATCCACTGTAACCAAAGTATATAAGTTACCTCCGTAACTTTGAATAGCGGATGGACCAAATAAATCCATATGTAGTAATTCTAGACACTTAATTGTAGAAACCATATTTTTAGCTTTATGATAGCATGGACTTGTTTTCCTATGTTACAAGCATCACAAAAATGATGTTCATATTTTAATTTGGGTAGATCTCTTACTAGTTCTTTAGATGATGGCGATTGAAGAAGTCGCATATTGGCGTGACCCAATCTTCGAAGCCATAAGGTCGAAGTATCATCCATAGAAGTAAGACAAAGTTTGTCTTTAGGTTCATTACATATTTTAATGACTGATAACATCAAATAGACCTGATACTAAGTGTCAATTTCCCTCGATAATGCTCGTATTTTATATCATTTATATGGATTTATGCTTTTTTCCTCTATATTTCACCTTCAGGTAAATTACGAGCATTGGAGCTAAAGAGACTCGGATTTGGAGAGTTTATTGAAGATATATGATAGTATGCTCATTTTGAAGATGTTACGGCGTAACTCCTCTCTCACATTACGCCGTAACAGAAGCGTTGCTCAAAAAACCAACTAAACTGAAGATTACGGATAACTCCATCTTAAGATTACGCCGTAACTAATTAGGTTAAATGAGGTTCCGCACCGCTGCAAGCTACGACGTAACTAATTCCACAATTACGGTGTAACCACGATTTATTGAAGATACGGCATAACTCATTCCTGATGTTACGCCGTAACCAACTTTTCCAGAGAAAATTACAAAGAAATGGATGTTACGGCGTAACTCATAACTTAAGTTACGCCGTAACCAGATATGGCCTATAAATACCGCCCAAATTCCATCATTTCTAATCATCCACTTCACACACCAATTCAGAGAACGTGAGTAGAAGGTTGAAGGCAGATCTTGGGGAGCATACAGAGCCATCTTCAAGGGAGAAATCACTCCCCTACGATAAGCATTAGCATTTTATCTTTTCTTTACTTTTAATTCATGTATTTCGTAATGTTAAACATTAAATCGATTGTTTTAGTTAATATGAGCGACTAAGCACCTCTGGTGCTAGCCTAGTTATGATTCCTTGATTGCTATGTTTTATGTTTACATTGCTTCAGTATAATTGTTTCTAGTGTATGCATGCATAGTTTGTTGGTAGCTACCCTCGTTTCGGTAGTTTTGAATGGAGGTAGTGGCTAGTTAATTAAGAGATAAGACCAACTGACCCTAAGTAGTTAGACTGAGTGGGAAGGGTAAGAATTGACCAACTGACGACTCTTCTTTGCTTATGCGATTTGACCAACTGATCACCTACCATTTGGATGAATGTTAGGAATTAGAAATTCCAGGTATTAAAGAGTCGGTCACCTCGAGTATATGTAATCGTTAGAAAGCTCGTAGTCGTAGTTCTTTTAAGCTAAGTAGTAATTTAGTTAAGTAACACCGTGTAGGACGGACGGGTCTTTACCCACTGTATGCCTGATCCACAGCCCAAAGTGTGGCGAGTTATGTAAGACTATAAATACTCTCTACCTTGCAAGGTAGAGAGTTGGAGCTTATAATAATATCTTTCACTTTCTCTCACTAAGTTCCCTAAACCTCTAACTTTCTCTCTCTAGAATTCCATCTATATGCTACTTTGTGTTATGGTTTGATGTGCATGTGAAAAGTTATATCTTACAATTGGTATCAAGAGCCATGGTTAGGTCATATCTTGCACATCTTTGGATTTATAGTGGTTTTTAGGTGGTTTTTGAGTTTGAAAAAGTTTAGTGGTTTTTGCATCATTTGGGTGATTTCTTGTGTTAAAGTTTGAATTTTGTTGGTACTTTTATGTTTAGAATCATCACAAGTGTTTAGGTTTTCATTTGGTAAGCTTGAATCATCTTGGTTGGGTTGTTTTTGGATTGAAAAGTGATGTTTATATGGTTTTTCAAGCTAGCGACTTAGTTCACGGAATATTTTCTTGGTAGCGACTTGCTTCACATTTTTGTAGCGACTTACAGTGTTGAAGGTAGCGAGTTAGATCTAGCGAGTTAAAGTACAAGTAGTGGATTCTCCACTACGGGTAGCGACTTGTGGTAGCGACTTGGTCTATAGCGAGTTGCTCTTTAGCGACTTGCATATCTAGCGACTTGTGTAGCGAATTTCTGCCAAAATTTGGCTAGCGACTTGGTCTGTAGCGAGTTACTATTTAGCGACTTGCTTTTTGTCTAGCGACTTGGGACTCTAGCGACTTAGGGTGTAGCGAATTAAGGGTTAGCGACTTAGTGCATTATCTGCTAGCGACTTAGTGCTTTATCTTCTAGCGACTTAAGTGATTGTTTACGGTTTTCTCTTGATTTAGTAAAATCCTGTGAAAGAATCTATTTCCTGGTTTAATCATAGAGTTATAAAATCCCGTATAATCTGTTAACATGTCTACCAACGTTCCTACTGTCATCTCCACTGTTGCCGAGGATGTTCAAGCAGCTGGCTCAGATACTCGTCCACCCATGCTTGACAGAACTGACTACGACTCTTGGGCTCAACGAATCAGACTGTATTGCCTTGGAAAGGAAAATGGTGTCAACATTCTCAAATCCATTGATGAAGGACCATATCGAGTTGAGACGACTAGAGACATACTTGATACTAATGAAGATGGTACTCCTGTTTACGGAATGGACAGACCTAAGATGTACGATGAGCTTGATGATAAGGAGAAAAAGAGATTCGATGCAGATATCAGGGCTTCAAACATTGTTCTTCAAGGTCTCCCTAAAGACATCTACAAGCTGATCAATCATAACACTGATGCAAAGGCAGTTTGGGATAATGTTAAGATGCTTCTCTCAGGTTCAGAATTAACTATGGAAGACAGAGAATCCCAACTCTATGACGAATTTGAGCACTTCAAGATGAAACCAGATGAGAATGTCTATGAGTACTATGTGAGATTTCATAAGTTAGTTAATGACATGAGGAACATCAGAATGACTATGCCTAACATTCAGTTGAATTCAAAATTTGTGAACAACATGAATCCCGAATGGCACAAGTTTGTTACCGCCATGAAGCTTACTAAAGGATTGAAGAACACAAAGTATGAGCAACTCTATGCCTTCCTCCTTCAGAATGAGAGACATGCTATGTTTGAAAAATTGATTCTCAATCAGTTCAAAACTAACCCAGGAGAGACAAGCTCGTCTAATGATTCAACTGCCTTCTACTCGAACATCGGAATCACAACCAAAGCTTCACAAGTCATACCCTTGGGTAATGGTAATCAAAAACTCATTCCTGATCCTATGTACAAACAAGCTGATGCTGACGCACACGTGGGAAGCTTCATTAATCAACTAGCTCTTCTGATTAGCCAAAACATGAATTCTCTCCCACAAACCAACAACAACCTCAGAACATCATCTAACCCACACAATCAAGCTACTGTTAAAGATGGAAGGATCGTGGTGCAACCAGTTCAGGAAAGACAGTATGATCAGGGAAGAGGTGGAGCTGGGAGAGGTTATGTTGGAAACCAGAATCGAGGAAGAAATGGTAACCAAGGTCAACCTAAGCCAATCAAATGCTATAACTGTGGTGGTGAAGGACACATTGCAAGGAACTGCACATCTCCAAAGCGTCCACAGAATGCTGATTACTTCAGAGATAAGATGTTGCTGGCACAAGCTCAGGACAATGGTGCTGCGTTGGATGAAGAGGAATTGCTGTTTCTTGCTGAGGGCAATGCCATGACCTATGATGCAGATGTGGATGAGCAGCCTATTCAGGAGATAGGTCACAATCATCAGAATGCCTTTCAAGTCGCTGACTGTGATGCATACGACTCTGATGTAGATGATGGACCTACTGCACACACAATCTTTATGGCTAGCATCTCTCCAATGGTTTCTCCCAAGATCTCTTCTTCACCACAAGCTAGCCCATCCAAGGACAAACTCATCTCAGAGGTATTAAAACTATACGATGAAGCTGAGGTGCAACAGATGCATGACAAAGTACAATCAACTGAAACTATTGAATCAAATGTTGAAAATATGGGTAATAACAATATTGTCCCATACGATCAATACGTGAAACAAAGTGAAAGTAAAGTTGTACCAAGTGATGCATCTTCTGCAGTCAATAATGACTATGTCTTTGATGAATACACTGCATGTGCTCCTGATGATTCCATAATTTCTGAACTAAATGCCTATAAGGAACGTGTTGCTATTTATGAACAACGTGCAAAATTTGAGTTGACCACTCGTGAGCAGGAAATGGATGTCCAAGTGAGTACAGTAATTAGAAAAAGTAAGTTTAGAGAAGAAGTATTGAAACAAGAATTAAATTCCTTGCAAGAAAAACTTTCTAAAATAGCTAAACAAAAACAAGAACTTCAAGAAAATGTGAAAATGCTTAAGCAAGAATTTAATGCAAAGGAATCAAAACTCTTGAGAGATTTTTCTAATCCGAAAACTTTGAAAAACAAACTTGAAAACAAGTTGTACATACAAGGAAACACCATTCAGACTGCTCACATGGTCACCAAACATCGTGTCTTAAGCGATAAGCATAGCATTCCCCTTGTTGAGGAACCAAATCCAGAGGTAATTAAAAAGGCTAGAAATGCTCATAAGGTGCTTTATGATGGTAATGAAGTCCTTAAGCCTAGGCAGAAACCTAGTTGCGTTGAGTGCACTGAGGAAGATAAGATATTAAATGAAATCACTAGGGAAAAGATGAATAAGAAACAAAATGATCCCAAATGCAAAGAGAAAAACATAATCATCTCTCCTCATGATTACAAGAAGGAAAACTGGATTTCCTTGAACAAGTTTAAGCCTCAGACTTTGTTGACTCCCAAACAAGTCTTCTGGAAAATGGATTTAGATAAGCAGAAAGAGGAAAATATTATTGAAACAAACCCCCCCCCCCTTTGGAAAATGCCTAGAGCGACTGTGTATCCTCCTAATACTCCAATGCATCTTGTTCCTAGAACAATTGCCACTAAAAGCAAGACATTAATTAGCCAATACGTTATATTTCAACTATTTGTTGATTTTGAGAAAACTTGCAAGAAAAGGATCACACCCACTGGTATAACTGAAGGAGAAAGAGGTTTTGAACAAATGAAAGAATGTTATTTAACTGAGGTCATGCCCTTCTTTAAACTTCTAAAAGATCACTTTGAGAGTCTTAAAAAGGGGGTAGAAACTGATATTAAGGGTATGGAAAAGGAATTTGATGCAATGGTTGTTGAAGTTAGTGACTATGAGCGTGCACTGAAATATAATGAGATTGAGAGAAAGAACCTGCATACATTAAATGAGAATCTTATTACTGAATGTGTTGCTCAAGATGTCTTTTTCACTGCTTCAAATTGCTCTATTAATGCTTCCAAATTTCATGAACTATCTGTGGCCCTGAAAGTCTCCCATGATCGTGTCATTGAGCTTGAAAAAACTAATTCTAAACTAAACGAGAAAATTGAACTGGATGATCACGACACTTTGGTTAAACATTTTTCTAAACTAGAAGTTGAGTATTTTAATTTACAACTAAAATATCAACATCTCAAAGAAAATGTCAAAACTTCAAATATCAAGACATCTTCAGATGCTCCAGAGTTTGATGCAGTTTTTCAAATTAACAAACGTGATGAACAGATTCAAGCTCAGTGCAACACGATCAGAAAGTTGAAAGCCCAAATCTCTCAATTAAAGGGTCAAACGAACAATATGACAGGCTTCCAAATGCCTCCTCCTTTAGATTCTCAGAATTCTCAAACGTTTCATCTTCAAAACCTTTTAAATGCTTTACAAAAGGAAAACGAAAGTTTTCTAGAAGAAAATGAAAAGGTTAAACGTCATTTCAATGAGTTGTTTGAATCAATTAAAGTCACTCGTAACAAAAACAACGAACAAATAACTTCATTGCAAAAGGAAATTGAGAATCTGAAGAGTCAGGTAAAAGGGAAAATGCCAATGATCAATGAGGAAAATGTTGTATCAAAGGTTCACGCTGGTAATAAATATGCTTTATCTGTGACATATGTCCCCCCTCATCTAAGGAACAACAAGCTTGCCATTCAAACATATTTCTCATCCCTTAAGGATTGTCTAGAATGTCTGCGTGAGATTGTTGAAGAGGATAAGCTAGAGAAACCTCATGATAATGCAATTGGTCATGCATGCTTATATGCCAAACGATCTCAAGAAATCTTAGAATGCTTGATCACAATTTGCCCAAAGTCATTAGGAGAGAGAATTAATCCTTTGATTCCATGCTCAATGCCTAAGGCCAAATATGATATGCACTCGATTCCCAATGTTTTGAATGAGAGGCGGAGTGTACCATTGAGTAGTTCAGATTCTAGATCTGTCAATACTAGGAAAGTGAACTCAAATGTGCCTTCTAGGAGTACTAATCTCAGTACCTCTAGTGTTAAGAAAGTGAACCTTAGTGCACCTGCTTGTAGTTCAGATCCCAGCACATCTAAACAGGTGGTGCAAAGAGTAGTAAAACAAACTAATGTTCCCATTCCCTCTACAGGAGTAATCAGTGACATTAAAGGGAGCAGGTCAAAGTCTCAAGACAATACAAGGAATGATAGGACCTCGCAAGCTAAGAATGTGCACTGGAAAAGAGTAGAAGAACAATCTAGGAACCTTAAGTTTGAATCGAATAAAACGAATCGTGTTGATTCTAGTATTTGCCATAGGCGTACTGTAATTAATTCAAATTCTGATACTATCTGCAAACCTTGTACTGATGATTGCGTGAATTCTGTTTCTAATCATGGATGTGATGTTAATGTTCTGCCTAATGATGTTAATTGTCCAGTTAATTTTGTTAATGCTAAAATTCATGCTAAAAAGGCTAAAAGGCAAAAGCGAAAGAGAGTTAGAAAACAATGGAAACCCACAGGAAGAACATTCAGCAGAATAGGCTTTTATTGGATACCTGTTGGTCATAAGACTAATCAGATAATGCCCACTAGAAAATGGATGCCTACTGGTAGAACTATTCCCTTAAGAAGTGGTCACACTGTAAACAAGGCTAATACAGACACTAGTATTGCATCTATTCACAATGATTCCATTACCTCACTGTCTGATATGAATGCCTCTATTTCTGATGTGGGTGTTCTAACTGTTGCAACTAACCAAATGGAACCCATTCTTGCATGGGGATCCCAATTATCCAGTTATCCATTCTTGTCTGTGTTCAACTGCAGATCGTTCAAATCGTTCTGTGGTACCTGGACTCAGGCTGTTCCAAGCATATGACTGGAGACCGGTCGCGGCTCATGAACTTCGTGAGCAAATTCATCGGGACTGTTAGATTTGGTAATGATCATTTCGGTGCTATTATGGGTTATGGAGATTATGTTGTTGGTGATAGTGTCATCTCTAGAGTGTATTATGTGGAAGGTTTAGGTCATAATCTGTTCTCTGTTGGTCAATTCTGTGACTCTGATCTAGAAGTAGCATTCAGAAAACATACCTGCTTTGTTAGAGATCTTAATGGTAAGGAACTGTTGAAAGGAACTCGTGGCTCAAACCTTTACACCATCTCTATCGATGACATGATGAGAGCCTCTCCAATCTGCTTGTTATCTAAGGCTTCAAAAACAAAGTCATGGTTATGGCATCGTCATCTCAATCACTTGAACTTCGGCACCATCAATGATCTTTCCAGAAAGGACTTAGTTGTAGGTTTACCTAGACTAAAGTATGAAAAGGATCATCTCTGTTCAGCTTGTCAATTGGGAAAAAGCAAGAAGTATGCCCATAAACCCAAACCTACTAACTCTGTCACAGAAGTTCTTCATATGATTCATATGGATTTATGTGGACCAATGAGGGTGCGGAATATCTTTGGGAAGAAATATGTGTTAGTTGTGATTGATGATTATTCTAGATTCACCTGGGTCAAGTTCTTAAGGACAAAGGATGAAACTCCTGATATCATCATCAAATTCATCAAACAGCTGCAGGTTAGACTAAACAAAACTGTCAGAATTATCAGAACATACAATGGAACTGAGTTTGTCAACAAACAACTTAGTGAATTCTATGAAAGCGTTGGAATCAGCCATCAAAGAAGTGTTCCACGAACCCCTCAACAGAACGGTGTAGTTGAAAGACGAAATCGTACTCTTGTTGAAGCTGCTAGAACAATGCTGATCTACTCAAAGGTTCCAATGTTTCTCTGGGCTGAAGCAATTGCCACTGCATGCTACACACAAAATCGTTCCCTGATTCACACTATTCATGGAAAACTCCATATGAACTTGTCCACAACAGAAAACCTAATCTATCTTTCCTTCGTGTGTTTGGTGCATTGTGCTATCCAACTAATGAGGGTCAAGACTTAGGCAAACTTAGGGCCAAAGCTGACATTGGAGTATTTGTAGGATATGCATCAAACAAAAAGGGATACCGAATCTACAACAAAAGAACCCGAAATATCATGGAAACAATTCACGTTACGTTTGATGAGCTGACCGGTCAAATGGCTCCTGGACACTCCAGCTCAGGACCCGCACTTCAAAACAGTCCCATTGGTTCATCCCTTGTTCCAAACTCCTCTCAAGAAACTCCATATGTACCTCCATCTGAAGATGATGTAAAGAAATTGTTTGATCCTATGTTTGATGAACTGTATGATTCAATTACAAATGAGGTGCTGATCCCTACAACAGAGGTTGCTCATATTCCAGTGAATGAAGTCAATCCTTCAGTCTCAATATCTTTAAGCCAAGAAGCACCTGCTGCTGATCCTTCAGTCTCATCAACAATCATCATTCTTCAAATGTACATCATGGAAATGTTTCTGGCATCAATGATGAAGTTAATCCCTTTGCTACTCCTGAAGATGCTCCATTTGAAAACATATTTGCTACTCCTGAATCATCATCAGAACCATCTTCTTCAGGAGACATCGACTCAGCTACCTCAGTTCCTCAACAAATGCCACATGAACACCTCAGAAAATGGACTCACGATCATCCATTAGACAACATCATTGGAAATCCCTCTCGTCCTGTATCAACCCGGAAACAACTTGCAACCGATGCCTTATGGTGTTTCTTCAACTCCGTACTATCTAAGATCGAACCAAAAGATGTTAAAACCGCCATGAATGAAGACAGCTGGTTCAATGCTATGCAAGATGAAATTCATGAGTTTGATCGTCTTGATGTATAGGAGTTAGTACCTGCTCCAGATTGTGCTATGATTATAGCTCTAAAATGGATCTTCAAAGTAAAACTTGATGAGCATGGTGATGTGTTGAAGAACAAGGCTCGATTAGTTGCTAAAGGATATCGTCAAGAGGAGGGTATAGACTTTGAAGAATCTTTTGCTCCAGTTGCTCGAATCGAGGCAATCAGAATCTTTCTGGCTAATGCTGCTAGTAAGAACATGGTAGTTTATCAGATGGATGTAAAGACGGCATTTCTAAACGGAGATCTTAAAGAAGTCGTCTACGTCAGCCAACCTGAAGGTTTTGTGAATCAAGAGCATCCTACTCACGTTTATCGTTTGAAGAAGGCTCTTTACGGTTTAAAGCAAGCTCCAAGGGCATGGTATGATACACTGTTAAAGTTTCTTCTATCAACCGGATTCATCAAAGGAGCAGTTGATCCTACATTGTTCACCAGGAAGTCAGGCAAACATTTGATTCATGTTCAAATTTATGTTGATGATATTATTTTTGCCTCGACTGACCCAATGGAATGTGATCGTTTTTCAAATGAAATGAGTTCAAAGTTTCAAATGTCAATGATGGGACAAATGTCATTTTTCTTGGGATTACAAATTTCTCAAAGTCCCGGAGGCATTTTCATAAATCAATCTAAATATGCAACAGAGATTTTAAAGAAATTTGGATTTGATTCAAGTGACCCTGTTGACACCCCCATGATTGACCGAACCAAACTAGATGAGGACCTCTCAGGGATCATGATTGATCAAATGAAATATCGGAGTATGATTGGATCCCTGATGTACCTCACTGCTAGTAGACCAGACATCTTGTTCGCTGTTTGCATGTGTGCTAGATACCAGGCTAAGCCTACTAAAAAGCACCTTGAAGCAGTTAAACGGGTCTTTCGGTATCTCCAAGGAACCATCAATATGGGACTTTGGTACCCGAAGGACACCGGTATGTCACTAACGGCCTATGCAGACGCTGATCATGCAGGTTGTCAAGATACACGTTGAAGTACATCTGGAGGTGCTCAGTTTTTGGGTGATAAGCTTGTGAGCTGGTCTTCAAAGAAGCAAATGAGTACTTCTATTTCCTCTACAGAGGCTGAATACATAGCCATGTCATCTTGTTGTGCTCAAATCTTATGGATGAGATCTCAATTATCTGACTATGGCTTTGAATTCAACAAAATCCCTCTGTACTGTGACAATAAAAGTGCTATTGCTCTCTCATGCAACAACGTTCAACACTCAAGAGCAAAGCATATCGACATTCGACATCATTTCATCAGGGAACAAGTAGAAAAAGGTGTGGTGGAACTATATTTTGTGAGGTCTGAATATCAATTAGCTGACATCTTCACCAAAGCTCTTCCAAGAGAACGTTTTGAGTTTATTCTTCCACGTCTTGGCTTGAAAAGCCTTCAACCATAAACACTCAAACGTCTTCAGGAGGAAGACGAGGAGTAAAGGTCTATCTTCGTCTATCTCTTGTATATATATCTATTGGAAAAACAAAATACAAAATTATAAAACCTTCAAAAAATCAAATAGAAAAATATAAAACTTTCAAAATCCATAAAAATCTGAAAAATTCGGAAAATCTTCAAAAAATATTGTCATTTTGTCATGTTTTTTCTCGGTTCGATAATATCTACGGTCTTTGTGCTGTCATTCAAAGAATGACACGGGACTTTAGATGTTTGTTCGAATGTTATTATAAAAAAAAAAAAAAAAAAAAAAAAAAAAAAAAAAAAAAAAAAAAAATTGGGAGAAAGAGAAATGGTTTATTGTCTTTTTCAGGCAATAACCCGGTTTTAAAAGAAAGAACAGAGCCATGTTTTATCATGTTTTTCAAAATTCCATGCTCTGATTCTATAAACATTTATCTACTGAAAACTAAATGCTTTGAAAAATAACTCGATCTCTATTTTTGATAATCATCAGGACTTATATGTCAAAATCTTTGTCTCTCAATCAACAACCTATGTCATTGATTGAGGGGGAGAATGATTTCAATTAAATTAAAAAGTTATTTGGCATTAAATTGTTTTCAAAAGATTTACATGCATGTTTTTATAAATGGAGTTTAAAGTCTTAAAATCCGATCCTTATCAGTTCAAATGCTTTCACAATCGAGTCACAATTCTCCTTAAAAGCTTTCAAAATCAATTTAAATCTATACGAGATCACAAATCTCAAATGTTTTGATAATTGTGATCGGGGGGAGAATGTGTGATTTAAATTGGATTTAAACTGATAATTCGGTAAATGGTTTCACAAGAATGTACATGCTGTCCTTCCCACATGTGACAAACGATTTCAAATTTTCAATGCACATGTTGAGGGGGAGCATCTATCTTAAACCTTTGATTTGAAACGTGATCATTCATCCCAATGTGCAGGTTCCCTCTAGTATGTGCAAAACTCTTTTCTAACCTCGAGGCACATATTGAGGGGGAGCAAATTTATAGAAACCTCATCCTTCCCGGAAATGCTATATCTACTTGATTTGATGCAGGAAGCGATGTTGATATCTTTTAGAAAATGGTAATCAAAGAAGTTAATTCTTTCTCTTGCCTCCGTGTGCAAAACATTTTCAAATATTTGATGCACATGTTGAGGGGGAGTTCTCGTTCTAGAAATATCAAAAAACAATTCAGGTACAAAATACTTTGATAATATATCACAAGTATCTGAATTGATTTTCAACTGGTTTTCAATTGGATCCAATGGCAGACGAACAATACCAAATAGACCGACCAACTCTACTTTATGTACGGTGATATAAGGATGATAAGGTTAGGTATGTGTTCCCATGATCCGCCAGAACCGGAGGGATCTACCCAGGGACAATCCACTAGTTAGTGTAGAAGTCCTTAGGTATTATGATAAAAGGAGAAAAATGAGATATGGGAAGAGTGCGGACTAAGACTGAGCTAGTACTGGAATAAACCCAACAAGGTTCTAGCTATGAAGTCTCGGTAAGCACTGAAGGGGTTGAAGAATTAAAAAGAATTGAATGAGAAAAGGCTGAAAACAAATAGCCCTCCATTTATTCAACCTTAGTGCAGAAACCGGGTTCACTTCATATGCTACTGATGGTAACATCGGTATTGAAGACAAAGACGTCATGGACCCAGTGACGCACTGCACTTCAACTTTCCAAACCACTCAAATTCCTCTTAAAAGGACTTGTTTCATTCTCACGGGGAACCGACATTATCTATCGACTTTCTCTTAGAGATTGTTGATATTAAAGAAGGAGACCCTCTCCCTAGTCTCCGGCACAGGATCCAAATATGCACAAATTGAGTCTAGAGCCACGAGGTCATCAATAAATCTCATTAGGACACTTTCAATGAAGACTCTCTGTTTCACACAATGTGGAAAGAGAGATTATATCTTGAGTCCTACGCATTATCCTTGTGGTATTGCCAGAACATCTGAGTGATGTGTTTACATATTCACAATGAAGATGGAAAGCCTTCTGGAGCCAACATCAAACAAGCTCCTGGTAGGTGGCATGTGAGATCTATTATATAGATCAACCATGTGACAACTGAACAGAAACAATGGGGCGATTCAATCTCTTGAATCAATCCTGGTTCAGGTTATGGATTGACGGATACCTTTGAAAAACCGGTCTTTGTGCTTAACAACTCTTTTCTTTAGCATATCGACCGTGTACTCATTTTTCAAACCAAAAAGGTATTTTTATGATTGATAATTGATTTTCTATAAAACCTTCGTTGTATTGCAAAAACAATTTCAATGGAGCGATACACGATTGTTTTTCAAATCTTTTTCATCAATCAGTGGACTTAAAATTCGCTGGTTCACTCACTCCGTGTTGTCTTCTTTGAGATGTTCCGGTTTGAGAACAGCTAGAACAGCTGCGAAACCCTGTCAAGGAAATTCTTCGGAATTATACCTGATCACAGGCAGTACATGTACTGATCAACGGGGAACCGTGGGCCGTGTACCTCAATTCAACGAAAGTGATCAAAGACACTTTCGTGCGATTTATTGCTAACTGTTGTATGCAGGTACGCCCGACGTTTGCAGCTGATCAGAATGAAGCGGTCAATCCATAGCCGCATGCTCACTTAACACATTCAACTCAAAGAAATCATGATTAGTGCATCAATGACTCTGATATTTTCACACCAAGCTTCTGCTACGCTGCTGCCAATATCATGATTCAACAAAAGCTTCCGCTACTCTGATGTGAAGATTTCATGATTCAGAATGTGAGCATGTCGGTGCTAAAGTCATAATACCAACACCACAAAGGATGTGTCAGAGATTGTTGATAGCTGATGATCTCAAAAGATGGCTCAAAATGATTATCACGTGGATCAGTAAAAGACCTCCACTTGGATTATCCAAACATGCAATGTGAAGTATCAATGACTACGAGCTTATGAGCAAAGAACTACATCAAGAATGCAAGATCAATTGTTAATGTAATATCTATTTGTATTCAATGTAATTTTGGTACATGATTGAGGTGACCTCCCTTAGGGGGAGATTGTTAGGAATTAGAAATTCCAGGTATTAAAGAGTCGGTCACCTCGAGTATATGTAATCGTTAGAAAGCTCGTAGTCGTAGTTCTTTTAAGCTAAGTAGTAATTTAGTTAAGTAACACCGTGGAGGACGGACGGGTCTTTACCCACTGTATGCCTGATCCACAGCCCAAAGTGTGGCGAGTTATGTAAGACTATAAATACTCTCTACCTTGCAAGGTAGAGAGTTGGAGCTTATAATAATATCTTTCACTTTCTCTCACTAAGTTCCCTAAACCTCTAACTTTCTCTCTCTAGAATTCCATCTATATGCTACTTTGTGTTATGGTTTGATGTGCATGTGAAAAGTTATATCTTACAATGAACTTAAGAAGTTAAGGATGAGTGCTTAAGATGCTAGCGCTCGGGCACTCATTGTTACAAATCTTGCATGTAGTGGAACTTACTGACTTGGCTTAGCGGACTAAAAACAACTAGACTTTCAACAGGTCAACTGCGATCTCCGGTGGAAACCGTTGTTGATAGGTTAGGACGAACTGACCAAATGTTGTCCTAGCGACTTTTACCCCCACTTGAAGCAATAGGAAGTAATTAAACGTGAACTTAAAATGATAAGATTACTAACTAGGTTAGCCCACTTCTCCTTTATTGATTACAACCCTCGCCTTTACTTGCTTGCTTTCTTTTATCTTCTTGTTTTAGTAGTTAATTAATTTCAACCTTAAAATCTGTGACACATAGACTTAGTTAAAATTCGCACACATAGCTCTTGGGACGACCTCGGTTTTACCGAAATACTACACTACACACGACCAGGTATACTGCCCGTTAGTGCATTAGGGTAGACCATAGGTATAACGAGACAATATACATATTAAAACTTGGTCAGTAAAACCTGCATCAATGACATAGACTCCATGTTTTCTAATACCTCTTCCTATAGTAATACCGTTTTTCAATATTTTACTACCGGTTTCACTAAAAAGTACGTTTCACTTTTTATCACATATTTGTCATATACTTAGTAGATTGAAGTTTAGGTTTTCTACATGACAAACATCGTTAATGGTTAAGGATTTGTGAGATATTGTACCTTTACCGATGATTGCTCTTGCTATTTCCAAACAACACATTTCCTCCATTGAAGGATTCGTATGTGGAAAACAAATCTTTGTTACCGGTCGTATGCCTCGTGCACCCGCTATCCTTGATTCATTCATCCGGATCTAAGTTGACCTTTAGGCACACCTAAGAAAAAAATTAACTAAAAAGTTTGGTCCCCATTTTTTCATGGGTCCATTAGTGTTATACATTTCATTCATGTTATGCATATATGAAAAAGGTGAAAAAGCATTCCACGGTGTAATGTTTTGAAATGGAAAACCATTTGTGCATTAGGATTCCATCCAATTTGATGGTAGTTACTTTTCGGATAAACATTATTTAGTCTTCTTATAATTGTATTTGGTTTATAAAATGATGGACCTTTGTTTTTCATAAAACTTTGATTTTGTTTTAGTGGAGGTGGTTGTTTGACATTTCTAACAGTAACATGGATTGGTTTCTTCTTGTTAATAATAACAAAGTCGGTTCTAGATGACGTGGTTGCAATATTTCTACTGTTTGCTGGTACAGACCCACGGATCCCTGGATTTACACTAGAGGGTTCCTTTTTCAAGGGATCCGTGGGATCCGTGACTATAGTAGCTTGTTTTTCAATTGCTTTAACGAATGGTGTTTCTTTAATCTCGCTAGTTGACGAAGTGAGTTCCTGAACACCTAAACCCGTTTGATTATTTCCCGTTTTAACACTATCAAGTATTTTATCAAAATTATTAGTACTTATTCTAGCAATCTTGTATCAAGATGATCAACTAACGTTTGAAGTTGAACACAAAGCTCACATTCACTATCTACTTCCTTTCCTTTTCTAAACATTTTAGTTTATCTTTAAGCTCAAGAACTTCCTTTTCTAAATGTTCATTTTTGTTTTTCAAGATCTTATTTTGTTAATTACTTTTTGAATAATTTTGCAAAGTTTATCATATTCATGATGTAAAGATTCATCATCTAATGATGAGCTACTATAATAAAGAGATTCGGGACATACCTCGTTTGAGTCCTTTGCCATGAGACAAATTTCTTCGTTCTCCTCCTCACTCATTCCCCACGAACCACTTACGAACGCCTTTTGTTCGTCACGTTTGGGACACTCACTAATGAAGTTATTAGGATCCCCACATTTAAAACATGTGCGTTCGTCCTTTACTTTCTTGTCATCTTTGCCTTTCTAGAACCCCTTCTTGTCGTCACATGGTTGCTTGACATATCTTCCTTTTCTTCGAAAGAACTTCTTGAAATCCCGTAACGCCATTGCATACTCTTTGTCATCACTTTCCGAAGATGAGTTTTCTTCATCGCTTGAGACCTTCTTGGCTTTTAAGGCAAGAGATTTGTGCTTCTCTTTCTTTTCTTTTGAGGCTTTGGAGTATTTAGCAAGGACGAGCTCATACACCTTTAGATTGCGTATAAGTTCGTCAAGAGAGAGGATTGACAAGTCTTTGGATTCTTTGATGGCCGTCACCTTTGGTCTCCACTTTAATAGAAGCGCCCTTAGAAATATCCTGACATGATTACGACTTGAAAAAGAATCATCAAGTGCTTGTAATGAAGTAATAATAGTATTAAAGTTAGCAAAAGAAATATCTATACTATCCTCATCCAATATTGAAAATTGTTCATATTGTTGAAATATAAATATATTTTTTTGTTTTTAACTTGTTGATTTCCTTGGTGAGTTTCAACTAAAAATTTCCAAATTTCTTTAGAGGTTTTAAGCATAGAAATTCTTTCAAATTCCTTTTTAGGTAAGGCGTTATTTAAAACCATTTTTGCCTCACTATTTTTGGAAAGCTTTATCTTTTGATCGTCGGAGAGGCGATCACGAGGGATGTTTGTTTCGTTGCCGGTTTTATCATCTTTTGTAGTGTCTTGAAAATTACCTTCAACAATGATGTACCAAAGATCAATATCTTTTGATTTCACATAAGTTTCAAATCTATTTTTCCAATAAATAAAACCATTTGTTTCAAGTAGTGAAGATCGTTGCATAGATTGCCCTTCTATATAAGTTTCAAAACTCATTGTGATCGAAAAGTTTTTAAAATACAATTTACTTTAAAACTTTTTTAAACCTTGCTCTTGATGCCAATTGTGAAAAACTAGAAGGGGGTTTGAATAGTTTTGCCAATTTTAATTTATGTTTCAAAACATTAGATTCGGTCTTATGTGAATTTGTATGGATGAATAGAGAGTATAAAGCAATAAGTAAAGTAAATAATGAAAGCAAGTAAAGTAAGGGATAGAGAGTATTGACACAAGTGATTTATAGTGGTTGGCTACAAGGACACCTTCCTTGCCCTACTCCACTCCCCGAGTTCCCAACTCGAGAGTCCAAGAACTATGTCAACAAGCTCCTTCAACACGGCGGAGAAGCCTCACAACGTCGCTTATACTTTTTCCGGTACAAAGCTAAATATCGAGTCCTTAGCACGGCGGACCAAACCAACACAACTATTACCCAAAAACTATGTGAAATGTGAAATACAAGATCTTGCTATAGAAATCTTGTGGAGGAACAAATCAATCAAGGACCATTTGCTTGGATGACTTGTAGTATATCGTGATCTCGCCTTTGAGAAAGACCTATATCAGAATCACAAAAAAAGAAAGAATAACTACTAGATTGATCAAGATATCAGAGGTTAGAAGAGTGAGATAATATATGAGAGAGTTTTAAAAAGAAGGGTGAGTAACAATGAAGAAATTGCTCACTATTTATAGGCAACAAAGCTTACTGTAGCCCGGTTCCGGCGAATCCCTCACTTGGAGGATCCGTCCAGTGCAATCTTAGGGATCCGTTAAACTCGGTTGTACCAGTCCGGATTTTGGGTTGCAAACCCGGTTATAGGTTATGGGTATGAGCCATGGATACCCAACAATACAATGTATCTAGACAATGGGTCATGGGTTATGGACATTGGGTCATGGGTCATGGATAATACCCAACATGATTTCATGCATGATGTCATGCAATGGGTCATGGGTTATGGATTAGCTCCATGGGTATGGGTCATGGGTATTGGATATTACCCATCCTATTACATAAACTATTAAAACAAATGAATTATTACAACATTTATGTAAATGACCAAATGTATATACTTTACAAAAATAACATGTATTCTTATAATTTTACTTATGATAACTTTATATTTGTTATCAACAAAACACAACGAGATCGCTAAATTTGAATAAACGTTTTTACGGTTTATTTGTATTAACAGAATCTAGTAACTATTACTTATCTCCATAGATCTTGTGAGTATTATATGATTTATAATTGGAATGAGACATATTGTATCTTTCAACAAATATGCTTTTCTATGAGGAAACTTATCACTTTCACGAATGCTTAGTAAAACAAGTATTTTAGTGTATGACCAGTTTTACTTGTTTATATAATGACACATGTTGTATTGGGAAATACATGTGATATTATCTTATATTTGTTAAAAAAGATGCAATGTATTCTCTTGTAACATAACCATTCATGTTATAAAGAAAATAAGATGCATAAGATATAAGTTATTCTTGACAATCTTTTGATAAGGGAAATACATGTGATATTATCGAATTGATGACGTACATAACAGTTAATAACATATTATGTGTGACACTTTTACTAGATACTAATGTATTAATATGATCTTTTATGTTGTTTAGACAACCCATGCTCAAGAAAGATAAGAGGATATAATGTTTTAGAGATCATGTTACGGATTTAATGAAAGTGTTAAATATTTTGAGGTGATATATTTTTTACACTTAAACCTTTGGAAAAATAATTGCGTAAGACAATATCTTTCGACACACATAATCAACCAACTTAGTTTCCATTTCTAAGGAGTTAAATAAAGCATTTTAAAACTTGCAAGATGTCGAAAACACATATGCAAGAGAGGTGGTGTATGCCTATATTCAATGCAAAGCCAATTTTGCAACTTAGTGCAAGAAGTGTAGTCTAAGTCCTATTGACGCATAAACCGGAAAACTAATACTCAAACAAATAGCAACAACGCATGAAAACACTAATGCTTATAGATTTAATTAGCTCAAGTAAAGATAGCAATAAGCACCTAAAAATATTAACTAACAATAGTAAAACTCAAAGCAAAATAAATAGTCATTTAGCATAACATACAAAAATACTTATCGTCATTTTGAGTATTAAGTGATAAGTATAACAATGCATACATAGCTTGACTTTATTTTTAAATGAATTGGTTTCCTCCCCATTTCAAAGATTTTTACCAAGTCACTTTGAGAATACATCAACGTTGAATAGTTGAAGTACCCTTTTCATTTTGACCAAAAATTTACGCAAATGGCACAGCTAAAAAGACTTTTCGTTACAACTCAAAGACTCTTATATATTTACCTAGAAACAATTCATAAAAATATTCTTATGTTAAATTAGACTCAATTACGTTTAAACCGATAGGTGTCACGACTCTTACGGACTTACGGTTGATTTATATGAATTTATAAAAATGACCCAATTTTGAAAATCAGACAGACAGACACATGGTACCATTAAATATAACGGTACCGTCCTGTATTTAGTGGTACCGTCCACTGTTGTTTCAGTTGTGTCCAAACTATTTTTCGGTTACGACGTAACAAAGAGATGTAATACTTAATAAATTAAATATCAAACATATAGAATATATATTAAACATCATTTCCACGTTTAAGACTAGAAATCAATTTACGAACATACTTTTACTACAAAACAAAGAGTTGTCCCAAACATTCCTTTCAAAACGGCATCACTTTACGACTCGTTCTAAATACATGACCGGACACTACAAACTCAATTATTTTATTGGTTTAAGAAAACCTTCAAGCTAGTATGACAAAATATGCTTAAAAAATAGATTTTTTAAGTATTAAGAAACTAAATACTTTTCATATTTTATCCCCTTTCATGGGTAATTTGATACATGGATCGTACTCAATTTTGAAAAGCATTTGTTTTAAAAATTTGAGCGACGTGGCTCTAGTACCAATTGTGGAAAACGTAGAGGGGAGTGAATATGTTCCCGTTTAAAAACTTAAAACCTTGTGTATCAAATGACCAATCAAGTGTGATGAAATATGAAAAGTGTCAATAATAATCTTACTAGTCTTACAAGAGCTAGAGAATATAAAGCAACAATTAAGACATATCACAATAACAAAAAGTAAGACATATAACATGCCATGACACAAATACAACTAACACAATATAAGCACAAGCCCCACAAATATAAACGCAATGAAAAATATAAAAATGTAAAATGGTAAATGCAAAAATAAAAGTAAAGAGATAAGTAAAGAAAAAGCAAATCGAACATGATAATTTATAGTGGTTTGGTGACGAAGCTCCTCTTCGCCCTACTCCACTCCTCGAGTACCCAACTCGAGAGTTACTTCACTAATCAACAAGCTCCCTTCTCGGAGGATAAAACCAAACAACATCGGTTACACTATTTTCCGACACAAAGCTAAATGTCAATTACTAATCTAGCTAGTACCAATATCATACACGATCTATGCGATCCTTACACGTCTCACAAGCTACAAGATCCTCACGATCTACCCGATCTACACAATCAACCCGATCTACCCGATCTTCACGATCTACATGATCAACATAATCTACTCGATCTACACACGAACAACACAAGCTTTATGATAAGGATTTAAAAAGTACGCTTTTAGGGGGTCATTTAAGCCTTTAATCGACCACTTTTATATTCGTTACTGCTTAATTTCATTCCTTTTCACTTTTTAGGTCTCTTGGAAGCAAAATGCTGGAATGAAGCACATTTGGACTAAAAGGAGCAAATACATGATGAAAATGGCAAAATCAAGATCGAAGTCACTCAAGCTGCTCAAACAGAACCTGACGGCGTCCTAATCAAAGGGCAACGCCGTCCCTTTTTAAAGACTTGATCAAAACATGCACCAAACGGCTCAGTGGAATTTTTGTTCACATAACCTAACGGCGTCACGTTGTGAAGAAGAAGGGCGTCACTCAGACTTTTCATCTCAGACGGTCCAGATCCAGAATCAAGACGACATCCCAACTAAAGACTGACGGCGTCACAACTCTAAGGTGACGCCGTCCCATCGATGACTTGGCCAAGACGAAACCCTAATGGCGGCGAGCTGACGGCGTCCCATCCAAAAGGTGACGCCATCGCAAGTTTAAATCTATATATAGAATTCGATTTTTCTGCATTTAAAGAGGTAGATTTTGGAGAAAAGTCCGATTTGGACAGTATCTTAGGATCCCGAACCCTATTTTATACATCAAGATAAGTATTTTAATTCAAAGTATCATTATGTCTTCAATTGATTGTGTGTATGCTTGCTTGTTTACCAAGTCTAGCTAAATTTCTTGTGTGTTTGCTTAGATCAATGAAACCTAATTATTGATTATTGTTAGGTTGTTTCTTATCTTAATTGTAAATTGCCTTAGGAGTGCAACTAGGCTTCATTCGTTGTGTTTAATGCTTGAGTATTCTTTGTGAAAGTAAGGCTTATGAATGAAATAGCTTAACGGCTTTCGGATTTCGTAGGCTAAACCCGAAAGATAACCTCAAAGAATTAGGGACTACGCATTCCCTACGACCTTAGGAATACAACGCGTTAAGATAAGGTGTGACAATTCAACCGACCAATAAAAGATAACTAAGGAGTAATAGTATCTAGGTAAACACATTTTTAATCATCATACGAGCACACTTCAAATAGACATAGCTACTCGTAGTAATTAGATTATTTGATAATTAGACAAGTAGAAGTAATCGGTAGAAATACCACCCCCAAACCAATTGCCCCGAGATATTTATCTTATCTTTCTAAAAAACAAATAAAAGATAAAAAATAAGCATCCTCAGCCCCCACCTTCCCGTATTACATTTCTTGTTAGCATTCCTATTCCCTTAGAGAACGATATCAATCCACGAGGCTTACCCAATACTACACTACAACGATTAGGTTCAATTCCTAGGTTGTTGAAAAGGAAGTTCCTTTTCTTGAAGAAAAGGAAGTTCCTTTGAACCCGAACTTGCTTCGTATGTGCATCATGTTTTTTGGCGCCGCTGCAGGGAATGGAATAGCTAGTTAGATTTCTATCTCATTTAGGTTCCCTTGCTTGATTCCTATCAAGTAAGATTTTTCCAATTTTTATTAGCTTCCTTGTAGTCTATCCCCCTTCTTCGTGAATTTGTTAGTAATCCCATCACTTTTCATCATGGAAGGTGATAACCCACCACCAAACCAACCACTTCCCATCGACCCACCACCAATTGACCCGCCAAGAGGCCGTACTCTTGGTGAGTACTTTAGGCCGAGCCACCAAGGCTATAGGAACACCATTGAGCTCCCCGATCAAGCTCAAACTACGGACCTGCGATCCGACACCATCCGGTTGGTGCCAAATAGATGTGCATTCTATGGACTTCGTTCTGAAGATCCTAATCAGCATTTCAAGGACTTCCTTAAAATCGTTGATTCCATTGACCTTGATGCCACCACACGGGAGACCACGTGTTTGTGTCTCTTCCAATTCTCTCTACGGGACCAAGCTAGTAATTGGCTTGAGCGACTTCCTGCCATTTCCATCTCAAGTTGGGATGATCTCACCACTTGTTTCCTCGCCTAATTTTTTCCCACCGGGAGCACTATCAAGCTTAGGAATGACATCTTGATGTTCTAACAACGTCAAGGCGAAACTCTCTACGAGGCATGAACTCGATTCAAGGACTTACTCCATAAATACCCTCATCACGCCATCAATTTTTAGCTTCAAGTCCAAATCTTTTACAATCGTGTCAACTTCTCAACTAGGTAAACCATCGACCAAGTGACCGGTGGCAAACTTAGTGAACTCACCACGGAAGAATCGTGGGGTACAATAGAGGAACTATCCCTCTATGACAACGAATGTTGCAATGACCCTCGTGAGTTGCCAAAAACCGTCAAGGGAATCTCCTTGCCTCCCATTGACTCACAAACTTCCAATCGTAGGATGCTCGAACTTGAAGATCAAGTCAAATTCCTAATGAACTCCTACGAGAATCCTAAGTCTTCACACCAAGTGAACAAAATCACTTGTCACAATTCTCAATTTCCGGTCATTTCTCAAACTCTATATTCATCATTTCATATCAATTTATTCATGATTTTTCATTTCACCTTAAACGCGTAAATTTTATATTAAATAAACGTTATCGCGTGAATTATTGTTTTGAACATTTAATCCGCTACTTTCAAAAATGATCCCGATATATTTTTATACTTACATTTAGTTATAAAAACTATATTTTGAGTTTGCATAATGTTTTAAATTTATTTTGTATATAAATCGTTAAATTTGTATTATTACGACGTTTTTCTTAAAAACTACACGATAATTATTATATCACTCAAATTATGCAAGAAATATATTTTTACAATTTTTATAACTACAACATACTTTACTTTGATCCTCTAAAACTTATTTTAATCCATATGACTCTAATATCACAACTATGTACAAGTTACTACAATTTCTACTTAACTACACAATTTTCTTACAATTGTTACAATATTATTTCACACAATAGAAAAGAAAAAAAAAATATATTAGAGACACAACCCCCCACCCCCCAAAAAACCGGCCATGTGGGGGAGGGTGGTTCATTAATGGTTGGTAAAGTTTTCTTCTTTGTATATGTCTACACTCCAAACTTTCCTACACATACATCACATTATTTTCAAAGTAAAAGTCAAGTATCCTCTTCCTTTTTCATCAACAAAAACCGGCCACCATATAGGTGTTAGAAGAGCTCATCAAACTTTTCAAGATCAAGAGATAAGCACAATCTAGATCACACTCTTGTTAAGGTTTTGAAATAAAAACCTAGGGTGTTTAGGTTAAACCTTTGTTCTAATCACCTCATCATAGTTACTTGTAAGCATATCATTTATATTTTTCTTTTTTCCTTATCATTTCATATTTATATCTTCATATTTGGAGCAAACATGCAAGACTTATGTTGATTTATACCATTTTTACATGATTTTTAGAGTTATATATATATAAAGGTCATCCTATAATTATTCCCTTGTTAGTGATTGGTCTTGATGATGTTTAGGAACCCATGACACCCTAAGAAGGTGTATGGTAGGATTAGTATAGCTTTGGAGTTGATTTGAAGGGATTGGAATAGGTTTAGTACGAGAAAAACTATTTTCGATAAGTATAAAAAAAGTGTTCTGTCCTTGTTTTGTTTTTCTGGAAAATCCGACAGTAGGCACGAATTTTTGGTCTTGATATTTAGAAAATATACTTTAAAACGAATCCGTGGCCGCTTGAACGGATTAAAACGGAGTTATAACGAAGAAGTTATGAATTTTTCAAGTTTGACGACAATATATATTTTTCAGAAAATTTCAGCAAAGAGTTTTTGTTTTGTACGAGTCAAAAACGAGCCTTAAGCTTCATAAATTATTTCGACTTGTCAAAAATATATTAGTATACTTTGATACGAAGCTAAGGACATATAATACGTAGAAAACGGATTTGAAACGACAAAGATATACACGTTTTCATAAAATTGCCGTAACTATTATTTTTAGAAAAACTATATTAATTTTTACGAGATAAGTATTACGGTAACTAAAAGGACCATATTGAAGGCTGTTTTTAACGATGATGTAGAACTTTTTGGAACGAAATGTCTTCTAGTAAAATCAAGATCACCAAGCATATTTTTCAAAACAACCAACCGTTTGTATAGCGGAGTTGTAATAAGTTATTTACGGATGCTTAAAATTGGCCGAAACTCATTTTTTTACAACATTTTGGACAAAATCACCATCTTTAACCCTTATTATCTTTATGTTCGAGACCTTTATGTCAAAAACTCCTGAATTGAAACTTCTAGATTTTGATACAAACTTTCCAAAACCGTCGAGTTCGTTTCCTAACGTTCGACGTACACCATTTTACGACTAGTTTTACGAAGCCATTTTTGTCACTTTCATGAAAGTTCCGACGACATTGTTTTACGACGAAAAGTGATAATTTCACCATAAATCATTACGAAACCATTGTAGGATGACATTTTGACGTAAATACTTGTAAAGTGATTTTTGAATGGTCAAGACGTCCAAAGAGCATTTTTCGACGATAAGTAATATTTTTTCAAAACTCGCAAATGGTATAAATAACATACGAAATGCATGCATAACATTACATCATAACTCATTACGTATCATATCATTCACAATAGGTCAAGGTTAAAGCATCACACTACATCTCGGTGTACTCACTCTTGTCATCATACCAATTTATCAAGTGAGTTTTCATAGCCCCACTTTCTATTATTTAATTGTTTACAAACTTTTGGGGGAGATACATGCTCAACTACTTGTTTTTATAAATACAAATACTCAAAATATTTACACTTTTATGCTACGCTATACTTTTATACATGATTGCATAATACTTGATAACATTTATACTTAATAACATTTACACTTGATTGCATTATACTTGATTGTGTTACGCTAAACTTGAAAGTCTCCTTTGATAACACACGCATTTGGGTTTCGGAGATGAAGTAGAACCAATGCTATTACTTTCCTTGTGAGTTCATACCCCGCTTTTACTCGTCTAAATTCTTATAAACTATTTGGGGCGAGATACATGCTTATTTATCAAAACATTTAAACTCTATTGCCAACAACATTACATATACTCTAGACTTGGTGCGTGTAGTGACTAGACTTAAACAAACATCCCAACATTTATATGTTGGAAGGCCATTAATTTGGATACAGCCCAACGTGCGTCGTTGGAGGAACATCCCATCATGTATATGTTGGAAGGCCATTTATATGGATACAGCCCAACGTGAGCGTTGGAGGAACATCCCAACACAAGTTGTTGGAAGACCCTTGTGGTGACATTATACTTTTAACCATCTTAATGTGCATATACATGATTGTCATACTATTTTTAGCAGTGGGTTGTAAACACACAGGTTGCAAGTTTTGTATGGGCGGGACTTGGAACTGAGTGGATTTACGATGCCTTTGCTTTGTGAACTATTCTATATGACCAAAGACTTAGACTTTGTTGCATGAACGTTCTTTAAAGGCTTTATATTTCAACATAAACTCTATGAACTCACTCAACCTTTGTGTTGACACTTTTTAGCATGTTTTATCTCAGGTACCTAAGGCATTCACTTCATGGCATGCATATGGACATATCATAGAGTCGTGGTGACGACGCGTCTCACTTGGGATTTATAAACTTTAAAACATCGTTTGGCTTGTAACAAACTTATTTCCGCACAAGTTGATTTTCATTTGAGACCAACACTTTGTAAACTCTGATTGTTTTAATAAATTAAATGATGTGTTTTCCAAACGACACTTTAGGTCGTTCGATATAATTGTAACTTTGATGCTATGACAGTCCTCCCCAAGGTATTCAATTCCGCTGCAAAGCAGGTAATTTGGGGGTGTGACAGATTGGTATCAGAGCATCGGTTATAGAGAACTAGGTTGCATCATTGACCCTAGACTATAACCACATCATCATAGCATCTCATCATATCATTATAAGTGCATATTCTTTATACATGCGAACTTATGACTCAACACCAGACATCATATGAGTCGATTAGTCCAAGCATTGCATAGTTACTCCTAAATTATACATAGCCTGATCACCTATGTCTAATTCAGGAAGAATCATGCAATGAAGGGAGTAGTAGTCTCATATGAGTAAGCAATTCCGTAATCGAGCCAAATTTTCAAAAGATTTTCTTCAAACCACTTGTTTCCAGTTTGATCCGCGTGACAGTTCTTGTTTGATGAGTTGCAAAGATCAAGCTAGAAACAAGTTGTTACCTAAACCGATTTAGCCTAATCGTATGACAGTTCTTGTTTGACGAGTTGTGAGATTAAGTAAAAATCGGTTACCAAAAAGTCTTTTAAAATTTTTGCTCGAGAATGGGAAAGCCTGCCTTATCAAGCCTAGTCATAAGAGAGCATGTATTTAGGACGAGAAATGCTCACGATAGCACGGGAACGTACCTTGTTGGACGAGTAACTCATATGCATGAACATTGACATAATCATTTAGACCATACATGAGCATAAACTTTTAGAACCCTTGTCGCGTTTTGGGCCATAGTATCATTAATCGAATCACGAGGACGTGATTCCTCTGACATGGGAAGAATGTCACAATTCTCAATTTCCGGTCATTTCTCAAACTCCATATTCATCATTTCATATCAATTTATTCATGATTTTTCATTTCACCTTAAACGCGTAAATTTTATATTAAATAAACGTTATCGCGTGAGTTATTGTTTTGAACATTTAATCCGCTACTTTCAAAAATGATCCCGATATATTTTTATACTTACATTTAGTTATAAAAACTATATTTTGAGTTTGCATAATGTTTTAAATTTATTTTGTATATAAATCGTTAAATTTGTATTATTACGACGTTTTTCTTAAAAACTACACGATAATTATTATATCACTCAAATTATGCAAGAAATATATTTTTACAATTTATATAAATACAACATACTTTACTTTGATCCTCTAAAACTTATTTTAATCCATATGACTCTAATATCACAACTATGTACAAGTTACTACAATTTCTACTTAACTACACAATTTTCTTACAATTGTTACAATATTATTTCACACAATAGAAAAGAAAAAAAAAATATATTAGAGACACAACCCCCCCCCCCCCAAAAACCGGCCATGTGGGGGAGGGTGGTTCATTAATGGTTGGTAAAGTTTTCTTCTTTGTATATGTCTACACTCCAAACTTTCCTACACATACATCACATTATTTTCAAAGTAAAAGTCAAGTATCCTCTTCCTTTTTCATCTACAAAAACCGGCCACCATATAGGTGTTAGAAGAGCTCATCAAACTTTTCAAGATCAAGAGATAAGCACAATCTAGATCACACTCTTGTTAAGGTTTTGAAATAAAAACCTAGGGTGTTTAGGTTAAACCTTTGTTCTAATCACCTCATCATAGTTACTTGTAAGCATATCATTTATATTTTTCATTTTTCCTTATCATTTCATATTTATATCTTCATATTTGGAGCAAACATGCAAGACTTATGTTGATTTATACCATTTTTACATGATTTTTAGAGTTATATATATATAAAGGTCATCCTATAATTATTCCCTTGTTAGTGATTGGTCTTGATGATGTTTAGGAACTCATGACACCCTAAGAAGGTGTATGGTAGGATTAGTATAGCTTTGGAGTTGATTTGAAGGGATTGGAATAGGTTTAGTACGAGAAAAACTATTTTCGATAAGTATAAAAAGTGTTCTGTCCTTGTTTTGTTTTTCTGGAAAATCCGACAGTAGGCACGAATTTTTGGTCTTGATATTTAGAAAATATACTTTAAAACGAATCCGTGGCCGCTTGAACGGATTAAAACGGAGTTATAACGAAGAAGTTATGAATTTTTCAAGTTTGACGACAATATATATTTTTCAGAAAATTTCAGCAAAGAGTTTTTGTTTTGTACGAGTCAAAAACGAGCCTTAAGCTTCATAAATTATTTCGACTTGTCAAAAATATATTAGTATACTTTGATACGACGCTAAGGACATATAATACGTAGAAAACGGATTTGAAACGACAAAGATATACACGTTTTCATAAAATTGCCGTAACTATTATTTTTAGAAAAACTATATTAATTTTTACGAGATAAGTATTACGGTAACTAAAAGGACCATATTGAAGGCTGTTTTTAACGATGATGTAGAACTTTTTGGAACGAAATGTCTTCTAGTAAAATCAAGATCACCAAGCATATTTTTCAAAACAACCAACCGTTTGTATAGCGGAGTTGTAATAAGTTATTTACGGATGCTTAAAATTGGCCGAAACTCATTTTTTTACAACATTTTGGACAAAATCACCATCTTTAACCCTTATTATCTTTATGTTCGAGACCTTTATGTCAAAAACTCCTGAACTGAAACTTCTAGATTTTGATACAAACTTTCCAAAACCGTCGAGTTCGTTTTTTCATGAAAGTTCCGACGACATTGTTTTACGACGAAAAGTGATAATTTCACCATAAATCATTACGAAACCATTGTAGGATGACATTTTGACGTAAATACTTGCAAAGTGATTTTTGAATGGTCAAGACGTCCAAAGAGCATTTTTCGACGATAAGTAATATTTTTTCAAAACTCGCAAATGGTATAAATAACATACGAAATGCATGCACAACATTACATCATAACTCATTACGTATCATATCATTCACAATAGGTCAAGGTTAAAGCATCACACTACATCTCGGTGTACTCACTCTTGTCATCATACCAATTTATCAAGTGAGTTTTCATAGCCCCACTTTCTATTATTTAATTGTTTACAAACTTTTGGGGGAGATACATGCTCAACTACTTGTTTTTATAAATACAAATACTCAAAATATTTACACTTTTATGCTACGCTATACTTTTATACATGATTGCATAATACTTGATAACATTTATACTTAATAACATTTACACTTGATTGCATTATACTTGATTGTGTTACGCTAAACTTGAAAGTCTCCTTGGATAACACACGCATTTGGGTTTCGGAGATGAAGTAGAACCAATGCTATTACTTTCCTTGTGAGTTCATACCCCGCTTTTACTCGTTTAAATTCTTATAAACTATTTGGGGCGAGATACATGCTTATTTATCAAAACATTTAAACTCTATTGCCAACAACATTACATATACTCTAGACTTGGTGCGTGTAGTGACTAGACTTAAACAAACATCCCAACATTTATATGTTGGAAGGCCATTAATTTGGATACAGCCCAACGTGCGTCGTTGGAGGAACATCCCAGCATTTATATGTTGGAAGGCCATTAATTTTGATACAGCCCAACGTGCGTCGTTGGAGGAACATCCCATCATGTATATGTTGGAAGACCATTTATATGGATACAGCCCAACGTGAGCGTTGGAGGAACATCCCAACACAAGTTGTTGGAAGACCCTTGTGGTGACATTATACTTTTAACCATCTTAATGTGCATATACATGATTGTCATACTATTTTTAGCAGTGGGTTGTAAACACACAGGTTGCAAGTTTTGTATGGGCGGGACTTGGAACTGAGTGGATTTACGATGCCTTTGCTTTGTGAACTATTCTATATGACCAAAGACTTAGACTTTGTTGCATGAACGTTCTTTAAAGGCTTTATATTTCAACATAAACTCTATGAACTCACTCAACCTTTGTGTTGACACTTTTTAGCATGTTTTATCTCAGGTACCTAAGGCATTCACTTCATGGCATGCATATGGACATATCATAGAGTCGTGGTGACGACGCGTCTCACTTGGGATTTATAAACTTTAAAACATCGTTTGGCTTGTAACAAACTTATTTCCGCACAAGTTGATTTTCATTTGAGACCAATACTTTGTAAACTCTGATTGTTTTAATAAATTAAACGATGTGTTTTCCAAACGATACTTTAGGTCGTTCGATATAATTGTAACTTTGATGCTATGACAGTCCTCCCCAAGGTATTCAATTCCGCTGCAAAATAGGTAATTTGGGGGTGTGACATCACTCTACCTTGTGAATTATGTAGTGGTCCCCACGACACTCGTGATTGCACAAGACTCCTCGAACAAGCTTTTGCGGACTACTCCTCCACGCGTATCAACTGAGTGGGAGAGAAATGGTACACTTTCAAGCCCGAGCAAAACAACTTAGGAAATTCCTACAACCCCTCATGGAGAAATCACCCTAACCATAGGTGGAGCCAAAACTCAAACCTGACCCAAAACTCATCTAGTCCACCCAATAGGTCCAACCCTCTAAATTCCAGGAATTCCACTAGTCTCGAGGCAATGGTTTCCAAGTTCATGTCATCTCTGTAGAAAACTAGAAGGGGGGGGGGGTTGAATAGTTTTGCCGATTTTAAGTTAGTTTCAAAAACTTTAGATTCGATGTTATGTGAAATCGTATGGATGAAGAGAAAGTATAGATCTAAGAGTAATGCAAGTAAAGAAAGCAAGTAAAGTAAAGGATAGAAATGACACAACCAATTTATAGTGGTTCGGTGTGACAACTCGCAATTTCAGGTCATTTCTCAAGTTTCACAATTTCAACATTTTTAGTAAACTTGGTTTACTTGTTTCAAATTCGCGTAACCTTGGAGGTTTAGCGGCGAATTCATGATCATGACATCACGTACATTTCATATGGACTATGATTAGTCTACATTTCATTGACATCATGTGCATCTCATTAGTACATTCATGACATTTCATTTCACTTTATACGCGTAATTTTTATTTAATAATCTTTATCGCGTGAGTTATTATTTTGAATAATTAATCCGTTACTTTCAAAAATGATCCCTATGTATTTTTAAACTTACATTTAGTTCATAAAAACTATATTTTTAGTTTTCCTAGTGTTTCAAATTTATTTGGTATATTAATCGTTAAAGTTTAATTATTACGACGTTTTCTTAAAATTATACGATAATTATTTTATCACTCAATTTTTACAAGGAATGTATTTTTACAATTTTTATTATATAATTACATTCTATTTTGACCTATCAAAAACTTACTTGTACTAAAAATCTACCATTTACCTTATTACCTACACTTTTGTCAAAGTTTACAAATTATACACAAGTATATATACATGTTTTAAAAAAAAAAAATATATATAAAATTGGGAAACATCCCCCCTAATAACCGGCCTTAGGGGGGGGAAAGTCAAGAGAAGGTGACAATAAATATTGGTATGGCTTGGTGATTGTAATAAATATTACTTGTACAAATAAGTCTTGTTTCACCTCATTTCCTCATTTCACTTCAATTATTTTACCTAGTGATAGAAAGTTTTCTCTCTTCTTTTTGGGTTCTCGAAACCGGCCACCTTCAAGAACACAAAGGGGATCAAATTTTTCTTGAGTTCAAGTGTGTTTACAACCTAGATTATATCCTTTATATGGTTTTGAAATAAAAACCAAGGATATTTAAGTTTAATCCTTGTTACCTACACCTCTTCACTATCACTTGTAAGCATGTTTTTATCATTTTTATGTTTCCTCTTCATTTTCATATGTTTCTTTTCATTTTTGGAGCTTATATGCATAATATGTGATTTATACCATTTATTTCATGATTTATTGAGTTATATTACATATTGGTCATCCTATAAATATTCCCATGGTAATCTTTGGTCTTGATGGTGATTAGGAACCCATGACACCCTAAGAAGGTGTATGGTAGGATTAGATTAGTTTTGGAGTTGATTTGAAGGGATTAGAATAAGTTTTGTCCGAGAAAAACTATTTTCGATAACTATATATTTGGTTCTGTCCTTAATTCGAATTTCTGGAAAATCCGACAGTTAGTACGAAGTTTTGGCCTTGATATTTAGAAAATATACTTTAAAACGAATCCGTGGCCTTTTGAACGGATAAAAACGGAGTTATAACGAAGCCGTGGTGAATTTTTAAAGTTTGACGACGAAATAAATACTTTTCAGAAAATTCAGCTTGCAGTTTTTAGTTTGTTCGGGTCAAAAACGAGCCTTAAGCTTCACAAATTATTTCGACTTATCAAAAATATATTAGTTTACTTCGATACGAAGCTAAGGACATATTTTACGTAGAAAACGGGTTTGAAACGACAAATATATGCACGTTTTTATAAAGTTGCCGTAACTATTATTTTCTGAAAAATTATATTATTTCTACGATTCAAGTATTTCATTAGCTGTAAGGGCTATGTTTGCGGCAGTTTTTAACCATGATGTGAAACTTTTTAGAACGAAATTTCTTCTAGTAAAATCAAGTTCATCGACCATATTTTCCAAAACAAAAAGCCGTTTGTCAAGCGGAGTCATAGTATATTAATTACGGATGTTCAAACTTGGCCAAAACTTATTTTCTGCACACAATTAGCAAAAACCACCATCTTTAACCTTTAATATCTTTATGATCGAGACCTTTTGGACGAAAACTCCTGAACTGAAACTTCTAGATATCGATACAAACTTTCCAAAACCGTCGAGTTCGTTCTCTAACGATCGACGTACACCATTTTACGACTACTTTTCCGGAGTCATTTTTGTTGAATTCATGATTTTTCCGACGACATTGTTTTGCGACGAAAAGTAGTAATTTCACCAAAAATCGTTATAAAACCATTGTAGGATGACATTTTGACGTAAAAACTTGTAAAGTCATTTTTGAAGGGTCAAGACGTCAAACGAGTATTTTTCGACGATAAGTAATATTTTCAAAACTCGCAAATGGTATAAATAACATACGAAATGCATGCACAACATTGTATCACACATTCATGACAACATATCATCACTCAGTCATAACATTCATTTTAGGTCGCGGATAGTTTCCGAGCCTCACTTTCGTGCACTTCATTTTTGTTAGCATATCAATCATACCAGGTGAGTTCGTAGCCCCACTTTATATTACTTATTTGTTTTACAAACTATTTGGGGGAGATACATGCTTAAATACTTATTTCACTCTTGCGAATACTCAAACCATTTATACACTGGTGTTACAATATACTTCTTATACACTTTGAACATTATGTGTGGTTTATTGCGATATGTGCCTTAATGTACTAAACTTGTTTTCAATTATGCATCAACATACATACTTTAGCAACCGGTTAACTCCTGCGGGAGCCGGCCAAAACATTTAAACTCTTTTGCCAAACAACATTACTTATACTCTAGACTTGGTGTGTGTATTGACTAGACTTAAACAAACATCCCAGCATTTATATGTTGGAAGGCCATTAATTTGGATACATCCCAACGTGAGCGTTGGAGGAACATCCCAGCATTTATATGTTGGAAGGCCATTAATTTGGATACAGCCCAACGTGTGTCGTTGGAGGAACATCCCAATATTTATATGTTGGAAGGCCATTAATTTGGATACATCCCAACGTGAGCGTTGGAGGAACATCCCAACACGAGTTGTTGGAAGACCCTTGTGGTGACATTTATACTATTAACTACCTTGATGCGCATAATCATGATTGTCATACTATTTTTAGCAGTGGGTTGTAAACACACAGGTTGCAAGTTTTGTATGGGCGGGACTTGGAACTGAGTGGATTTACGATGCCTTTGCTTTGCGAACTATTTTAAATGACCAAAAACTTTGCCTTTGTTTTATGAACGCTCTTTTAAAGCTTTACTTGTTAATCAAACTCTATGAACTCACCAACCTTTGTGTTGATACTTTTTAGCATGTTTTATCTCAGGTATCTAAGGCATTCACTTCATGGCATGCATTTGGACACATCATGGAGTCGTGGTGACGACGCGTCTCACTTGGGTTTTACGCACTTTAAAACATCGTTTGAATTGTAACAAACTTATTTCCGCACAAGTTGAATTTCTTTTGGGACCTACTTTGTAAACTCTGATTGTTTTAATAAATTAAACGATGTGTTTTCCAAACGACACTTTAGGTCGTTCGATATAACTGTAACTTTGATGCTATGACAGTCCTCCCCAAGGTATTCAATTCCGCTGCAAAACAGGTAATTTGGGGGTGTGACATTCGGCTACAAGGACACCTTCCTTGCCCTACTCCAGTCCCCGAGTCACCTACTCGAGAGTTCAAGCACTATGTCAACAAACTCCTTCAACTTGGCGGAGAAGCCTTCACAACGTTGCTTACACTTTTTTCGGTACAAAGCTAAATACCGAGTCCATAACACGGAGGACCAAACCAACACTACTATAACACAACAAATACGTGAAATATGAAATACAAGATCTTCGCTACAAAAATCTTGTAGTGGAACAAATCAATCAAGGACCCCTTGCTTGGATGACTTGTAGAATGCCCGTGATCTCACCTTAGAGAAGGACCTATATGAGAATCATAATAAAAGAAAGAAGAACTACTCTCTAGATCAAGTGATCTTTTGTTAGAAGAGTGTAAGAATATATGAGAGAGTTTGTAAGAAGAGGGGTAAGTAAAAATAAAGAAATAGGTCTCTATTTATAGGCATATTCTTGCCACTGTTGCACGGATACCACGGATCCCTTGCCTGAGGGATCCGTCTAGTGTAACTTGAGGGATCTATGAGATGCTCCTGTTTACCCATGGGTTTTTGGGTTATGGGTCATGGGTCATGGGTCCTAGATTATAGACCATGGGTATCTAAATAGATACAATGTATCTAATAGATGCAATGCATCTAGACAATGGGTATGGATTAACTCCATGGGTATGGGTCATGGGTTGTGGGTTTTACCCATCCTAATAAACTATTACAACAAATGAATTAAAAGACTATATGTAAGTGCTTTACAAAAATAACATGTATCCTTATAATTTTACTTATGATAACATTATATTTGTTATCAACAAAACACAAAGAGATCACTAAATATTAATAAACGTTTTTACGGTTTATTTGTATTAACAATCTCTCAATTTTTGTTGATGACAAAACATAATTTTATGATGAGTAAAACTTAAGATTAGATGTATGTTTTGAAAGCATAAGTTTTACTTCTTCTCCCCCTTTTTGTCGAAACAAAAAGTGACCCTAATGAAGAAATACAGTGTGGAAAAATAGTCCACGTATCTCTAACTCCCCCTTGACGGTAGCTCCCCCTAAAATGGGGCGTCAAGTGAGAAAATATAAAAACATATAAAGAAAAGGTTAGTAGCAACATACATAAATAATCTTGTGATTAACGAGAAACAAGATTGGGATCCAAGATATGTAAACAAAGCCTTGTAATAAAATAACAAAATGTAGTGGTATTTATGCCACGTACAAACATGTAAAACTAAGAACAAGACTTGTTCTAATGAAAATGACTCAAAGAAAATACTAGAGAAAATAATAAAATGGTTCCTTCCATGCTTGCATAAGGTTATGGATGGAGGTTTTGGTGAGTGATGAGGTTGATGCAATCAAGGATAAGGTTAAGTGTGAGTCGCATCTCTTTCCTAATTTCTATTACAAGATCCCTAGTAGATTGGCAATGTTCACAATGTAAATGATATGGGTAATGTGTGCGGAAGTTTTCCGGGTTAGATTGATTTGTTAGATGCGGAAGTTGTGGTGGAAAAGTTGGAAAATATGGATCAAAGTCTGGAATGTTTGGAAATGGTGGTGGAAAAGAACCTATATGTTATTGTAAGAGAATGGGAGCTAAAGGTGGTGAAGTTACAAGATCATTGTAAATTGTGTTTGGAGATGTGGGAGGTGTTAAAAAGACTAGTTCTTTTGAGTTGGTTTGGTGGGATCTTGTTGGAGTCATAAGGTTCCAATAAAGTGACTTTAGGTGGAGACTTGATAGGTGATGATGGTGGTGTGCTTGTTGGAGATGAGGGAGGTGCTACTATGGAACCATTTGGTGGTGAAAGAGTAGTTGGTGAAGAACTATTTGACAATGGCTTGGCTAAACAACAAGGCCGGATGCTAATCCGTGCAGTTTTTCTAGATTTGGATGGTGGTACTACGGAAGGTGGTAGGACAAAATTTTGGATTTTTTGAAAGGGATTGTTTGCACTAGTTGTTTCATCTATGTTGGAAGATCTTTTGGATGACATGATGATGGTTGTTTGTGAGGTTGAGAGTGATGAAGATGCAAGCATTTTGGGAACCCTATTTATAGAAAAAAAAATAATGCATTGTGATGAATGCTTGACCCAAAATGTGGACTAAAATCTAATGATTAGATATGAAATTAAGGCATGTGATCATGAGAACACAAGCATTAAGTAACATAATAATTAGTAAAAAGGGTAAAATGATGAAAATATAGAGGTTTTTAGCCAATGCGAGAAAAATAGGAGAAAATTTTAGCTTCTGTCTCACGGATCCCACGGATCCCTCCCTTGAGGGAACCGTCTAGCGTTAATGCTGGGATCCGTGGTACTGGTGACTCAGGCAGCTTAAAATTTTCCTTTTGGAAACATTTGTGCATAGTGTGTGCCTATATGCAAACCATTTGGAGTTGCGGTTATCTCGAATCCTAAAAAGAAAAGAAAAATAGGCTAGAATTGAAAAAGCATACTATTATGGGAGATAACTCGAGTGCTCCTAATTCATTGTTGCTTAAATGAATGTACCCGAAAACACATATTAGTTATGTGTCCTCTTTAGCATTCAAAAGACATGAGATGCAATGAAAATGGGTTTTTACTTTGTATTAATAATGAAAAAGAGGTTTGTCCTAGACGTGAGAAATAGCTTTTATGAAAGTGATACGGGAAGAAGTATCCTTTAGAAAGTATTTTGAAAAAGTTTCTTTGTTTGAAGAAAACATTTATCCTTGAGAAAAAAATAGGTATGAAATTACGTGTTGTAAGAGAAACTTACATTGAAAAGTAAAAGAAAATTATGAAAGTACGAGTTGTAAATAAAACCTATCTTGGGTTTTGAAATTTCCTGTATTGTTTGTAAGTTGTGTGTGAAATAGAGATTCTAGACTCAGAAAGAAGAAGGCTAGTGTTTACATACCTTGTAATGTTTAAAAAACTAATTACGAAGATTCTTCCATGAGACCAAGACCAAGACGAAGTAAGTTGAGTTTTTCCCGCTTCAAAGGTTTGGTGAGGACGTCGGCTATGTTTTCTTCGGATGCTACCTTCTCAATAGAGATGTCGCCCTTTTGAAAATTGTCTCTTAAGAAGTGATGAAGAATCTCTGTATACTTGGTGTGAGAGTGAAATACCGGATTCTTGCTTAAGTCGATGGCACCTTTGTTGTCACATAGAATGGCTATGTCACTTTGGTGAATGTCGTAGTCAACTAATGCTTGTTTCATCCATAGTGCTTGTTGCCATGCTTTGTTGGTGGAGACATATTCGGCTTCGGTTGTTGATATGGCCAATGTCGTTTGCTTCTTTGAGAACCAAGATGTTAAACAACATCCCATAAAAGTACATACCCCACTTGTACTTTTTCGGTTAACATAATCACATGCATGGTCAGAATCTGCATATACAATAGTTTCTACTCCCGTACCCTTAGGATACCATAATCCTAATTGAGTCGTACCCTTAATGTATCTAAAAATTATTTTGACCGCTTCTAGATGTGATGTTTTAGGATCTTCTTGAAACCTAGCACATAGACAAACACTAAACATGATATCCAGCCGACTAGTCGTAAGGTAGAGAAGACTACCAATCATGCCACGGTATTTTGTGTTATCAATGGATTCGTCGTCTTCATCTTTTGTAAGTTTAGTGTCGGATGACATTGGTGTTCTTATGGGTTTTGACTCTTCTAAACCAAATTTCTTTAACATCTCCTATATGTATTTAGATTATTAAGGAAGATAACATCTTCTACTTGTTTGATTTGTAGACCAAGAAAGAAACTTAGTTCTCCCATCATACTCATCTCGAACTCGTCATGCATGATTTTAGAGAAATCATCACACATGTCTTGACAAGTATATCAGAATATAATATCATCCACGTATATTTGAACAATGATTATACATGATTCTTTTTTCTTAGTAAAAAGTATATTATCAACCAACCCCATGGTGTAGTTGTTTTTGATTAAAAATAACTTGAGTCTATCATACAAAGCTTTTGGGGCTTGTTTAAGACCGTAAAGAGCTTTCTTTAACTTATACACATATTTAGGTTTTCGAAATCGATAAAGCCCGGAGGTTGAGCTACATATACTTATTCATTAATAAAACAATTTAGAAATGCACTTTTGACATCCATTTGATAAAGCTTAAGATCATTAGCACAAGCATAAGCAAGAAGTATTCTTATAGACTCTAATCTAGCCATGAGGGCATAGGTCTCATCAAACTCTATTCCTTCTTGTTGATTGTACCCTTGTGCAACGAGTCTAGCTTTGTTTCTAGACACTACAGCGTTTGCATCTAAATTGTTTTTATATACCCATCTGGTTACTATTATGGTTTGATTACTAGGTGGAGGGACGAGTGTCCAAACATCGTTAGAAACAAATTGATTTAACTCTTCTTGCATAGCCATTACCCTACTTTCATCTTTTATGGCTTCTTGTGTATTCTTAGGTTCTATGGTTGAGACAAAACAAAATAAGCTACTTTGGTTTTGGACTTGAGACCTCAAGGTTCTTTCGTTTAATCTTCCTATGACCTTATTTATGGGGTGATCTTTAGACTATAATATTGATGATTTCATTATTTAAAGGTTCATCTTCTTTGTTTGTATTTTTCTTTATTTCAATAGCTTCACTCTTGACTATCTCATCATCGACAAGAGGTATAGTAGGTTTGGGTGGAGTCTCATCAAATTTTACGTTTAATGACTCTTCAACCTTCATTGTTTCTTTATTTAATATGACATAAGCTTTGCTATTAGGAAAGTAACCTAAAAAGATACATTCGGTTGATTTAGGATCAAATTTTGTAAGGTAATCTTTAGTGTTAAGTAGAAAACATTTTCTACCAAAGACTCTAAAAAGATCTAACGTAGGCTTTTTGCCTCGAAGTAACTCGTATGGAGTTTTACCTAAAAATGGTCTAATTAAGACTCGGTTAAGTATGTACGTTGATGTATCAATGGCATTGCACAAAAAATTTTGAGGTATGGATTGCTCATTTAACATGGTGCGACTCATTTCTTGTATGGTTCTATTCTTTCTTTCAACTACCCCATTCGATTATGGAGTGCGAGGAGCCGAGAAGTTGTGAGTAATACCATTAGCATCATAAAAGGCTCCAAATTGCACTTCATTATCAAATTCCTATCATGATCCGTTCTAATACACTATAGGACTTTCCAGTTGTCTTTGGATTTTCTTACTTAATATTTAAAAGTAATCAAACGTTTCAATTTTATTCTTTAAAAATTTAGTCCATGTGTACCTAGAGTAATCATCCACTATAACCAAAGTGTAGTAGTTTCCTCCATAACTTTGGATAGCGGATGGACCAAATAAATACATGTGTAGTAATTCTAGACACTTAGTTGTAGAGACCATGTTTTTAGCTTTATGACTAGAATGGACTTGTTTTCCTACGTTACAAGCATCACAAAAGTGATGTTCATAGTTTAATTTTGGTAGATCTCTTACTAGATCTTTGGATGATAGCGATTGAAGAAGTCACATATTGGCATGACCCAATATTCGATGCCATAAGGTCGAAGAATCATCCATAGAAGTAAGACAAAGTTTGTCTTTAGGTTCATTACCGATTTTAATGACATAAACTCCATGTTTCCTAATTCCTCTACCTATAGTGATACCGTTTTTCAATATCTTACTACCGGTTTAATTAAAAAGTACGTTACACTTCTTATCACATATTTGTCCTATACTTAAGAGGTTATAGTTTAGGTTTTCTACGTGACACACGTCGTTAATGGCTAGAGATTTTTTAGAAATCGTACCTTTACCGATGATTTTTCTTTTGCTATTTTCAAATACCGCATTTCCTCCATTGAAGGATTCATATGTTGAAAATAAATCTTTATTACTGGTCATGTGCCTCGTGCATCCGCTATCCTTGATCCACTCATCTGGATCTAGGTCGACCTTTAAGCACACCTAAGAAAACAATTAACTCAAAAGTTTGGTCCCCATTTGTTCATGGGTCCATTACTGTTAAACATTTCATTCATGTTAGACATATATGGAAAAGGTGAGTATGCATTCAATGGTGCAAAGTTTTGAAATGGAAAACCGTTTTGCATATTGGATTCCATCCCATTTGATGGTTACTTCTCGGCTAAACATTATTAGGTCTCCTAAATGTTTTTGGTTTTGAAAACGATGGACCTTTGTTTCTTGTAAAACTTTGATTTTGTCTTGGAGGTGGTTGTCTAATAGTAACATGGGTTGGTTTCTTCTTATTAACAATAACAAAATCGGTTCTAGATGAGGAAGCTATATTATTGCTACTGTTTTCTTCAGCAGACCCACGGATCCTTGGTTTTACACTAGACTGTTCCCTTTTTGTGGGATCCGTGGGATCCTTGACTACGGTGGCTTTTTTTCTATCTCTTTGACGAATTGCGTTTTTTTGTTTTCACTAGTTGACGCATCAAGTTGCTGAAAACCTAAACCTTTTTGGTTGTTTCCTATTTTAACACTATCTAATATCATATCTAGAGTATTAGTATTCATTCTAGCAATCTTAGAGTCTAGATGATCAACTAGTGTTTGAAGTTGAACGCAAAGTTCACATTCCCCACTTCCTATCTTCCCTTTTTCTAAACGTTTTAATTTTGCTTTTAACTCAAGGACTTCCTTTTCTAAACGTTGATTTTGATTTTTCAAAAACTTGTTTTTGTTGATTACTTTTAAACTTATTTTGCAAAGTTTATCATATTCATGATGCAATGAGTCATCATCTAATGATGAGCTACTATAGTATTCGTGACATACCTCGTCATTTGCCATGAGACAAATTTCTTCGTCCTCCTACTCGCTCATTCCCCATGAACCTCTCACGAACACTTTTTGTTCTTCACGTTTGGGACACTTACTAATAAAGTGGTTGGGATCCCCACATTTAAAACAAGCGCATTCATCCCTTGCCTTCTCGTCATCTTTCCTTTTCCGGAACCCTTTCTTGTCGTCATAAGGTTGCTTGACGTATCTTCCCTTTCTTTTAAAGAACTTCTTGAAGTCCCTTACCGCCATAGCATACTCCTCGTCATCACTATCCGAAGAGGAGTTTTCTTCATCTCTTGGGACCTTCTTGGCTTTAAGGGCAAGAGATTTTTGCTTCTCTTTCACTTTTGAGGCTTCGGAATCTTTAGCGAGGACAAGCTCATAGACCTTTAAGTTGCCTATGAGTTCATCGAGGGTGATGATTGACAAGTCTTTTGATTCTTCGATTGCCGTCACCTAAGATCTCCACTTGGATGGAAGTGCCCTTAGATATCTCCTAACATGATTACGACTAGAGAAAGACTCATCAAGTGATTGTAAAGATGTAATTATAGTATTAAAGTTAGCAAAAGAATGATCTATAGTATCCTCATCCGATATTGAAAATTGTTCATATTGTTGAACAAAAAAATCCATTTTATTGTTTTTAACTTGTTGATTACCATGATGAGTTACAACTAAAGAATTCCAAATTTTTTTAGAGGTTTTAAGCATGGAAATTCTTTCGAATTCCTTTTTGGGTAAAGCATTATATAATACCATTTTAGCTTCACTATTTTTAGAAAGCATTTTCTTAAGATCATCGGTGAGTTTATCATGAGGTGTGTTAACTAAATTTCCGTTTTCATCTTTTGTAGTGGCTTCAAAATCGCCTTCAACAATGATGTACCAAAGATCAATATCTTTTGACTTCGCATACGTTTCGAATCTATTTTTCCAATATATAAAACCATTAGTTTCAAGTAGTGGAGGCCGTTGCATGTATTGCCCTTCCTTGTAATTTTCAAAACCCATAGTCATTGAAAAGTTTTTAAAATACGGTTTACTTTAAAACTTTTATAAACTTAGCTCTGATGCCAATTGTGGAAAACTAGAAAGGGGGGGGGGGGTTGAATAGTTTTGCCGATTTTAAGTTAGTTTCAAAAACTTTAGATTCGATGTTATGTGAAATCGTATGGATGAAGAGAATGTATAGATCTATGAGTAATGCAAGTAAAGAAAGCAAGTAAAGTAAAGGATAGAAATGACACAACCGATTTATAGTGGTTCGGCTACAAGGACACCTTCCTTGCCCTACTCCACTCCCCGAGTCACCTACTCGAGAGTTCAAGCACTATGTCAACAAACTCCTTCAACTTGGCGGAGAAGCCTTCACAAAGTTGCTTACACTTTTTCCAGTACAAAGCTAAATATCGAGTCCTTAACACGGAGGACCAAACCAACACTACTATAACACAACAAATATGTGAAATCTGAAATACAAGATCTTCGCTAGAGAAATCTTGTGGTGGAACAAATCCATCAAGGACCCCTTGCTTGGATGACTTGTAGAATGCTCGTGATCTCGCCTTTGAGAAGGACCTATATGAGAATCACAATAAAAGAAAGAAGAACTACTCTTTAGATCAAGTGATGTTTTGTTAGAAGAGTGTAAGAATATATGAGAGAGTTTGTAATAAGAGGGGTAAGTAAAAATAAAGAAATGGATCTCTATTTATAGGCAAATTCTTGCCACTGTTGCATGGATCCCATGGATCCCTTCCCTGAGGGATCCGTCTAGTGTAACTTGAGGGATCCGTGAGACGCTCCTGTTTGCCCATGGGTTTTTTGGTTATGGGTCATGGGTCCTAGATTATGGACCAGGGGTATCTAAATAGATACAATGTATCTAATAGATGCAATGCATCTAGACAATGGGTAAGGATTAACTCCATGGGTTATGGATATGCTCTGTGGGTATGCGTCATGGGTTGTGGTTTTTACCCATCCTAATAAACTATTACAACAAATGAATTAAAAGACTATATTTAGATGCTTTACAAAAATAACATGCGTCCTTATAATTTTACATATGATAACATTATATTTGTTATCAACAAAACACAAAGAGATCGCTAAATATTAATAAACATTTTTACGGTTTATTTGTTTTAACAATCTCAAGAAGCTCGATTGACTAAGCTTGAAGCCGATTTCAAGCAACGACAAAGCGAGATGACAACCAAGCTCGACGCCCTCCTAAAATCCTTCAATTACTGGGAAAGTGGAGCACTCCCAAGTGACACTACAAAGAACCCAAAAGTGAATTCGATTTCATCGACTTCGTGTTCTTTCTCACCATGGGAGAGTGCATATCCATTCCCTTCACACCCAAAAGTCCACTCGGTCAACGCCATCAACACGGGTTCCAAGCAATCCCTCATGAGATACCAAGGACCCGAACCAATGGTCCATCCAACTCTTGAGAAACCCATCAAACAAGAACCCAAACCTAATCTAGAAGAGGAGTATAAGGAGCTCCACCAAGAAAAACCCGTTCTTGAAGTCTTGACTCATACGCCTTATTATAATGCTTTAAAAGAAAAATATGAGCAAGAACTAAAATCAGGAGAACGTGGGTCTGCATTTGTGCAAAATAAGTTGCCTAAGAAGTTAGATGATCCCGGGCTATTCATTCTTCCGTGTAGAATTTGAAATTCCAAATCTTTTGATACATTAGCCGATCTAGGATCAAACATCAATCTTCTTCTGTTGTCCCTCCATATAACCTTAACCTAGGTAAGATAGAACCAACGGAAACCATCTTAGGTCTAGCGGACAGTAGTGTTGCATATCCGGTAGGGATAATTAAGGACATGGTAGTGCACGTAGGTCGATTAACTCTTTTGGCGGATTTCCATGTGCTAGACATGAATAAAGACCCGACATGCCTGTTGTTAGTAGGAAGAGGATTATTAGGTACCCCTAGTGCCATAATTGATTGTAAGATGTTGATAAGGATTTAAAATGTACACTTTTAAGGGGTCATTTAAGCCCTTAATCTCCCAATTTTATATTTGTTACTGCTTAATTTCAATCCTTTTCACTTTTTAGGTCTCTTGGAAGAAAAATGCTAGAATGATGCATTTTTTGGATGAAAAGGAGTAAATATGTGAAGAAAATGGCTAAGTCAAGATTGAAGACACTCAAGATGCTGAATTTAAAGCTGACGGCGTCCCAATCAAAGGGCGATGCCGTCCCCTTATACCAATTAAAATTGTGACGACTCAGTAGTGGTTTTGCTATTTTACACCTGACGGCGTCAGGCTTTGAAGAGAAAGGGCGTCACTATGACTTTTTATCTCAGACGGCCCATATCCAAATTCTGAAGACATCACTACTGAAGAATGACGGCGTCACACATATCAACTGACGCCGTCACAAGCTGATCAATACTATCACAACATGCGTGCGAAGTCGCTGATACTGTTTTGGCCATAACTTTTGCATACGAACTCAGATTTAGGTGATTCAAAAGCCCACGCGACCAGAACGAGAAAATCAACAGTTTGGTGAAAAAGTCTTTGTGACGCCATCAATCTATCGAGGTGACTCCGTCACCCTTTGCCGACAGAAAATCTGCCTATAAATAGAACATTATAACTTCACTTTTTGTAAGTCCTAAACCCTAAGTCCGATTCTAAGGTTTAGGTTGGTGTTTTTCCAGCAACTTATAGGGTTTCAATCACTCCATCAACATTTTGTAATGGCTTGTTGATTCTATCTTAATTCATGTCTTCAATCATTATCATGCTTGGCAAATTCATCTAGTGTTTTCTTATGATTGTGTGAAACTTATATATAATTAACTAGACCTTGTTGATTTCTTAGTGATGATTGTGTCTATCTTCATCATTAGGGGTGTGACAATTTTAATGAGTCTAATTGGTTTAGTTTATAATTCTTGCATCCTACTGTCTCTTGTTTAATTGGTTGTCGCACTAGATTAAGGAAAACTTGCTTCAATCGTCGAGTTGTGAGCTTGAACGTCTTAAATAGTGATCTATAGTCCTAGAGTGCACTAGTTAGCTTTTGTTGTATTTCTTGCGTGAGTTTATGCTCGTAGAATTAGGGACCACCGGCACCTCCCTATGAATAAAACATGGAATACACGCACCAATTAAAACAAGGATGTGACAATTCAGTTGTAGAATTGGATAGCTAGCAAGGAGTAATACATCATAAGTAGATACGCTTCACTTCTCTTGAAGGTCCCCAATTGTAGTGTAGTTTAGTTAGTAGCGTTTGGATTAGTTGACTAGCAACTAATTCCGCCCTCCCCTTCAAAACCGACATTTTAAAATATAAAATACAAAAAAATAATCATCTCTCATCTTTAGACTTAATTCGACATACACTCCAGCCTAACAACACTATTCCCCTAGATAACGATATCAATACCCGAGGCTTACCCAATACTACACTACAACGATTAGGTTCACTGCCTAGGGTGTTGAAAAACTTGCTCGATGAAAAGGAAGTTCCTTTGACCCTGAACACGTTATACGCGCATCAAGTTTTTGGCGCCCTTGCTGGGGAATAGTTATTGCTTAGGCTTGGTTTCTATTTTGTTTAGGTCTACTCACAAGATTCGTATCAAGTGAGATTTTTTTTTATTAGCTTCCTTGTAGTCTATCCCCCTTCTTTGTGCATTTATTCGTAAAACTTGTCCATTGACTCTTCCGTTCACCATTATGGAGAACGCGAATCCACTATATCCGCGATTAGGTTTTTTCATGAAAAAATATAATATTACTAAGGCGGATTATTCAAGATGGTGGGAAGAAGTAAAGAGAACGGAATCTTTTATATGCACCATTGAGTACCTTGGGAAAATTAACCAAGTCCATAAACCTTTTGAGGGTTTCATTCCATCAAGCCCACAAAACACTTCATCTAGTGAAACCTATGCATCATATGAGCCTTCACCTAGGATAGACTCTCGTGAACAACCTCCATGTAGGATCATACATATTATGTTGTTTGATAATTCGGGTGGTCTAGGGAGATGATTATACAAGTATGCCTTGTTTAGAGATATGAAGAGAGTACAGGGAGTTCTAGAGTGAGAAAGTAAAACAAAAATATGAAGGTTAGATTAAGAAGCTCCACCCCTTCCAAGGATGGAAGAGGTATTTATAGTTACAACCTAAACGTCCTCCTATCGGACTGTGGATCAGGCATACAGTGGGTAAAGACTTGTCCTTCCTCCACGGTGTTACTCTAAGCTAAACTAAACTAATAACTAACTAATAAACTAGTAAATAACGATATGTCTATGAGCTAACATATGCTAGACAATAGTTGGGGTGACCGACACTTCACTATGGAATTTCTAATTCCTAACAATCTCCCCCTAAGGGAGGTCACCCCATGTTTTACATTTTGAATCCTAGCATTCTATTTTATCTTCAGTCTTGAGCTCGTAGACTTTAATTCTTCACTTCCGCAATCTTTGTGCTTAAGCAGTGACTCTTCATAGTCCGATTATTTTGTACTTTTAGTGGAGGTCTTTGAACTGATCCACATCTTGATGATCTTCGAGCTTTCTTTGAGATCATCAGTCACACTAAATCTCTGGATCACCCTTTATTGTGTTTCCATCATGTGAAGTTGTGACTTTTGGACAGACATGCTCACACTTTCTGGATCATGACATTTTATCATCAGAGTAGCAGAAGCATCTTTGTAGTATGTCTTTGATGGTCATGATTTTATTCAATTAAGTGTGAATGCTGTGAGCATGCGGCTGTGAATTGACTTCTCAACTCTGATCAGCTGCAACCATCAACAGTTCCTGCAAACAACAGTTAGCAATAAAACACACGAAAGTGTCTTTGTTCACTTTCGTTGAATATAGTTGCAAGAACCGCGGTTCCCCGTTGATCAGTATAAATACTGCCTGTGATCAGGTAGAGTTCCGAAGAATCTCTTTGACAGGGTTTCGCAGATGTTATAGCCGTTCTCAAACCGGAGCGTCCCAAAATAGACAACACGAAGTGAGTGAACCAGCGAATTGAGATTCACTGATTGATGAAAAATTGATTTGAAAAACAATCGTGTATTGCTTGAAGAAAGAGTGTTGCAATATGACGAAGGTTTTATAAGAAATATCAATTTTCAATGAGAAATACTTTTTATATTTGAAAATGAATACACATTCGATGTGCTAGAGAAAAGAAGAGATTTGCACATCGAACGGTTTTTCCAAAAGTATTTTTCAATCAGAGATACTTTTTGTGTTTGAAAACAGAATACACATTCGATGTGCTTGATGCGCGCTAAACCGTCAAGTTCTCTCACGCAAGCGTAAGAAAACTTAAAACAGCTCAAGCACGAAATCAATGAAGATCAGAGGAGTATAGAGTCTCCCCGGGTCGTTATGTCCCAGCGAGCTATGCAATGGATTATCAAACGTATAGTGATCGCGAGATTTGAACGGGAAAGGAGAATTTGGATTATTATAACTACAGGAAAAGCCAACAAATAACAACGGCTTAAATGCAAATTAAAGGAAATTTAAAAAGATAAAATCTATTAAATAAACGCTATCACTATTTTAAAAATGATGTTTTTGTGATTTTATAAAACAAAATGACTTAAATAAACTATTTTAACTAAAACGTAAACTTAAAGTATCTAAAAACGTGGCCTAAAATGAAAACGTACGTTATTTATAAAAATTACGCTGGAGCGCAAGATAAAACGTAAAATTTGTGAAATAAAAGTCCTACGAATGTAAAAACAATTTTCCTACATCCTACATGGCTAAAAAGAATTTTAGGAAAAAGCGGAATATTTTTTTGACTTTTATTTTATTTATTACGAATTAAAAACTAATTAACACTAATAAATTAATTAAAAATACTAAATACTTTGAGAAAAATCTGAAAAAATCACAAAAACTACTTTAGAGGGTACTGATCCTAAGAAAAATTAAAAAGGTGGTGGTTGCTTTGGAAAATAAGCTGGAAATAAGCTCAAAAGAGCTTAAACCACAAACTGCCTAATCACCTTATATATTAGATAATACAAAAGATAACCAATAAAGTCCCAAGGGCGCGTTGGTGAAGGTGTTGGTTGTGAGCTAAGTGGCGTGGGTTCGAGTCCCACCCATGTCAGTTTTGCATTTTTTTTTTTTATTTTATTTAACTTTCTTTTTGCAACTGAACAAGGGACAAAATAACAACCTTTTTACAGAGGATTACACTTACAAACACTGAAATTAAGCTGCAAATCAGCTTATTCATCCACTGCTGTGGACAAAACACAAGCCAAACAACCCTTTAACAGTTAAGACAGGCAACCAAGACAGAAGCAAGCTAGGACTAAATAAAAAAAAGAGATAAGCAGATTCAGCAGTGTATATAGTAATTAGAAGCAAAAACAAACAGGTTCCAAACCAACACAAACAAACACCCCATTGCCATTTATGAGCTCCAAACAGGTGAATCAATGCATTAAATAAGCATGATGTAAACACAATAAGCTAGCACATGAGCAAATAGGCTACAAAAAAAAGAAAAAAAAAACAGTTGGCGAGGACATTAAGCTAGAGGGATCCTAAAGCTAAAGCATGGAAAACATTAATAAGCTAAAACACCACCAAGGCTGCTGCACTGCTGTAAAAACAGCAGCTATAGGGGCAAGTTTGAGCCTAATTAAAAGCTATCAAGCCAACTCTAAAGGCCCTATCAATTCATCATAGCTAACCTTCACATATCCAATATTCCAAGAACAAAATTTGAGCAACTAAGAAGCTGTTTGCACAGCTTATTTACAGCAGTTGGAAACCAAACAAACACACCTTGTTGCCACAGATTGGACCCAAACAAATACATAATCAGTTGGAATAACACACTATGATGGAACAAGCAAAAACCAACCAAAATAAGCACTTGAGGTTACCTAAATTAAACGGATCCTAACTAATACACTACACGGAATCCTAGAATAAGCTAACTAACTAATCCAATAAGCGCTTGAAACAAAAAATTTGAAAAAGATAAACTTAGCTACTGTGGCTGCAGCAGTGGACAGGGCCAAGGTGCTCACTTTAGAGCTTATTTGAGATAAGCTAGAGAGGGGTTTGAGACCTGAGCTTCTGGGAACTTGGAGTACACCTGGCTGACTTCCTTTTGCCCCCTTGGGTAGGCCATGAAAATCTGTCTACAGCTTATAAATAAGCTGAGAAAATTGGTGCAGGGGGCTGCTGTGGCAGTTTGACGCGAGAGAAAAAAAAAACAATTGATTCTTTCTTAGAAGCTGGAGTTGCAAACAAAATCAAATGGCAAACTTGAAATGACTCTTAACTTGCCTAATGCAAGACCCAAAGTGGGTCGAAATGGTAAATTGACCCAGAACTAGGCTGTTCCAAACAGTCTTTTAGAGTTCCAAATTGTATTTTAAACTTTAAAAACTGGTGAGAATTGACTTAAATTAAATCCAAATGCTTAAACAAACATAAAAACTTAACATTGCAACAATTTGAAAACAGAAATTTATCTAGAACTGATTTGACTCTGAGACTTTGACTTTCGTTGACTATTTGCTAAAACTGGTTTTTAAGAACTAGTTAATCCACAATGAGTGCACATAAGCTCATTAAAGCTTATATGAGTTTAAAGACAGAAATTAAAGACTTCTAAACATAGAGAAAACCTGAATTCAATTGCGAATGACAAAGGATATTTAAATTGAAAAGGAAATTCTTCATTAATGAAAAGAAAGTACAAGATTTGAGTTAAGATTACAACTACTAACTAACAACTAAAATTAAGAAGAAAATGGTAACAGATTTCTAAAGCGTGAAACCTGGACCAAAAACATGAAGTCTAGGAAAAAAAATGAAAACTAAAAAAAACTAACTAATAGAAAAACTAACTAGATGCCTTATAACTTGGCTACAAAGGCTGTTTTATATCACTCCCACCCCTCCTCTGTCTTCTCTCTCTTGTGTGACTTGTGTGAGATAATGAGCCAAAACACGCGTGCCTCTTTCCTCTGTCTCTTCTGTCTCCGTCTCTCTCTCTTCTCTGTATTCTTTCTTGTCCACTGGGGAGACAAGCGTGGGTTTGGGGAAGAGATAAAGAGAGGTTGAGTGTGTCAGGGAAAGTGCGTGGGTGTGTTTGTCTGGGTGTGTTTGTTTGGGCGGGAAGTGGGAAGGAGAAGAAGGGGGTAGGGTTAATAATTTTGACCGGGTTTAGAATTGGACTGGACCAAGGGGTAATGGGCTTGGGAGGTTTTGGGTTTTAGGATAGATTGGACTTAAGTAGTTATTAGGTTTAGGTATTAACTTTGAATCCATTTACTACTCTAGGGACCAATTGTGTAATTCTTCAAAACCAAAGGACCAAACATGTAACTTATGAAAAGTAGTCAAGGGGTTGGTCTTGCCAAGTTTAATAATCCAAGGGTTGATTTAGACATTTTTGAAAATTTCCAAGGACTAGTTTTGACCAATTTTGGATTTTTAGGGACTAAATTGTAACTTTCTCAAAACTTTTAGATTTCTCATCAAAGGACCAAATATGACAATTTATGATTTTAAAGAGACCTTTGGTGACTTTTCTTTTTGAAATTTTGGCTCAGGAACTATTTTTGACAATTTTATAAACTTGGGGGACTAAAACTGCAATTTTTGCAAATTTGATATGTTTTTCATCTGATTTTGATATTTTTGCATTTAAGACACATAAAACACTGATTTGTGATATTTTGATCATTTTGATGTGTTTCTGAGTGTTTTCAGATGATTTTGCAGTTTATATTGTACAAAAATGATGAGTATTTACATATTCATCAGTGCTAGAGAAAAGAAGATTTGCACATCGAACGGTTTTTCCAAAAGTATTCGTCAATTCATTTCCTGGACCAAGGTTGATTCAAGAATGAATCGCCCCATTGTTTCTATCCAGTTGTCACAAGCTTGATCTTTTGCAACATCTCACATGTCACCCACCAAGAGCTTGTTTGATATTGGCTCTAGAAGGCTTTCCATCTTCATCGTGAATACTTTTACATATCAATCGGATGTTCTGGCAATACCACAAGGATAATGCGTAGGACTCTTAAAATATATTCTCACTTTCCACATTGTGTGAAATAGTGAGTCTTCATTAATTGTGTCCTAATGAGATATTGTAGATGTTGATACAGAAGTTGGGCGTTCCTTGTTTGGACTCCGGTTCCCGTATTAATTGGATCTTGATGGTTGAGACCTGCGCACTGAAGCAAACTAAAAACACTGTTAGGCTTATCGTGACATTGTCTCCCACGATTATCCTCCTGCGTGAGAGTAAGTAATCGGTTTTAGGGTTTTAGTTGAGAGTTAGGGTTGTAGATCGTACCTTTAATGAGGGCTGGGATGCCCTTTATATACACACGAAACCCTTATTGATTTCGTGTTCCTCAAGCTTCGGCGTATCCCGCCTAAGTCGGTTGTTAAACGTTTATCTCCAAAAATATGAGATATCCGATATCGTATGCCATAAATAAATTTGAGTTTGGGCCTTCGTGAGCCCAAACTGTTATCGGGTTAGCCCAGTCGTACTGGGCTCGCTAGTAGCGGTCGTTGGTCGGGTTCGTGACCCGAATGCGGACTATACGTCATCATGTCCCCCCAGTCTAGTATGCGCATGGGACTACCTGCAGATGTTAGACTAATAGCTGTATACCAAAAACTCGTTGAAGCGTAGCGGAGAAGCTAAAAGGGTTTCTGCCTTAAAGAACACACGGTGAATCTAGTCAAAGTATGTCAAATGTATACCTCGTAAAATGTGGAAAAGTAACTAAAAGTGTGTCATGTCAACAGATCCTATTCACACATTTAGAGATAGTGAGGTCCACGTGTCGATCATAGCATGGATGTAAAAATCTATATAAACTATCGCCTCCCATTTACTGTTTTTATCACAGTAAAAGAAAACATTTCCACCATTGTTAAGAAACTCAAACTGCAACCCAAAAACCCTTAATATTCCAAAGGTAACCGCGCGTGCGCATTTAAAAAACTATATCATGGTTCGTGGTTTAACTGACTTTACCTCCGACATGACCGAGGATGAACTTCGTGAGTTCACCTCGGATTATTATATCCCACTCGCGCTGCATCCGGTAGTTCCGGCCGCGCAGGCGTCAATAGCGGATTTCCCCGAAGGGAAGGTAGGGGTATACACACGGTTTTTCGAATTTGTGAATCAACGTGTACCCATATCCTTATTCATGTGCGACGTATTAAAACTACTATCGTTTGCACATATCCGAGCTGCACTGTATAGATGCGGAAAAAATAACAAACTTCGAGGTTAATTGTCGTTTATTGGCGATTAACCCCACTATCTACCTCTTCCGTGCGTTTTACCATACAACGTGGTCAAACGGGTGGGTTTCGTTCGCTAAGCGCGCAAGGAGGCTGCAATGTTACACTGATAAACTGGACGCGCATAGGAACTGGAGGGAAATTTTTTTCTGGATTGATAAGGCGTTGTTCCCTTGGGACTTCGGCTTCTATACCCAGGGTTCACTACCGAAGGATGATCGCCCCCTCCCTGGAACATACAGCGCAGATGATGCGGAAATGATAAACGCCAATCGTATTCCCATCAGTACCTATCCCGAGGAATTTTCGGTGCACATGGGCATCAGTCGTAACTATTTTGGTAGACCTGATGAGGTGCCAACCTTCTTAGACGCGGATGGCCAGGGTGGGTGCTCGTCCTTCGCATTCCTTTTGCTTTATTAATGTGAGCCTCTCTTTTCATCTTTGTACTTTTTGTAACTTGTTTGTTGTTTGTTTCTTACTGCGCAGAGATGGATCTATTCAGCGTTGTGCAATTGGCGAAGCTGCGCAAGGTTACTATAGGGGTGCGCCCGTTGAGAGAGGGGGAAGTCCCTATTCTGGAAGCTACGGCGGGGTGTACCATGGAAATGCAGCTAGAGGAACCGGGGGTGATACTTCTGTGGCGCTGGAGGCGACCCCTCTACAAAGCGTGCCCAGTCCTAGGGTACCTTCCCCTTTAGTGGAGCCATCCCACCCAGATGTAGCGGAAAGCATGGAAGATCTCGATGTGGAGACGGAGGATCCAGGCCAAGGGCTAAAGCACAAGAGAGCGCGTGGTGGTGATGGCGCAAGCACATCCAGGAAGAAACGTCCTGTGGTTGTCGACGTGGAGTCGTCATCAGATGATGCGTCGCCCCCTCGCTCCAATGAGACTACTCCCAAGTAAGTATTGTCGCCAAATCGTGTATCGCATTCTTTGGTTGTGTTATTAATTCACTTCGTTTTTCATGCAGTATCGAAGCTATTGAGTATACTGCTGAGCATTCTGTGGAGTCACCACCGAAGGCATGTCCCGTGCGTGCTGGCTCTCAGGATCCAAAGGACCAAGGCAGCGAGCCGTTGACATTTGTGGATGTGCCCATGGGTCAGCTAGTTGAGGAGCTTGTTGTAGCTGCTGCGCACCAGGCTACGTTGGTTGTGCAGCTAAAGTCGAGGTATATCAGGGAAAGCAGCCAGGGCGCACAAAAGGATGAGGAGATTGCGCATCTGAAGGTGTTTTTAGCCAGTGCTCAAGCTGAAGCAGAGGCAGCGGGAAGTTATTCCCAAAAACTTGCTGAGGAGAAGATGTCTTTGATGATCCAAGTGGGCTAGGAGCGTACCGCATTAGAGGTGTATATGGCTAATTGCTCCTGGGCTCTTAAATATTTGGAGAGTGGGAAAGACGAGTTGTTCTCTCAGTTGGGGGAGTTTGGTGCAACTGTGGGAAGCGCAGTGGATGAGCAGGAAATGAAGCTCCGCAAGCTCAGCATTGAGTATGACGAGGAGTTGTATCCCCAGCTTGTTTCGATGATTGCTGAGTGCAGGTGGCTTATCGGCCATGGTTTGCGCCTTGCTGCCCTGAATACGTTGGAGTCTCGGGAGGTGGTAGACAGATTCAGGGCAGTTGTGCAGTGCGCATTGGCGCGTGGTAAATCGGAGGCGATAGAGGAACTCCACGAAGGTGGCCTTCTGAAAGTGCCTGCCGCCCAGGTGCCTGGGTATAGTGATCATGCATACGATGAACTGTTTGCTGCAATGCGGAAGATGAAACTGTTGGAACTTCCTCATATTGCGCAATTGGAGCGCGACCAAGATTACCCCATCAGTGTGATCATGGAGGGGTTAACCCTGGCTCGCCACCGTGCTGACGGCGCAGAGACGTAGCCTGACTTCTTTTTGAAGCCAGATGAGTCGCAGCTGCAAGTGCCTATCTTTGCGCGCCCACACGATATCCTGAATCCCTTCACGCTTGAGAAAGAAATCCCGCTGAAAGAATTCTTAAGGCCCATGCTATGAGGCTTGCCAAGAAGAAGGGCGTGATGGGAAAGGCCATTCCTTGTGGTGTTGGTGCAGCGCACCTTCCTAGATCCGATGGGGTACCTGTGAGTGTGGCGACGGTATCGCACCAGGACTCGGACTTGTTGAAGAAGCTGAAGGAGTCTGGGGACGCTGCAAGCCACGTGGAGAGCTCATGTCTTAGGCATAGAAATAGTATATAGGTTGTAGCTTATTTGTGAATATCTTTTTGTAAGAACTTGTGATCCTAAATAAAATTTCCTTTTGTTGAATGTGTGTTAATGTGAATGTTGTTGCGATTTGTAATGTTTGTGCTTAGTTATCTGTTTTTTCATAAAAAAACGTTCTTGTTGTCTATGAATCAAACGGTTGTACAAGCGCAAATAATAAATGAAGTCCATAATCATGTATGAAAGTTACCTTTTAACATTCTAAGTACTTGTATCATAATCGTGTATGGTGTGATATGCAGCGTACTGTAAATATCATAGTAAGGAGCCAAGAGTCTTGATTCATGGTTTGTTAAACACGCACAGTATGCATTGTTGCGCATCCGTCGTTGAATGCGCATTGTACTTATTCCAACATCTTGAAAATAAGGTGTTTAACAAGGATGCATGATCCGATGTTGATGGGTTTGCAACCCTCTTACTCAACGAGTTATTTAGTAGGTTTACTCATCCTTTTACCAACGTGGGTTTATTAAGTGCATGCACGCCATGTAGGCAAAAAATAATATAACAACAGTGTTGAGATATGAATAATATGTAAATAACAAATTAAAATGTGTCGCGGAGTTAGCTAGAAACCGCGATGTTTATTAATACTTGCAAGTTTTTGTAAAAAAATAAAGAAAGATATTTGCCTAAATAAAACAGAATGTAAATATACTGATATTTATTTAGCACTATACTAAAATACGGGAGTATCCGTGCGCTGGGCCGTAGCCGTTCCTAGAGGTAGCAACGTTTGAGATTGCAGATGTTCCATGTGCGTGGTAGCTCGCGTCCATCCATATCATGCAGCTTGTACGCGCTTTTTCCTAATGCTTCCATGACCTCATAAGGTCCTTTCCACTTCGGTCTAAGTTTTCCTGGATCCTCTACGTGGCTCGCGTCATTGGCGCGATATACGAAATCGCCTGGTCTGAATGAGACACTTCGAACTTTAGAATCGTAGTATCCCTTCATTTTTTACTTAGCTCTCGCCTCACATATAGCTGCGCGCTCGCGCCTTTCTTCCAACAGGTCCAAGTCAATACGTCGTTTATCGTCATTGGTTGTAACATTAACTTCGGCAGTGCGAATAGTTGGCATCCTAATTTCGGCTGGTATGACGGCTTCTGTCCCATAGACAAGAGAAAAGGGAGTGTCTCCCATGCTAATTTTGATTGAAGTGCGGTGCGCCCACAAAACATGCGATAGTTCCTCTACCCACCTTCCTTTGTGTTTGTCTAAGCGATCTTTAATTCCTTCACCAAGACTACGATTTGCGCGCTCGACCAAACCATTTGTTTGTGGGTGTTTAACTGACGCGAAGTGTTGTGCAATATTCAGTTTCTCACACCATTCCTTGAAAGGGTTGTCACAGAATTGTTTTCCATTGTCCGAGATGATTTCCCCAGGTAATTCGAAACGGCATACGATATTTTCCCAAACAAATCATTTTACATGTGATTTTCGCGACTGCCTTTGCCTCAATCCATTTAGGGAAATAGTCTATAGCCACTATAAGGAATTTCAATCCTCCTGCTGCAACAGGAAAGGGGCCTGCAATGTCGATACCCCATTTATAGAATGGTTATGGTGACGTAATAGGTGTTAGTTCCTGTTGTGGTTGGCGTGGAATGGGTCTGTGAACTTGGCAGTCGCCACACTTTCTTATTAAGTCCCGCGCATCCCGGTGCATTGTAGGCCAGTAGTATCCTGTCCGTAGAGCGCGCGCCACAACTGACCGTGGTCCTGAGTGCATACTACATGAACCGGCGTGGATTTCGCGAAGTACATAATTTGCTTGCAGTGGTCCAACACATCGAAGCCATGGTTGTAGAAAGGAGCGCCGATACAGTATACTGTCCCGAAGTTCAAACCTATGTGATGTACGCCGTACCCTTCGAGGGTCCTTATGCTCTTGTGGCAATACGCCCTTGCTTATGAACTCGACAATTGGGGTCATCCATGTAGGACCTTGCTCCTCTATCACCGTGGTTATTTCCATCTCCGAGATGGACTTGCTCCTCAGAGTTTCCACCAATACTTGTTTTGACAGGTGCGCAAAGCTTGTGGATGCAATTTTGCTCAGCGCATCCGCCTTTCTGTTTTCCCCTCTAGGAACTTGTGTGATGGTGAACCTGTCAAAGCCGTAGATTAGGGACTTGGTTTTGTCAAGATATTGAATCATGTTCTCCTCTTTAGCCACATACTCGCCCAACACATGGTTGGCTACTAGGCGGGAATCCACATTTTCTTCTAGGTTGCGTATGCCCATTCGAGCTGCAATGCGTAATCCAGCAATCAGAGCTTCATACTCTGCCTCGTTGTTCATGGCTGTGAATTCAAAACGCAGTGCGTAGGTGAACTCCATTCCCTATAGACTCGTGAGGATGAGGCCTGCGCCTGACCCGTCCACGCATGAAGATCCGTCCGTGAACAAGATCCATGGTTCTTGTAGTTCCACATTGCTTTGTGAAGGTGCGTCCTTAGTCTCCGGTTTTTCAATAATGAAGTTCGCTAGTATTTGCCCCTTGACCGCAGTACGTGGTCTATAGGAAATGTTGTGCTCACCTAGCAACACACTCCACTTCTGTAGACGTCTCAATGCGTCTTGTTTGGAGATGATTTGCTTGATAGGTTGGTCTGTAATCACCGCTATTGGGTGCGCCTGGAAGTACCTGCGTAGCTGTTTGGCGGCTAATACTAGTGCTAGGACCAACTTTTCCATTGCGCTGTAGTTAATCTCCGTTTTCTTGAGTGCTTTGCTTACAAAGTACACCGGTGTTTGCACTGAATCCCTGTCTGTTAGTAGCACCGCGCTGACTGCCCCGTGGGTCGCAGACAAATACATGATTAATGCTTCCCCTGAGCGAGGCGCAACTAGCGTGGGGAGTGCTGCTAACTGTTGTTTAAGTTGTATGAAAGCTTCTTCTGCTTCCATAGTCCAGCGAAAGTCTCCCTTTTTTGTGCACTTCTTAAGTGTTTTGAAGAGAGGGAGTGACTTGTCTGCTAATTTGGACAATAATCTATTCAAACCGGCCAGTTTTCCGTTTAGTGATTGAACTTCTTTCAACGTGCGTTGTGAAATAAGTCGGATAACAGCCTTCGTTTTTTCTGGACACGTTTTGATGCCATCGGGCTCTATCAGGTATCCGAGGAACATGCCTTCTGTAGCGCCAAAAGTGCATTTCTTAGGATTTAGCTTCATGTTGATCTTTTTAAATGTCTTAAATGTTTCCTCAATGTCGCGCACCAATTCATCTTCCATATGGCTTTTTATTACAAGGTCGTCGACATAAACTTCGAGGTTGCGGTCCACCTGTCCTTCAAATGCGTGATCTACCAACCACTGGTAGGTGGCACCTGCGTTCTTTAAGCCAAAGGGCATCTTGGTATAACAATAAACGCCTTGGTGTTGGGTTCAGTAAATACCCAAACCCCTTGATCTAGGATTTGAATAGAAAATAACCTAAGTGTTTAATCCGTTAAACACTATCAGGTCACTGAGTGCATAGTCTCTCAGTGAGCCATCTTCAGGATACTCAGTACGAGGCGAAGAAGAAGCCTCTCCACTCAGCAAGGCAGAACTTAATGGGTGAAGACTAAGTCAAGAAGCAGATGGTGGATTCAGTGAGTGATGACAATAACTCACTGAATCCCTAAGAGTCCTCTCCAACTGTTAGCACTGAAGACAAACTGAAGGAAGAGACTGAAGGCTTTGAAGACTGAAGAATGAGCGGGACTAGGCGGGAAAAGTTTACCCAGATAAAACTAAGTCCCCAAGTGCTTTACCCAGATAAAACTAAGTCCCTATCTACTAAAGCCATAACTTCCCATTTATAGTAAGCGGCGATACTAAAGGATCTCTGTTAAGGAAAGAAGCTTCGCCGCCTGACTACAAATAGCAAAGTAAAAAGTAATCGAATATATCTATATTCGTGATTACTGTGATCAATGTTTTTGTCTTCTAGGTTAAAGTTAAAATCATACTTGTATAAATAGCATAAGAGAATGAGTGAAAAGTTTGAAGCTTGTGAACTGTAAGAAACATACACACACAAGCCAACTTTTCACTCCTCCAAATACAAATTTATCCTTGAGATAGCTCAGTGGGTTTTAAGAGTTGTTCTTAGACTTAGCCTGAGCTTAGAGAGGAGTCACCCCAAACTTTGTCATTTCAATCCCAAGTACTATTCCGCAAGTACTTGGGTAACGTATTCTTTTGATTTATTTCTAATAAGAATATGATGTTGAAAATTACTTTGTGCGTTTTGCTTACGTTAATTTCAGTCATTATTCACTATTAAATTGTTTTTAGTACTGAATTGTTTTTTAACGATAGTGAATAGGGAACAACAAGTGGTATCAGAGCGCCAGGCTGATTATAAAACCTTTTAATCAGAGCGCCAGACTAAATCTTTTTTCTAAGTACAACAAGTTAAGTTTTGAATTGAATAAGTGTAGGGATGAGTTACTTGTGTTAAAACAAAACAAGCTTGAGGCTATCACCTTACAAATTCAAAATACTGAATTAGCTAAAAGAAATCAGGCTCTTCAAGATGAAATTAAGAAAGAAAAAGAAATCATTGATAGTTGGACCAACAAGAATCCAAGAGTCTTTGATGTTGTGGGTACCCCAGTAGCAAAAAGAGAGTCATAGGTGAACATCATCTTTCTGACTCTCAGAACAAAGACCAAAGTCCTAAACCATTTGTGTCTGGTGGCATGATTACCAATATGTTATTTGTTCCCAAGCCCAGTGATTGGACTGAAAGACTTAATCCTGAGAGTAAGCTTCCTAACTTTGACTCTGGAAGAATTCTAGAGCCTGAAAGTCAAGCTCTAAAGAGCATGCTTGGACTCCCAGATGTGCCCAGTAGCACTGAACACATCTCTGAGTCTGAAGATGAATCTCAAGCACCACTTCCACCTTTGGAACCTCTTCATGGTGCTGATCCTAGCTCTGAGCTTACTCCATTACAATACAATCCACACTCTCCTAAAGAAAGGTCTGGACTTGGTAGAACCATCCTGAAAAGACCATCAAAACCAACTCAACAAGAATCCACCCCCACTGAAACTTCCATATCCTCAGTCCCCACTAAAGCTGATCAGATTCAGCAACTGACTGAACTTGTGAGGAAGCTAACTGACAAAATGAAATCCATTGAAAAGGTCCCTGAATCAATCAAGGAGACAAAGTCAGCTTCCTCTAGTTCCTCAAAGTCTAAAGCCACCACCAAAAACAAGCAGAAGTGTGATATGTGCCACTATACCAGTCACACCACTGATAACTGTTATAGAATCCTTTTTTGCATGATCTGCAAAAAGGATGATCACAGAACTGCTGACCACTTGCAATATGTAAGTTCTCTCAGTCAAGAAAACTACACCAAAGTTGGTCATCAGTATGCTTCTTCATCCAAGTCAGCTCAAAAGTTAAGAGCAAAGCCTTTTCCTCCTTGCCCACACTGTGGCTTTAATGATCATCGCCCTGATGATTGTCTTATGAACATATGCTGTGATATTTGCGGTAACACAGCTCATAAGACATCCCGGCATGACAGTGTCATCCATGCAAGGAGAAGTTCAAAGCAACCCAAATCAACTGAGTCATCCTCAGTCTCTAAATGCAAAACCTGTGGTAGCTGATTGCACTTCACCACTGACCATGAATCGATTGCTCAATTCAAAGAGACCATGAGACCCAAGCCCACTAGTAAGTGGGTCACGAAGAGAAACTAATTCAGTTTACTGCTTGTGCAGAGGCATGCCAGGGAGCCTATCTGGCATCTAGACAGTGGATGTCCAAGAAGCATGACTGGTGTGAAGGAATATCTGCACAAGTATGTAAAGGAACCAGGGCCCAAGGTAGTATTTGGTGATAACTCATCATGTCCCACTGAAGGTTATGGTTCAGTAAACTGAAATGGAATAGTTTTCTCTAGGATTGCTTATGTCAATGGTCTCAAATACAATCTCATCAGTGTCAGTCAGCTATGTGATGCTAAGTACATTGTACAATTCAATGACAAACAAGGTACCATTTTCAATGCCAACAAGGAAGTTGTGTTGATTGCTCCAAGGAGAGATGATGTTTATGTGTTAGACATGTCAACACACTCTCAAAATGGAACTTGTCTCTTTGCTAAAGCCACTGAAACTATCAATTGGCTGTGGCATAAGAGACTCTCACACTTAAACTTCAAAAACCTCAACAACTTGGCAAACCAAAACAAGGTCCTTGGCTTACCATCATTGGTTTTTGCAAAAGACAAATCATGCTCTACCTGTGAAAAAGGTAAACACCACAGAGCATCATTCAAAACCAAACAAATTTTTTCCATCAAAAGCTGCCTTCACCTCCTGCACATGGATCTCTTTGGACCTGTCAGTCCCAGATCAATCCAGCATGAGAAGTATACACTTGTCATTGTTGATGAGTTCTCAAGATATACTTGGGTATACTTTCTTTCAAAAATGAGTCAGGCAGCTGATACAATAATGTCATTCATCAGGAAGATTGAAAACCAGAATGACATTACTATTAAACAAATCAGAACTGAAAATGGTACTGAGTTCAGAAATCATGAGCTTGAGAGCTTCTGTGATGAAAAAGGAATTTCTCAAAATTTCTCATCTCCTTATACCCCTGAACAAAATCGGGTTGCTGAAAGGAAAAACAAAACTCTCATTGAGGCTGCAAGAACCATGTTAAATGGCTCAGCCCTCTCAAAGCATTTCTGGACTGAAGCAGTCAAAACTGCCTGTTACACTCAAAACAGGTCACTGATTGTCAAAAGACATAATAAAACCCCTTATGAGACTTTCAAAGGTAGACTTCCTGACATCAGCTACTTTCATGTGTTTGGGTGTCCTGTGTTTATTCATAACCACAAGGATCACCTAGGCAAATTTGATGCAAAAGCTGATGATGGATATTTCTTATGCTACTCACTAATCTCCAAAGCCTTCAGGGTGTTTAACACCAGAAGACAACAAGTTGAGGAAACCTTTCATATCACCTTTGATGAAAGTTCTGAAAGCATCAGGTTCACAAATACCTCAATGGAGGAAATTGGAATTGATGACTCATCAAGATATCCTCCTGGTGAGTTCAACACTGAAGTCTATTCCTCATATCAAGCTAATGATGACATCTCCTATTATGTCTTACCTCACAACCTACCCCAACCAACCATCAGTGAGCTCATTGATAATCAGTCAGTCCCTGCTGGGGTAGGAAACACTGATCCAAATGATCAGGAACCTGTAACTCATGAACCTCGACCTGAACATGACATCTCTACAGATGATCTAAATGATCCTGTGGCTCTTGCACCTGAACTCACAACCACAAAGTAAGTGGACAAGATCTCAGGACATTAAGCTTGTAAACATCATTGGTGAACCCACTGAGGGCATGCTCACTAGAAGCATGGCTGCTAACTTAACTGCAGCTTCAGCCAATGAATGTCTATATGCTGATTACCTATCAGAGATAGAACCCAAAAGTGTCACTGAGGCTCTAAAATACCTAAGCTGGGTTCAGGCTATGCAAGAAGAACTGTCCTCAGGATGTAGTAGTCATAGGAATGAAGTGGGTTTTCAGAAACAAAAGAGATGAAAACGGCACTGTCATTAAAAATAAAGCCAGACTTTTAGCCAAAGGTTACAGTCAACAAGAAGGCATTGACTATGATGAAACATTTGCTCCTGTTGCAAGAATGGAAGCCATCAGGATCTTCCTTGCATATGCAACATACATGAACTTCAGGGTCTACCAAATGGATGTTAAAAGTGCATTCTTAAATGGTGATCTCAAGGATGATGTATATATTCAGCAACCTCCAGGCTTTGAGAGTAGTGAATTCCCTAACTATGTCTGCAAGCTTGACAAAGCCCTTTATGGACTTAAACAAGCTCCCAGGGCATGGTATGAAACTCTCTCAGCCTTCCTGATACAAAACAAGTTTGTCAGAGGAAAGATAGAAAACACACTGTTTGTCTATAGAACTCAACAGGATGTGATACTGGTCCAAGTGTATGTTGATGACATCATCTTTGGCTCAACAAACTACAAAATTTGCAAACAGTTTGAAAAACTGATGACAAAGAAGTTTGAAATGAGCATGATGGGGGAACTCACATACTTTCTTGGACTACAAATCAGGAAAACTGATAAAGGAATATCCATCAGTCAAGAGAAATACACCAGAAATCTCTTGAAGAAATATGAGATATCTGACTGTGCCTCAGTAAAGACTCTAATGGTCCCACCTAACAACCTTGGACCTGATCTCACTGGCAAATCAGTCAATCAAACTCATTTTAGAGGGATTGTAGTCTTACTGATGTATCTAACTGCTTCTAGACCAGACATCCAACTCTCAGTCTGTCTAATAGCAAGATATCAGTCCAATCCTAAAGAATCCCATCTCACTACAGCCAAAAGAATACTCAGGTACCTGAAGGGAACCCCAAACCTTGGACTCTATTATCCAAAATGCTCAGGGTTTGATCTCAAGGGTTACTCTGATTATGATTATGCTGGCTGCAACATGGACAGAAAAAGTACCTCAGGGTCCTGTCAATTTCTTGGAGGAAAACTAGTTTGTTGGAGTGCTAAAAAGCAACAATCAGTGGCTATGTCCTCAGCTGAAGCTGAATATGTAGCTGCAGCAGGATGTTGTGACAATGTATTATGGATGAAAAGTCAACTCAGTGACTATGACATCAATTACAAAATGGTGCCCATCTTTTGTGATAACCCCAATGCTATTGCAATCTCCAACAACCCTGTCCTCCACCAAAGAACCAAACACATTGATATCAGATATCACTTCATCAGGGATCACATATTGAAGGGAGACATTGAACTTCATTTCATCCCTACTGAATATCAGCTGGCTGATATCTTCACAAAACCCTTGGATGAACCTACCTTCAGGAGACTGAAAGCTGAATTGGGAATGCTTGACATTGAAAGTCAGGTATCTGAAAACCAATCTCAGTAAGTTCTCTGAAATGGTTCATCCTCCCTGAACATCCAAAACAAACCTCTCACTGAATGAGTAAGACTCATTCAGGGTCTGTGACATTTGACAAAGAGCATTGAATGAGTAACTAAATGATCCAAATATCAGTTACTTAAATGTCCTAGGTTGGTAACTATGCTAATTTAATATAGGAATATATGTCTCTTTGTCTTACTTTCATCCCACTTGGCATTTAATGCCTCTCACAAAAATATCAAATTGATATTTTATCTCTGCAAAAGTGCACTTTTACTGTGCATTGCAACTGTTCCCTTGAAAAATAGGATTTTACTGCTGGTAATGGAGTGGTAGCATTAAATGTGAAAATTTAAACGTTTTTCAAAAACCGACGTTTAATATTCCCATTTGTGCACAAATCACCCCTCTTACCACTCTATAAATACCCTCTTCCAACACAAACAAACATACACAAATTTTTTTCTGCAACTAAACTCTGTCAAAATCATTTCTAAAACTCAGAAATATTTGTGTGTGCTAAAAAAAACTCTTCAAACCTCTTTTGGAAAACCCTTCTTGTAAACATTTACAAAAGTTTTTCATCACAAACTTGAGAGATCAAAAAAAACTTTGATTATTCTAGTCAAAATATTTTCAAAACCCTAAAATCTTTTAATGAAAATGGCTAGAACTCAATCTCTCCAGTTTGCTTCTCAGTGGGTAGGGGATCTTACAAATGTTGAATTTAAAACTAATAATGTCATAGGCAACTTTGAATACCCTGAAACTGTCCCAGCCTACAAAGACATTATGAAATTTTTGTTTAATTGCCCACTGAAAACGGCCTTTGTTCAGTGTCCCTCCATTGTTTACCAAAATCTCCTCAGGGAGTTTTGGGCAACAGCCAAGGCCTATGACCCGACACCCTCTACTGATGAGAACAACCTCAGACCCCTCAGGGAATATCTCATCAGATTCAGTCTTCACGGGGGGCAACAATGATTCACCCTGGATTATAAAACGTTTTGCACTTCAACAGGGCTCGATTACAATAAAGGAGTTTATGTCCCCCATCCTGAACCTTCCATAGTGAAGGATGGGTTAAAACAAATCATTTTAGATCCAACTTTTTTGGACAAGACCCCAGTCACCAAAAGCTCTTTTCCCGTGGCCTGGAGGATCCTATTTACTTTCGTGATTCAGGTCCTCGGCGGGAACTACTCATCCACTGAACAAGTTAACTCTATTCAGTTGATGATGGCATACTGCTTGATGAATGGGGTCACTGTCGACATAGGGGAGATCATTTACAGTGATCTCATGACCAAGCTACAGAGCAAAACTAGGATGAAATACGTTTCGTATCCTAGGTTTGTCTCTTGTGCTTTGCAAGTATTACTGGGTACAAACTATCCCCAGGAAGAAAATTTTGGTGCATTACCAGGCATCCTGAGCCAATCAAATTTTCGAAAAGACCCATCCCTTGTCACTCCTATTGAATTGACGGCCCACATGATTGCTGTAAACAATCAGAGTGGATCAGTGTCTCCAAACCCTGCTCCCAAAAAGAGAAAGGGGAAGTCTCAGACTGGGACTAAGACTAAACCAAAGTCTCAGGGCCCTGAGGCTTCAGGAACACAGCCTAAAAGGCACAAAAGACCCGACACTAAACAGACACCCACTGACCAGGCAACATCCACCCCCGTGACAACGAAGGACACTGATACATCACAGTCAGTGCCCTTGGTCACAACTACTACTCCCCAAGATCCAGAGGGAAACAAACAACCAGCTGGTAGGGGGCGCCTTCCACAACGCCTGATGATGCCATTAGCCAATCCAATCCTTTGTCTGAGGGCACACTGATCGATCCCAAAGACTCAGGGGGAAACAAACAACCCACTGATAGGGATACAACAATCACTGACTCCGCAAAAGGCACTGGGAAACACCCACCAGTGTCTCAGGGGTCACTGGGGGACAAAGACTCGGAGGGAAAGAAACAACCCGCCGATACAAAACCCAAAACCAATCCTGACTCCGGAGAAGGCACTAGGAAACTCCCACCAGTGTCTGAGCTTGGTCCAATTATTGAAAAGAAGAAAAATAAGGTGGTCAAGGAGCTGATGAAGATGCTCAGTAAAAGATATGAAAGGCTGAGAGATGCACCAGCCCAACTGGGAATTCAGTCTGCCTTGACTGCACCTCAAGGATCTCAACTACAAGCATCCACTGGAAAAAGGAAGAGAGTTGAGTTCGAGCCTGAAATCAAAATGCCTGGATTAGAATGCAACAAGGAGCTACCTGAAGGTGTGAAATTTGTAAACTGTCTAGTGATTGAAAAGCCTGAAAGAGGGCTATTTTTCATTGATGTCTATGGAAACCCAGCATTCTAAAGGTAGAGTGATATCGATCAGGCAGGAGTGGCTACAATGATCAGCTATATTCCAGTGGCCTCTCAGATCCAATCCCCAGCAAACATCAGGTTTTGTCAAGACCTGAATGCCAAAATAAGAGACCATCCTGATAGGGAAACACTCATCACCAAAAAAGTTAAGCTTGAAGCACTGGGAATTCATCTGGACTGACATCATTTTATTTTCTTGTACTAGTGATAAGAACCATGTAATGGGATCAATAAATGATGTATGTTTTTGCTAAAATACTCAGTGTTCCTTATTATATTCATTAATACATTAAGTGTATGAAGAAGCCATTTGCTCACTTACACTGATCAAATACTTAGGCTATTTGTATATCCAAATAGGGGGAGACTGTTGGGTTCAGTAAATACCCAAACCCCTTGATCTAGGATTTGAATAGAAAATAACCTAAGTGTTTAATCCGTTAAACACTATCTGGTCACTGAGTGCATAGTCTCTCAGTGAGCCATCTTCAGGATACTCAGTACGAGGCGAAGAAGAAGCCTCTCCACTCAGCAAGGCGGAACTTAATGGGTGAAGACTAAGTCAAGAAGAAGATGGTGGATTCAGTGAGTGATGACAATAACTCACTGAATCCCTAAGACTCCTCTCCAACTGTTAGCACTGAAGACAAACTGAAGGAAGAGACTGAAGGCTTTGAAGACTGAATAATGAGCGGGACTAGGCGGGAAAAGTTTACCCAGATAAAACTAAGTCCCCAAGTGCTTTACCCAGATAAAACTAAGTCCCTATCTACTAAAGCCATATCTTCCCATTTATAGTAAGCGGCGATACTAAAGGATCTCTGTTAAGGAAAGAAGCTTTGCTGCCTGACTACAAATAGCAAAGTAAACAGTAATCGAATATATCTATATTCTTGATTACTGTGATCAATTTTTTTGTCTTCTAGGTTAAAGTTAAAATCATACTTGTATAAATAGCATAAGATAATGAGTGAAAAGTTTGAAGCTTGTGAATTGTAAAAAACACACACACACAAGCCAACTATTTACTCCTCCAAATACAACTTCATCCTTGAGATAGCTCAGTGGGTTCTAAGAGTTGTGCTCAGACTTAGCCTGAGCTTAGAGAGGAGTCACCCCAAACTTTGTCATTTCAATCCCAAGTACTATTCCGCAAGTACTTGGGTAACGTATTCTTTTGATTTATTTGTAATAAGAATATGATGTTGAAAATTACTTTGTGCGTTTTACTTACGTTAATTTCAGTCATTATTCACTATTAAATTGTTTTTAGTACTTAATTGTTTTTTAACGATAGTGAATAGGGAACAACACTTGGCTTGTATGGAAGGCTGTTTTTTCCTCATCTTCCTTAGCCATCTAGATTTGGTGGTATCCTTTGTATGCGTCTAGGAAGCACTTAAGTGGGTATCCACACAAAGATTCTACCTTCCAGTCTATCTCCGGTAGCGGGTAGCAGTCTTGTGGACATGCCTTGTTGAGATCTGTGAAGTCTACCCACATCCTCCAACTACCATCGCTCTTCTTGACCATCACTGGGTTGGAAATCCAGTCATGGTAGTAGACCTCTCGCATGATACCTGGGTCCACAAGTTTGTGTACTTCTGCCAGAATTGCTTGTGCGCGCTCTGGAGCCTGGCCGTGCTTCTTCTGTCGTACTGGGGAGTATCCTTGTCGGATTCTCAACTTGTGTTCTGTAATCGAGCGTGGTACACCGGTCATGTGCCTTGGTTCCCATGCAAAGATATCCAGGTTCTTTTGCAAGAGTGCGCACACATCTGCCTTGCCGTTATCAGATAGCAATCCCCCGATCGATACTTCTTGCTCTGGGTATTCAGGATGAATTGCAACCCTCAGGTTTGGCACTTTAGTTGTGCGCTGTTCTGGAATGTGTGCCGTCTCACATGTAATTGTGTTACATTCTCAAGGGGATACAGTGGTATTATTGAGAGTAACAATGCCTCCTTCCACCGGGAATTTGAGCATCCCATGTGCTGTAGATGGTACTGCGCGTATGGCTGAAATCCCTGGTCTTCCAATTATGCCATTGTATGGCAAAGGGGATTTGATAACCATAAAAGTTATCCAGGCTGTCGTGGAGTGTTCCTTATTGCCAACACTGACTAGTAGGCGTATTTACCCCATGGGCCATATCTTTTCTCCTGTAAAACCAGTCAACGACGTCCTGACCGGGCTTAACTGACTTCGTATCTCAGGTCGCAGTCGTTTGAAACAGTGTTCATACATTATATATGCGGATGCTCCTCCATCAACATACATGCGGTGGATATCGTGACCCCCTCCGTTGATTTCAATGGTGAGCGGTTCTACCACTGCGTTGTCCGCAGCCAAGGTAGGGAAAGAGATTTCGCTTCCACGGGAAAACTTTTGGCTGATCTTTTGTCTAGTCATTCGCTGCCATGATTGTATCATGTAGATGGTATCAGCCTTATCTTTGGGTACTTCTTTCTTGTTTCCAGTCTTTTGCTTATCTTTCCCTTCCTTGATGTTTTTAACCAAATGGTCCAATCCGCCTTCTTTTACTAGTTTATCAATTAGTTGGCGCAATTGGACACATACGTTGGTGGTGTGGCCCTTCTGTCCATGATAGTTGCAGTATCCGCTCCCTACGCGCCGATCTTCTGGGGTGCGCATTGGCGGGGGCCTCGGGAAGTTCGCGCCTTCCGTCGCGAATATATCCTTTGGATTCTTGGTTAGCGGGGTATATCTTTCATTATCTCGTCCGCTCCCCTGGCCATGATAGTACTTGTTGCGGTTGCTACTCTGGTCAATGGATTGTCTCCGAGGATGTTCTTGTGATCTATAGTATGAGTAGCCCTTCTTGCTGTCTGCCGCGACAGCTTCTCCTTGGATAAAGGACCTTGTGCATTTCATAAGTTCATCAAAGGTTTGGGGAATCTTGTCGTTCAGCCTTTTGATGAGTTCTGGGTTATTGATCCCGTTCATGAACCCTGATATTTTCAGTACTTCAGGACATGCCTTAACTTGTATGCACCCATCTTTGAAGCGCTCCACATAAGCGCTTGTAGATTCCCCTAGGTGTTTTTTTACCCTGGCAAGTTCGACAGGGTTTTTGGCGCACTTCTTCCTTTGAGTGAAATTCAGGGGAAACGCCTTTCGCAACTCTTCAAAGCCATCAATGCTTCTGCGTGGAAGCTTACTGAACCAGTTTCGCGCATTTCCCACTAATGTGGAATTGAACATGTGGCACCACACAGGTTGTGGCCAATTTTCGATGGTAACAGCCGATTCAAATTTTTTTAGGTGATCGTCCGGATCACCTGTTCCATCGTAGGTTTTCACATTAGTGGGCATGTGCCATCTCTTATTTTCTGAGAAATTGCTGATGCGCCGAGTGAACGCATCCACCTTTTGGCGGCACCAGGGAAGACACATATCTTCCTCCTCATGGTCACGATATCTTCTCCTGGACTTCCAGTGTCCAGTTTCGCTGTCCTCGTTGTCCGAGGAATCACCAAAGAACGAGCGTCCCCTTTGTTGGCGCTTGCGCTGACCGTCCGAGGAATCACTAGAGGATGAGTTTCCCCTCTTTTGGCGCTTGCGCCGACTGTCTTCAGAATCTGAGTTTGAAGAGCTTCCACTCGGTGAGTGCCTTCGTCCCAGTCTGTCATGGACCTTGTGGCTACCAAGCCTAGCGTGGACATTAGTACGCCATCCATCTTCTTTGTGTTCTTCCAGATGCTGCAGTTCAGCTGCTTCATCGTTCTCCACGCTTCTCCCAATCCTGGTAAACACCGGGGGCCGGTGGCTATCCTTCCCGTGCCTAACCCTCAGATGCCGCGCTGGGGAAGTCTCATACTCTGCGTCAAAGTTGAATCGGGCTTTCAGGCTCTGGCTCGACCTCTTCTTTGCCTCCTCTTGCATGAGGGCTGCCAAGGTTTCGTAGTTTTGAGATACAAATTCACTTGGTGCTAGTTCAGGCGCGACTCCTTCTAGCGCGAGAGTGTCTGTTTCTACCTCTGGACCTCTGTTTCATAGAGGCGCGCCTGGCGTTTTTGTGAGGTCCGTTTCTGGCACCGTTTGGAGGGGAGTGGTAAGAAGATTACTAGTGGTTTTTGTAGTGGCATGGGTTGTCCCCGTGCGTGGTTCTACTATCGGGAAGACCATATATGACCCTTGATTTTTGGTCGCACTGGTTGTCCCAGCGACTTGCTTGGAGGCTGATCTGCTTTGCTGCTTCTTACCTTGTAGGTCGCTATGCGATCGCTGGTTTAGGTTTCCTTGCTTAGTCATTCTAGTTCTTAGATCTTAGTGATTGGTCCCACGGATGGCGCCACTTGTTGATAAAGAAGTTGGGCGTTCCTTGTTTGGACTTCGGTTCCCGTATCAATTGGATCTTGATGCTTGAGACCTGCGCACTAAGTAAACAGAAAACACCGTTAGGCTTATCGTGGGATTGTCTCCCACGATTATCCTCCGGCGTGAGAGTAAGTAATCGGTTTTAGGGGTTTAGTTGAGAGTTAGGGTTGTAGATCGTACCTTTAATGAGGGCTGGGATGCCCTTTATATACACACGAAACCCTTATTGATTTCGTGTTCCTCAAGCTTCGGCGTATCCCGCCTAAGTCGGTTGTTAAACGTTTATCTCCAAAAATAAGATATATCTGATATTGTATGCCATAAATAACTTTGAGTTTGGGCCTTCGTGAGCCCAAACTGTTATCGGGTTAGCCCAGTCGTACTGGGCTCACTAGTAGCGGTCATTGGTCGGGTTCGTGACCCGAATGCGGACTATACGTCATCAGTGGATGATCTCTTGGCTCTAGACACAATTGTGCACATTTGGTTTCCTATGTCGGAGACTAGGGAGAGGGTCTCCTTCTTCAATATCAACAGTCTCTAAGAGAAAGTCGATAGATTATGTAGGTTCCCTGTGATAATGAAACAAGCCCTTTTAACAGGAACTTGAGTAGCTTGGGAGGTTTAGTGCAGTGCGTCACTGGGTCCATGACGTATTGTCTTCAATACCAGTGTTACCTAAGTAAACATCAGTAGCATATGTATTGAACCCGGTTTCTGCCCTAAGGTTGAATTATTGGAGGGCTATTTCTTTTCACCCTTCTTCACATTCATTACTTTTTCATTCTTCAACCCCTTCAGTGCTTACCGAGACTTCATTACTAGAACCTTGTTGGGTTTATTCCAGTTCTAGCTCTATCTCAGTCGACGCTCTTCCCATATTCTCATTTTTCTCCTTTTTTTAATATACCTAAGGACTCTACACTATCTAGTGGATTGTCCCTGGGTAGATCCCTCCGGTTCTGGCTGGATCGTGGGAACTAATACATATCATTACCATCCTTATAACACCATGCATAAAGTAAAATGGTTGGTCTTTTGGTACAGTTCTTTCCTTCTCGAAACCAATTGAAAAATCATTTGCAAAATCAATCAAGGTACTTGTGATATAATATCAAATCATTTTGTACCTTAATTGTTTTGATCATTTAGAAATGCTCCCCCTCAACATGTGCATATGATTATGAAATTGTTTAGTACATGGAGGCAAGAGTTCTTTGAAATGTATTCTAGATCATAATTTCCGTATAAAAAGCCATTTGAATTTCTTTGGTAAATTCTCCCCCTCAATATGTGCGTAGGATATTTGAAATCATTTTATCACATAGAGGAAAGAGTTCTTTTGAAGTACATCCACGATCACACAAGCTATTAAGAAACCATTTAGAAAATTAATCAAGGTACTTTATGTTGAAACATAGAAACCATTGAACCATGAAAATTTATTTTCTTTTTGAAATGCTCCCCCTCAATATGTGCTTCGAGATTCGAAAGCGTTTAGCACATATGGGAGAGCAACATGCACATTTGAATCAAAACGATCACCTTTTATCAAATTTCATTATTAAATCACAAAATCTCCCCCGATCAAAAATATCAAACCTTTGAGATTATGGATCCCAAGAGATTTAATAAGGTTTAGAAAACATGGGAGAAAATGTGCCCGATTTAAAAGCTCTTCTGGTTTATGGTTAAATGCTCCTCCACAATCATGTGCATTATGTATTTGAAATCGTTTGGCACATGAAGGAAGGAGTACTTTTGAAACAATCACCCTTTCAAAACCGATTTGAGATTTAAATCACGATCTCTCCCCCGATAAAAAATTTCAAACTAGTTGAGATTTGTGATCCCAATTGATTTAAATCATTTAGAAAAAATTGAGGAAAGACGTGGCTTGATTTAATTTTTTAAAATTGACTGATGAGGACCAATTATAGACATTAAAGATTGTTAGTGTCAGGTATGATAGTTTTTAAGAGATCTTTAAGTAAAATAAAACAATTTCACAATCAAACAAGAACAGAAAAAAAATTCATTTTGAAAGATCTTTGAGTTTTAAAGAAAATCATACCATGAGATAACATTAAAACTTTAGATCACCACTTATTTTGTACAAACGGACTTGATAGATAAAATATCATTTTGAAAATATTTAGATTGAAATCACTCTCCCCCCAATCAATGACCGTGGTTGTTGATTGAGTGACTTAAGATTTGACAAAATTAAAGTCCGGTTGATTTCCAAAATTTTAGTCCAATTTATTTTCAAAACAATAATTTTCCAATTTTAAAACGATGTTTTCAAAATTGTTTAAAAATGGTATCATCCACTACATTTCCTGCACAAAGATACGTTAGGTGGTTAAGCTACTTTTGTTGTTGTTGCTGAAGGTTGGAAGAAAACCATCTGCTGATGTAGTGAGACCTCTGATGTTGCATCTAACATGCCAACTCTTCATAGAGATCCAATTAAGCTCCGTTTCTTCATTTGTCGACCCAAGAAGTAGTTGCCCTTTCCTTTAGCATCTAATCATCTTATTTCGTGGGATCCGGATCGGGAACATTCTTTTATACCATGATATCTGCATACGTTAGTAAACATACATATAGATATATGGTGGTCGACATCACCCAAACAACAATCGACTAATACAAGTCAATCCAACATATCAATCAGATCATGTAAAGCATGGGAATAATGTGTTTATCAAACTATAGTCATCTAATTCTAACAATCATATCCTAGAATCCTAGTCCTTCAACATAGGCAAACATCTTTTTCAGTTAAGCACGTAGGATAATGATATAAATTTGAAAACATTCTCTCCCTCAATCAATGACTCATTTCATAAAAAGTTTTAAATAAGCTGAAGTCATTGATTGGGTTTTGCAAATTTATGAAAACAAGATACTGATTGATTTTCAAGCAACTCGTTTACCACCATTTTTTGACACACAAGAAATGTTTTTCTGAAGAATTTTAGTAGGAAAAACATTTGTGTAGGAACAGCAGTCCTTTGACATGCTTTCCTCATATTGTTTTAGGATAAGTGCACGAAATTTATGAAAATTGGTTTAGCGTAGCACTTTCCTTTCTTTAAAAGAGCGGGTTGCTATCTGAAATAATAACAAACAATGGTTTAAGCGCGGGTTACAGTTTGAAGTAACTGCAAGCCATAGTTTTAAACATGTTTTGAAAAGAAATATTTACACCTCCTGCTCGAACTTCATCTATGGTCCCGTGCCATTATTGAATGACATTTCTAAGACCGTAGATGTTATCGATACGAGAAGACATGTCTTAGAAAAACAATATTTTTGTTCTTTTTCAAATTTTCTGATTTTTATTGGTTTTTGTTGGTTTTAAATTTTTCTATTTTTTTTGTTGATTTTATATTTTTGTATTTTGCTTTTGTTGATACGAGTACCGAGATAAGGATATCGAGTAGCCCCGTTGTAGAAGATAGAAGTCATCATCTCTTAAACATTCACCACCAAAGCTTTCGAGGCTCCTGAATTAAGAGAAATTGAACCATCTGAAAGTGAGACTTTGGCAGCTTCCCCCTGAACCGAATATCCTTTTGTTGAGCAGATTCGAAGCTCTATTTCAAGCTGACCTTAGCCAGGTGCACAAAGAAGCACACCATTATCATCCATCTTCCTGATCTTTTTAAGAATAATCATCGTGATTCTTCGTTCGAGGTTATATCATCTAATAGAACAGCAGCGTATCATCCCACACATAAAACAATCTTCTCATATTTCTTTTCTACTGATGTCTGAAGCGATCCATACCAAAAAGTTATCCAGAGACCACTTCCCCCAAGTAGATGAATTGATGCAGTCAGTCTCATAGAATAGAGCTCACGAACCCGAATACACATATACCCAATGACAGACAAGCTTATAACATCGAAGTAGCAGATTAAGTCTGATAGCCAAAGAATAACCCCGATGTATACTTTTTCTCTCCCCTGAAGAAAGTGTATGAAGCTCAAGAACCCGAAGTACCCGAATGCCCAAAGAGAGAATAACCGATAACATTGAAGAAGCAGGCCGAATCACTGATTATCTATGCGGATGTCAACTCCGGAATAAGTGATTATATCTCAGAATCACTGATTAAGCTCTCAAGTAAAATAGCTGAGCATTACCAATGTATACAATCTCTCTCTCCCTTGATGATTGCGATGATGGAGATCAAAATCATCACACACTTGTGTAACTCTTTTATCTTCAGAAACTAACTCTTCCATCTCTTCCCCCACATAGTTGGAATAAGGACACTAAACGTCATGAGTCAAACCTTGAGTTTCTCTGCGGTAATGACATTCGTCTTCCCGGGATATCTTCAATCACTTAGAAGTATTAAGTTCATCAAGTTTACTCGCGTTTAGATGCGTGTCTCCTTCCTCCTTGCTGGTTTTGATACTTCAGAATCAGCAACACATTGTAAGCTCATATACTCTATTTTGAGAAGAACATTTGAAGTCTTTGTGAGAATCAACTTGCTGAAGTAGAATGAGAGCAAGTCTAATTGGGGATTAAATTCGACTTTTCTCTCTCCCCCAATTAGTGCTCTCCCCTTAGTCCGGATTAATAAGAGGTCTTTAGATAGTTAAATGCAATTCGTCTTTATTCTTCTAACATGCAGCAGAAACAGTAGAACAGACTATAGACTCGACCTTCTTCTAGATTGTCCGTTTGGGGAATAGAATGTTAACATCTTCTTCTCACCAAATGCATTCTCGTTAACTTAGATGTAGCAAATCCCCTTAACTTAAATCCCTCCCAATCAAACAAGAACAGAAAGATGTTCATTAAGGAAATCAGCCCCGCAACTGGAAGCACTTTGTCATCAATCTCATCAGTCCATGAGAAGATGTCAACCAACGAATCTTAAAAGAACACTCTTGCTTTGTTAATATGTTAGTCATAATCTGTTCTCTGTTGGTCAATTCAGTGACTCTGATCTTGAAGTGTCCTTCAGAAAACACTCTTGCTTTGATAGAGAACTGGATGGTGTTGAAATTTTAAAGGGAACACGTGGAACTCATTTGTACACCATCTTTATCGAAGACATGATGAAGATGACCCAATAAGAAGAATCTCGGTTCTTACATTAGTATGGAGCCGTATGACCATATATTCTCTGATATAACTCAACATGCAGCAGTTTCACACTTTTTCTCCCCCTCAAGAATTGCATACGGAGTTGCCATTCTTGATTAAACAAGTGAGTATCATCCAAATGTAGTCTATTCACACTTCTCCCCCTCAAAGGTTGCATATGATGTCGCCATCGTCATTAAAATTGAGCAAGTGGAATAAGATTACTAGAACCCATAGTTCAGTTCACTTGATGACTTGAACTCGCATGGAAAAAGCATGAAGCATGTTGATGAGAATGGTCATAATTGAGAAGATTTCTATTCTTCAGAAGATAAAGCGCACTGAAGCGTACACCTTTCTTTTCTTTAGAGTAGGAGGCTTGAACTGTTGTGTTTAAATGCCATAAGAAGATTTCTCTTCTTCAGAAGATAAAGCGCACTAAAACGTACACCTTTCTTTTCTTTAGAATACGAGGCTTGAACTATTGTGTTCAAACGTCATAATCTCTCTCTTTTCAGCATCTCTTGGTAAAACTTGTAATCAACCCCATTATCATTCAGTAGGCTCTTTGTCGTGATAGCTGATGGAGAAAACCCAATATGATGAATTTGACCCTGAAGTAAAATAACCCGAACTCGTGACTTAAACTTGCACACATGTAACAAAGAGCGGTGCCGATAATTCATGCCCATTTGAGTCTCTAAGTACTCTATACTCTTCAACCAACCAACCATCAAGTATAAGACGTACATTACCTCTTGAGAATCCACAATTTAATGTGACACTGAGCACTACAACGTAACTCCTTAAAGTGATAGTTATTTTGTGGTGGTAAGATACCAATTCCCCCAAGTGGTAAAAAGAAAAGGAAAAATCACCCAAAAATAACTAGATTTCCATGTCTTCGTTTTTGAAAATATTAAAAGCTCGAACAAGGATCTCGAATAATCTTCATCCAACCATCCCCGATACCTTCAGATACTAAGTACACTCGCCCGTGATATTTCACTTCAACCTCAAATAAATAATACTGAATTAATACCGTTGTCACATCTTGTGGTTAAAAGCTTAAATCTAGCCTCCTTTTACATTTTAAGTGATCTATGATAATGGTTTCATCCCGACCATGGTTAAATGAGCATAACCCCGTAAAACTTTGAAATAACCAAGCTGCCATGAAGAAAATCCAAACACACATCCAATTCATGAAGTAAACCCTTTATCCCTTCTTCGAAGAAGAAACCGTAGCACCAGCATCAGATAAGATTCTGAAATACACTTTCCCTTTCTCCAGGATGAATTTATCATCACGGGATTTTAAAATTCTATGGTTTAAACCGAGAAATAAATTCTTTCGCTGGATTTAACAAAACCAAGAATAAACCGAGAGATAGATTCGGAAATGCACTTTTACTTTCACTGGGATGATTCCATTGTTACGGGATTTTACAAATCTATGATTTAAACTGAGAAATAGATTCTTTCGTGGGATTTTACAAAATCAAGACTAGACCGTAAACAATGTTAGCTTGAATGTGTTATGACAACTTTGGTTTCTGTGAATATCTGTTTTAGGAGAACATGCAGCGGTTCATCAACGGTTCATTCTCCATCATCAACAATTCCTCTCCCATATGTAGAATACTTCACAAACCATGCTAAGTAGAGTAGTATGCACTACTTTCCCCTGGAGGTTGACCGTAACACATCAAAGTACACGTTTCTCCCCGATGATGGTTTCGAATTTTCGGAAGCATCATAATGTGTCCAACCATTTGCACGAGAAGTTCTTGTCATAAGCAAACATCTTGAAAAATCATGACTGACACTGAAGATTCTTGAAAGATATTGCTTAGACTGTGAAGTATCATTGACATTCTGCGGCATCGAATATCTCATAGGAATAGCTGATCACATTACATCCTTTAAATACTTTGGTAAGCACATCTTCCACATATTCTGTCGGCTATTGCTGTGACCACTTGGTGAAGTAAATCCGATATACCAGATTTGAACATGAAGTAGAATTCCCCAGATTTGCTACTTAAGCTTGTACTAATCCTTGTGAAAAAGAAACGGTGTACCCAATGTACAAAACCTCTTGACGTATCCTCAACTGCGTAAGACACCGAAGTGATAGTTACGTTGTGGGTTAAGCGAGAAAGAATCACAAAAGTAGCTAAATAGCCAAGTCTTTATCACACTCTATAAATGCCCCAACAAGTCATCTTCGCGGAAGGGTAGAAAGTAAGAAGACGAAAATAAGTACACGTGCCCGAAAACAAACAACCCCGTAGTCAAATTAATTCAAATAGTAGAGTCTAGCCGTGAACATGTATCCTCGTAAGAACTCGTGAGAATTTGTAGGACCAGAATACCACCTTTAAACCAATATATAACAACATTGCTTAGTACGTCCAATATGGATTATCACAACTCAACTCATAATCTCATAAAACCGAATGATCCATTTGCTTAATTATTACAACATTTCAGCCCATACACGAATTAATCCAGTCTAATGAAAAAATGATGCTAGAACTAATTAATAACCACGATTCCGTCCAACGACACGAATACAATTTGATCACAAAGCCCAAATCCATTCCCTAGAAATCACCCGGTATAATAAGGATCACTAGTAACTGTCCAACCAAAATACTATGAGTTTTATTGAATGCACATTATCCAAAATAAACCTCAATTTGATTGAAAATACCATCCATTTGCTAAACCAAAATACACAACCAAGTGACCAACACAAATTGATTGAAACACACGTTGCCAAAAGATTTGAAGCCCAACCAAATTAACAAACCGTATACATCTCGTATAACAAACCACACACGAAACCATGAATCGGACCACAAGAATCAACATGAATAACAAAACCCGGGCTCTGTTGCCAATTGTAGGATCATACATATTATGTTGTTTGATGATTCGGGTGGTCTAGGGAGATGATTATACAAGTATGCCATGTTTAGAGAGATGAAGAGAGTAGAGGGAGTTCTAGAGTGAGAAAGTAAAACAAAAATATGAAGGTTAGATTAAGAAGCTCCACCCCTTCCAAGGATGGGAGGGGTATTTATAGTTACAACCTAAACGTCCTCCTGTCGGACTGTGGATCAGGCATACAGTGGGTAAAGACCCGTCCTTCCTCCACGGTGTTACTCTAAGCTAAACTAAGCTAATAACTAACTAAAAACTAGTAAATAACGATATTTCTATGAGCTAACATATGCTAGACAATAGTTGGGGTGACCGACACTTCACTATGGAATTTTTAATTCCTAACACTCCATGTTTAGAAACTAGTTTTTGTGAAGCCTTTAGGAAAACTGACCAAATGTGTCAAAATATTATGGAAAGCAACAAAGTATTAAACCATAAGTTGGATCAATTACTAGGTTTGGTTTCATCACTACCTAAGGAAATAACACATGACGAGCATATAGGTGATGTAGATGTGATTGAGGATAAGGTGAAAAGTCTAGACCCAAAAAGTATCCCACAAGTCCCACCATCATTTAAGGCATACACACCGCACGTGACTTACCTGGAAGTAGTAGAAGAGACTTTAGGAATCCCGATGGAGGTAGAACATTTGAACCAAAAGCAACTAGAGAATATAGGTTTGAATACTTGTAGTCTCAGCCTTACTCTTAGTTCTAGGGAATTTCCTAGTGTTGATGAACCGGAACCTCAATCATTACACAATTTTTCATCCTTATATATACATCCAGGAGACAAAAGAGGAACCGACCCACCCGTCAACCGCTTTAGTCCGGGTAGTTTTAGGATGAAGGAAGCCATTCACACACCCCCTTCACCTCACGTGGCAAATTGCCACCCTAAGGGTGTGTATCGCAACTATCACCCGCACTTAAGCTTAAGTGTAGGAAAAACTTCCCCTTTATCCGTTAAATAAGGGTAGAGTCAAGCTCGTGACTCGAACAAAAACAAGCGTTTCTTGGGAGGCAACCCATGTGTTTTTGTTTTTATTTTTTATTTGTGTGTTTATATATTTTCTTTCATTATTGTATGTTCTCATGTTTGAATTTGTGAAAATGCTTTATTTTGTCTTTAACCTCGTGTTAATTACATATAAAGGTATTTTACAAAAAGGATAAATATAGGGAGGATTACACACGTTTTCAAAAGAAGGTGAACATGAGAACTACGATTATTGAAATTGATATATATGTGTGTTTCTTAGAGTCAAATGCTTGTATCGAGTCATAATGGATCTTTTGCATGAATTTTTTCCAGATTTTAAAGGTGTAATTTTTCTAGAAATTTATCCAGAAAAACGTAACAGACCGGTTTCTGTCAGGATAACCTGACGGCGTCAGGATTATAACCTGACGACGTCAGGAGGAGCAGAAACAGCTTATAAAATTTTTCTCGTTTTCTGTGCTACTTATAAATTTTTTGAAATTTTCAGGTCTTAATTTTCCAGAAAATCTGCAAACATCCATTCCACAAGCATTATATCTTATTTAAGTTTGGAATTACATCTTGTTGTGATTTTTCTTTGTTCGGTTTGATACTTTGGGTTGTCATTTTCTTATGAGTGTGCAAGTTTTATTTATCAAGAAGAAGAAACATAGCACTGGATGGAGCTTATCACGCATACATTCTTCTTGGAAAGAATTTAACCACTACTTCACACGGATCCTATCGAGCTAATCAGGGGAGTACTAGTTTCTCTCTCTTTTAATTACCTTCCATTATCATAACTTTGTGTAGGATATTGGATTTCACTTACATAACATAACGTTAACACACTAAGCACATAGATGATTTTAGAGAGAGAAAGTGGGATATTCTAGTAAGAGAAACTTGTGAAATATTAGATTACCAAAAGAACATAGAACCCTCTACCTTGCAAGGTAGAGGGTATTTATAGGTTACAAACTAAACGACCTCCTGACGGCCTGTGGATCAGGGATACAATGGGTAAAGACCCGTCCTTCCTCGGTGTTGTACTATACTATTCTACGCTACTACTTATCTAATAACTAACATAAATAGTGACAAGTCTGCGAGCTAACTCTGACTAGATAATAATTGGGGTGACCGACTCTTTTACTTATGGAATTTCTGATTCCTAACAATCTCCCCCTAAGGGAGGTCACCCCATAAATTACATTGTGTATCCTAGCTTTCAAGTAAGTCTTCATTCTTGAGCTCGTAGACTTCTCTTCAACAAAGTAATCAAACCAAGTGCATCTGTGGAGAGTACAATATTGAACAAGAGAAATGAATAATTCGTGGAGGTTGAGTGTCTGATCCACTGTGATGACAATAATTTTGAGCCAGCTTTTGAGATCATCAGCTAACGCAAATCTCTGAGATATCCATTGTGGTGTTGGTATTGTGTGATGTTGTGACTTTCGGACCGACATGCTCACATTCTGGATCATGAAATCTTCTCATCAGAGTAGCAGAAACTTTCGTTGATTCATGATATTGGCAGCAGCGTAGCAGAAGCATGGTGTGAAAATATCAGAGTCATTGATGCACTAATCATGATTTCTTTTGAGATGAATGTGTTAAGTGAGCATGCGGCTATGGATTGACCGCTTCATTCTGATCAGCTGCAAACGTTGGGTGTACCTGCATAAAACAGTTAGCAATAAAGCGCACAAAAAGTGTCTTTGATCACTTTCGTTGAATTGAGGTACACGGCCCACGGTTCCCCGTTGATCAGTACAAGTACTGCCTGTGATCAGGTAAGATTCCGAAGAATTTCCTTGACAGGGTTTCGCAGCTGCTCTAGCTGTTCTCAAACCGGAACGTTCTCAAATAAGACAACACGGAGTGAGTGAACCAGCGAATAGAAATTCACTGATTGATGAAAAGATATTTGAAAAACAATCGTGTATTGCTCAATAGAAATTGTTTTTGCAATACAACGAAGGTTTTAATGAAAATCAATTATCAATCATAAAACACCTTTTGATTTGAAATATCCGTACACGGTCGATTTGCTAAATAAAAGAGTTTTTAAGCACAACGACCGGTTTTTCAAAGGTATTCGTCAATCCTTAACCTGAACCAGGATTGATTCAAAAGATTGAATCTCCCCATTGTTTCTGTTCAGTTGTCACATGGTTGATCTATTGATTAGATCTCACATGCCACCCACCAGGAGCTTGTTTGATGTTGGCTCCAGAAGGCTTTCAATCTTCATTGTGAATATGTTAGCATATCACTCAGATGTTCTGGCAATACCACAAGGATAATGCGTAGGACTCAAGATATAATCTCTCTTTCCACATTGTGTGAAACAGAGAGTCTTCATTCAAAGTGTCCTAATGAGATTTATTGATGATCTCGTGGCTCTAGACTCAATATGTGCATATTTGGATCCTGTGCCGGAGACTAGGGAGAGGGTCTCCTTCTTCAATATCAACAATCTCTAAGAGAAAGTCGATAGATAATGTAGGTTCCCCGTGAGAATGAAACAAGTCCTTTTAAGAGGAACTTGAGTGGTTTGGAAAGTTGAAGTGCAGTGCGTCACTGGGTCCATGACGTCTTGTCTTCAATACCGATGTTACCATCAGTAGCATATGAATTGAACCCGGTTTCTGCCCTAAGGTTGAATATATGGAGGGCTATTTGTTTTCACCCTTTTATCATTCAATTCTTTTTAATTCTTCAACCCTTTCAGTGCTTACCGAGACTTCATAGCTAGAACCTTGTTGGGTTTGTTCTAGTACTAGCTCTATCTCAGTCCGCATTCTTCCCATATCTCATTTTTCTCCTTTTATCATCATACCTAAGGACTTCTACACTAACTAGTGGATTGTCCCTGGGTAGATCCCTCCGGTTCTGGTGGATCATGGGAACCAATACCTAACCTTATCATCCTTATATCACCGTACATAAAGTAAATTTGGTCGGTCTACTTGGTATTGTTCATCTGCCATTTGAACCAATTGAAAACCATTTGAAAATCAATCCAGATACTTGTGATATATTATCAAAACATTTTGTACCTGAATTGTTTTTGATATTTTTAGAATAAGTGCTCCCCCTCAACATGTGCATCAAATGTTTGAAATCGTTTTGCACACGGAGGCAAGAGGAAGAATTAACTTCTCTGATTACCATTTTCTATAAGATATCAACATCACTTCCCTAATCAAATCAAGTAGATAAAGTATTTCCGGGAAGGATGAGGTTTTCATAAGTTTGATCCCCCTCAATATGTGCCTCGAGATTTGAAAAGATTTTTTGCACATACTAGAGGGAACCCTTTTTGAAGTGCAGACATGATCACCAAACGATTAGAAGCCATTTAACATACAATCAAGGTACCTTAGAAAAATGGAAGATTGTGTACGCTGATGTCTTGAATTTGCTAAAAAAAATGCTCCCCCTTAATATATGCTTCGAGATTCGAAAATTGTTTAGCACATATTAGAGAGTAGTATGCACAAAAAGTTGGTCATCTTTTAATATCTTTCATATTTATATCACATTTTCTCCCCCGATCAAAAATTTCAAATCCCTTATGATTTTAGATCTCAAGTGATTTAAATATGTATGAGACAAAATATTTGTTGGAGAAAAATGTGTCCGGTTTTATATGATTAGAAGTGGACAACACTGATGTTCCCCTTTTTGATACAAGGGGAAACCACAGTACATAACCTAGCACTATTACATGCATTACAGTTGTTCATAGTTTGTACACCACATTATACATAAATTTAATACATAACAGAGACTACTTCCCAAAGATGTCTTCATTCAGTTCTTTGAAGTAGTTTGTAATGCCCATCACGAGGTCTACCACCAACAAAGCTTTCAAGGCTGTGGAAGATCCTTCGAGTCTTTAGTCTTTGCCTGATTGCAGCAATGAAATCTTTACACCGCTTTAAGTCATCATCAGTCCAAAAAGTAGTCTTTACCCATGATTTCATATAAATTTTGATTTCTTTCACTCTAGAGTCAAGTTCTTCTTCAACCAATTTGAGAGTTCCGTCACTAAACTTGTAGAGCTCACATAGTCGCATAAGCATGCGAGTCCCATATCTGTCGGTGAAGATGACGGCTCTAGGGGTGTCAAGAACTTTGTATTCGCGATGAAATTCATGCCCTGTTGCATTCCATTGTGGACTTGTATGGTTGATCCTTGTTTGGTAGCTTTCCATGCCAAGCTGAAAGTCCTCAACTCGTTTTTGAATGACTAAGCCCCTGATCCAAAGAGTGACAGCTGCAGAGAGGGCCTTTTTCTCACGGACAGGTAAATGCTCAAGGTATCCTTGGAGATTCAAGAGATAGAGATCTTTGAAATCATTGGCAGAAGATGTTTGAAGTCGTTTTCCTCAATAGTATACACTTTGAAGTCTGCTCTTTTAAGGACTATCTTCTTCAAATACTCATATCCATAGATAGGGAAGATCTCTACACAAACAACACTTAAGATTTGCAGCTTTGATCGAACATCATTGCGTCTTTTATCAGCACCATGTCTTTCGATGTAGAACTTCTTCTTTTTGAACCACCAGTGAGAAATACCATATGAAGCGGCAATGTCATACTTTCGTTCTTCATCAGCCCAGAATTGATTAGGAACCATTTGTTCAAGCCCTTGATCAGAGTAGGTTGCAGCTTTCATCTTTGAAATTGATAGAGCTGGTCTTCTTTCAGCAGAGCGAGCACACAGATAGTCCAAGTCATGATTGAAGAAGAAATCATCCTGAATGGTCATCTGACCAGGTTCACCACCAAGAGGAAGAGATTTGTTGACATTGAAGCGACTAATTTGCTCACTGACTTGGTCATTCAGCATCTTATGGCATTCTTCCATCTGATATTGAAGATGATTGGCATCTGTATGGAAGACTTTGACAATTTCATAAGCTTGTCCTTCAAGATCTCTTGGAGTTATGGATGAGATACTCTTCCGTTTACAAAACCATCTAATAAAGCTTCCCATATCACCAGTGTAGTGTAGAAGAGAGTCTTCAGCTGGAATTTATAATTATTGGTGATAATTGATGCCCAATTGTTGTCAGGAATAATCGAGTCAGACTCTGGGATGGTCCATGAAGGTTCTGGAGTAGGAGGTCTATCTTCAACAATGCAACTTTGAATTGTGTCCCTTGAGAGTGCTACTCTGGATGTGCTAGTGCGATTACCAGCCATGTAAGTATCAAACCAATCTTCTGATGGCTTAGGAATATGCTTTGTTGATGCATCATCTTCATCAGATTCCGAATCTGCCATGACATGCGACTCTTCGTGAACCATTTGATCATCAGAAATAGAGGTGGATGTAGATGTGAACCTTGAATCAACCATCGTCCAAGCAGCAGATTTCTTCTGAGTACTTTGTTCTTTTGTAGGACTTGATTGATTGGAAGGTTTTGGCGGTGATGATGGTGGTTGTGGTGGAGGTGGATTGGTTGTCTTAGAAGATTCACCAGCTCCAGAAATTCCAGCACCCCCCGTTGGAGGTGGAGGTGGAGAAGGATCTTTACGGTCTTTCCGCAATGTTTCCAACACAATGGCCCTCCTTTTCTTCTTAGCTTCCTTTTCCCTGATGTCAATCAAGTACTGTTCATGATTGTCGTACTTAATTGATTCTTCAAGTGCCTCATATAGCTTCTTGTGGATCTCATGCTTGTCCTCTTCAACATCATACATCTTTTCTAAAAGAGCAGCTCTCATATCGGCAATAGGTAGGTCCTTGAACCGTCTAAGAAGTGGAGCTTCCATTGCCCATTCCACAGCATCCTTAACTTCCCCTTCAATGGCGGCTGCAACCCCTTCATCGAAGTTGAGATGCTCTAATCTATAGACACGATCATCAAGTGAATCAACAGATTTCGGAAGTTTCCTTTCAAGAGCTTCTATCCTTTTTACTGCTCTGTCAAGCAGTTGATCTGAAGTAAGGATTTGAGGTGGTAAAGCAGGTGGAGCATCCATATCAGCAACTGTAATGACCGGTTCAGGGGAAAGTGAAGATGTAGGTGGTGTTAGTACAGTTGATTGAGCAGGTTTAGGAGGTGGAAGTGCAGTTGTGAGAGAAGGTGCTGACATGGGAGGAATAGATGATGTGTCTTGCTGAATGCTGACATTAAACATAGATTGTGCATCCTCCTTGTCATTATCTTGCTTGGAAGACTCAGGATCAATGGGTTTGTCATTTAAGAATTGATCACCGAAGGTGAATTCTGTATCTAGGTTCTTTAGTGAAGATAGAGACCCGGTAGATAAATTTGGTTCTTCCATGTGCATGGTCTCATCAGATCTTGACTCAAGATTCTCCTGTGAGTCTTTATGCACCAAGTTATCAACATTTTGATCAGACTGAGAAACACTTGATGCTGGAGGTTCTTTTAATGTTTCAGACACTTTTTCCAACCCAGATGGTTCCTTAGTAGAAGAGGATTCAGTTCTTCTCTTCAGTTCATATTGATTTGAGGTTCTTAAGGGGGAAGAAGAGATTGTTAGAAGCATTTAAAGCGGCTTGTTCAGTATCAGCACTAACAATCCCTTTTCCTTTGTCTTGTTTTATTGGGGTTGTTTGTCGTGGCAATTGATCAGGTTCTCTTAACACTACTCCTCCAACTGGCGTTCTCACATTATGACTTTCTAGGCTTTGCTGGATACCAAGTTGCAGAGCAGCATCATCTTCATCAGTCAACCTCATGTTACCCCTGGAAACCTCAGATTCCTCAACATTATCCTTTTCCACTTTCTTCTTCTTTCCTTTCAGCTTCTTGGATGTGGAGTCTGAATATTGTGACCTTTCACGTCTCTTTTTAGGAAGAAAGGCATAAGACTCTTGTGATCCTGAGGTGGACTTGGGAGCATTGGGTTGTGGAGGAATGGGTGTGATATTATCAGAGGATCTGGCAGCACATTTCTTGTATTGTTTGAAGTAGTCCTTTTTCTTGATATCCTCCGTGAGTAGGGTATCAGGAATTGGCAATCCAAAGATTTCTTTAACCATACCTCTAGGAACATATTTAAGGTTACCTAAAACAAATTCATTTTCTGCACTGGGAAGATCTGATCCAATCCTGGGGTTGAAGTTGTGAGTTTGCTGCAAGTACTGGATAACAAGCTTGGAAAATCTGATGCTGGGAATCACAAGCTTGTTCAGTTTCTTTCGACCCTAAGCTTTATTCTGAAAGTTTGTTCTATCAGATATGAATGTGTTCATTGATAAAGAAAATTCTTCCCATATACGATCTGTAACATTCAGATTCACCCTATTAACGATACCCCATAGGATTTGCAAGATGGGAATTCTCACTTTATCGAACCCTGATGTTTTGCCAGATAAGCACAAGTTGAGAACTGTTGTCATTGCTCTCCAGGGTTGATACATGTGTCCAGTGATGATGTCGGAAGCCCTTGATATGCTAGTCTGATATCCCAAACCAATTAGAAAGACAATTAGATCGTCAGCACCAGGTGGAGGTTCAGAACGTATGTTGGGGTTACAGGGAGTGATTTCTAGAGCCTTGCTAAGAATATCCGAATCAATCACAAATTCCTTATCATCCAGTTTGCAGGAGTATTTAGCTGTGATTTTGTCCCATTGAATGGTGTTCCAGAATTGTTGTATGTAAATGGTGGGAATTATGCATTGCTTGGTAATAGCACCGAAGAAGTTTGTGTTCTTGAGGATATCAATAGACACTTTGAGGATAGGATTTTGTTGCAACTTTTGTAGATCTAAATAACAGTTACTTTTTCCAATTTCTGCCCATTGACTTTTTGGAAGGATTTCGTCATCTGAAAGGACTATGGATGGAGCAGAAGATGCAATGTTCTCAGCAGAGATTGTGTTTGCCATTGAAGATCTAAATGAGAAATACAACCAACAACAATGATTGGGAACATGTTAGATTGTAAATGTATAGTTAGACAACATTGAATACGCCCTTATGTTATAAATACAAAACTTAGAAGCTCAGACAGGGTTCCCATAGGCATATAGAGATAGAATGAGTGAAATTAGCGAGACATAAAGGATAAAGACTCCATTTGATACAGTTTTCACGAGACGAGTTGTTTTGGAATTAAAAGGTCAAAACGCACATTTGCAAAGAAATAATGTCATGAACCAAGATACAAATGTAGAAGTGATATAGCAGGTTGTATGAAACAAGATGTAACATTGAATAGCCACAAGGGAGTTCAAGGACAACTTGCTTAAACAAAATGTTATAGCAGGTTACAAAGAGTAAGTTGTCAATCCAAGTTGCTACAGGAAATCCTGAATCAAGATTGTAAGCATGAGATTATCCTAGCAAATTGCCTTTAAACATTTTAATAACCCTAGACACCGAATGAAAAACAAACCAAACAAGTCTCTAGTCATAAATGGACAAGTCGCTAACCAAGACTAATTCGCTACATTAAAGCAAACTATGTCGCTAACTTGTAAGGACAAGTCGCTATCACCAGTGACACAGTCAAGTCGCTACAAGTTCAGTACACTAAGTCGCTACATTTGCTAATTCGCTAACTTGTAAAGACAAGTCGCCATGAACAGTAACATAGCCAAGTCGCTACATATCTGTTTACTAAGTCTCTACCGTTATTAATTCACTAACTTGTAAAGACAAGTCGCTGATAATAATGATACAACTAAGTCGCTACCCAAGTCGCTAGTAAATAATTCCCTAAGTCGCCACAGCAGCTTAGTCGCTAAGTTGAGCAGTATTAACAGCAATAACTCGCTACGATGAACATTTAAACTAACTCGCTACCAAGAACAATATTAAGTCGCCATCAAGAACAATTTTTCGCAACAGAAAATCAACCCAAACCAACACAACTTAGTCGCTATCTTGAGCAGGCTTAAAAGCTCTAACTCGCCATGATGAACATATAAACTAACTCGCTATCAAGAACAATACTTAAGTCGCTAATAAGAACAATTGTTACCTCAACAAATAAACGACCCAAACCACCATTTATACAACACCAGTACTTGGACACACATTAACAAACACTCAAGAATAGTTATACCAACCATTTAACACACTTGCAAAATCATCATTACAACAAAACATGATTACATAATAATTCGAACCTATGCGGGAATCAAATGTCACGAATCCCAAGCACGATGAGATCTGGTTAAAAGGATGTGTTAGAAAAGCAACACAGACATGTATAGGATAACAAATAGTGAAAAATTAACTTCATACCACTCCTAAATCGCTATGTTGAATGCTAATGAAGAGAAGAAGAGAGAAGAGAAAAAAAATGTTTTAAGACTTATGAGAAGAAAAAGAAAAAAAAAATACTAAGTCGCTAGGGGTAAGAGGAGGAGACTTTCAAGAAAGGCTAATTGACACATTCGGTCCCTGTGGTTTAGAGGCTAGTGTGGTAATTCGCTATCAAAGATTTTAAACTAAGTCTCTAGTGTTTTTCACAGTAAGTTGCAAACATGGTCATTAAAAAGTGTAATTTGATCATATTCTGCATAGTATGTATAAATAATCCATGGCCATAACAGAATTATCAGATAGCATAAATAATCACAATGATAACCATGAATCAAATAATCATTCAATGCAAAGCACTCAATTCATGGGAACACAAAGATAATCACAAAAGCAAGACACGACCACAACCTACAACTGAGCAAACACCATAATCAGCACTGAAGCAGATGTAACCAAGAAAAACTTACACAAAAAAATCTCCCCCTCAATCAATGTCAACAAAGACCATTGATTGACATTAACCAACCCGTTTTTTTTATTTTATTTAATTTTTTAAATTTTTTAATTCTAAATTTTTTTTAAATGAATATCAGTTGTTCGAACTTCATCTATGATCCCGTATCATTATTGAATGATATTTCTAGGATCGTAGATGTTATCGATGACAACGAATAAATCTTTTATTAGATGGACGAAAATGACAAAAATTATGAATTAAAAAAAATGAAATTATAACATATAACGAATATAAGATAAAATAGGTAAAAAATAATATTAAAATAAGATTTTTTTTTTTTTTTTTTTTTTTGAAATTAATTTATACTCAGATATAACGGAGCGAGTCCTGATTCAAGGTGAATAGGAGTCAAAGTAATAGGTACATTAATTATGGCATGCTATAGCTCCTGAATAAGCTATGTTCATTTCTGATGGAAACCAAGTCATGAGGTTCTTGATTGAGTTGAACATTGTACCTGAAAAAGACTGAGAGCACATTGTACTGGAAGCACATGTAGGATTGCACATAGAAGGGTTAGTGACATGCTTAATCTCACAGTTGGATGCATCACAATATAATACAGACGTATCATTAATGGGGATCCTATTAGGTTCAATATTCTTGAAGAGTTTTCCTGTGGGAATCCACTTGAGGTAAGATCTAGGAATGTAAGTCCGTTTGAGTCCTGTAAACTTGAAAAATCTGCCAGTGGGAATCCATTTGAAACAGCTGTTAGTTGAATTGAATGTGTGCACAGCCTTGTTTTGACTATTGGTCCTTTTGTGATTAGAGTATTTCTTAGGGGATTGATCAGTCAAATGACGTTTTGCATGAGAGCTAGTTGTACTTTTTGTATTACTGATCTTAGAGCATTGAACATAAATCTGAGGTTTGAGATTCATCATATCGGAAGTAGGCAATGAAGTGACTGGTTTTGACAAAACAGAAATATTATCAACTTGGGAGGTAGGCCTAGATTTCGATGGTTTAACTCTTTCAGATCTAAAGGCATTAGGTTGTTTAATAACTGTACGTTTCGAGTGGTTCTGAACAGTTGACTTTCCCAAAGTTGAAGGTTTTGCAAACTTAGTGTTCTTCCTATTTCCAATAGATTTCCTAAGCTCATTTTTTAGGGCAACAATATTGAAGCTCTTATCATGAATTTTTGCTTTGAGGTAATCAATGTCTTTCAGCAAGAGGTTAGATTGATTGACTAACTTAGAATTTGTTTCCTCAAAATTCTTTATTAAAGACTTATTTTCTCTTAATAGGTTGGATACACATAGAGCTAGTTCAGCATTTCTAGATTCTAGTGTATCACTCATCTCATGACAGTCATATTTCTGCACTTCTGAAAGACGTAATTTCAGATTGCCTATGGTCAAATCTTTGTCCTGAATCTGGGATTTTAACTGATTAATTTCAAAAAATCCTCGAAATTCTGGAAGTTCCTGATTAATACAAGGTTTTTTTGCATAAAAGATTTCATCCTTTTGTTGTATTTCAATTTCCAATGAAATACAATGTTTTTCAAGAATTGAAAATTTGTTTGAAAGCTCATCATATACCCTTTTTTCAATCATGTTATTAACATTAGATTCAGGCTCAACCAAGATCGATTTCATGATGTTATGTTCAGAGTAAGAGTCAGGTACTTTTACATAAGAATTTATGTGATCAGTTAAGTGTACCTTATCGCTTGAGACCTTTTCTGACTCTGAGTATTTGAGATCCGTGCTGTTGTCTTCATCCTTTTTCATTGCGACAGAAATTCTACAATCGGTATCATTCACTGGTTCAACTGGTCTATTACATGACTTGTCACACTCGTTCCATAGTGTCTCTTAACACTCATTCAATTCATTCAGCTTATTATTCTCTTTTGCAGCTTCCTTGATGTATATATCCATATTACTCATAAGTTGAATGAATGAGTTTCTGAACTCATGAATTTCCATTCCCGTGTGTTTCTTGAATGAGATTCCAGTCATGTTATCATCAAAATCTGAGGAATATTCCCCCCGGATAATTGATTGAAGATAGTTTGAAGAGCTGCATGAGAATCATCAGTTGAGAACTTTTCTTTGGTAATTTGAATCCTCAGTCGTTCTAAGTTAAGTAAAACAGTTCTTGTCAAAGTGGGAAAATCCTGACGAAGGATAGCACAACTTGTTCGATCCATAGTTGTAGATAACAGTAGTTTGAGAAGCTGGCTGAGATGTTGAAAGGGCTCACTGGTGCATTCCATTTTCTTTGCATCATTTGTAAACATTACGAGTGACTCATCTGAGTTGTTTTGATTAAGCGATGCTGAATCATTAAATGTAGAACATTCGGGGAAGCATCTTTTTTCACTATTCTGTGTGGTGTCATAGAGAGCAAGTACTTTGGTGATTAGAGGATCAGTGATGAATGACATTGTGTTATCTTGAATTACTACACCAAGGTATTAAAAATCCAAGTAGCTATGATATTAGTAACAAGTCGCTACCCCCCCCCCCCAAGTCGCTAGGGAATTTGAACCAACTCGCTAGCAACTAAGTCGCTATACCACCAAGTCGCTAAAGTCCCAAGTCGTTAAATAAAAGACAAGTCGCTAAATAGTAACTCGCTAAGCCTCTAGTCGCTAGCAAAATTTTGGCAGCAATTCGCTAAGATTCAAGTCGCTAAGGAATTAAGTCGCTAAATAGCAACTCGCTACTTACCAAGTCGCTAACACCAAGTCACTACCCGTAGTGGAGAATCCACTACTTGTACTGTTAGTCGCTAAGCCTAAGTCGCTAACTCCACAAACTGCAACTCGCTACAAAAATGTAAAGCAAGTCGCTAGCAAGAAAAGAAATCCGTAGGTCAAGTCGCTAGCAAGAAAACTTCACAAACATCACTTTTCAATCCAAAAACAACCCAACCAAGATGATTCAAGCTTACCAAATGAAAACCTAAACACTTGTGATGATTCAAACCAAAAAAGTACTAACAAAATCTAATCTTTAACACTAGAAATCAACCAAATGATGCAAAAACCACTAAACTTTCTCAAACACAAAAACCACCTAAAAACCACTAGAAATCCAAAGATATGTAAGAGATGATCTAACCATGGCTCTTGATACCAATTGTAGGATATTGGATTTCACTTACATAACATAACGTTAACACACTAAGCACATAGATGATTTTAGAGAGAGAAAGTGGGATATTCTAGTAAGAGAAACTTGTGAAATATTAGATTACCAAAAGAACATCCAACCCTTTACCTTGCAAGGTAGAGGGTATTTATAGGTTACAAACTAAACGACCTCCTGACGGCCTGTGGATCAGGGATACAATGGGTAAAGACCCGTCCTTCCTCCACGGTGTTGTACTATACTATTCTACGCTACTACTTATCTAATAACTAACATAAATAGTGACAAGTCTGCGAGCTAACTTTGACTAGATAATAATTGGGGTGACCGACTCTTTTACTTATGGAATTTCTGATTCCTAACACTTTGATACTTTCAGGGAACATTGGGGACAATGTTCAGTTTAAGTGTAGGGAGGGAGAATAAAACGAGAACTTTGAAACTATGCTTATCCTTGATCATTTGTCTTGTCCTATTTCATTTGTGTAATAAACCATGAGAAATATTGTTAGGGCAATTTTAGCGCCAAATTTAAAATTTTTCATGACTTGTAAGGGTGGGTCTTTAGTCTTAATAATGCGTCTCATGCTTAAGAGTTAAATGACTAGCACAAAAACCCTTTACCACTCAAATTCCACCCAAAAAATGTGAGGTTCGCCCTAGATCTATTGGAATTAAAGCATCCACCTTTAATGCTTCGAGTGTGTACCGGTAGTATAATAGATTCTAGAACTTGTTTTGTGATGCATTCCGAAATCGCTAGTGAGACTACACTTGTGTAGTTAGGAATAACTAAATGATAAGAGGTATTAGGATAACCCTTGTTTGATACCCGTATTATAATTACTTCTTCCACATCGGTTGAGTAATTTCCCCACACCCTTGCGATGTAATCATCTTTAGTACACGATACTCCTAGTTAACCCCTCAGAGCCTATCCTTTTCGCGGTTCTCGTGATGTTTCAGTTTTCCGAAATATCAATGCAGAGCATTGTTTACAATCCACCCCCAAATGTACACCCAAATCGCCTTAGCCTACCTTATATGCACTCACTTTTAGTGTATTATTGTTATCATACTAAACCCTTAGTTCAATTATCTAGTTACTTGCATGGTTGCTAAGTCGAGTCATATCTTTTGTACACAGTTTTTGGATAATTGGGACTCATAGGTAAAGTTAAATTTTATGGAGTGACGGGAAAGAAGGTTAAATTCAAATTCCCTTTATTTGCGTAATAATATACTCCAAGTGTTTTGATCTATTCAATTCGGGTCAAATTAGTGTTAGAGTAATAAAAACTCAAGTGTAGGGATGTGCCTATAAATTCCTTATATTTTGATGTTATCGTAGAGGTTATAGAGTAAAAGTGTATGCCAAAAAAAAATGAAAAAAGAAAAGAAAAAAAAACATACTGGCTACCATCCTATATCTATCTTTATATTTATATTTGTTTGTTTCAAAGTTATCTAGAGTTTAGAGAGTCGAGTCTTGGCCTAGCAACGACATTCTTCTCATGCTTGTAACATAAAGATTTTTGAATTGCCACCACTAAATCGCCTATCAAACCAAACCCTTTATTTCCCAAAACGTAAGCCTAACGTTACAACCCTTTAAAAGACCTCTTAGATAGTTGTTCCTAGGTGCTTACGCCAAAGCGTTGGAGGTTTGATCTAGTCTCAAGCCTATGGTAATCTATGTACTATGACCGGTTAATGAGTGTTTATCTTCCATTTTCATTTACTATATTTCATATACACCCGAGAGATGAGAGAATCCAAACTTGTTATGACTATTGCGGTGCTTTTACTTGTTGTGAATTATGTTAAACCAATGCTTTATGCCCCATAACTTATAAATTGATTGGCCAAAAGCACAATTGCTTGAGGACAAGCAAATACCAAGTGTAGGGATATTTGATAAGGATTTAAAATGTACACTTTTAAGGGGTTATTTAAGCCCTTAATCACCCACTTTTATATCCGTTACTGCTTTATTTCACTCCTTTTCACTTTTTAGGTCTCTTGGAAGCAAAATGCTGGAATGATGCATTTTTGGACGAAAAGGAGTGAATATGGGAAGAAAATGGCTACGTCAAGATCGAAGACACTCAAGCTGCTGAATTTGAAGCTGACGGCATCCCAATCAAAGGGCGACGTTGCCCCTTATACCAATTAAAATTGTGATGACTCAGTAGCGGTTTTGCTATTTTACACCTGACGGCGTCAGGCTTTGAAGAGGAAGGGTGTCACTATGACTTGTCATCTTAGACGGCCCAGATCCAGATTCTGACGACATCACTACTAAATAATGACGGCATCACAAATATCAACTGACGCCGTCACAAGCTGATCAAGACTATCACAACATGCGCGCGAAGTAGTTGATACTGTTTTGGCCATAACTTTTTCATACGAACTCTGATTTAGGTGATTCAAAAGCCCACGGGACCGGAACAAGAAAATCTATAGTTTGGTGAAAACGTCTTTGTGATGCCATCACACTATCAAGGTGACGCCGTCACCCTTTGCCGACTGAAAATCTGCCTATAAATAGAACATTATAACTTCACTTTTTGTAAGCGCTAAACCACAAGTCCGATTCTAGGGTTTAGGTAGGTGTTTTTCCAGCAAATTAGAGGGTTTCACTCACTCCATAAACATCTTGTAATGGCTTGTTGATTCTTTCTTAATTCATGTCTTCAATCATTATCATGCTTAGCTAATTCATTTAGTGTTTTCTTATGATTGTGTGAAACTTGTATATAATTAATTAGATCTTGTTGATTTCTTAGTGATGCTTGTGTCTATCTTCATCATTAGGGGTGTGACAATTTCAATGAGTCTAATTGGTTTAGTTTATAATTCTTGCATCCTACTGTCTCTTGTTTAATTGGTTGTCGCACTAGATTAAGGAAAACTTGCTTCAATCGTCGAGTTGTGAGCTTGAACGTCTTAAATAGTGATCTATAGTCCTAGAGTGAACTAGTTGGCTTTCGTTCTATTTATTGTGTCAGTTTATGCTCATAGAATTAGGGACCACCGGCACCTCTCTATGAATAAAACATGGAATACACGCACCAATTAAAACAAGGATGTGACAATTCAGTAGTAGAATTGGATAGCTAGCAAGGAGTAATACATCATAAGTAAATACGCTTCACTTCTCTTGAAGGTCCCCAATTGCAGTGTAGTTTAGTTAGTAGCGTTTGGATTAGTTGACTAGCAACTAATTCCGCCCTCCCCTTCAAAACCGAGATTTTAAAATATAAAAATACAAAAAAAATAATCATCTCTCATATTTAGACTTAATTCGACATACACTCCAGCCTAAAGACACTATTCCCCTAGAGAATGATATCAATGCCCGAGGCTTACCCAATACTACACTACAACGATTAGGTTCACTGCCTAGGGTGTTGAAAAACTTGCTCGATGAAAAGGAAGTTCCTTTGACCCCGAACGCGTTATACGCGCATCAAATGTCTAAGATAGTGGAAGGAGAAGGGAGTGCTAGGTCAATTTACGATGTCAAGAAGCATATCTACTATAAAGAGGAAGAAATACCCTATGAGATCATGTTCGATAGAAAATCATCTAGATATGGACCTTAGATTAATGAGATTTTGTAGGTCCTCAATGACCGTCCTATCTAGAAGGGACCTTCATAAGTAACGCAACTCTCCATGAACAATAATTAGCTAGGGACATTGAAGTTAACCCGTTCGAGGATAACTTAGTGTTTATGAAGATGACCGAGTTCCTAGGAACCTTGCCCATTAATCTTAACATGAATAAGTGGAAATTTGAGAGTGAGAAGCCTAAGCATAATTGGAGTTGGGATAAGCCACCTAGTGATGGAAATGGAGAATGGCACATTAGAATGACAATCTATGATCCCGATGGAGAAAAGTTTGAAAAGGCATACCGGACTAAGCGTACCAATAGGAAGATAAAAGATAAGTTTGATCCCTATGACATTCTTGAGGATAAACTTACTTACATAGGCACGTGGGAGCATGAATTCAAGTCTAGCTACAAGACTCATAAATAAAGAAAAGCGCTTCGTGGGAGGCAACCCATGCTTAATTGTTTGCTCTTGTGTGTGTCATATATCTTTTCCATTGTTGTTTATTCTCATGTTAGATTTTGTGAAAATGCTTTATTTTGTCTTTAACCTTGTTTTAATTACATATAAAGGTATTTTACAAAAAGATAAGTGTAGGGAAGATCACATACATTTTTGAAGAACATGAACATGAGAATTATAATTAATGAAATTGATATATATATATATATATGCGTGTTTGTTAGAGTCAAATGCTTGTATCGAGTCATAATGGATGTTTTGCAGGAATTTTTCAGGTTTTAAAGATGTAATTTTTTCCAGAATTTTTTCAGGAAAACGCAGCAGACCAGTTTCAGTCATAAAAACCCGACGGCGTCAGGATTAAAGCCTGACGGCGTCAGGATTAAAGCCTGACGACGTCAGGTTAAGCAGAAACAGATTATACAATTTTTGGTTTTATGTGCTACTTATAAATTTTTGGAAATTATCAGGTCTTAATTTTCCAGAAAAACTGCAAACATCCATTCCACAAGCATTATATATTAGTGTAGTTGTGTCATCTATAGTTTTACCGCCGATTTTACCCGAAGGTTTCGTTTGTTTTCTTAAGTGTGCAGGTTATATTTGGATAGAAGAAGAAACTCAACATTGGATGGAGCGTATCACATATGCATTCTTCTTGGAAAGAATTTAACCGCAACTTCACACGGATCCTACCGAGCTAATCAGGGAAGTACTAGTTTCTTTTCCTTACTTACCTTCCTTTATCATAACTTTGATACTTTCGGGGAACATTGGGGACAATGTTCAGTTTAAGTGTAGGGAGGGAGAATAAAACGGGAACTTAGAAACTATTCTTATCCTTGATTATTTGTCTTGTCCTTGGTAAATTGTGTAATAAACTATGAGAAATATTTGTTAGGGAAATTTTAGCACCAAATTTAAATTTTTTTATGATATGTACGAGCTAAAACTTTAGTCTTAATAATGCGTCTCATGGATACGAGTTATATGACTAGCACAAAAAACCGTTTACCACTCAAATTCCACCCCAAAAATGAGAGGTACGCCCCTAGATCTTTAGGAATAAAAGCATTCACCTTTAATGCTTAGAGAGTGTACATGTAGTATAATAGATTCTAGATCTTGTTTTGTGATGCATTCCGATATCGCTAGTGAGACTACACTTGTGTAGTTAGGAATAACTAAGTGATAAGAGGCATTAGGATAACCCTTGTTTCTTTCTTAGGCAAGGGATGGATTTACTAGGGGTTGACCTAGTTTTTCCTTTCTCTTGTGCTATCGTATGCAAATAACTCCATTTTATTTATCTTATTTTACCTTTTTCAAAAAAGAGAAGGATAACCCTTGTTTGAAACCCGTATTATAATTAATTCTTCCACATCGGTTGAGTAATTACCCCACACCCTTGCGATGTACTCATCTTTAGTACACGATACCCCTAGTTAACCCTTCAGAGCCTATCCTTTTCGCGGTTCTCGTGATGTTTCGGTTTTCCAGAATATCAATGAAGAGAATTGTTTACAATCCACCCCCAAATGTACACCCAAATCGCCTTAGCCTACCTTGTATGCGGTCACCTTTAGTGCATTATTGTTATCATTACTAAACCCTTAGTTCAAATATCTAGTTACTTGCATGGTTGCTAAGTCGAGTCATATCTTTTGTACACAGTTTTGGGATGATTGGGACTCATGGGTAAAAGTAATATTTTATGGAGTAACGGGAATGAACGAAAAATTCAAATTCTCTTTGTCTACGTAATTAAATACTCCAAGTTTTTTTTATCTTTTCAAATCGGGTCAATTATTGTTAGAGAAATAAAAACTCAAGTGTAGGGATGCTCCTATAATTCTCTTATATTTTGATGTTATCGTAGAGGATGGTAGAGTAAAAATGTATGAAAAAAAAATCGAAAAAGAAAGTGTTAAAAAAAACAAAAAAAAAAGAAAAGAAAAGAAAAATGAAAAAAAATGAAGAAAAATATATGGGCTACCATCCTACATCTCTTTATGTTTATGTCTTTAAATTTATGTTTGTTTGTTTCAATTATCTAGAGTTAGTGAGTCGAGTCTTGGCTTACCAACGCCACGCTTTTGATGCTTGTAAAATAAGATTTTTGACTTGCCACCACTAAATATCGCATATCCAACAAAACCCTTTGTTTCCCTACCGTAAGCTTAACGTTACAACCCTTACAAAGACCTATTAGATAGTTGTTCCTAGGTGCTTACGCCAAAGCGGTAGAGGTTTGATCTAGTCTCAAGCTTATTGTAATCTATGTACTATGCCAGGTAATGAGTGTTTATCTTCCATTTCCATTTATTATATTTCATATAAACCCGAGAAATGAGAGAATCCAAACACCCCTTGTGAGGTGCTAGTATGTAATTTCCATGCTTGTTATGACTATTGCGGTGCTTTTACTTGTTATGAATTATTCTAAACCTATGCTTCATGCCCCCAACTTATAAATTTTGGCCAAACGCACATTTGCTTGAGGACAAGCAAATACCAAGTGTAGGGATATTTGATAAGGATTTAAAACGTACGCTTTTAGGGGGTCATTAAAGCCCTTAATCGACCACTTTTATATTCGTTCCTGCTTAATTTCATTCATTTTCACTTTTTAGTTCTCTTGGAAGCAAAATGCTGGAATGAAGCACATTTGGACGAAAAGGAGCAAATACATGAAGAAAATGGCAAAGTCAAGATCGAAGCCACTCAAGTTGCTCAAACAAAACCTGACAGCATCCCAATCAAAGGGCCACGTCGTCCCTCTTAAAAGACTTGATCAAAACATGCACCAGATGGCTCAGTGGAATTTTTGTTCACATAACCTGACGGCGTCACGTTGTGAAGAAGAAGGGCGTCACTCAGACTTTTCATCTCAGACGGCCCAGATCTAGAATCAAGACGACGTCCCAACTGAAGACTGACGGCGTCACAACTCTAAGGTGACGTCGTCCCATCGATGACTTTGCCAAGACGAAACCCTAATGACGGCGAGCTGACGACGTCCCATCCAAAAGTTGATGTCGTCGAAAGTGTAAATCTTTATATAGAATTCGATTTTTCTGCATTTAAAGAAGTAGACTTTTGGAGAAAAAAAAACCTAAACGTTTGTAGTCCGATTTGGACAGTATCTTAGGGTCCCAAACCCTATTTTACACATCGAGATAAGTATTTTAATCCAAAGTATGATTATGTCTTCAATTGATTATGTGTATGCTTGCTTGTTTACCATGTCTAGCTAAATTTCTTGTGTGTTTGCTTAGATCTATGAAACCTAGTTATTGATTATTATTAGGTTGTTTCTTATATTAATTGTAAATTGGCTTAGGAGTGCAACTAGGCTTCATTCGTTGTATTTAATGCTTGAGTATTCTTTGTGAAAGTGAGTCTTATGAATAAAATAGCTTAAGGGCTTTCGGATTTCGTAGGCTAAACCCGAAAGATAACCTCAAAGAATTTGGGACTACGCATTCCCTACGACCTTAGGAATACAATGCGTTAAGATAAGGTGTGGCAATTCAACCGACCAATAAAAGATAACTGGGGAGTAATAGTATCTAGGTAAACACATTTTTCATCATCATACGAGCACACATCAAATAGACATAGCTACCCGTAGTAATTAGATTATTAGATAATTAGACAAGTAGAAGTAATCGGTAGAAATACCACCCCCAAACCAATTGCCCCGAGAAATTTACCTTAGCTTTCTAAAAACCCAATAAAAGATAAAAAAATAATCATCCTCAACCCCCACCTTCTCGTAATACATTTCTTGCTAGCATCCCTATTCCCCTAGAGAACGATATCAATCCCCGAGGCTTGCCCAATACTACACTACAACGATTAGGTTCACTGCTTAGGTGGTTGAAAAACTTGCTCGAAGAAAAGGAAGTTCCTTTGACCCTAAACGCGCTTCGTACGCGTATCACTTTATGAGACCTTCTTGATCTCAACAAGATCACAATGTGTAATACCCCAAAATATGATGGTCTGCAGCGGAAGTAAGTGTTACTGGGGTGCTACTCGATTGATATCACAACACAATGTATAGAACAACGGTTTAACTTGAGAAATATTATTTCATAAAGATTTATGTTTACATCTTTCAAAATGTAAATTGTGGAATGTAGCCCAAAAAAATAATTTAAATGGTCCCCAAGTTATATCAGAGTCTTCTATGACCATGCTATGCCAATGCCTAAGCGCCTCCAAAGTTTAGCTATCGCCTGCAATCCTAAAAATACATGCTAAAAGTGTCAACACAAAGGTTGGTGAGTTCACAGATTTTAATACACAAGTAGTTTCCAAAACAGGAAAATCAATTGGTTGTCAAAGTTTCAAAGGGTCCATTATGTATGCAGCGCGTTCATGGCTTTAAGGGCTCCACTACTTAAGCCGATTCAGCCGTAACTTGCCCCTACGTGCAACATGCTCTAACCCAGCATGAGAAGGTGATACTATGCACTCCGGTTAGTAGAGTGAGGGGATGGCTCTACCCCTAAATTGCGTTATCCATAGATATCAACGGCTCGTCCCGTACAGTGGGAGTGAGTTAATAAGTAGTGTAGTAACAGGGGACTTTTACAGTCGTACATAGGCGCCAAACATAAGCATACATACCAGTTTGCACAGTATAGCAGAGCATAGCTCAGTAGATTAAATCAGTTCAGTAAATCCATAATTTCGTGAATGCACAACAAATTTAGTTTTAAAAAATCATAGTATGCTTTTCACCCCAAAAAGAGTAAAACAGTATAATAGGGGGTGAAACTCACCTTAGTCCGAAGAAATACAAGAATCACAACTAACACGACTGGCATCGAGAAATGTAACACAGTGGTATCGCAAGGTAGCAATGCACAATGACACAAGAGTACTGAGACAACGGTACGTCATTAGCACAACCTGATAGTATATGGTTTATCTCAGGATGCGTCTCGTAAAGTAAATAAGTTTTCAAAAGATAAGTGTTTTAGTTTTTATTGCTTATACGTAAATATGTATCCTCTCTAGCTATTTTGTTACTATAAAGAAACAAACTTGTGTCGTACTTATATAAATTTTACGATAGGGACTTGTTAATACAAATAAGCTTTAAAAACGTTTATTTATATTTTACGATCTTCTAATGTTTTGTCGATAACAAACGTAAAATCATTTTAACGAAACAAATAAAATACGTAAATGGTTTGAACTAATAGTTTCTAACATATTCACATTTTCACATAAAACACTAAAACAAGTGTAAGTGATTTTATGATTTAATATTACTTATGTACAACAACTAGTGTTTACATATTTAGGTAAAATATACACATAACTAATATGTAGGACCTCGTTTTCACATCAACCTTACGCATATACCAACCTTAAACACAAGATGAACACACGTGAAACAAACACACTTTATGCGTAAAAGATGAAGAAGAAAAGATTAAGAAGTTGGTGACTTAAGATGTTATGCGTATGAAAACAAGAGAGAGAGATGAAACAAGATGTTGTTATACTTGAAAGAAAACACACACACATACACACTCAAGCACACCCCTCAAATGAGACTTTGAGGGATATCTATAGTACAAGATAAAACGCCGCATGGGCTTGGGCTTGGACTTGGATTGGATGACAACTTATGCAAGGCTAGCTTAACATAGCTTTTATCCATTTAGCTTAGCCCAATCCACGAGCCTGTTGACTATTCTATCACTATATTTAACACACCTTACAAAGTTCCTAAATATGAATGACCATCACTTCTAATAAAAATGTTATGGCTAACAATCTCCCCCTAAGGGGTGGTCATTCAGAAGATGCTCCACTTGATTAGGTCTTTACTTTCCTTGAGCTTGAACTTTGCGTGTAGATATAGAATAGTCTTGATTCTTTGTTCCTTCATGCTTTGTGATCAGTTAATGTGGTTGTTTGTCGTTTGTCAACTTCGTTGGTTAGGTGTCTCCACGTCCTTCTCCACCATGCTCACACTTCTATATGTCTTTTGGTTACCAATGATGCAGTTCTCGAGTCTTTAAACTTTGTAGATTCTTTGACATTGACGAAGAATCATCTTTAACCTTTTGTTGCCTTTGATTTTGATGAGAACTTTCATGTGTTGTTGGTATGAGCATGTGGAGAATCTGCACGATCTCTTCCTCCCGCAAGCATCCATAAGAAGAAAACATAAAACATGGGTTAGAAGTAATCCAGCACTTACAAGTTTGAACTTTGAGTGTGTTAACAACATAGTGTGAAAACACGTCTCTAATTCTCACAAAGGCCGTTCCTGAACTGGAGTCCCACAAGTGAGATAACGCGATGTACCGAAGTACACCTACAGTTCAGGTGAGTCGCTGAGGTACACCGAAGCATCACCCCATGACTGTAGACCGTTTGAGACACACTAAGCGTAATCCACGGGGAGTTACCGAAGTGACCTGTTGTCAGGGCTGTTTGATGTTGACCCTGGCAAGAGTTTCCATTCAATCATTGAAGATCACAGATGTGAAACTTCTCATAAATGTTCTGGCAGATTGCTAAGATCTGCGTAGGACTCTAGAATATATCACTTTTGTCCTTATTGATGAACAGCAAGCGATGTCATGTCAAGTGTTCCTATGAGATCTTTTAATGAATCTCGTGGCTCTAGACTCAATAGTGCATTTTGGTTTTCCTGAGCGGAAACTAGGGAGTCTCCTTCTTCAATATCAATGATCTCTAAGAGAAAGTCGATAGATTATGGGTTCCAAGTGAGAATGAAACGAATCCCTTTTAAGAGGATTTGAGTGGCTAGAAGGTTTAGTGCAGTGCGTCACTGCCATGACGTCTTTGTCTTCAATACCAGTTTCATCTTAGTGACAACCAGTAGCAGATGAATTGAACCCGGTTTCTGCCCTAAGGTTTATTATGGAGAGCTATTTCTTTTCACCCTTTTTCATTACTTTTCTTTTTCATTCTTCAACCCCTTGTTTCTCCTTTCTCACATTACTCCTTTTTCAATCATACCTAAGGACTTCTATTTCTAAACTATTGGTGATGTCCTTGGGTAGATCCCTCCGGCTCTGGCGGATCATAGGACGAATTTCCTATCCTTAGTCACCTTATAACTCCATGACGGTCCTATTGTTGCCATAAAACCATTTTTCTTGAAAATCTCTCAAAGTGTTTTTGATAGAAAACATGTTTGGAACACTTCGAGAGTTTTATATTTTCAGAAACACTCCCCCTTCACATGTGCTTATAAGTTTTGACAGAAATCTGCACATAGAGGGTAGAGTTCGCACTTTTTGAATTAATCGACTTTAAATGAACAAGACCGATTCAAGACACGTTTACATCACTAGAGAACTAGCTTGAAATTATTACCCGTCCTGGTCAATTCCATAGAAAGTTTCTCGAGATGGTACATTATTCCTCGTCAATTCATTGGTTTCAACTGAGTCGAGCTCTTTTGAGATTCAAACAACGAACATTAAACTTTTCGATCACATTTTAATCACGTCTCCTCCCCCTCAAAAATAGCATAATCGTGATATTTTTTGTAAGATATAACTTTTCACATACACATCAAACCATAACACAAGGTGGCGAATAAGATGGAATTCTAGAGAGAGAAAGTTAGAGGTTTAGGGAACTTAGTGAGAGAAAGTGAAAGATATTATTATGAGCTCCAACTCTCTACCTTGGAAGGTAGAGAGTATTTATAGTCTTACATAACTCGCCACACTTTGGGCTGTGGATCAGGCATACAGTGGGTAAAGACCCGTCTGTCCTCCACGGTGTTACTTAACTAAATAACTACTTAACTTAAAAGAACTACGACTACGAGCTTTCTAACGATTACATATACTTGAGGTGACCGACTCTTTAATACTGGGAATTTCTAATTCCTAACAATCTCCCCCTAAGGGAGGTCACCTCAATAATGTACCAAAATTACATAGAATACAAATAAATATAACATTTAACAATTGATCTTGCATTCTTGATGTAGTCCTTTGCTCCTAGGCTCGTAGTCATTGATTCTTCACAATGCATGTTTGGTTATTCCAAGTGGAGGTCTTTTACTGATCCACGTGATGATACGTTTGAGCCATCTTTGGAGATCATCAGCTATCAAAAATCTCTGAGACATCCATTGTGGTGTTGTGACTTTGGGACCGACATGCTCACATGATATCTTCTCATCAGAGTAGCGGAAGCATTTGTTGAATCACGATATTGGCAGCAGCGTAGCAGAAGCTTGGTGTGAAAATATCAGAGTCATTGATGCACTAATCATGATTTCTTTTGAGATGAATGTGTTAAGTGAGCATGCGGCTATGGATTGACCGCTTCATTCTGATCAGCTGCAAACGTCGGGCGTACCTGCATACAACAGTTAGCAACAAATCGCACGAAAGTGTCTTTGATCACTTTCGATGAATTGAGGTACACGGCCCACGGTTCCCCGTTGATCAGTACAAGTACTGCCTGTGATCAGGTAGGATTCCTAAGAATCTCCTTGACAGGGTTTCGCAGCTGTTCTAGCTGTTCTCAAACCGGAACATCTCAAAGAAGACAACACGGAGTGAGTGAACCAGCGAATTTTAAGTCCACTGATTGAAGAAAAGAGATT